>CAWUFW010009655.1:0-600000 GCA_963921515.1 Calotriton arnoldi | reverse complement strand
TGTCGCAGTGCGGATAGGAGTGTGCATCACATATTCTTTCTGCACATTTTGGTCAGGTTTCTGAGAAAGTAAATATGGTGCCCTCTACTTGTCTGAAAAAGACTAGAGTACTAACAAATGAAGGTACCAGTCACCATGCTGTTGGCCACAACAGGTTAAGAAGCTAGGTCGCCATTTCGGGAGAGAGATTTGAGCACTTGCTTCAAAGATGGAAGCCAAGACCATTCGAAAATGGCCACCATGCTGCATAGAGGTACAATCCAGAGCTATTTCACCACATGACGCCAACTATGAACGGAAAAGGAATGCAATTGGCTAAAAAATGAATAATAGCTTCAGACACTGCCTGACGGGGTTGAGCGTGCTTCGGTAAACTTCATTCCACCTGCAGAGTTTTTGCCAAACTCTGCACTCCAAGCGGAGCGCAGAGTTGCAAAACTCTGTGAACTCTGCTAGCAGAGCGGAGTTTACCACCCAACCCTACCACCTACCTACCCATTCACTCATCCATACAAGCACTCACACGTCTACTCACTCACCCATACAGCAACTTACACACACATACACTCTCACATACAGCCACTCACACAGTCACTGACTTACCCATACAGCTACTCACACACCTCCATATTCACCCATACAGCCACACACACGCCCACTCACACACCCATATTGTTGCAGGGATTCTGCTCAGGAACAGAACTATGCTTGGGACCATATCAGTAGATATGGACTGAGTCACCATACCACCTCAGTACCATGAGTCTGAGTTCGACTAGCTATAATGTCTCACTTGCCCTCCTATTTCTAACCAGAGGAACCAGATAATTAACACCCCAGAGCACAAAACTTCCGACCCTCTCAGGGATCGCAGTTACTGGACACTCCCTTTCACTCACAAACTTGTACTTATCCACAATAAGATATGGAAAAGACACAAAGAAAGTTTGAAATGTTTATTTAAACTATCGTCCTCTGGAATGCAGTATGCGTACCACAATCAGAAAACAACTGCCTAGGAAAAATACCATCAGCATTGTCAATAAATCGTATATTATGAAAAGCCATGTCATATTATAAGACAGAATAGCCTAACACCCCTCCACTTCTACAGAAGCAAACTGATTATATAGCAAAGATCTCTGGATTCTGTAGCGGACCCCATACCTTAGCATGCACAGATACAGTAGTGATCTTCTCTCAGGAAAAATCTATCTCTCTCTGTAAGTTACATTGCAGTGCATACCAATATGACAAGGCTTACATGTTCATAAACAACAGCTGCATTTCTGTGTTTTGTCTAGGTGCGAGTGCCTAACCAGAACAAAATAACAGGGGACATTGTTGTTTGACCTTATCTGCTGTGCACTCTTAATCCCTGGAAAGATAAGAATGAGAAAACAACTGCAGGTTCTGTGCAAAAATATAATGTGGCACAGAAGCAAACATGTTTATATTGTAACATGTGCAAAGCTAACACGGCCTGTGTTGTGCACAGCTAGGCTAACATAAGGAATACTACAAGGCACCCTGTATAGAACACATGAAATGCTCCCCTTGGTCAGGAAGGAAGCACGTAAAGGAATAACAGAAGTCTGAAGATAAACAAACTCAAAGCCAGCACTAAGAATGAATGTGTTTCGGGAGCTGACAAATGAGATTTTGAAAAGAAAAAAAATATCCAATTAATGCGTGTCGGAGGAATCCAGTATGTAAGCAGCCATTGTAGAGGCAAAGGACTCCACGATGGGGTCCAACTCCACGTAGATAGATAAGTCTGCGTCCGAGTTCATAAGTTCCAAAGAACAGACATGATCCTCAGGTCCAACAGATGCAGATGCTGTCACCGGGCAACCTGCGTTGACTTCAATGAAACTCTGATCTAGAAATCAGTGTGCTGATGCTCAGGAACTCCTGCAGGCCATTTGCACCAGGTCAGATTTTGTAGAGGTCACAAACCCAAGGAACACTCCTGATAATGGGCCACTAAGGGACGCATCAGCAGTTTGAGATCCATACAGTAGGCATCTTTAGAGCCAGGCATATATCTAGTGCTCATAGAAAGGGGCACCAGATGTAGTGAAATACAGGTAGCACACAGGTGAAGTAAGCACGGTGGAACGTTAAACACCAATCCACCTCCACCGCCTGCAGCGGAATCATACCAAAGAGCTGAAAAATGCCCTCACGGTAGTGCTGGAGCGATGTCAGGTCCGGGGCTGCCGCCGAAGGAGCATCCATTAGGGAACAGCAGGAACAGAATGAGAATGCCACAAATGTGGTACAGCAGTACCGGGAACCCACCGAACACTCTGGAAAAAATAAAGTGTTTAAAAGCCTGTATTACTCCAAAGATAGTTTGGAAAGAAATGACGAGGCCAGAGACTACAAGTTTAAAAAAATGGGCTACACCGACAGTTTCAGAAGCATTAAATATTTGATGTATCAATTCACCAAAATGCAAGGGAAGGTTTGTATTTAACAATGACTGTATTTCAACAATAGTTCTGGCCCCCTGCAATTCGAAGGTCTCGTGGGCGGGAAACAACCTTAACAACGCGGTCATTACATCGCGTTACCTTTACAACACGGTCGTTACAACAACCGCGTTGTTACATTGCAGTACCATTACAACGCAAGTCGTTACAACGACTTGCTCTAGATGGCGCTCTAAACTAAGGAATAGTATAATTTACTATTCCAACACCTTCCCTACTGTTGCACACACTGGAGTTGGAATAGTAAATTATACTATTCCTAAGTCCTGCGTGCCAATTAGAGCAAGTCGTTGTAACGACTTGCGTTGTAATGGTACTGCGATGTAACAGCGCGGTCGTTGTAACGACCGCGTTGTAATCGCATGCGTTGTAAACGCATGCAATGTAATGGTATATATTCTTCAAAGTCGGAATGGAAGCCCACAACGAGCTATCTCCCACACCATGTGGAGGGGAAAACAGGATGTTGTTGCAACAAGTGACTAACTGGGAAACGGACACAATATACAGGACTCCCACCCGCATACCGCAACAGTCTTGAGTATTAAGCAGGAGATAGCTTCCACTTGAAAGTACAGTAATGAAGGGAAGAATTGCAGGAATTTAAATAACAAGCTAAATTAGGCGCCAAAACATTACAAGCACCACTGATTTTAACTTGTTGATAAACAAGTGAATGACCACCAGTGCAGTCTCACTCCTCTCCCGTAAGAAAAACTTCTCTATCAGCACGTTTACAGCAATAGGTAAATGGCAATGACCATAACTCATCGATGTTGCTGCTCCCAAGGGGTTCATATATACCGATTGGAAAATGTTTCATACAAGCTGTAAATTGAAATGGTGATATGGGCAAGGAGATTACTTTGTGTATTAACCAGACCGCTGAGGGCTTTTCAGCTACAGTGAATGGGATTTTCTCCAATTTCTCCAAATGCAACATTCTATATGTTACGTCTTTCATAGCCATTAATTGTTGTTTGTGTGTTAAATTAAAAGGCAAAAAGTACAGTACAGTTCAGATAATGCCAAGGAATGCATCAATTTTTGAGTGTTTGAAGCGCCCAACTAAACTGCATAATGAATCTGAGCTGACCTTGACCATGATATAATGTTGACATATCATTCTGTACAATATCAATAGTAGACTACACAATGCTGTTCAGATTATAAATACAGGATGATAACGTATTAATACGATTGTCTACTCCAGCAAGTACTTTATCCAAATTATCTTGTGATAATTTCCAAATTTCATTGTAAGCCGCATATAGAAATCTTTTAGAACAAGGGGATCTGGGACCTAACAAAAAATCAGAGAGATTCATGTCCTCAGATAGAAGAGAAAGATGTTGTTTCACTGCAGACAGTGTTGAATGTTCTAACCATTGCTGGCATAGTTTACCCACTGAATAGGTGGTAAAAGTAAATGGGTTGACTGTGAGTACCATGGATCTGGTCTACTTGATTTGAAACCGGAGGTAGAATTGAGAAAATTAGCATGACAACCATTAGAGTCCACTGGCCACAAGAACCACCCACCAGGAATTACCAATGATGAGTTAAATGTACCATTTTGTGTGATACTATTTAACTAGTCTTCTGTGAAATTTGTGTAAGATTGCCAATTATCAAAGCGGACAATTGAAAGAATTGTCGGGGCATTGAGTTCTTTAATTGTAGCCAATCCCAGACAAGTAGTCTGTTGGATTGTTTAGTTAAGGAAGATAATTTGTGTGTAAATCAGACAGGCTCGAAATAAAGTTTCTGTGCCCTGGACCTGCCAGGATCTTGTAACCCAAATTGATTTCAGGTTAATATTGCCTGTCCAATAATCATAACCCTCAAGTGCCAGTTGTTCAACAAATGAAGCCGCATATATCAGCTTTATCTGACTAAGCATATACTTTCTCAACTGGATTGGTATCAATTTAAATAGTATGATGTTGGGTCTGAAAGGTCATAACTTGTAAAATATGTATACTTGTCTGTCTGCGTTTTTGAACTCCCTTGTGGTGGAGATGGACAATGTTCCCACTTTGTATAATTATAATGGGGACGCTGTCCACTCACTCTATGCAGAAAATGATGTACATAATGATGGTAGCAGAATATCTCAGCATAATTAGCGGAATTATTATATAAATCTTCTGATTCATTCACAGTATAATATTGTAATTCGGAAAGCATTGAATTCACAGTATCAACATCCCAATCATCTGACTGTAACCCCGGTATTATTACATCACCCATAGAAACTTTGAAACATATATGGGATCTACAGGGTCTCCATAGGACCGTATTAATCGAAAGAACTTTGGGGCATATTATCAAGAAACGGCGTTAAAATTATCGCCGCTTTAGCGGCAGAAAACTGCCGCTAAAGCGGCGATAATGGGCTTGATAATATGCCCTTGAGAGTTCCAATAGAAGCCCATGTTCTGGTGTCAACATGGGCTTCTATTGGAATTCTCAAGGGCATATTATCAAGCCCATTATCGCCGCTTTAGCGGCAGTTTTCTGCCGCTAAAGCGGCGATAATTTTAACGCCGTTCTTGATAATATGCTCCTTTATCCCAAACAATTTCATCAGTCACTGGAATGGATGAAATGTTGACAATTGACAAGCCTCTTCATTTTATGTGAGGAGGAACGGGGAGCCAGCACCTTGTCGACCATTTCTGTAGCAGAATGTTCTGGGAGGTAATGGCCGTTGACCAGAAGAAAAAAGACAGTCACAAATCCAATACAAATGAATAAAAGAACCAAAGAAAGGATTATCCAAATGTATATCCAAGGAGGGACTAGATATGTGCATTTAAATGAGGAAATAAAATCACAAATCCTCAATGGAGGTGGATGCAGAACCGAAGACACTGAAGAACTGTCAGACGAGAAATGGTCTTGATCCATATATTAGCCAGAGGAACTCGAACGGAAAAGAGGTGGTTGCGATTCAGCAGTCGGATTTGAAAAATGTAACTCAGAAGGTGTACCCAACGGTGGACCAGTATAAATGAAATCCATTGTAGAAGATGGAGAAGTAGAAACAGGTACCAAATCAACAGAGGTTTCAATCTCCCCCTGCAGCCGGGGAGAAGCAGCAACGGTGGTGGTCACGGGCTGCAAACAAACTCTGGTAAGGAACCACTTCTGAGCATACTATGGAGTATCGGCCATGTGGTGTAACTTGACAAGTACAATGGAGACATGGCAATTTTCTTTATGTCCTGGAAGTGGTGGCAAAATCACAGTTTGCGTACCCTGGATACCAAGAACTGGAACAGGAGCATGGTATGTTGGGCCTAATTACTTCTTGAGGGCCACTTCTTTGTGAACAAGGTATCCAACTTTTGGAAGCCAGCCAGATACCGTAATTGGAGTTTCCGGAGTCAAAGAGAGAGGTGCAGGCAAATGCTTATGAGCAAGGACATCACAGCACTTTTGTAGATCCTGCAAGACAGTACAGTGGTTATCTACGTCAAAGGTTGCAGCTGCCCCCACAACGTCTGGAGCATCAAGGTCTGGAATATACATTTTGATGCCAAAGGCATTTTGCACGGAGTCCGCCCCACCTGAAATCTTCTAGGGAGATAATTCAATGCTCGTTGAACCCCATAGAGAAGATTCAACCAACCACGTCCTGCACCTAATACTCTAGCCGTTAAGGATTGCTTTAAGCCACGGTTCATTCTTTCCACAACAGAATTGCGTGCAGGCCTATACTGATAAGAAAAAGGCACTTGCACACCCATAGACTTCATTGACTCAAGGTAGGCCTTAGAGGTGAAAGCTGGACTTTGGTCCATGTGGAAGGTGCAACATGCATGAGTCCCGACAAATGTATGAAAAACTTTAATAACAGTTTGAGCATCAGCCGAGCACTGTGGCCAAACCCAGAGGAACCTGGAGCAAAAATCAACTGCATTTAAAATAAACTTGAATGCAGTGTCTGAAATTAAAGGACCGTAGTGATCTAGGTAAATACAGCCAAAAAGCTGATTGGAAATAAACAAATGTGTCTGTGGTAGACAAAACACAGTAGAACGTTTGATTTGTTGACAGATGTCACAACCTAAAACATATTTTCTAGTTTGCTGGTATAAACATTGCCATCAGTAATGTTGTTGTAAAATGAAATAGCCGCAGCCACTCCTGCATGTGCTGAATTGACTCCCTCATGTGTGACAACTATTAAAGACTGTCTGTGGTCAAGGTTGGGGATACAACGATCACCAACCCTAGGCATAGTCACAAAAGGAACATTTTGTTCATTCAAAAAATAAGAATATTTTTATTGGAAAACCCTTAAGTAAAGTGGTGCCGGCTTGAAAAGCATGCACGACAGCCAAGATGTCATTATCAACACATGTTTTAAAATGTGTAACAGCTGCTATTTTACATGTGGCTACTGCAGATTTGGCTGCCTCATCAGCCATAGAATTCCCTACTGCGTGTGCTCCCATATGCTGATGACCCATTGTATGAATGACATGAGCTCGTGACAATTTATCTTTAAAATCTGGCACCTTAACTTGAAGCATTTTATGCTTGTTTGTTGTACCGTTAGATTCCTTAAAATAATTTTGCCGCCAAAAATGCCAATCGTCATTAAATGATTGTACACAATGAAACGAATCACACACTATAAGTGTGGGGAACTCAGGATTCGTATGTTCATGGGCAAGAAGCAAAGTCGTCAGGTCAGCCAATTGTGTGGTACAGTCCTAGAAACCGAGTGTGAGTAATAGTAGGTTTAAAAACACCAACTGACATAATACCTAGAACAATAGCACATGCTGCGGAATATTGCTGTTTAGAACCTATAGCAGGTTGCGCTGAACCATCGGTATAGATAATATACTTGTATTCATCAAGCAGAAGAATTGATGAGGGTACAGGATAAACATGCTCATATTGTAATAATTCCTGTGTCTGTTAAGAAGTGTCAAAGACAAAGTCCACATTGGCTGATGTTAAGAATGCAGCCCATTGAATCCACCTTTGAACAGCCTCTGAGGCGGGCACAGGAGAAAGGAGAATAATTCGCTTACCTTGAGCCAAAGGTTGTACTTAGAGAATGGCCATCTGGACTGCTGTTAGTATTTTTTCAACGGATGCAAAATGCACTTCCAGCTGGTAATATAAATGAGACTTATATGCAATAGGAACCATATCTCCCCTTCATTAAATGTGGCATAGGTAAAACCAATAGAACCTGGTACAATCCGGATGACCCAAATTCGTTGTATTAAGACGTGCATCCAACTCCAGTGTGTACAACAGTAGGGAAGGTGTTGGAATAGTAAATTATACTATTCCTTAGCTTAGAGCGCCCCCTACAGCAAGTTGTTCTAACGACTTGCGTTGTAATGGTACTGCGATGTAACAACACGGTCTTTGTAACGACCGCGTTGTAATCGCATTCTTTGTTACGCATGCGATGTAATGGCTGTTTCCCATGGCTGATGGAGATATTGTTGCTTGCGGAGAAGATGGGGTCGAAATTCTTATATGAAGCTGCACTTCCACTAGTTGTTACTTGGGGCCAGATTTATGAAGCGTCATGCAAGTCAGAATAGTAGCTTTGAGAATCACAGCCTATGTGTGTTCTTATATTTTTAAGCCTGGCCTAGAGATAGCTTTAGCTGTCTTTCCAGTCTCATGTAATCAAACAAATGTATAATTGTAAAATACACACATATATATCCATAGAAGAGTTTGACGCACAACCCTTTATCACATCTCACAGTCTCACTTCTCTCTACTTATCCCTCTGACCGCTTTCTTCACAGTCTCACCTCTTTCTCTATACCTCACAGCCTCAGTAATGAACCCCATCATTCAATTTATCACTCTGTCTGAACAACAATATGTTGTATTGTTTTCTTGATTTTAAAATTGTTCATACTGCTTGATCAGCATTTCAATGAGACTTGTGTTGAAAAGTAACTAGGGTATGTTTCTTGTATTCAATTTGGTTATTAGTTGCAAAAGATGTTGGTTCTTCACAAGTAATAGTTCCACAACATTTTCTTTACTGGGAACCAAGTACTCTATTGAGTCTCTTAGGGAAGCGAAGTAGAGCAGTCGAAGCCCTACTTATAGGAGGTGGTGTGGGCTCACTGGTTCGCAGCAACAACAACGCTCAATAAATTATTGTCCAGCCAGTGTCTTTTCTCATAAAAAGAAAAAGAAATGTGTTATGCACACAATACTAAATACTATGCATTATTAGAAATGTATACCTCAGAACAATTCACACCCTCAGCAATTCACAGCCTCAGCTAGCACTGAACCCACAATCATAATCCCCCACCTATGCTAGATACATTATCACATTATAAGGGGGTATAATATCAATAAAGAAGACTTACTAGCCTTTTCAGGCTGTCACCACATTACAAAAAGCAGAAAACATGTTATAATCCACTACTGCAACACCACTGAAAGCAATGGGAATAGTACCAACATTCAGTACTGCTCATTATAATGCAAAGCTTTGCATTGACAATCGTCAGCATTGTCAATAAAGCATTTCATTGAATGCCATATGCCCCAGAGACTTATTTCCTCTTTAAATGTACTGCAGCTGTAGGTTTAGGACCACCAAAAAACAGGTGTAACCACACTCCAGAACCTTTGCCCAAATGTACAGGTTCAAAGAGGGCTTAAAATTAGAGAAAACCTCTCCAGGGATCAGAAATTCAGTCACCTGGGAGACTTCAGGCTACTTTTGGGATATCTTCTGTGGTATCGTCATACATCCGAAAATTGTAGACCCATGCAGGGAGCTTATGGGGCACTCCTTCGCCCCAGGTTTACATAACTGATGAGCAGCTACACTGCAAACAAAAGGCCTCTCTTTATGTAATTTGAGGCCTTGTGCTGCATTTGCTTTGGTTATAGGTGCCCCAGTCCTCCTGGGTCACCCACAACCCTATTCGTTGGAGGAGTCTCAATGCCCCTGCACCCCCTACCGGCTACCCACATGAGCAGGCTTCACTCTCCTGTCTCTCATTTGCGGTCAGCTCAGCCGGGGAGATGTCGGCAGTGTGCTCCCCTCAGGCACTGGCAAAGGAAGTGGGGCAATACACCGCTATCCAGGGAGCATGGAGGCGTTCCACTGTTTCTTGTTGTCCTAGGAAGTTGAGGGTCCCCCTTGACAGGTGTTTTGCTCATTGGGCCCCAGGGCCGTAGATGATCTCAGGAAGTGGGCCCCACGCACACCTCCTCTCTATTAATAGTAAATTAATAAAAATATGTGCCACCCCCTGGTGCTTGGCACTTTTCACTTGGAAAATTTTATTTTTCTAGCCAATCGGAGCATCCTCATCAGGCCTCCTGACCTCTAAAGTTTTATTATTGCTGGGAAGCTTACTTTTGCTGCTCCCTCACCAGACCTGTCCTCTGCCTGGGATTCTGGGCTCCCTCCTGCTTGTGGGTGGGTTTGTCTTCCACATTCCTTCACAGCAGAACACCCTCCCTGCTACACTCCCCAGTCTTTTGGCTACTTGCCGGGTACTGTGTGTCAGTGGTATCACAACCAGTCCACAGAAGTCCTAGGGCACTCCAGCAGGTCAATTCCCCCAACTATACCTTAGGGAGAATAAGGGGGGCACTGGCACTGGCACTGGCCCTGGAGAGACCCATCCTAATCCTTGGTGCAAGCTGAAGTCAAAGACTTTCAGCCTATCTTCTCAGTGGGGCCAGGTGGCTTCTCCTTCCTCACTGTCATCATTTCCAGGTTCAACGTCTTCTCAAGTATCTTTCTCTTAGGCAGGGTTTTTAAATACAATAAACTAAATATATAAACATGCATCAATGCTATGGCTAGTGTGAATGTTTCCAATTGTGTTTATTGTGGGTTATCCACCAATTCAATCCTTTATGTGATCTCAAAAACCTGGTTCAATCACTAGTGCTGTCAAGGATTGATTATAGCAACTGCGTACTGACTGGAATTCATGCTGCAGCTTGTGTTTCTTTCTGATAGATTTGGGCCCAGATTTACAAACATTTCAAACAACGCGGTGCAGCAAGTGAGCTGTGTTGTGTGAAAGATACATATTTTATTAGAAATGACACAGTCCTGATCTCTCCCTGTGTTGGCGCACTTGTAGCTGCCTAGTGCCAGTGCAGGTACCCTTGTGCCATAGTGCAAGGGTATCTGCGTTATGGTCAGGATAGTTTCTGTTTAGGAAGGGGTACTTTACTGCATGAAAACTTTCCTTGGAGGATTCTTCCTCTTTGTATGTATGTTGCAGAATGCAGAACATGTGCACAGTGTTAATAAAGTGGAGAAATAAAGATATTTCTCCTTGTTACACCAGTCTCAGGCAGGTGCACCACTTTGCTGCAAACCCATGTCTATAATTCTTTGTAAATGTGGGTTTCCATTATAATCCATGGGTGGATGCACAGGAGCTCCCATGCTTCCCCATGGAATGCCTCCCTGATGCAAAGTGATGCAAGGCAGCACAATGCATTGTGTTGCATTATTTTGTTTAACAAAATAACACAAATCGACATTTGTGTTGCTTTGTAAATCCCAAACTGGATTTTGCCTCATATCTGTGTCAATAGAAGTGATGTAAACTCAACTCCAAATCTTTGAAAACCTGGGCCTTGATCACATCTCATCAGTGCTATTAACTGTTTAATGGCTACCACTGAAGTAAGGGATATCTGCAAAATGGTGCGCATCATCTACATACTGCCAGTCTGGGTGAACCTGTAGTGAAACCAAAAAGATCCTGTAATAGAAATGGGGGTCTCTAATTGGCAGAGATGTGCACCTTTGTCCAAGTAGGGACCCTTCCTTCTACTCAGGGTAAGGGGATTACACACTTCAGATAACCCTTGCTCACTGCCTTGGTAGCTTGGCACGAGCAGACAGGCTTATCCCAAAGGCAATGTGTAAAGTATCTGTACTTCAAACACACACTGTAGAACAGTGAAAACACTACAAATGGACACCACACCAGTTTAGAAAAATAAAGTATCTTTATCTAAACCAAACAGGACCAAAACGACAAAAATCTAACATACATATATCAAGATATCACTTTTAAAACAGTTACTTCAAAAATAGAACTGTAGAAACAAAATATCTCCACCTGGGGCCATTACGACGTTGTGACAGACACAAATCCAAACTACGGCGCCGACCACGAAGTGCGCGGGCCAGGCATGGAGTCACACGGACCCCCAAACAAAAGTACCTTGGAAAACGAAGTCAACAGGTGATGCACGGTGTCGTGGAGGTGAGGCGTCAGTGACGAGGCGAAGAGGTTCCCTTCGGCCATGGGGAGGCAAGGCATTGAGTCAGTGCGGAGGCGATGCGTCAACTCCAGGACAGGGAAGTTAGATGGCGTCGGTGGTGAGGCGTTGATTCCAGTGAGGCGATGCGATGTTGAAAAGTTTGTGAAGTCACCCTTGTCAGTTATCAGCTCTGCGATAACGTGTTGCTGGCGCTGGCGGTGACAGCGTCGGTTCGGGGGCTGGCGTCGGGAAGGCTGATAACTGCAGGCATTGGCAGGCGTCGAAGGGCATCGGAGCTGTGGTGCAGGCTGGGTGGTGCGTCGTGCACTTCACGAGCGGTGCCCCCAGCCTCGGTGCAGGTTGCGGCCTCACTGGTGGCGTTGCTGACGGCATTGGAGTTGTTCTTCTTGCTTTGCAGCACCAACCACACAATTCTCAGGGCCCAGAAATCTTAAATTGGCGCCCTTTTGAATACGGGATTCCACAGAGGAGTCCAGGTGCTTATTGCTCATCGTGAGAAACAAAGAATAAAGGAACCAAATTTTTAAATGGTTATGACCTAAGGAGAGCTGCAGAATAGGAGCTTTGCACAAACCAAGCATGTGAAAGAGAGAATAACAAGCCAACCTAATGCGACACAGAGCAGCATCCAGCAAAACGTTTGCCTCAAGGAATCAGGCCTGCCAAAACCCTTATGGTAGTTCATGGCGGGGATAGAGTCCTTGTTTCCATTTCATATGTTTTTACTTTATCTTGCATTTCCTAAGAGTATTTGCTTTTTCCTGATGTTGTGTTCGTGTAGGTTTTTTTATGCCACACACAACTCTTGTGTGTGGCATACTGTGAGCTGATGAAAGTATACAGATATGCTGTTCCTGATGGTTGTCAACACAAGGGAAGTGACACCGACCTGATCCAAATTTGGTTCAAGGTGGGAAGTCCAATTATTGGATTGTAATGCCCTCACACACCCAAAGGGTGTCATGCTTCATCATCTGGGCTGCTCCTCGTCGGGTCGGCGGTGCAATACCCAACGGGCTCCCTATAGTAGGGGCTCTTTATCGGAGATCTTCTTCCAATAGCCGTATGGTGAAGTGGGGGTATGGGGCCAGAATTGTGTAGATGTGTAAAGTTGAATGTGTGATCTAAAATAGAGTTGGGAGTTCCATTAAATGTGATTTATTCAAATGGTCTCCTACCCTAATTAAAAGAGTGATAATGTGATGCTCAAAAGTGAGTATTATGTCTCAAGTAAGGCATCATCATTCTTAAAGGAAGGTCAACATGTTTCACGCTTGTTGTCAAGATCTACATGCGATTCGTCAGGACCTCTATAAAGGTAGACTATCTACACATACACACGGTGCGGTGGCCAAATACTCACCGCAGCCGATTCATTACCTACGTAAGTATACCTGTCAATCCCTGATCCTACCCCATAAAGTGAGTATAACCAGGCGTCATCAGTGCCCGGTAGGGATACAAACAAGAGGAGTTCCTCAATTGTTCTGTGTCAATAGCACATCTCCAGCGACCTACCCACATCTCCCGACCCGGTAGATGTGGGTAGGTCGCTGGAGATGTGCTATTGACACAGAACAATTGAGGAACTCCTCTTGTTTGTATCCCTACCGGGCACTGATGACGCCTGGTTATACTCACTTTATGGGGTAGGATCAGGGATTGACAGGTATACTTACGTAGGTAATGAATCGGCTGCGGTGAGTATTTGGCCACCGCACCGTGTGTATGTGTAGATAGTCTACCTTTATAGAGGTCCTGACGAATCGCATGTAGATCTTGACAACAAGCGTGAAACATGTTGACCTTCCTTTAAGAATGATGATGCCTTACTTGAGACATAATACTCACTTTTGAGCATCACATTATCACTCTTTTAATTAGGGTAGGAGACCATTTGAATAAATCACATTTAATGGAACTCCCAACTCTATTTTAGATCACACATTCAACTTTACACATCTACACAATTCTGGCCCCATACCCCCACTTCACCATACGGCTATTGGAAGAAGATCTCCGATAAAGAGCCCCTACTATAGGGAGCCCGTTGGGTATTGCACCGCCGACCCGACGAGGAGCAGCCCAGATGATGAAGCATGACACCCTTTGGGTGTGTGAGGGCATTACAATCCAATAATTGGACTTCCCACCTTGAACCAAATTTGGATCAGGTCGGTGTCACTTCCCTTGTGTTGACAACCATCAGGAACAGCATATCTGTATACTTTCATTAGTTCACTCAGGGCGTTTATGCTGGACCTTCCTCCATTCCGATAGGAGGAGAAAGCCCGTCGGTCCCCCCCCCTTTTTTGTTTCCTTATACTGTGAGCTGAGTCATTTCCAGGTGCTTGAGTGAGTTCTGATTGTAGGTGGGTGTTTTTGAGGGCACCTGATTGAAATCTTTGGCATTGAAGCTAAAGGCAGTGCAAGTTTCTTACAGTCCCGTCAGCAGGTTGCAAAGGCTTTCAGACTATATGCACATCCAAATCTTGGCCTTCATATAGAGCAAACAAAATAAGCTTCATGTATGTGCCAACTGTAATGTTGATTCTAAGGAAAAGTGTGCAAAGGTGATACACTGCTGTTAAAGTATGAAGTGAAGAGAGCCAAATGCAGTGTTTGTGTCAGTGCTTAATTTGAGCCGGTGGTTTCAGGTGCTCGGTACCAGCACTTAATTGTCAACACCGGCGCTTGTGGCAGTCTGCCTCAAGGTGGCACTGTCTAGCTAATTTAGAGATGACTACAACAACAGTCAATTCTTAATTTAATATACATTCAAAATTACTTTTACCTGCCGCCTAAGCCATTTCCACAGCTTTGGGGGCCTACAATAGTCCGAATTGTCACACTGATAGGAGTGTGATGGTTATTAGTTGTGCTGTTGCTATCACTGGCAAACACAAGGAGATGATGGACAGAGCGCTGAAACTTTTCAGACACTCACCCCCAGTCACAGATCTGGGTTGAATCCATCATCGTTCTTTAGCTCACTTCGCCACCCCAGTTAAGACACAGCTATATGCAAATCAGTCTTGACCCTGTGGCTCATGGGAACAGTCCAGCCCGGACTACCAAGCCATGTCTTCCCTGGACCGAAAACAAGCATCCTGGGACCAGTTTCGGGCTAACAGCCCTCATTAGCCAGGCTAGCTTGAATCTAGTGGCAAAGTGAGCAAGGGACCCACGTCTGGGCATACCCTGCCAACTTAGGGCAAACAAAACAAATACCCTGCCAACTTAGGGCAAACAAAGCAAACACAAGGAGATGATGGACGGAGCGCTGAAACTTTTCAGGCACTCACCCCCAGTCATAGATCTGGGTTGAATCCATCATCGTTCTTTAGCTCACTTCGCCACCCCAGTTCAGACACAGCTATATGCAAATCAGTCTTGACCCTGTGCCTCATGGGAACAGTCCAGCACGAACTGCCAAGCCATGTCTTCCCTGGACCAGAAACAAGCATCCTGGGACCAGTTTCGGGCCAACAGCCCTCATCAGCCAGGCTAGCTTAAATACAGTGTCAAAGTGAGCAAGGGACCCACGTCTGGGCATACCCTGCCAACTTAGGGCAAAAAAATCAAACACAAGGAGATGATGGACGGAGCGCTGAAACTTTTCAGACACTCACCCCCAGTCACAGATCTGGGTTGAATCCATCATCGTTCTTTAGCTCACTTCGCCACCCCAGTTCAGACACAGCTATATGCAAATCAGTCTTGACCCTGTGCCTCATGGGAACAGTCCAGCCCGGACTGCCAAGCCATGTCTTCCCTGGACCGAAAACAAGCATCCTGGGACCGGTTTCAGGCTAACAGCCCTCATCAGCCAGGCTAGTTTGAATCCAGTGGCAAAGTGAGCAAGGGACCCACGTCTGGGCATACCCTGCCAACTTAGGGCAAACAAAGCAAATACCCTGCCAACTTAGGGCAAACAAAGCAAACACAAGGAGATGATGGGCGGAGCGCTGAAACTTTTCAGACACTCACCCCCAGTCATAGATCTGGGTTGAATCCATCATCGTTCTTTAGCTCACTTCGCCACCCCAGTTCAGACACAGCTATATGCAAATCAGTCTTGACCCTGTGCCTCATGGGAACAGCCCAGCACGAACTGCCAAGCCATGTCTTCCCTGGACCGGAAACAAGCATCCTGGGACCGGTTTCGGGCCAACAGCCCTCATCAGCCAGGCTAGCTAAAATACAGTGTCAAAGTGAGCAAGGGACCCACGTCTGGGCATACCCTGCCAACTTAGGGCAAAAAAAGCGAACACAAGAAAATGATGGACGGAGCGCTGAGACTTTTCAGACACTCACCCCCAGTCACAGATCTGGGTTGAATCCATCATCGTTCTTTAGCTCACTTCACCACCCCAGTTCAGACACAGCTATATGCAAATCAGTCTTGACCCTGTGCCTCATGGGAACAGTCCAGCCCGAACTTCAAAGCCATGTCTTCCCTGGACCGGAAACAAGCATCCTGGGACCGGTTTTGGGCTAACAGCCCTCATCCGCCAGGCTAGCTTGAATCCAGTGTCAAAGTGAGCAAGGGACCCACATCTGGGCGTACCCTGCCAACTTAGGGCAAACAAAGCAAAGACAAGGAGATGATGGACTGAGCGCTGAAACTTTTCAGACACTCACCCCCAATCACAGATCTGGGTTGAATCCATGATCGTTCTTTAGCTCACTTCGCCACCCCAGTTCAGACACAGCTATATGCAAATCAGTCTTGACCCTGTGCCTCATGGGAACAGTCCAGCACAAACTGCCAAGCCATGTCTTCCCTGGACCGGAAACAAGCATCCTGGGACAGGTTTTGGGTTAACAGCCCTCATCAGCCAGGCTAGCTTGAATCCAGTGGCAAAGTGAGCAAGGGACCCACGTCTGGGCACAGGGTCAAGACTGATTTGCATATGGCTGGGTTCAAACTGAAATGGCATGGTGAGCAAAAAAGCGATGGATTTAGGCCCAGATCTCTGTACTGGGGTGAATGTATGACATTGTTCTGCATTCTGTCCATCAATTGTTGTTTTTGCATTTGTCAGCCCGAGTGGGACGGGTATGCCCAGACGTGGGTCCCGTGCTCTCCATGCCACTGGAGTCAAGCTATCCTGGCTGATGAGGGGTGAAACCCCGAAACCGGTCCTAGGATGCTTGTTTCCATTCCAGGAAGGACCTGGCCTGGCAGTTCGGGCTGGACTGTTCCCATTGGGCACAGGGTCAAGACTGATTTGCATATGACTGGGTTCAAACTGGAATGGCATGGTGAACAAACAAACGATGGATTTAGGCCCATATCTCTGTACTAGGGTGAATGTATGACATTGTTCTGCATTCTGTCCGTCAATTGTTGTTTTTGCAGTTGCTGTCACTGGCAGCATGGCAGGGGCAATGTGTGATGCAAGCTGCATTGGCCTCATAGCCCTGACACTTATTTGTTTACAAATTAAGCACTGGTCTATGTGTGTGTTTGTGGGGGGGAGGGGGGGAGCAAATTCAAGGAGGTCAAAGGAAGTATGTGTAGAAGGAGTGAGTCAGAAGGTAGCGCTCAAGAAGAAAGAAACAATGTGAGATATGCAGGAGGATTTTAGAAGAATGTGGGGAGAAAAAGGGAAAGAAGTGGCTAACAAGGTGAGAGATTGCAGAGCAAAGTGGTGTGAAGGGGAGAACAGGAGTGATTGGAGGAACCCAAAGACAACTTCCCTCTACACAGATCTCAGTAATATATAATTTAGTCTCATGTTTTCATTATTGAAACATTTGCTAATCTAACTGTAATCATTCACAACAAACTCTTATGTTGGTCATTCATTTGATACTGTTAACGAGTCCTAATAGGTCTGGTTTGTTTCAGGAGTACTTTGTTATACATGTGCATGCAATAACAGAAAACTCAGACGGTGTCACACTAATTCTGGTCAGGTGGCATTCTTAGTGAAGCACAGGATTTTAATTTGCATGTTTTAAGTGACGCCCTTATTTAGATAGTCCACGCCTTATGGGAAAGATTCATAGTTGCGCTTGTTTGGCCACCCCTCCTTTAGAGACCCCCCACCTTTTTCCATCCCACTTAAAGCACTGCATGCTGCTCAGAGTTGCTGGGAGGATAGCGTTAATTGCTTGACTCAGTCAGATGCCAAACTGACACGCACCATCATTAGTTTTTACAACCATTTCAGATGTTATAACTTATAGCGACAAAAATTAATCAGATAAGTCAAGCGATGTATGTTTTAAGTGCCTTATATAAAAAGGACAACATAGACAAACTAACTGCACATCTAATATTAAAATTAGTTGCCAAATAACTTAAAGTTTCTTTAACATTTAAACTGCGAAAATTAAATTAAATGGCGACGAGAAATAGAATTGAATAAATAACCCCACAGCACTTTTTTTTTTTTTTTTAAAGTCTAAACATTAGAAGACATGTTCAAAAAGTTCATGTATTTTAGGTCCTATATGTGGAAAAACATCGCCATTCACGTACATCCCTGCGTGTGTAATTTTACAGATGTAAAAAGTGATTATAGCCTGCCCTCTTGTGGATACATTTTAATAATACAGCGTGACAATCAACCACATCTTAAAGATATTTAAATATGGCAGGCCCGATATTAGTGAAGACTTTTTGATTTTACTAAAAATTATAAGTATAGTATGCTTCAACAAGTACTTTGGTCTGTTGTTCTGCCATTCACATTTTAATAGGCTTTCTACGTCCACTGGCTAACGAGCGATACTGTGAGTGACGGTATTCTGCTCTTTCACAAGAGCACATTGACAGCAAAGTATTTTCCTTCAGTCGCGGCTCCTGGAGGGAGTGCTGCGGGGCGGGAGGTAGTAAACTCCGGCATACGGCCGGACAGAGTTAAGTACATACATTAATAAATAAAACGAATTACATTGCGCGCGCAGCATCGCCATTTGGCAATGTAATTCGTTTTATTTATTTATTTATTTACTCAACTCTGTTCGGCCGTGTGCCGTAGTTTACTACCCCCCACCCTGTCCCTCCCCCGCCCCGCCCCACCGCCCCGCAGCACTCCCTCCAGGAGCCGCTACTGGTTTCCCTCTGTGCCAGCTAGTACAATGTGTGCTTTTTGAGAGCAATAAAAATATCTTTTTGCTTTCAGCTAATGTTTTTTAATACTGCAAGGGTTCGGCAGCTCACCAAAATTAAAGTTTTGCAAAAACCTTGAAAAAACAGGCATTGGACAAAGCTAAGAGACTGGCAGCCAATCAAGACCTATTGGCTTTAACAATGCTTGTTTTTGTCATTATATGCTTTATATTGTTTAACTCTCATCATATTGTAATTGTATTTATATAGCGCTTACTACTGCTGACAAGGCGTTGAAGCGCTTTTCAGCAAGTAGCATACTACCCTCAAACCCAAAGACGGATTAGTGGTGGATTAATTGGGGGAATATAAATTATTATTGGGAATGGTGGGAGTGGTGGACACGTGAGCTTGTTAGTTGGATGAATAGGATAAATGATGGATAGAAGAGGGAACAGTTTAGAAAGAATTATTTGAAAGTTCATAGTAGTAAAAGAGGATTGAGATGAGTCAACGAGCCTGTTAGTTGGATGAATAGGATGAGGGATGGATAGAGGAGCGAAGAGTTTGGAAAGAATTATTTGGGAGTTCATAGTAGTAAAAGATGTTTGGGATGAGTCAAAGATTGAAGGTAGGGGATATTTTGTAAGAAGTCTGGGATAAGTCATAGAGTGGTGTTTTCGTGAGGTTGAGGAGATAAGTTATTGTTTGTTTTATCTCTGCATTGGGAGGAAAATATATAAATATGTAGATACATAACCACACATAAAAGGTATACATACATGAAAACTTTAACATGATACGCATATGGAAAAACAATCAGGAGATATAAAATTGTACTAGACAAAGCCCCATAAGTACATGCATGTATAAATAGTTACAAAGTCAAGTTTTCAATTTTTCTGTAAATTAAGGTTGAAAAAATGTTTTTTTAAATTATTTGTCACCCAATATTTCAATAGTGAAGCACTTATTGAAGCAATTGCTAAAATCATATTTACACATTGTGACAGATATTTGTTATTATAGGAAAATAAACCCATAAGCATACACTCCTCATCTTATATGTTATTGATATGCTGATCTTCTTATAAATGATAAAGAAATATAAATATGTATACATATGTATACATATATATTTACACGCACACATATATTTATATGTTATATTTAATTATTTGTTTACTTACTTTTCCATATATATATATTCATTTATTTTTTCATTTAGCATACTAATAATATTTTTGTTTGTTTGTTTTTTGATTAATATAATTTTTTTTATTGTTTCATTATTTTTGAGTTACAATTGTTTAAGTAATACATGTATTAAATAGGGAACATTTACACATATTATCTGTATAATCATGTTTATATGATCAGATCGTAATAGAGACCCATAAGCATGTAGTCAAATACTTATATGTTATTTATGTAAAGACCTACATACATTTTAAGTATACATATAAGAAGCGTATATATTTTAACTATAAGTAATATATGCATTTCTACATTTGTTAAGCATAAATATAAGAAAGTATATGAATTTTTATTCATAAGTAATATATGCATTTGTCAAAGAAATGCACATGTATTAATACATACGTATGATCAAAGTATACATGTTTACAAACACACGTATCTGCACCACTGGTGTCTTGTTCATACCATTGCTGGACATTTGTATTATGGTGGCCATGCAGAGAAGTGCCAGCTTGTGAATAATCTTCTGAAGATAAGGTGGTTATCGTGGATCTTATGTTTGCGGGTAATGAAGCCCATAGTTTGACTGCTTGAACAAAGAAAGATTTTCCACCCATGTTTTTTTCTTGTATGCTAGGATTTTGAGGCAAAATGCCAATCTGGACCAGATGTTCCTTTGTTGTATGTCTTTTGTGATTTTCTTCATGATGAAAAGTGGTCCTGTTCCATGTATTTCTTTGTGGGTGATACAAAGCAACTTGAAAGTGGATCCTCTGGCAACCGGTAACCAATTCAGGGCCCTTAAGGCAGAGGAGATGTGTACTTGTGGCTTTATATGTAGGAGTAGTCTGACAGCAGAGTTTTGCATTCGCTGTAGTCCTCTCATAGCTAATAGAGGTGATCCATGGTAGCGACCATTGGCTTGACCAAGTTGAAACGGTACAAGAGAAATAGCAGATATGATACTCATCATACGGTTAGTGGACTGCACAGACCTTTGTACACCTAATATAACAAATACTACAGTTGGAGTGTGACTTGTTGGCAGATAACCCCCTGCCCTTGCACATGTCACAAAAATGATAAAACAAAACTAGTGTGGCATGTGCACATACACAAGTAAATATGTTACATTTAAGGGATTCAGGGATGCAGCTGTCAATGCAACGTTGAATTGCTTTTTTGAGCGTCATGTAATATATATCATTGAGAAAACTAACACTTCACCCAAAATATTTTCAGTTCATTACCTTGTGAACAGTTTTCCAAAAAGAATAGCAGATCCTGGATTCCCTATGCTGGTAATGCTTATGGTTTCCTGTTCCCACAACCTGTACCAGCGAGGTTCATCATACATTCAATAAAGAGTCAAAGTTGCCGGGCAGAGCTGTGACTGCCCTACTGTAAAATCTGCCACTCACCTTAGAACCAGAATCCTATATTTGTGATATTGCTGGATATCTTTAGACATTAGTGGTTGAATCCAGTAAAATTAACATACTTTTGAGAAACAACAGGGTATATTTACAAGAACTGGTGCTCCGTTGTTTTGCTGCAGTGGAGCGCCAAACATTTTGCCGCCATAGTACAGCGATTCTTAATACATTTCTAGTGCCCCATGGTGTTAGGAAGAGCTGGCGGTTGTAAAAACTGATGCTGACATGTGCGCTGAGTCGATAAACAAAATCATGCTAAAGCAGAAATAGTGACGTTTGGCCAATTAGAGGCTGGAAAACAGATGCTAGCCGTCCTAACATCACTTTTCTGCAACAAATGGGAAAAAAACCACAAAAACGCCGCTATTCGCGGATTTTTTTTTTACACTTACCTGAAAGCAGCAATGGAGCAGCCAGGAGTGAGCACAGCACAGTACAACAGCCAGGATGACCAGCCAGAGTCCCAGGGGAAGAGGAAGAGAAAGTGCAAGTTCAGCCAGGAGGAGAATGAGATCTTGATCACTGAGGTGACGGAGCACCAACACCAGTTCTTTATCAGCTCAAAAGTGTTGTTGGGAAGGCAAAAGACCAGATGGCAGTCCATAGTGGACAAGGTGAAGAGCGTTGCCGAGGTGAAGAGGACAGTGAGTGACTGTAAGAAGCGTTGGCATGAATAAAAGCACAAGACAAAGAAGAACCTGGCAACCAATCTCAAGGCGGCATTGCAGACCGGAGGTGGTAGTCCAATGCCCCAGGAGTAGCTGGATCCCTTGGAGGAGCAGGCGTCCGCAGTCATCTCTGAGGAGTCGGTGGTTGGAGTTGTGGGACATATCAGTGCTGGCTATGATGAACTACATCAGCAACAGGATACGTTGCATAAAGGGCCAATGTGGGTACTACATAATGTCATGCAGTCCAGGCAGCTATGTCCATGTGCTCTGCGGCACTGTCTGCAGGTGGGCTCCTGGCTCATCTATGGTTAGACATGACATCAATGGAAGGCTCATGGGCATTTTCATAATATGTTGGTGTAGGGCAGCTTCACAAGCCTCCTAGCTGTGCTATCCTACGTCAAAAGAAAAAGGTAGCAATACGCCGTATCTACAAGATATGGCGCATGCCTATCCTTTCTGCCAGCACCGGTGCACAAACAGCAGACGTCCGCCAAAGGAGGCACTCTTGCACCATAGTGCAAGGGTACCTGCATTGGAGCGTGCCAGCTGAATGTGCACCAGGATAAAGGAAAGCACAGGGATGCGTTATATTGTTGTAACCACAGCGCAACCCCGCACTTTCCTATTCACACAGCTTGGCACAGCAAGATGATTTCTGGTGCTGCGCTGCACCACGTCTATTAAAGATGTCCCTCTTTCTCCTGGGCCCATGCACAATAACCTAGCCTCCAAATCCCTAGCATAGAATTGGTATCTTACAGGAGAAACAACACACTTGAGGGGTGGGGGATAAGTGGGCCTTGGGTAGTACCTACACATAGGGACATTTCAAGAGTCACATCCATACTTGCCTAGATTAAACTACATGGTACTCAGCTGTCCTGGCATGCAGGCTCAGACCACACAGGTGTCAGCTGCCATGGTAGGGACCACTGGAACTCCTCTCATCTACTAAATATGACTGGGTGTGGGGGTGAATGCAAGGGATGTACATCAAAGGACAAGGGACCATATTTACAGTGAAATGGTGCTGCTCGTCACTGCAAACAAATCTGCAGCGCTGAGCTGCATCATTGCAAAAATGCATGGATGGGCTGTATTTACAAGAATATGTGCCACCCCCATGCTCGCCGCTGCAAAAACAACAGCTGTGTTCCAATGCAGGCACCCTTGCACCATGGGGCAAGGGTGTCTGTGTTGGCGCTTCGCTGTTTTTTTCCATGCCCGCGCAAGGGAAAACACATGGGGTGTGCCGTATCCTTGTCAATACGGTGCTTTCCTTTGTTTGTGGAATGATGCAGGTTGGCACAGCTAAAGTGCTTGCACCACAGTGTTGTGCCATTTCTATGTGAATATGCCCCTCAGTAGGTACATGTCACCATTCCCAGCACTACTACCATCTGGGGAGCTGCCTGACACATGTCACTCAGCCGACACACCGTCCTGCTGGTCGCATTTCCATAACAGTTACATGACAGAGGCGGAGATTTGAGGCATGAGAATAATATTAATATCCTATTTAAGGGTGGACTAAGACACCAATGGTGGGCCACCCTATTGAGTACCAGGCTCATTGAATGAAGGCTGGTAATGTTTATCGATAAATTGTTGCAGAGTGACTCTAACTAGTTTTGATCCTGAAGAATGCCCTAATTAAAAAAAAAAAATTCAGAGTAAACTATGAGCTGAAACATGTCGACCTTGTAATAAGAGTACTGTGCTCTAGTTGCACAGTCCTTAGCTCTGTCTTGAACCCTATCCACTGGGGGCCCCAGAATGAAATATTTTTTAGCCCACTAGGGCTCTCTGCCCCTCACTCAGATCCCTGTTATTGCTCACCCTTGACAAAACACCTCCGTTCCTCCCCAGCTGGGGAGTTGTAGCCCACAGCAGGTGCCTTGCGAACCTGCTGTGAGGAGGGAACCCAATGACGAAGCATGTCATGTGGGTGAGTGAGGGTTCTCGTCCTAAAGACTCAATGTTGCTATACTCCCACTTATTGTGGCCGTGTTTTTCACTTACCAGACGTACCTTTTTGTGAGTGAATCAAGTTCAGTAAAGAGCAGTACGTCGTTGGTTTGGTGCTCACTGTAGGAAGGTGGAATCTGACTATATGGTTGCCCCCACTTTTTTCCTGGTGTTTTGCTGGTTTATGACTTAGTTGGACTGGGATCCTGCTATTCAGGGCCCCAGTCTATCTGCTTCCTCTATAAAATGGTTTCCATGTGCCTTAGGCACATCTCTGATTGGAATCTGGAGTACCCTTATAAGTCCCTAGTATATGGTATACTATGTACCCAGGGCATAGGTACCTCAGAGGCCTGCCAGGGGCTGAAGCATGTATTGTGCCACCCCTGGAAGGCCAGCCAAAGGACACCACAGGTCTGCTACTGCAGCCTGGGTAAGGTGGTGCAGGCACCCCTTACTGTGATATAGGCTACCTATATCACTACATACATACACACATATAAACCTATAAGTCACTCCTATGGCAGGCCTTATCAATCCTGAAGGCAGAGTGCGTGGTTCCTATGTGAGAGGGTGCCCCTGCATGAGCAGGACCCCTCTGCAGCATTCGGAGACCCTTCTCTGATGCTGTTTGTAGTGCAGCCCGACCATATACTCTTAAGCGCATTATAACCTCGCGTTAAATGCTAACTTTGGGATGGCTGCACGGAAACATGTCATGTTTGGTGTCAAACATCTTGGAATACTACCCCCCCACCAGTTCTGGCGGCAGGGGTAGCATTCCACCCTTCTAGAGGGAGAGACATGTACACACCGGTATACCCGGTACTGACTTTCCAGAGCCCTGGCATCACAAAATGGATGCCGCTGCCACAGACACGAGTCTGGCCTCCTGCTGCCGACCGAAACTCCGGCAGGGGAGGCCTGGACAATAGGTTTCCTGTCCCAGGGAGGTGTAACCACCTCCCCAGACAGGATAGTGTGTATTGGGGCTGGGCGGGAGCACTCTCTGGTGCTTTGAAGTCTTGCACTGGGGGCACATTTGGTGTCCCTGTGCATACCCCAGTTCAAACCGGCTCAGGGGCTTCCAGCCCCTGCTCTGTGCGAAACTGGACAAAGGGAAAGGGTGTAACCACCCCTCTGCCCTGACCCTCCCATAGGTGGGGCCACAGAGAATGTCCAACCCCTACCTTAGTATAAGTATGGGACCCCAGTCCTTAGGACTTTAGATTTACCTGGACGAAATTCTGACACAGAATCCTGGACCTTCGACGCTCTACTTTAAGATTAGAGGACTGAAGAATCTCCCTTGGGGTCAAGGAGTGACTCCCTGCTTGGCAGGCACCAAAGAAGCAATTGTCCGGTCTGCATTGCTGAAGCTCCTGTCGGACGCCGAAGTCTTTGCATCACCAGAGGTGGATTTCCAGACTTCCCCGAGGCTGCCCTGAGACCCCAGCAAAGCTGAGGCCCGTAGCTGTCGTGGGTAACGTGGAACCGTGACCCCTGGACACCGATCGCATTTGCAAGTGCATCCTCTTCTGGGTCTCCCACGAAGTCGTGCTTTAGGCTCCGAGTAGCCCCAGCCTCCAGCACCAACTGCACTGAAGATCACTGGCCTCCACTCCACGAGTGTCCTGTGAGCCAGCTCCACGTGCGTCAACTCGAGGCTCCTTCGCGGTCGCTAGTCCGTTGGCTAGTAGGCCCTCCCGAAGGCCAATCTTTTTCTGCTTGGGCTCCCTGGTTGCTCCAGGCGTGTCCTGACTTACCCTTGCTGGGTGAGTCCCCCAGACCTTGCGGGTCTGCAATATCATCCTTCTTCCATTTCCACAAGACTTGCCG
Organism: Calotriton arnoldi; assembly: GCA_963921515.1. Lineage (NCBI taxonomy): Eukaryota > Metazoa > Chordata > Amphibia > Caudata > Salamandridae > Calotriton > Calotriton arnoldi. The sequence continues at coordinate 574,034 of CAWUFW010009655.1, read as the reverse complement.
TTGCCAAGGCTTGTTGGGTCCAATCCGGTCGCCAACACCCCTGCAATCGACAGACGTTGTGGGACAGCTCGAATCCAGCTCCTGGTCATCGTCAACGCCTCCTGGACCTCGTGGCTGAAGAGTCAAGACGACCGTCAACCTACCTGAAACACTCGACATCGGTGGGCATCTGCTCATTGCCTTCCTGGTCACTGGCTAGTGACCCAGACTCTGTCCCCTCTGCTTTCAGGTTCTTCAGATCTTCGATTCACCTTTGGATCCACCCGAACACTTTCGACTTGGCCGCCAGCAGCACTTTGCAGCAGATCGCCATTGAAAGCGACGACGAAACCCGACCCCGAAAGACACCTATGCACCCGGCTCCCCTGGGTGAGGTAACTCGAGTACTCCGGTGCTCCCGTGGGTATTGACACTAGAACAGCCTAGTTCTCAAAGGGTTTGCTCCAAGTCCTCCTCTAAGTGTCCCTTTTCTTTTAAATTCTAATCGCGACTTTCCCCATAGAAGTTAACGGCGATTCGCGGCTGTGTTCATACACTGCACGCGTCCCCCGTGGGTCCCCTGTGTCACTACCTTGGGTGGTTCCTTGTGGTCCAAGCACTTCTACAGGCTCTAGGCTTTGTGTCTAGCTCAGTCGTGGTTCTTATACCACTTTATTGGTATATGGTTTGGTACGCCCCTAGGGCTCAAACGTGTATTTGTGCTATTACTGTAGATAACTAACTTATAATTTATGTACTTCGAACTCTAGCCTCATAAAGAGACTAGAGGGGTGTGTTTAGCAATAAATACATATATTTTGAATATATACCTGGTGTGGTCCTCTTTCATTTGGTCACTCAAGAGATTATAGACTGGTAAAACAAGCTGCTTTACATTCCTTCAAGACTTAGCCTGAAGGCTGCTCTCCATAGCTACCACTAGGATAGCTTTCAATAAAGGTTGTCTTTAACCTATCTCCAATAAGGGGTTGTTTGGACTGGTGCAAGGTGCCCACTATAATTAGTGGACAGCATATGTCAGGCCAACTTCTCACACTCACTCCCCCAATGACACCTTGTGTGCTTTAAACTCTATAACAGCTTTCCATCTCAGTCCATTGGATATGCTCACACATAATGTAGGTGTTGTAGGCACATGAGAATCAATGTATGATCAGGGTGCCATCATTGTGTGGCAGTAAGTCGGCTGCTAGGACCAAATTTGGAATAACCAGAGGAGGCATGTACAAATAGAGGTACATGGGTCCGATGAAAATGATGTGTGACACCCTGCAGATAACCAACTCTGGTCCTGATGAAATGGCTTTAACGTCAGTGATCGTAATCTATCTAGTATGACAGGGCCCATCCACTCAGAGTAGGCACCCAGTGGTAGTGAAGGGAGAACAATGTGGAGATCCTGTCATCTGAAAGGGAAACACAGTGAGATTTGCAATCCAAACCCTTGTGTAACAGCTGTCCTATGCATCAATCCAGATTAGTTCAGAGGGAAAAATTGCCAAAAATGAGGAGAAATTGTAGCGACCCGAAAACCTATGAAGATAAAGCAAAAAACTTGATCGATAGATTGGTACAACGGGGCTAACCCAGGCGTAATTGGAAAAAGTGGCACAAGATTGTGAGAGAATCACACGCAATCACCTACTCCAACCCAAAAGACCTTCCAGCGATTCGAATAACAATAATACAATCAGGTTCCTCACTGATTACCACAATGGACACTACCTAATTCGGAAAATTCTCAAAAAACACTGGTACTTACTGTCGAATAACATTTCAATCAAGGATCAAATATCGGACTTTCCCCAAATGGGCTTCAGACGAGCAAAGAATCAAAGACAAATTCAATGTAGATCAGAATTCATAGACAAAAGAAAAGAAGTGAAATCCAATTTTTGGCAAATTCAAATGGAGTCTGCAATTGCCACAACTACACTGCTTGCAAACTTACCCTCAACACACAGACCCACTTCTCACCAACTTCGCAGCTTACCATAACAATCAGAGACTGGATCAACTGCAATTCTTGCTTTGTAATTTGTATCATCATATGCCCGTGTAACAAACTGCATGTGGGAAGTACCATCAGACCCGTCAAGACAAGAATATTGGAACACTGCATGAACATAAACAAACTTGAGGTGTGCCCTCCTCTTAGGGAACATTATCAGAAATATCACACGCATCAGAAAACCTTCAAGTTCTTCGGTTTGGAACATATCAGACCGCATTCACGAGGTAGCAACCATGAATTAACAATAAGACAGAGGGAGAGAGAACTCATTTTGAAATTACATACTATGAACAAGGATCTAAACAAAGACACAGAGATGCATTACTGGCTACATTAAGAACAATCTAACATACCTGTATGCTATCCTTCCCACACAAATAGTACTGTAACATCATATGGATGTCGAAGTGACACGTCTAGGCCTCTGATGGATAGACATATATATTCTTTTGATGCTACTTGGCCTGTTATTTCTCACTCAGAACTGATAAATCACCCTCTAGCATCTGTGATACCAGGTATCTATCTTCATATACTCAATTAGCTTGCAAGGCCCCACCCAAGTTTACTATTGCATATAACACAATTTCATTTGAACATCTTAATGTATGCTCACTGTGTGCTATGTAGATTACCTAACTGACCAAAGATGACATATTTCCCTCTCACTAGGGTCTCCCCTTGTAGTAGTACCTCAATAATTGACCCACTTCTGTGCTTTTACAGTGTGCTGCTTGTCCCCGATCTGGGTTCTTCCCTAGCCAGGCCTAGACGGCTTATCTTCCACTTTTTAGAAATGGCTCTAACTAACTTAAATACCAACAACAATTCACTCTGTCTGTTACTTTTGGCAAATTTTCATTTGCCATGTATACTAGTCTATTTCTGAGATATGCCACCTCAATATGGCGATTCCATCTACGACCAATTTGTGCCAAGCTTTTATTTTGACCGTGAGACATACTCCTTCATCGTCTAAATATAACTTTTTATACCGTGATGTTTGCTTACGAGAACGTTAGATTGAGAACCTGTGACTTCCTTTCTGTCTTAGCATACATCCTTTTAGTCTTACTTGTATACCTGTAAGATGTACTCTTATAAGATGGCCGTACCATTTTTTGAAGCGGTACAAAGCTCCTACATGGTCACGAGGTCCTCTCTGGCCCATGGGATCCGCAATTAAACATGGCGCTCTTGGGAAAGACAGTACGGACTGTACAGATGCCTTCATGCACCTTACATCTATACACCACTAGGAACGAGGTAAGTGACCCTTAGTTGGACACATTCTCCCATTCCTGTATTATTTTTCTATGCTGCAGTCCTTGCGACTACTTATGGTCAACCCCCAAAAAGGGATTTTTGTCGTTAGCAACGTAGTGAGTCTTACATTGCTTTTCTTTTGACATGTTGCGTTTCTTGCGACTGCTTTTGGGCAACCTTTAGCATGCCTTTTTGCTGTTAACAACGTTGTGAGCCTAACATTGTTTTCCGTTTGACATATTGCCGTTCTCACAACTGCCTTTGGGTACATTTTTGTATGCATTAATCAGAAACAAATGTGGTGAACCTAGCATTGCTTTCCGTTTACCATTTCTTTTTCTCCAGGAAAACCCTTGGTGCCTCTAAAACTTAGCGACCTTGGTTTTTCGCTGCCCTAACCAGGACAATATAGAAGTGTATCACTTTCTGTTGACACCTTGTATTCTGAGGAGAATCCTGTGTGCTTTTTTAAACTCTACAATTATGAAGTTTTACTGCCATATTTACGTCAAAACAATAGAGTTTCTGAGCTCCCCATGATCTAACTGAGAGCTGATCTCTCCAAAACTTTACATCAAGTCGTTTCACTCATTTTCCTTCTTTTATTCTTTCCTTTGTCACTTCATACAGACTGAAAATTTAAGATATATGGTGTGACCTTTTTGTATATACATCTCTCCACTCACCTGGTTTCATTTGGATATAGATTAACAAGTGGTGTTCTTAGAATAATATTAATGGGACCACACTTAGCTTTTCACATTTTGATAAAAGGAGTCTCTGTTTACTAAATTGTACCTTATTTGCAATACAATTGAAATTTTAAAAATAGACCTGTCTCTAGCCTCCAACACTACTATGTATGGGTTGCCACACTCCAGCCACAGAAATGCAGGCACTTTAAAAACTCCTCTCACTGTGCAGTCAGAGAAAGAATAGTAAACACCAATCCTGCAGCAATTTGTCAGAAGACATAGCCAGACATTTGACCTCTGTCTTTCAAGCACCTGCAAATGTGACAAATTAAACACAGACAGATTCAACATCACCCTGTTGTTAGTTGATATTCTAGCTATGATATTTTTGAAGCACATTATTTTTGTGATTGATATTTTGTCATGCAATCCAGTGTTGCGGTGCCTTCCAATCAGTAACCATGGCTTGGAGGAGCTTAGCTAGCCTATGCACATGTGTGTATTTACTAGCCCCTTCCAAATAGATTTCTGCTCTAAAAGCCTTTTGTATTTTATGACAGTCTCAAAAGGTCCCTGTTCCTTGTGGTTCTTCCCCAGACATGCATCTTTACAAACTGCGCCAAGAGATGGATTGTGTTACATAGTGTGTGCCCGTATGTGGCACTTCACTTCCTCACTTCTTTCTCCTAGGGCCCTCATTACAAGCGGTCCTATGTGGTAACTCTTATTACCGCACATATCACAATTATGAGATCTGTGATAAATATCAGCAGGCCAAATATGGCAGTGTTAGAACTGGGGGTCTCTAGTTGGCAATGGTTTGCACCTTTGTCCAAATAGGGACCCTTGCTTCTAGTCAGGGTAAGCGGGATACACTCCTAAAATAACCCCTGCTCACCCCCTGGTAGCTAGGCACGAGCAGACAGGCTTATCTCAGAGGCAGTGTGTAAAGCATTTGTGAGCACATACAGTAATACAGTGAAAACACTACAGATGGACACCACACAGGTTGTATGTAAAAATAAGTAATCTTTATATAGACTTAACACAAGACCCAATAGCAAAAATCCACAATACTGTAATCTAAAATAGACTTAAAATGATAGAGACAGTTCACGTTATCTTCAAAAATAGGATAGTCAATCAAATAAAGCTTGTAGCAACAAATAACTCCACTTGGAGCTATCACGACGTCGTGACCGGTAGAAATCCCAAAGTACGGCGCCGACCGCGAGGTGCGCGGCGTCGGGCCCGGAGTCAAGCAGACCCACAAAGAACAGTACCTGGAATTCGATGAAAACAAAGACGGTGCACGGAGTCGGGGAGGTGATGCTTCGTTGGCGCCGGCGGCTTCGGTTCCTTACGACCCCAGGGGAGGTGATGTCTCAGTTCCTTACTGCAGCGCAGGGGAGGTGAGGCGTCGGTTCCTTACTGTGTCGGGGAGGTGACGTCACGGATGGCGGCGAGGCGGCGGTTCCTTACGATGGTGCGGTGTCGATGGATTCGGGGGTCACCCACGTCGAGGATCGGCTCCGCGGTGAGGAAGCCCTGGCGTCGGTGAAGTCGGGGCTGCGGTGCGAGTCGGGACGGTGCGTTGTGAGCGTCACGAGCGGTGTCCTCGGCTCCGGTGCAGGCAGCAGCCTCGGTGACGGCTTCGGAGTCGATGTCGCACGGCGTCAGCAGGCGTCAGGCCTACGGTGCAAGTCGGGCGGTGCGTCGTGCTCTTCACGAGCGGTGCCCACGGCTCGGTGCAGGTTACGGCGTCGCTCGCCGGCGTCGGTGTTGCAATTTCCTCTGTTAGCAGCTAAAACAGCAGTTCTAGATGCAGGCAAACAGAAGGGGTGAAGTCGTTGTGTCCCTGTGACTTCAGGCAGGAGGCAAGCTCAGTTCAAGCCCTTGGAGATTTTCTTCTTCAAGATGATAAAGCACAGCAAAGTCTTTTCTCCTGTCCTTGGCAGAAAGCAACCACTGCAGGCCAACCCCAATCAGCAAAACAGCACAGGGGCAGTACTCCTCCTTCAGCTTCTCCGGTTCTTCTCCTTGGCAACAGGTTTCTTTATTTCCCAGAAGTGATCTAATTTCATGGGGTCTGGGCCCCAGTATTTATGGTCAAAAATCCTTTGTCCTCTGAAGGCAGAGGATCCTGTACCTGGTCCAAACCAGTTCTGGGTGCATTCTGTCAGGAGACACCTTCTCCCTTTGTGAGTGAGGGGCAGAGTCATCAGCCGCCCGGCAGGAGGTGGAGCCAGCATTGTGGAAGGCAGGCAGAGCCCCATTCAGACCCAGGTGCAACTCCTCCCACCACTCTATATGCAGGAAGGTCTATTCAGCTCTGTGCTGACTCACCCTGTCTCCTGGAATCCCCCAGCTCCTGTCACTCACAAAGCCAGACACACAATACACAACCTAGCAGAGGCAGGCCTGGACAGTTAGGCAAGAAAATACCTACTTTCTAAAAGTGGTATTTTCAAACACAGAATGTTAAAACCAACTTCACTAAAAGATGTATTTTATCATTCTGAGTTCAGGCATACTAAATTCGTTTTTCTACCATGTTCCCTGGGTCAGTTAGGATTATAAGATGTTATAATCAAACTGCCCATTCTGGCCTATGGGGAACAGGTAGCCTTGCAATAGTGAAAAAACGAAAATGGCCACACACACCAGGGCATGTCCTACCTTATACTTACAATGCACCCTGCCCTTGGGCCTACCTTAGGGGTGTCTGATATGAAGATAAGGGAAGGTTTAGGGACTGGCAAGTGGGTGCACTTGCCAAGTCGACATGGCAGTCACAGACTGCCCACAGGCTCTGCAATGGCAGACCTGAGACACACTTTTACAGGCTGCTTCTGTGGGTGGCACAACCAGTGCTGCAAGCCCACCAGCAGCATTTGATTTACAGGCCCTGGGCACACTTGGTGCACTATACTAGGGTCTGACAAGTAAATCAAATGATCCAATCATGGAGTCACTAATCAATACATCAATTTACAATTGGGAGAGCATATGCTCTTTAGCACTGATCAGCAGTGAAAAAGTGCCCAGAGTCATAAATCCACCAACACCATGTCAGAAAAAAGGCTAGGAGGAAGGCAAAAAGTTCAGGGATGACCCTGCAAAAAGGGTCAAGTCCAACAGGCAGTATGTATTGGGAGAAAAAAGCCCAGTATTTAATGGAAGATGAAGATTTTGCAGTAAGTAACAAAATCTTCATGTTATTGCCCAAAAGCTCATGATGGCACCAGATAAATATCAAACAACTCAGGTTTTATCAGATGTGATAATTATTGCATTAGACAGTGGCTATCTCATAATTAGGATTTAGGTGTGCAGTTAGTGTGTGTCACCCCTTTTACTTCCTCTGCATGAAAGTACTAGGCACATTAGCTCTTCCTTCTCCTCTGTGTGCACCAACAATTTCATTAGGCTATTTTCTCATCCATTGTGTGCACTGGCATGTGAACACACCCTTCTTCAATCACTGCATAAGACATAAGGCCCTTCTTGCTCCGCTGTATGACACTAACATACTAGAAGCCCTTCTGTCTGCTGCGTGTAAATTATCACTTGCATACAGCCTTTGTCCATCCTCTCTATTCACTAATATTTGCATGCGCCGCTGCTTTCCCCTCTGCATAGCACTAACAAGTGCATAATGCCATATTCCTTTCTATATATGCGAGACCTAAAACAGGATAGTCTGGAGAGATAAAGATTGGGGGTGCACCTCACACACAGTATGATGCACCAAAAACAGCTAAAGGAAAACTCCTTTCATGTGAACAAGGTGAATCCTAACTTTATCATAGATTGCATTTGCTAGGCAAACACTGTCTAAGTGATGAGATGTAACTAACGAAAATTAAGTTTTACTCCAGTATAGAAACGTTGGTCGCAATTGAAAGGGTTGTGTAAAGGTCCACGGGGGCTGGGCTTGGGGTGCAAAATGTTGAATTTAGTGTATAGTCCTGCATTACATGTTGAAAGGTGAGAGTTTCACGGCAGGAATCCTAAAGTTACGAGTCAGCCTGAAAAACCTTGAGTGTCGCAAATCATAATCCGTGTGTATAAGATAAAGTTATTAGTACATAGAGGGCATGAGTAGTTCTCATGCCCCGCATCAAAATCTGAGCAGAGGAACTGCAAAGCAGTGAAAATGTCCCTGTCAAGAAAATAGGTGACAGGCTAACAAGAGGGTGAACCCACAGTTTGCAGCACCCTAAGAAAAACGAATCCTGTTCCAGCCGACAAGAGCTGCACACAAAGCTAACACTTCTGATTCTCAGCAAAATCTGAGCTGCAGGGGCTCGGAACGATGAACCTTGCAAAGTGACCACTCCCAAACTCTTACATTTTCAGAGACTACTAACACCATCATTTCATATCTATGAGAGCAGAAAAAACACCCACCATAACAGCTTGGAGAAGTCCCAGCACATGTCGCTTTGGTGTGGCCTAAAGATAGAGATATGTAAGTGTAAATAAATCAACAAGAAAATCATCACCACTAAGTCAAATGTTGAAATGGACCAGTTTGGCTTCTCCTGTGCAACATAATCCACTATAATTTAACAAACTATGTGTCTTTGACTCTAATTTTTTACTTTTTCAATGCCTGTGAAAATAAAACACCAAATTACACGTGCAACACAGTGGAACATATGGCACTGTTCGAAGACTTTTAGGGCTGATTCGTAGATACAAATACACAACGAGCATGCATATTACGATATAAAGATATAAATGCACGCTAACATTTTCACAGAAGTTACGTATGGAATTTGGACATGTCCAGTTTCAGTAAAATGTGAAAATTAAAGTTGTGCAGGGAGCAGTTGGTGCAAGATCTGAAATCATACCAATAAAAATACCAGTTGAGCCATCCTCCTCCCACTGTCTGACATGTCACAATCTTCCCTCAAGTCTGTTGAATGACTATTACCATTTTACTTCATTCTATACTAACCTAAGGTGTTATCACCCATTCACAGATATACATAATCAAAAATCCAATGCATGGTTGTCACTGGAGCTGTTGAGCTGAGTGGAGTGCAGGGGCATGAGCTAGGGTCACGATCAGGTCAGGTCACATGGTGCACTGTCTCTGGGGCTCACAGTAACGCAGAGCAGACTTCATACTTCAATTGTTGCCAGAGGCTGACCAGTTTTCCACGCCCCTTCTCTCAGTTTACTTGCAGCTGAGGACAGCTCACTGCCCTCCTATCCTGCAGCTCCCTCATAACTTCTCTACAACTCAAATCCAGCTTTCCCCTCTGCCCTGTACCAAACCCCTCCTCGAACTCACATGCTCCAGAGTCAATAAATCTCTAAGTAAATGTTAGAGATTCAGAAACGTTTTTCACTCTCCACTTTCTCCTTACTTTCTTTTTCTATCTGCCCTGGGACCTCTCTATCCATCATCTCACTTCTCTGTCCTGAGCTCCGTCCTTCGTCACCTAGAGCTCTCACTAATCTCACCTAGCTACGCTGTCATTTATACTCCTGCCTGTAGCTCCACCTCTACCCCTTTTTTCAGGGGTCTCCGTCACAAGTCAGCTAGAGCCTGTTTACCCTACTCTCATTATGACACTTGTCTTACAGCAGCTACTCGTCTCACTTCTATGACTGTAAAACCCCTAGCACATTGCTGCTTCCTTGTCTAAATCTCTTGAGATATCTTGTGCCCCTCGTATAACTGTATGCAGGGGGCACTAAATGCTGCCAACCACTCTCCAGTAATGAATCGTTCTTCGGGCGATTCGAGACTTCCTGAGCACTTACCTTTTTAGTCCACTAGGGAGCGAGTTTACTTTGTGGAATTCATTGATGATATCCCTCCACCATCTCCAAATACGAGATGGGGGCCCTCAGCTAAACACGTGTCTAGCATGGTACCGCCCCCTTCCAAAATTATACATTATTCAACCTCCGGGGAAAATGCAGAGGCACGCAGAGTTCTAGTCCATGGCAGATTGGAAACATTTGCCTAAGAAAGACAAAACAATGCAAGGTGTACCTTCAAAAATTAGTTCAGAATGAGAAGGTATTATGAAAAAATATGTGCAACCATGCAGTAAAGTGATTTTATTCTACTCTTGCCAGGCATGCTCAAAATGTGTAAATGTGCAAAGTGGAAAGTTTGTGTAATTCTTATTTGCAAAGCTGGAATCTGTTGAGTTTCCATGGCCAGACTTACCATTTGAGACTTTATCCTGGTTCAAAGCATTCCACTCGCACAGTTCGGACTGAACGTCCTTTGTACAAGTGCACAAGGTTTTCATTTTCTCACCGTCCACCCTACTCCAGTAAACTCATAAATCAGTGCATATTGACACAGGCCCAACTAACATAGGCTAGACTCACAAATTCACACAAACAGCACAAGAAACACAGATGGAATCCAGGCATCTGTGACTGTTACTTGGAGGCGCAGGCCAGGCATTTAACCATGGGAGGCCATGACCACGCTTTACATTGCAAGGCATGCTGTCATCCTACCTGCCATGTTGCCTAGGACCATGTCTAATGTGCAGCTCCAGTACACGCTTGTTTCATTATTCTGGGGATTGTAGTCCTGTTTTATAATGGGGTAAATTACACTACAAGCCCCAAAATTCAAAGGAAACGCCAGGACTTTAGCAGTATATCATGCATGGACCTAGAAAACGTGAAAGAGCTAGTGTCTCTTCGTGTGTGTTGTTTAGAATATGTGAAACCAGGTTCTGTCGGTAGAGACCAGCACCCTACTTTCAAGCATGGTTCTAGGGGTCGGGGACAAAAGTCCATTGGCATTGTACACGCAGAGCAGCTCAGTTTGAGGGTTATAACAGAAAGTGCTGAGTTTGGGGCTGTGCTGCAGACCTGAGGGATTTCGATTACATTGCGCATTAGGTAAACACATAGGGGCATATTTACAAGCCCCTTGCGCCACCCGTACGTCACTTTTCCCATGTTAAAAATGACGCAAAAGTGGCGCAAGGCGCTTGTAAATAAGCCCCATACTTTGCAATAATACCCAGCCAAACAAGCATTGGCATAGCCAATAGGTCTCGCCTTTGGGACCGCATAAGTGTTTAGCCGTGCGGAGCCGGCTATGACCGATAATAATAGATTGGGGGCAGGTGGGGTTGGTGCGTAAAACAAAATAACAATAAGTGAACTAAGGTTGCTTGAAGAAGCCGACAATCTGGTTCTCCAACTGGCCTTTCAGACCTTGGGCTGGGGCTGGCGCATGCCGATCATTCAGCAGCGTCCGATTTCTATTTGTTTACAAACATACACTCGAATGCACACCAGCATCAATCCTAAACACAAACTACATCCGCGAGAGCGTGGTCACGTGGGAAGGGAGCAATGTGGCCGAGGAGAAAGGAGCTCGGAGCCAAGGCATTAAGGACTGCACGAGTTAACGATGACTAAAAAGGGGCGGGGCTGCCTCATAAATGGAGAAGTAACAGAGATGCAAGAGTCCTGTCACAGAGATCTAGGGCGGAGATAGGGGCATAAGAAAAAATATTAAAGGCACAGAGGCGGGACAAAGAAGATAGATGGAGGGAGATGGCGCACAGCGCGTTAGGGAGTTTTGCAAAGTGAAAAACGAGTGAGTATAGACGTCATACTCTTCGATTGCAGGCTTGACTAATATGTGCATCTGTTTACTTTTCGGCTTTACAAATCCAGCAGTAAGGGCCCCTTTAATGGCTGTGCCGTGCATTTGGACTGCTTGGGCACATTGGTGACAGTGGTTAACGGCGTGGCGCTACATTGAAGTAACGCATGCGCCCTGGGTCGCCTACCAGCGCGCTGCGGGCTGCTCAGATTTCCACGTGCGCGCACAGGCACAGATGGAGACATTACTGCAGGAGCCGCAGTGACCCAGTGACCCAGATCGGAGCGGGGCTGGGATCTCTAGCCGGGGAGTTATATAAGGAATTAGAGAGATACTGTACGCCAACCCCCGGGAATTAACATCCACCAAAACACAACTGTTTGGTTGACAAACGGCTCCCCCGATTCCCATCAGCGCACAACAGTGGGAAGAACATAAAATGTATGGTGACAAGCATAACGGAGGCCCATGCGAGGCCATTAAGAGGGATAGAGGCACAGCGCGTGAGTGGCAGGTTTAAGAGGAGCGGAGGGATAAGAGGTGGAGGGGAAACGATTGAGTCAATTAGCACTGGCAAACAGTAACACAGGGGAAAGGAAACAAGGAAAATATTTGCTGGAGGAAATAGAATCAAATAATGAAATAGACAGGAGGGAAAGAGAATGGAAACAGTGGCAGGGATAAGCGTATGCTAATGATGGAGTCCGGGGTGTCGGGCTGCTTTAAAAAAAAAAACAAGCCCGCGAGTGGTGCGCGCGTGCGTGCGCTGTAAGGAATGCCGCTGCATGCGAAAGTGAAAGCTAATTAGAAACCTGATCCAGAACAGATGGCACCCTGCACGCTCCCGAGACCCCTAGGCCATGGGAGTGAAAGTTTTGAGGAAAGGCGGGACATGCACCCGTCTTTGGCCATTTGCGTGCTTTGATTATTGAAAGCCACACGCAAAGGCCAATGGGTTGTGTGGGAGGAAGCACACCCACACGGAGAAGGCTCTTGGAAGTCTGAAGTGATTCCAAGAGCCCTCTCCTAGAGCAGTGCATGCGCGCTGCGCTAGGCGAGACCATGCGCGCTGCACTAGGCGAGACCTAAAAAGCAATAAAAAGCCTGAAGGAAAAACAGATATTTTACTTACTTCCTGACAACTCATCTTCACCATTTGCCAAACACAACTTATGAGGCTCGTTATGTGTTCCTGAACTGTTAAAATGAGGCCAGTAAAAAAAAAGGAGAAAAGGTTTTGGGCAGTTTGCCTGCCACATCTATTGTAAAATTAGTTGTTTGTAGTTATTTTACAAAGTGCATGCTGCCGTGTGTAATTTTTGAAAGGGTAGCTTTTGAAAGCGGAGATCTTCACAGATAAAAATACGTGCTCAAAGCCAACCAGCCTCCTTCATTGCTCCCTGGATTGTGCAAATGCCTGCTACAGGCCCAGTATTACCGTCAAAGCTTTTGCAAAGGATTGTAACATGACGATGGACAACTGCAAAACATGTTTGAAAACAGCTTGCCGATATTTTAGTTCAGCAAAATGAGGAAACTTTTTTTCATTTATTAAGGTGTAACCTTGCCTCCTTTGCAGCCGGTCGGGTATCGTCTCTCTAACTTTCTCCGGGTACGTACCTCATCGGCCTGGAACATAACACAGATTATGTCTATTTAAAACGCCTTTCTTTTTTTCTAAAACTCTACAATTGTGTACTGTACCAAGGAATAGTTTTGTGGCTTGGGACAGACATGACTATAATGGAGGGAGGAGCTCAGGGCCGAGGGTCTGCATGGAGCCGATTAGATCGGATTGTGGCACTTCTAACTTTACGTTCGAAGTGATTGAGAAATTTGAGATTAACTTGTCAAAGTACCTAATTCAATGGTGCTATTTGGTGAGCCATACCTGCACTGGTTTCTTGGTGTTTTCAGATCAGGGCCAGAAGCGGTGGTCACGTCGAGCATGCACACTTGCTGCACTGTCTCTGGGGCTTACAGCAGATTACAGCAATGTCTCGGAGCTGTCTACGCCCTCTACTGGTAAACAAGGGCCAGTGCTGCTTTCAGAAGACGCTGCTTTACATTCCGAGAACAAGATTTCTCCACTAGTTTTAAGCAGTGGCGGCTCCTCCATTGGGGCGTGGGGGCGTCGCCCTACTGCTTTCTCGCAGTGCGAGAAGCAGAAACATGAAATGGTAAAACTACCATTTCATGTTTCTGTTTCTCGAACGGCGAGAAAGCAGAAGTGCCTGGAGTGCCTGGTTGGGGGCGGGCGGGTGGGCGTCCCTGCTCGAGTGCAGGGGAGGCGTGGCTAGCCCATGTCTTTGAATGCTGACTGTTTGTTCGGTCCCAGGGCCGACCAAACCAGTCATGCGCAGTTGCGCACTCTCTCTTTTTCTCTATGTAGGCTGCATGCAGCCTACATAGAGAAAATGGCTACCTGGCCGACAGGCACCCGGCTGGGCGCTGTCCGCTGCGCCGCACCAATCACAACGCTGCCATTGCAGCGTTGTAATTGGCTTAGGGGAGCGGGAGGGAGGCTGCCTAGTAAACGTGGGCCGGCCGGGAGCAGCAGGAGCTGAGGTGGTGGCAAGTGACCCGGAGGAAAGCAGTGGGAGGATTCAAGGTAAGTTTTAAATTTTATTTATATTACCGTCCCGCTTCCCCCCGTGACCTTCTGTAACCTTCCGCAAGCTGAGTGAGAAAGAGGCTATGGCGGCCCCTCGTCGCCATTATGAATTTAGAGCATGATATTGCGGCAATCATTTTTCTCATATTCCTCAGACAGCCCTAGGGTTCCGAGAAAGCTTGGCGAAACCACATGAGACTTCTGTGAACTGCTCTGGCTCACCCCCCACCGCCTCTTCGACGTGAGCTTTGGTTTCTCTCCTCCACCCACCGGTATCCATCAAAAGTATTAAAAAAATTGTCCTTGTCTTGCATACTATGCTGTTCTTCTTCAAGAGAGAGTTCCGCGTGCTCGGCAGCTGCGGGGTGTACAGTTTGGGACAGTTAGCGGGTTTCAGCCTTGCCATGGCACGTGTAACCATTCTCAGAGATTGTCGGGTAAGTTATGAAACAGTTCCAGGGACCAGGGGTCACAGGGCAGCTTTCGGGAGAACAGCATCTTCACAAAACGTGAGGTAATGTATATCTGTGCATTGCGCACAAAGCTAAGAACATGTTAGAATCAGGTGCTCTGGCTCACTGACACGTCTGAAGGGCTGTAACCCACACTGTGGTGAGAATTTGAAAACACGTGTTATTGAGCAAAGTTCTGGATAATTTTTATCCTCAGCCTTGCGGGTGTCATAAAGCTTCATACCAATGCCAGTTGCATGACTTAGCAGTACCAAACACCCAGCTAGGAAGGAAAATGCTGGGAGACTCTGCCAAGGTGTGAACCCTTCTTCTATGAGTATACGACGCTTGCGTTTTAGAATCTTGTGTACACATTTGGATGTGTGTTCATTTGGTGACAGGGCTTTACTACTACTACTTTACTACTCCTAAACTGAGAAAAATCCTAACTTTAAGACTTTCGGTATTCACAGAAGGCATTTAGGAGTCCTAAAGTTAGGACTACTAACTTCTGTGAATACCGAAATGAGTAAGTTCATTCTGTGAATACCAAAATGAGTAAGTGTATTCTGTGAATACCAAAAAGTACTAACTTTACGTTTTTGACGTAAGTTAGTTCTGTGAATCAGGCCCATAATTTTTATGTTGTTAAAAATTTGGCGTTGCACGAAAAACGTGACTAACATGGAGGTGGTGTATCCATCAAAGTACGTGAACCTAACAATGCAATTCGTTCCAAAAGGTCATCCCTATCGGTAGCAGAAAAAAGGGATGCCATCCAATCAAGTAGGCCGAAGGAACAGATGTGCTCCTCGTAATCCAATGCTTCCAAGAGCATATCTGGGCAACTTGCGTGATATTCAATAAAGCTCCGTTGCAATAGGTTCTGCGCAGCCGCACAGATATCCCATTCAGCCAATACTCCAAGTGCAGCCGCACGCGCCATACGTCCATCCCTATAACAGGCCTGGTCATGGGCCACTAAGGGACCCATTAACTGCTCATAATCCGGGTCCGAACATGACATATTGGAGAGGCATAAATCCAAAGCCCAGTAGAAGGGGCACCGCTGACAATAGAACACATGTTGACGCAAGTGAAGTAGGCAAAGCGAATTGTTAGTCCATAACTCACGCTAAGCGTCGCTAATAGCAAACATCCAAAAAGCTGTTGGATTCCGTCACGGTACGTGTTGCAATTGGCCTGGCCTGTGCATTACCACAAGATGAGCAGCCATTGCGCAGCAGGAACAGAAGCAGCAGGATTCCATCAGCTAGCGCCAGTATTATTGGGAATCCTCCGAAGACGCTGGAAAAAATAGAATGAATAAAGGCCGGTATTACAATAATAGAACAAGGGACCCCCTCTACGGAACGAATAAGGTGTGGGAGTAAGAGGGGAACTAAGAGAACCAATAGAACCAGAAAACACTCCCCTTCGACCTATATTTCTTTTATACAGGAATAAATCTAGTATGGGTGTACACTTGTGCCATACATCAGGTACTTATAACATATAAACAACATCACTATTTTTTGAGATCATATTTATTATTGTCATTGATTTCTTTTTTTCTTTCTCTTCCAATGCATTAAATGTCATTTTTTTCAATAGGTACAAAAAAACTTTTTGGGGTTATAATTTTTTATATAAAATGTAAGTACATATACACAAACATGCAGCATAAAAAAACAATTTTATTACTCCCCACAATAACAATTCTCCTAAAACTCATACATTCCTCACACTCATTCACATACATACAAGACACGTATGCACATCTGGACTCAAGGGAAACTAAAGATGTAAATTATTTCCACCAAGATGACACAAACAATAAGATCTGGACACACGAGGTCGACGCGCGTTTCGGTGGGTTGACACAAGCATGAACCACCTTCTTCAGGACCTTATCCAAATCGGGCACAGTATCAATCATACATATACAGGGGGACCTATGGAACAATAAATGATACAATTCATTAACCCATACACTAAACCATAATTAAAAACTCTGTATTCGATCAGACCACTATGCTGCAAATTCAGCATAAACACTGCATGATAGACCATTTATAATCCCTTCACCAAGGGAATATTTATTCCTGTATAAAAGAAATATAGGTCGAAGGGGAGTGTTTTCTGGTTTTCTGGTTCTAAAGGCCGGTATTACTCCAAATATCGTCTGAAACGAAGTTACAAGGCCGGATCCCACCAGTTTAAAAAATGAGCAAGGTCTTTGGTGTCTAAGACGCATTAAATATTTGATGTATCAGTTCCCCAAAATGCAGTGGGAGATTCGTGTTCAGAAGTGACTGAATCTCGCTAGAAGTTCTAGCTACCTGCAATTCGAAGGTCTCTCGAGCTGAAGTGAGAGCCACTTCTTGTTGAAACAATAGCGCTTTGAGCCTGCTTAATTTGTTGAAATCTGTTTTCAAAGTCGGAATGGAAGGCCAAATTGAACTATCTACTTTCTCATGCGGGGCGGAAAAAGCACATTGCTACAACAAGTAACACGTTGTGAAACTGTTACTATATATGGGATTCCTGCCCGTAAACAACAGCAGTCGTGGTTATTCAAAATAAGATAACTGCCGTTAGTCAGCAACGTAAAAGCAGGAATTATTGTTGGGACGGGACTCCCTTTCAAAAAAAATGCAAGATTAGGTGCGGAAACATTACAAGCGCCGTTCAACTTAACATGTTTACAAACTAGGGAATGTCCCACTGTGGAATCGCAGTCCTCCCCTGTTAGGAAAACGTCCTTATTCTCCCGATGACATCTGTGAGTGAAAGGTAGGGTATACACAGAGGGGTAACTGTTCACCCCTCTGTGTATACCACGTGATTTTTTGGGAGCAATGGTACTGGACCTGTCTTCTTTCTAATAGCTCCCCGTCCCCCCCTCTCTACAGTGTGTAGTGAAAGGTAGGGACCATAACTCATGGAGACAAGTACTACCCAGGGGTTCAAAGCGGCCAATCGGGAAATGTTTCATGCAAGATTTAAATTGAAACAACGAGAAAGGGAGAAAGATAACCCGATGAATTAACCAGACAGCTGAATCTGTCTCTGCCACAGAGAATGGCAAGTGTTCTAATTGTTAAATGTGTAATAGTGTTTATTCAGCGTCTTTCATGGACATAAATCTTTGTTTATCAGTCAGATTAAATGGCAAAAATAAAGCGGAAGCATTCAAATAATCCCAAGGTACTTTACCCATTTTAAGAGTCTGTAAAGTCCAAGCAAACTGCATTACTGATCGTAGTTGATTTTGACTATAATATTACACAGATACATCATTCTGAACAATATCAATAACTGATGAAACAATATTATCCAAGGTATAAATTCGTGAAGACAGTGGATTAATGCTATTGTCGACCACTGCAAGGACTTTTTCTAAATTTGCTTTGTCAATTTGGCACAGACGAAGCGCTGCTTCAATTTGCGAACGTTTCCATACTTCATTGTAAGCTGCATAGATAAATCTCTTTGTTCTAGGGGTCCTAGGACCTAGAAGAAAATCAGCCAAATTGATGTCACTCGACAAGAGTGACAAGTGTTGTTTAACTGACGATAACGTGGAGTGTTCCAGCCATTGCTGGCACAATTTACCCACCGAATATGTGGTGACTGAATGTGAGTGCGAAAAACGTGAATCTGGTCTAGTCTGTGTGAAACCAGGCGTTATATTATAAAAACGCATTTGGCATGAATTTGAACTGGTTTGCCACAGCAACCAACCGGTAGGGTCAACATCAGAAACATTGAAAGTGCCATTCCGAAACAGAGTCTGCAAAACATCGATTGAATAATTCGTGTGTGTGCACCAATTATCATACTCTGCCAAAGATGGAATAGACGGATTATTTAAATTTTTTGCAGTTGCCAGGCCAAAGCAAGTAGTTTGATATACTGTATCATTTAAAAACAACATTTGTGCTGGTATTAGGCAGGCACGATGTAAAGCTTCAGCTCCCTGAACCTGCCAAACTTTAGTGCCCCATATTGTTTTCAAATCAGTGGTAGTGACCATAACCCTGTTAGGCCAATTCAGATCTAAAGGAATTGGAATAGATTAATTTAGTATGGGTTAGAATAAATTTGGATTGCGACGACAATTGTAATTTTAAAAAATCGGATTCAGGATTGGACGTGTCATAATCCGTGAAATAGGTGAACTTATCCCTAAGTGTTTTAGAACTTCCCTGTAAAGGAGTTGGACAATGTTCCCATTGCGTGTAATTAAAAATGGGTTTTAACGTGTTTGTCTTGTGTAAGAAGTGATGGCCATACTGTTGATAACAGAATAAATCAGCATAATTGGCAGAATTTAAATATAAATCTTCAGCTTCAAAAGCAGCATAATACTTTGAATCTGAAAACAATAAATGTACTGCTTGTACATCCCAATCATCGGAATGTATGTCCGGTGTCACCACGTCTCCTAAAGAAACGCGAAACACGTATGGTATGTTGAGGAACTCCGTTGGACCATGGATTTCTAATGCTATTTTATCCCAAACGATGCTGTCTGCAACCGGGAAAGCTGAAACGTTCACGAGGGCTTGATCACGTTTCATTATATGGGATGATGTATGAGGGGCCAGAATTTCATCGACCAATTTTACAGCAGAGCGTTTTGGCAAATAATGACCATTGATGAGCAAGAAAAATACTGTCACGAATCCAATTGACATGAAGAGAAAAATCAGGATAAGTATCAACCAGATATACGTCCAGGGTGGGACCAGGTAAGTCTTTCTGAACCAAGAGATGAAAATACTTATTTTTGTCGGTGGACGTGCCAACGTGGAAGACGAGGTGGAAGAGTCATAGGAGAAGCTTGCACGGTCCCCAAAATAATCACTTGCTCCCATATTCATCAAAGGCGGTAGGATGGCATCAGTTTGATGTTGTCGTGGACTGTTCGGCACTTCACTCTGGGACTCTTCCGCAGGATAAGTATACTCGACTTTGGCGGTGGAACAGTATGGGGCCAGGACAGGTAAAAGGTCAATAGTAGTTTCTGTCTCACCCTCAGCGATACAAGGATGAGTCGAAGCGGACGATTGCACCAGATTCATAGAGATAGCGTTGCATGAAACTGCAGGAGTTACACTAGTCAAAATTGGCCAGACGGTGTAACTTGACATTGTCCACTGAAATGTATCTGTTGTCTTTGCGACCAGGTAAAGGTGGTAGAATCACTGTATGAGTACCCTTCAATCCAAGAACCGGGACCGGTGCACGATAAGAGGGACCAAATTCTTTCTTGTTCTCCAGCTTTTCTCGTACCAGATCTCCAATCTTAGGAAGCCAGCCGGCGACAGGAATCAGCAGTGCTGTATCATTGGAAGAGGGCAAATGTTCAGTTGCGTAGCTGTCATGGGTCTTTTGTAGGTCCTGTAACATAGTAGAAGGATCATCTACGTCAAAGGTTGCAGCAACCGCCACAACATCTAGACCAACAAGGACTGGCACAAACATTTTAATGCCAAAGAGCATTTCGTATGGAGTCCGTCCACCCAGAGATCTTCTATGGAGATTATTGAGTGCACGTTGAACTCCATACAAATGGGCCAGCCAGTTCCTGCCAGTACCTAAGACCCTAGCTGTCAAAGATTGCTTTAAGTCACAGTTCATTCGCTCACTATAGAATTGCCCTCAGGCCTGTATGGAGACGAAAACTGCACTAGCACCCCCATTGACTTCATCGCGTCCTTGTACGCCTTAGAGGCGAACGCTGGACCTTGGTCAGAATGGAAGGTGCCACAGGCAAACATCCCGACAAAAACATGCAAATCTTTGATGACATTTTGAGCGTCAGCACTGCGTTGTGGCCAAACCCAAAGGAATCTAGTGCACAAATCAACTGCAACAAAAATGTATTTATATGCCGTATCAGAAGACAATGGACCGCAGTGATCAAGATATACACAGCCAAATGACTGATTAGAAATACATAGCTGTGTTTGTGGTGGGCGTAGGCCGTAGAAGGTTTGATTTGCTGACAAATGTCACAAGAAAGCACCTAATTATGGGTTTGTTTATATAAACCACACCACCAATAACGTTGCTGTAAAATAGAGACAGTCGCAGACACTCCGGCATGTGCAGAAGCCATGCCCTCGTGTGCGGCTATGATCAAAGCAAGTCTGCGGTCCATGTTGGAAATCAGCCGATCCCCAACTAATGGAATTTTAGCATAAGGAACTTGTTCGGGAGATAAATGATAAGAGTATTTCGAAGGGAAGCCCTGTGGATAAGCAGATCCATCCTTCGTAGCAGCTACTGCTGCCAGAACGTCATTATCTATCTTAGTCATGGACCTTGTAACTGCTGCCACGGAACACGTGGCTACTGCAGATTTGGCCGCTTTGTCAGCCAAAGAATTACCAAGAGCATGTGCTCCCACACGCTGATGGCCAAGAGTATGGATAACCTGCTTGAGGGGCAGACGTTGTTTAAGGTCTGACACTCGAACCCAAAGCGTTTTATGCTTGATTGCTCTGAATTAGAGTCTCGATAATCATTTTGAGACCAAAAGAATAAGTTGTCATTAAAAGATTAAACACAGTAGTAAGAATCGCATACAATAAAAGTATTCACATTAGGATCAGCAAACTCAAGGGCTAGAACAAGAGAACGCAGCTCCACCAATTGTGCTGTACAGTCTCCAAGCGCCTGAGTATGCACTATGGAAGACTTAAATTCACCATTTACAATCGAACCAGCTACACTAGTGCAAGCCGCTGAATAAGCGTGTTTTGAACCGGTGGCCGGTTGAGCCGAGCCATCGGTATAAATGATACATTTGTACTCATCCAAAGGAAGCAACGACAACGGAGGAGGATGAACGTGTTCATATTGTAAAAACTCCTGTGTCTGAAGAGCAGGATCAAAGATAAACGTGACATCAGACGATGTCAAAGAAGTAGCCCATTGTATCCAACGGGGATGTAGTACCTTAGAGTTGGGTACACTTGCCTTAGTCACTGCTTCTAAGGCAGGGAAAGGCGTGACCATAAGAATGCGTTTTTCTTGCGCCAGAGAGCATTCTTTCAGAATCGCCATTTGGACCGCCGTCAAAACTTTTTCAACATTCGAAAAACGCATTTCTGCCGCAGTGTACAAATGTGATTTGTATGCAATAGGTACTGTGTCTCCCTCATTGAACGTCAAGTAAGTGAAACCCACCGTCCCCGGTACTATACGTATCACCAGGTTCGTGGTATTATCACGCGTCAACAAGTAGTTAGTTGCAAGCATCAGATTGCAAAGATTGTAGAATAGTGGTATGTTACGGAAGCCAGTTGGCAGAAGAATATGTTGGTTGTATCAACGCATTAAGCGGTTTGATACGCTGGGCATAATCAGGGATGTATGTCCTCCCGAAATATAAAAATCCCAGCAAAGACTGAAGTTTCTTCAGCGTAGAGGGAGGTTGCAATTGTGCACATTTCTCCAGAAAGTGGGGGCCAACCCCCTACCTTCATTATTGAGCTCATAGTCCAAAAAGAGTACCGCAAAATGAGCGATGTGTGATTTTGCAAAATTGAATTTGTATCCATAGTCGGCAAACGATAAAATGATGCGGTCGACTCGGACAAGATGCAGCATTAGTTCGTCGTCCGTCAGATAAATATCATTTACGTACGAGAACGCATCTGGATGTATGCTGTGCAATAAAGACACAACAAACCCTGCAAAAGCCCCGGGGCTGTTTTTATCCCCAAAGGCAAGCGCGTAAATTGTTTCTGATTTCCGACGGCGGTGAATGCTGTCAAGTCACGGCTCTCAGGAGCCAGAATATGACTGTAGAAACCATTGGATATGTCCAGTGTAGTTTTGTATTTTTTACGAACAAGTTTGTTCACCAGCGCAGAGCTGTGTGTGTTCTGTAAGGCAAATGTACGACAATGACTATTCAAATTTCGATAATCCAATACAATGAGATATGAACCGTCAGGTTTTGATACCGGAAAAAGAGGATTATTCATTGCTGATACACAGGATTCAATCACTCCTTGATACTCCAACTGAGTTAGAATGTCACAAACGGGAGCCTTAGCCTCACGTCTGATTGGATACTGCGTTTGTGGTTGTGGCATAGACCGTAATGGTATCTCATGTGCTGGTGAATCAATGTCCCAGCCCACCTGATTACGGTACACCGCTGGGGCAAGGGCCAAAGCCCACTCAGCTGCGTAAGCCTTTGCATGTTCCTCAGGGATGTAACGCGAAAAACTCGGAAGTATCACGTCCTCCCCACTAGAAGCGGTTAGCACAAATGGTGGAGGCCAATCTGCCTCCTCCAATAAATTGTTGTATGAGGAGGTGAGATTTTACCAGAAAACCGCCGTGATTGTACGCTTTATATCACCTTCAATTTGGAAGACAACCTCATAGAGTCTGTCCAGGGGGGGCAACCTGGGTATCTGCTGTTTCTACTGTAATGAATGTATCAGTTGCTCTCACCTCCAGACAGGGACGCAGTGCCTCCCGCACTATGATAACCTCCGCTGCGCTATCGAGCAGAGTCACTGCCCATGTCCAGTCTAGGAGTCGCGTTCTCACCATCTGAGGCATACTTCGCTGTTAAGGCGGCAACTTTTTTCTTCTGATACGGGGGTCGAAAACGAGGCAGATCCTCTTGTTTGGCTTTAACGTCAAACTGTCGAGGTTGATCCTGTCCCTGTTGTGTGGTCGGACCTTTGCCACGATCCTGGCGTTCCCCACCACCGACTTGAGAGTCCGATGTGTCCTGTAAAGAACGAGGAGAGCGCTGATCAGGGACGTGAAATTGATCAGGAGTCTTAATTTTTGCGCGATCGCGCAAGTCATAAGTACGCTCAGAAGACTCAGGTGTCGGTGAACCAGCACGCGAACCCTGCCCCTGTTTTTTATTTCTCCAGTTCCTTTTAGGAAAGAACCGGTGCCCATCTTTATCAGTCTGGGCTTTTTGTTGAGTTTGAGATTGAGTTTGCGCTTGAGTAAAAGGCTTAATTCCCAGACAATTGCACCCTAAGGTTTTATAAGCTTTAGCAATAATCTTCGGCAGTTCGTGCTGTTTGTCTGCGTCTGCCACAGCCTCCAAGCATTGAGCCACTTGCAAGCTTACAGCATCACCCTTAACATTAGCAAGGATCATATCAGAAACAATGTCGAACACCCCCACCAGTCTCATCCCTAACTCCAGAGCCGCCTCGGCCCCATGTTCATCCAGAACACGTTTTATCACGGAAAGGAGAACGGTCATTGACGGGGTGCCGAAACACATCGAATATACCGCTGCAAACACTCTACCCCAAGTGTTACAATCAGCTAATTCAGGAACTAGGCCTTTTAGTAAACTCATGGTCAGGATCCTGTGTTTCTCCACAGGCGTGGTATTTGGAAAAACAGCTTCGAGTTGTCCAAATTTTTCAGCAAGCCAATAAGGAAATTCATCCTTACTTTGCGGACGCTTGCCCATCACGGAATTAACCATGACAGGACTGATGGTTGCACCACCAGGTCCAGGAGGTTGCGCAGCAACGCAAGGTGGTCCCACCTGGAAGTTGCGCAACATGAACTGTATAACAGCTCTATGTATACATATCAATGAAGTATAATATGCGGAGCTCTGCGACTGTAGCAGTGAGATAATTTGGGTGCGGGGTATACCCAGCCAAAATGGGCCACGTGGCCCCATCTATCGATAAAGGGCCTAAACGGACCGGTGTTATTGGGTGAGGAAGGGCACCATTAAACCATATTTGGTGTTGCCAAGCCGTTAGTGGAACTTCAAGAGACCTATAAGGCCGATAATTCTGAGGAAGGGCCGTGGCAGTATATTCATGAAACAAATTATCTGTTCCATCTACCGCCGGAAAGGTGACCCAAGAATAAAACAACTCGAAGCGGTAAGCTGCATCCGCTTCTACAACAGGAATGAGCGCAACACCAGCATTAGGGACCCCATGTTGAGTCAAATAAGCTGTGACTGCAGCCCGGTTAGGCGCTGCAATGACAACCGCCATAATCAATAGTAGAGAACAACAACCTATGTGCGGCAGCGCAATAACGGGTTAAAAAGAAAGAGAAAGACCTTTTAAAATTCAAGCTTGAAAAACCTATAAAACATCAATATAGGAGGCTACACCGTCACAACTGTCTCTGGAAACAGATGTGAGGGGATTGTGGGCAAGCACAAGCACTACTCTGGAGTCTCGGAGATAAGAACCAGACCAAACGTTGGCGGCGCCATGTTGCGGGGATTCTGCACATACACAGAACTATGCGCAGGAAAACAGGACCTCGGTGTATAGGGGTGTACCAACCTACCACCTTAGTGCCCAAAATCCCAAAACCGACTAGCTATAGTGTCTCATTCGATCTCCTCCAAAATCACGAAGCTACAAATGATTAGACAACCCAGAACACAACACTCCCGACTCTCTCAGGAATCGCGGTATCAAGACATACCCTTTTGCTCACTCACTCATACTTGTCCACAATAAGAATGATCAGAGTCACTGTTATAGTTCAAAATGTTTATTTTAACGATCGTGCTCTATAATGCAGTATACGAGCCACTACCAGCAGCGAAATGCATAAACGTAAAACAATTAGCATTGTTACAATTCCATAGAATATAAAGGGGGATGTCTTCATATACAGACAGTGGAACAAGGACTATAAGGCCTAACCACCCTCCCCTTGGTAAGGTGAAATTTATTATATAAAGGAAGATCTCTGGGCTTTGTCAGCAGACCCCATACCTTAGTGCCTAGATGGAAACTTTACATCATAGGAATCGCATAGCTCTTCTCCCTGGAAAGAACCCTCTCCAAGTGTGTGTCAGAACAACATGCATCCCCGTAATATCAAAGCACAAGTTTCCAGTAGCGCAGCTGTGTTAGCATGTTTTGTCTAGATGCTAGGGACTGACCAGAACAGAATAACAAAGGGCATTGTTTATCGACCTTGCACATCGTGTTCAGACTAAACTCCAGGAACAGGCAGAGACCGCAGAAAGCAGACAGTTCTCATGTGAAAGGCACAAACAGAGTCTTGCTAAACAAAGTCCTGTAGTAACGTGCGTAAAAGCAGCATCATGGCAGCAGAGTTCATGCTAACTTTAGCAATGTCGACAATGAGCCTAATGGCCATATAACACCTGTACTGTTCAGTGGTTAAGCCAAACCCATCAATGCGAGTACTCTTCAGGACTGAATAATTGTCAGCATCCTCTTCTCTAACAGTGAGGAGCTTATCTCTACCTTTGTCATCAAAGGAGAGCCACAAGACAGCTGCCCACTGCTCCAGAGGGACCCTTTGTACTTTACAGGCCCTCACTAAAGCAGTAATCCATTTATGTCATCCCCAACATGGTAGGGAGGGACAATCTTGCTCAGGTTCCTATTGTCAAAAGAATGCTCCTTAACTCTAGGGACACTGTTGCTGCCACCATGGAACTCTAGTCCCAATCTTTTTCTAGCTCTCTGGACTTCCAGGGACTCTTTATCCAGGGCCAATTGCTGTTGCCTGAGCCTAAGCTTAGCTTTATCAAGTTCCAGAAACTGGTAGGCCCTGTCATAAGAGTGGTCCCTGTTGCTAGATACAGAGGTCCCTACAGACTGTCCTGAGTGATGTGACTTTGCAGAGGGAGATCTAGATCTCCTTGGTAAGCTCTGCACTCTTCCAGGAGGGGTGAAGAGGGGGCCATCTTGGCCTTCCTCATCATATTCTGGAAGATCTGAGTTGTCCAGGTGGAAACCATCCTGTTCCTCCTGGCCAGGGTTTGAGTCTAGGTCGTAAAAGGTGTCACCTCCTGACCTGTCCTCATTCCCTGCCCCACCCACTTTCTCCTGTTCATCTGACCAAGGGGTCTTCCTAAGGTCATCGAGAAGTAAGGCCTCTATGAGGCGTTGGGTGTTGGCATTTCTCCCTGTCTTCAGCTTTCTAGAGGCACACAGGGCTTTCAATTCTTGGAATGAAAGCTCACTGTATCTAGAGGACAGAGAGCCACTGGCATCTCCTTTAGAAGACATACTAAGTGTGTTGAGGTGTTGCACCTACCTAACCTAGTGGGAACTAAACTCTCTGAGGTTGGAGAAAGGGTGTGCTAATCCCTTGACTTACCCAACCCTAAGTTCAGTAGAACTTACTTATTCTAAGGTAGTTATATGTACCTAGTACTTAGTGGTTTTCAGTTAATCAATACAAAGATTTATCTGGTAAAACAATGCAGGCTTGAATCCCAACCTCTCCACACCAATGTGAGAAGTTGGCCTAATTAAAGTGGGCACCTTGCACCAGTCCAAACAACCCTTATGGTGATTTAAGAGGTCAAAGATAACCTTGGAAGCTATCCATGTGGTAGCTGTGGAGAGCAGCCTTCAGGCTTAGTCTTGAAGGAATGTTAATCAGCTTGTTCTACCAGAATGCAACCTTATAGTATTGGTTAAATGAAAGGAGAACCACACAGTAGTTATAAAAATATGTATTTATTATTATAACACACCTTAAATACCTCACAGTATCTGCTACACGCAGATAAACACAAAGCACACAATACTGTAGCACAGAAACAATCGTAAGTAGCACTAATACACAGTGGGCTCCAGGGGGAGACCAAACCATATACTAAAATAGTGGTATAAGAACCACGACTCGAGTCAAGACAATGTCTAGAGATTGTAGAATCGCTGGGACCCCAAGGAACCACCCAAGGTGAGTAAGGAGGGACCCCATGGATGACGGGTGCAGTGTGAGAACACGACCGCGTGCTACGCACAATTCAATGGGAGAGTTGGGTTTGCAGTTTTAGTGATTAAGGACCATTCCCAGTGGATTACGAAGAAACCCCTTAGAACATAGAAGGTTGGAGAGCCACCCCACCCGTGGATACCGTAGTACCAGAGTTACCTATCCCAGGGAAGCCGGGTGCATAGGGCTGAAGTGGCGTCGGAAACCACCGTCGTTCTCAATGGGAGTCTTCAAAGAAATGCCACTGCTGGAAAGAAGAAAAGTGTCCAGTGGAATCCACAGGTGGATTTTTGATGGAAGGAACCTGAGAGCAGAGGGGACAGAGACTGGGTCACTCAGGAGTGACCCGGGTCTCGGTAGACGAATGCCCACCGATGTCGGGTGCTTCAGGTGTGAAGGAGACCTTGACTGTACAGATGCAGGGACCAGGAGCTGTCGAGGACAACAAGGAGCTGGATACGAGCTGTCCCACAAAGGATGTCAAGTGCTGAGGGGTTGGTGTCCGGCGGGAGCACCAACAAGCCTTGGCAACGGCAACCCATGAAGAAGGTCAAAGAAGGTTACCGTCTGACCCAGCAAGGACCAGGGGACTCACCACAGCAAGGGGAGTCAGAGCAGGCCTGGAGCAACCAGGGGAGCCCAAGAAAATCAGTGTTGTCCCTCAAATGGACCCACAGGTCAAAGGCACAGGAGTCGCGAGGAGACCTCAAGCAGTTTCACCAAACAACAGCTTGCAGGGCACAGAGTGTGAGGAGGCCAAAGTCCTTTGTACAAAATGTGCACAGAGGTTGGGGCTATCTATAGCCCAATTCACTTGGTTGGGGAATGGCAACTTGCACTTGCAAATGTACGCGGTGCACGGGGGTTCGAGTTATGCGGTCCCCACGAGGGATACTGGCCTCAAACCCAGTGAGAGGGCAGCTCAACCTCGGGGAACGTAGGAACCTACCTCCTGTGTTGCTGGAGCCTTCGGAGCCCGCAGGAGCTCAGAATCAGCAAACCGGTCAGTTGCGTTACGGTGCCTGCAAATGCACGGGAGTGACTCCTTCACCCCAAGGGAGATACTTCAGTTGTCCTTGATGCTCCACAGGTCCTGCACAGAGCCTGTATGGTGCACGGGCACAGACGATGCTTTGGATGGAGAGGGAGACGAAGTCGGGCCCAGTCGAAGTCCAGTGAAGTCCAGAGTGTCCAGACAGTTGAAGGTCAGTGGTTTCTTGATCAGAATCTTGTCCACGTCGAATCTAGGGTCCTACAGCCAGGTAAGCCCTTTTGTACCCGCGGGAGAGGGTTGGACAGATTCAGGGGACCCTCCCAGGGGAGGGTCAGGACAGTGGGGAGGTTACTCCCATGTCCTTTCTCCAGTTTTGTGCCAGAGCAGGAGCCAACGGCTCCCAGAACTGGTTTGAACTGGACTATGCACAGGGACATCAAGTGTGCCCCAGATGTAGAATTTCTGGCACTTTGGAAGTGCGCCCTCCCAGCCCCAATACACTAAGGGGCATATTCTCAAGGACCTATCGCCGAGTTAGCGGCACTTTATCGCAGTCAAAGTGGCGATAGATTTATCGCACCATTCACAAGCTGGTGCTAACAGCCGATATCGCCAGTTTTCCTGCGATAGCAGCCGCAAAAAACATCGCCACAGATGACACCGGCAACTAACGCTAATGAGATGCAGAGTAGGCGTTCCTGTGCAAAAAGCCGCGAAAACACCACTTCGCAATATTCTCTACGGCCAGCCAGATTGGCGATAAGATCACAAAACAGGCGATAAGGCACGTTAGCAGTAGGGATTTAACACCTGCTCCTACCTGGTGTTAAGTCAGACGACAACCTGCATCACAAAAGGGAGCCCAGACCAGAGCCACACCTGAAGAACAACAGATGCCATGGAGCTACTGATCATGCAGCTCGGAGCCCCAAGCGGGCCACAACACCCACCGCCACCACACCAAGGCCCGCCACCCCCCTGGATCCCCCCCGGACTACCACAGAGGCAGCGCAGACAAAGACAGTGGACCTTCAGAAAACGCACCAGCCTCACAGACTTAACACCAGAGGATGTCATTGCCCACTACAGGCTCAAAAGGACAACCATCGTCCGCATCCTGACCATCATTGCCAAAGGCTAACGGTACCAACACAGCGGACAAACAACATCCCTCCGCAGACAAAGCTGCTGGCTGTGCTGCACCTGTTGGCCTCTGGTACCTTCCAAACAACAACTGCCAGAGTCGGAGGAGTCTCACAGCCAGCCCTATCCAAGTTCCTCACACCTGTCTTGGATGCCATCATCAGCTTGGTACCCCAGCACCTTCACTTCCCCCACACTCCGCAGGAACAGCTGGAGACCAAGCAAGGCTTCTACGCCATAGCTGGCTTCCCGCACGTGTTGGGGGCAATCGGCTGCACACATGTACTCCTCGTGCCCCCTGCCGCCACTGCACACAATTACCGCAACAGGAAGCACATGCATTCCATCAATGTGCAGGCAATAGTGAACCACAGGGGACTCTTCACCAACGTCGTCGCCAACTACCCAGGCAGTGTGCATGATTCCTTCATCTTCCGACAGTCCATCATCAACCAGCGCTTTCAGGATGGCACCTATGGGAATGCATTGCTCATTGGTAAGTACCAAATGAACACACCACACACCTCAACTACACAGTCATGCAACTCACGACTCTGGGAATGCACACGTGACAAACTCACATACAACATGCTAAACAACATGCCCACCTACTACATACGACAGCACAACTTACTGTGGTAACCTGGGCTAGCCATGTACACAAGCCATTAACGGCATGGCACCTCAGCCACAAAATAGCAGAATGTGGGGAGATGTGGGAACCAGGCATGTGCGAAGGAGGCAAGTGACCCATGAATGAGAATGTACACAATGCCAAGTGTGGCGTGGATGTGCTGGACAGACTTGAGTATGCAGACCACAGACATGTCCATGTCGACATATACTGCTGGTGTTTGGAGTGTAGTGGACAGTGAATGCAACCATGTCACCCCAGGCAGTGTGGAAGATCGCGGAAATGCAGCTTGTTACGTCCCCCCCTGTGAGCGTGAGCGGAGTGGGCTAGCCCGGCGTACGCCAGGCCAGCGTAGGGGTGTGAATAAAAAGCCTGTTGCTCTGGGCATGGTTCTCTTCCGGAATGGCCAACGTGTCTGCCAGGGCGGCGCCTCTCAGCCCGCCACGAGGCCGATGCCGTGAGCGGCGGTGCCTGCGATCCTTTGTGCCCGCTGCACCCCAGGCCGCTGGTCCCCTGACCCATCTTGGCCCCCCCTGCGCAACCAGGCCTCACTGCTCACCTCCCGACACCGGCGTGTGTCAAAGAGGGCCCACCAGGTGCCGGTGCAAGCTCCAAGCCCGAGGCCCGCGACCTTGGCAGCCTCCTCAGACCATCACGGCCTCCGCGACACAGTCCCCCAGCACTCTTTTCTCATTGACGTACTCCACCGCTGCCTCCGGCCTACACTGCGGTCCAGTAGGTCACACATTTGGAACTGAGTCTTGATTTTACAATGGCCAAGTTCATATCATTGCATGCAAGGAGAGGAGTAAGAGGAAGACGCGGTTCAGTCCGGAGGAAAAAAGGATCATCGTAATGGAGGTGATCGAACACTTCCAACAACTGCTCTGGTGCCACTAACTCTGTGCATCGCAGGCCAACGACACGTGGCTGTGTGCCCCTGCTGACCGCTGCCTCCGGCCTACACTGCGGTCAAGTAGGTCACACATTTGGAACTGAGTCTTGATTCCATGATGGCCGAGTTCATATATTAATGGCAGCATTTATATCACTGTACTCCCTTCGATCTGGTGCCACCAACTCTGTGCATCGCAGGCCAACGACACGTGTCTGTGGGCCCTTGATGACTACTGCCTTCGGCCTACACTGCGGTCAAGTAAGTCACACATTTTGAACTGAGTCTTGCTTTTTTCATGGCAGAGTTCATACCATTGTACAGGCCTCATCGCAGACTGCATCCCCTTTCAGCTCTGGTGCCACTAAGTCTGGGCCCCGAAATTCAGGGACACTCTCAGTTTGAACTTTGGTGGCGTCTGAGTCTATGGGCTGGGGGTTGTCTTCACCATCATGTAGCTGATACTGACTTGGCATTAAAAATGAGTCTGTAGCATTCATCTCCTCCATATTGCTGTCCCCCGAAACACCCCGCGACATTCACCTTGGACATCGACGAGGACCCGCTCAGCTCCTGTGGCCCTACCTCAGTGCGCCGCAAGTCACCGTCCCGTGGCGGTGTGCCTGTCCCTGCCGCAGTGCATCCGTGGACACTAACTCTGTGCAGCTCAAGTCGTGGACCCTTGCTGTTTGAACTTTATACTACTGATTGTCTGATCACTGTTGTAGTTGTTGCCAGCACCAACCACTCCCTGAGGGCTGGCTTACACTCACCCCACACCCATCCAGCACAGGCGTCACTGGACATGTGACCCTGGCAATAAAAGGGGCCGGGCGCACATGCCCGTAGCCAGTTCCACAAACTATCTAAGTGTGTCCTTGTGGTCATTGTGTATGCATGAGGGCCCCGGGCCCTACCACATTACATTGTGCTGTGTACAGCGGACGCAACCATGTCACCTCAGGCAGTGGGAAAGACCTGGGACATGTAGCTGTGTCATACCCCCCTGTAAGCGTAAGCGGAGTGGGCTGGCACACGACAGTCCAGCGTAGGGGTGTGGATGATCAGCCCGGGGCTCTGGGTGTTGCTATGTGTTGGCCTTGCCAAGGAGGTAACTAATGCGTGTGTCTCTGTTGTAGTGTCGGCGCCACCTATCCCGCAATGGACAATGTTGCGATGTAGCATGCCCCCGGAGTGCGGGCTCAGCCGAAGGGATAAATGAAGGAGCGCAAGCCCCCTCGGGGTCCGGAATCATACATGCCAACTGTTGTGTGTGTCGCTATTACCGCAGCATAGGCCATAGGACTACCCTCAACCGCATCGCGAGTTCAGCCAGCCATGAACTCTACATCTGTGTCCGCCCTATCCTTACCGTAGGCATACACACACGTGGCCGCCCACCTTCAGTGCACAACATCACAGTGTCGTTGTCAGGCTTGTGGACATGCGCAGACAGGCATAACAATGGTGTGCCGTAGGAGTGCAAGTGATGCAACCGCGCTGCGCACACTAGTGAATAGGCTCGGGGGGAGGGAGGAGCAGCAGTGAGGCTACGTAATACACATTGATGCCGCTCATTTGCTACAAGCAGTACCTGTCAATCAGGAATCACTAAGTCACACATATCACACACCAATGAACTAGTGAGCCTGCCAACACATCATGCAGAACCAACTTTTGACTCATGTCTCTCTGCACTGTCACAGGTGATCAAGGATATGCACTCTGCCCTTGGATGATGACACCCCTCTGAGCCCCGAACACACAGGCCCAGAGGCAGTACAATGCGGCCCACAAACGCACCAGGGGCATCGTGGAACGCACATTTGGTGTGTTGAAGTCACGTTTCAGGTGCCTGGACATCACAGGTGGAAGGCTCCTGTACAGCCCAGGCATTGTGTGCAAGATGATCGTTGCATGTTGTGTGTTGCACAACATATGTGTACGCACCAATGCCCCATGGCTACAAGTGCCCGATGCACCGGACGATGATGAGGAAGATGAGGCAGGTGGACCACACCCCACTGCAGCAGCAGCAGGAATAGCCCGTAGGAACACCATCATTGACAATTTCTTCACATGAGCACGTCACATTGTCACAGTCCTTAGCAATCATGGGACAGTACAAAATGACCACAGGCACAGCATGTGCAAATAAATTCATTACAACACACATTCCCTGTGTGCACGTTACTCCTCTGTACAAGCACATCACTCTGACAAGTGTAAGTGCAACATGTGGTGCTGACAATCTCATAAATTGTAAATAGATGGTGGGTGTGTCACCTCTGTACAGAGAGGTTGTTTAGGGTGTCACGTATTCGAAATGCCATATCTGTGTGTCAAAGATAGTATGGAATCACACTCATCAGCGTGTCACATGTGTCACAAATCATTACATGTAGGCTGTCATTTGTGACCTACAATTGACAATAGGGCTTCGTCTGGGGTCAAATATGTACCACCATGATGCAGGGATGCACCCTGTGACTCGGGTCCCACAACATGAGCTACATGGACGTAAGGGGGAATCACTGCCCCTACAGTCGTTCATGCTTTCATACTTGATTAATCATGGACATGACACATCTGTGTGTATTAGAATGCATTATTCACGTTCAGTGGAGTGTTGAAGCTGTCATAGTACTGGGCCATGCAGACAACACTTTACAATGTTGCCCCGTGGAGGGCCGCCAGAGTCCTTTAGGTAGTGACAAGTTACTCGGAAGGGGAAGAGTCCAGTCCACAGGCTGATTGCTGTGTCATTGTTGGGCATGCAAAAAATGGCAGTCCATGTCGAGGTCAAAGGTTGGTGTCGCAGAGTGTGTCAGGGGGCAGTGGAAGGGGTTGTTCCAGGTCATGATGCAGAGGGCAGACCCAAGCAGGAACAAGCCATATGGCGGAGATAAATGCTACTGCTTCCTCCTTTCCACTGGGGCAGATTCATCCTCGTCTTCGTCCCCTGACGTTTCATGTGCCTCACATGTGGGTGGTGCTGTTTTGTTTGCAGCACTGTGTGACACTGACACATCAGGGGCCGGAGATGTGGATGTAGAAGTAGCAGCAGCATTCATCTGCGCAATGTCTTGTGGCATCACTCCCATGATGAGGATCTGCAGGCATGGAAGATCCCATCTACAGCTTTCTCGTGTGCAGCCGTGGTAGCCATTCTTTGCGCCTGCATCCGCTCCATGTTCTCCATGACCCTCCTCATGTTTCCCAAATCACGGATGACATCGCTGTAGCCACTCTGACTAGACAGTTGTTGTTGTCTCCGAGTCATGACTCCAGGGACGCCAGCCATGGATTGTTGGAGGGCATGGGGCGGACTGTGGGTGTCCATTAGGGAGTGTAAGTGGTCCCTGATGAGACTTAGACACCCACGTATGGCATCTAGTTTGGCTGCCATGAGGTCGAACCCCACCCGCACCTGTTCAGCCAGCTCCTTCTGGCAGTCTAACACACGGCGTTGGAACACCATGTGTTCTTTGGTGAGGTGCTGGGAGCCAGACGTGGTGGTGAGTGCTTCCTGCTATGTGGTCTGTGCAGGGGGTGGGATCACCTCGATGGTGCTGGGCTGCCCTGCTACTGGAGGTGGGGTGCGGAGGTTGTCCATGAACCGTTGGAGTTCGTCAAAGTCGATGTCCTGGAGGTCGGCTCCATCATTGCTGACGTGATGTAGGGTCTGCTCTGCAGGAGGTGTTGATTGTCCCTCTGCAATGTAAAGGGGAGATGCAGTTTCACTGTGTGTTCCATGTATGTTGACGCATTGGCGGAGTTTACATACAGACTACATGACAATGTACATTGTACATTGTGACTGTTTGTGAGGACATGCCTATTTGATGCGGGACAGTGGACATTTGTACTACATCACGGATGTGAGGTTGTACCTGTACATTGTCATCTCACAGTTTCCTGCTATGCCAGATGTGATTGGCCATTTTGTACACACATGCGGCACCAGTTGTGTCCTGTGTTCTGTTGTGAAAGTGTTGCAGTTTGTATCGCATTGTTGTCAATGTTGAGGTGCTCTTATTCTTATGTGTGTGTGCTGCATTGTGGGTGAGTCGCCCCTGCAGCTCTGATTTGGCTGCCCCTTTTCCCTTTCAGGCGGTGTGCCTTTGACTTCTGTGCTTCTACGGTGCTGAGATGTTGTGGACTTGGGTAAATTGGGCTCTTGGTCGAGTTGTGACTCTTGGGCATGGTTTGTCTGCAGATGTGTTGTTGACGTCAGGGGTTGTTTGTGCACGTGGATGTGTCAGAGTGTGACCTGCTCCTTTCCGGATGTGGTCCACACTCAGTCACCTCAGTGTCGTGGCGTGCACCATGTCATGATAATTGGACTGCAGCCATGCTACTCATCATGCAGTGTCACTTGCATTGGCAGTGTGGCTCACGGACCCGCAGCTTTGCTGGGTTCAGCACATGTGTATGGGTTTGTTGTGAGATTAGTGATGTGTGGGGAGGGCCCCCTCCAGGCACATTGTCGACGGGGGCCTACTTGCTGTTTCTATGTGTGCTGCAGTATGCCAAGGAGATCAGGGACATGATCCAGAGTCATTGTGGGTGTGCAGTGTTCTGTACTTAATTGTGCATATGTGCCATTGTGCCCATCTCCCCCGTCCCCCCAGTCCCTGTTCGGTACTCACCCTGTTGATGTTGTGTGAGGTCATGTTGAGCGGTATCCGGATCCACTACTCCTGGCACCGTATCCCAACTGATGACTGTGGCCACCATTTTCTCCATGTCATCCAGCTCCTGGTGTGCCACTGGATCCCCACCACCAATTTGCGTTGCTGCTTTCAAGTTGGCATCGAGTTTTTTCTTGGTTTTGCCCTTCACATCATTCCAGCGCCTCTTGACCTCTTCCATTGTCCTCCTCAACTCTGCAACTGCATTCACATGGTCCAAGATAGTCTGCCATGTTTGCGTCAATGTTGCCAATGACACGTTGGAGGTGACGAACAGTTGTTGGT
Organism: Calotriton arnoldi; assembly: GCA_963921515.1. NCBI lineage: Eukaryota > Metazoa > Chordata > Amphibia > Caudata > Salamandridae > Calotriton > Calotriton arnoldi. The sequence continues at coordinate 537,977 of CAWUFW010009655.1, read as the reverse complement.
AGTGTTCTATCACCTCCGTAACGATGATCCTGTTTTCCTGCGGACTGAACCGCGTCTTCCTCTTCCTCTTCTCCTTGGCCTTCGCCGACCCCGAGGTTCCTTGCTGGTCGTCTGTGGGGCTTGTGGGGTTCGCTTTGTCCTCTGCACTCGTTCCGGGTGCATCCATGGTGCTACGCAGTTTCACTTTTTTTGTCTTTTTTTTCCCTGCTTTTATGGTGCATTTTCCCGCATGACGCGAGGGAATTGCAGACATGTCGCTGGTTATCGCTGATTTTTGTAGCGCGATTTGGAGCATCGCAACTTTTTTCGCGTTCGTGTTTCGCATTTTTTCTGCGTCGCGTTGATTTTAACGCGGTCATTTTGCGCATTATCGTGAGACTATCACATGGTGTCACCGGGTTGAGAATACAACGTTAACACTGTGTTATTTTCCTGCGATGGACTGCGATGTGCAAAGTTGCGTTAAGCTAATTTTGCGATAATTATCACACGTTCTTGGGACTATCCCCCTAAATCCTGTCTGGGAGGTGGTCACACCTCCCTGTGACAGGATGCCTATTGTGCTGCCTTCCTCTGCTTGAGCTTGGCTCAGCAGCAGGAGTGCAGAAATGTGTCTCTGGTCGGCAGGAACCCTTTTGTGCTGTCCGGGTCGAGAAGGCTGGTACCGGGAAGACCAGGGACCCTTCTGCTTCTGAGGGGTGGAATCATACCTCCCACAACAGTTACCGGTGTGGAGGTATGATTCCAAGGTGTTTGATACCAAACACGACATGGTTTGTTGCAGCCGTTTTCGAGATAGTATTTTACCCGAGCATATAATGCACCTCTACCTATATGTCGGGCTGCATCAACGACAACCCGGGAGAATTGTCTCCGAAGGCTGCAGGGGTGCTCTGCTCATGCAGGGGCACCCTCTCACATAAAACCCAGCACCCTGCCTTCAGGATTGTCAAGGCCTGCTTTAGGGGTGGCTTATAGGTTTTAAGTGTAGTGACCTATAGATATAGTAAACCTATATCTAAAGTAAGTGGTGCATGCACCATCTTACACAGGCTGCAATGGCAGGCCTGAAGTTCCATTTTTCATGGCCTCTCATGGGTGGCACAATACATGCTTCAGCCCATGGGAGGCCTCTGGGGTACCTATGCCCTGGGTACCTGTGTACCATATACTAGGGACTTATAAGGGTACTCCAGTATCCAATCTGGAGTGTACCTAAGTACATGGCATAACATTTTAGGGAGAAAGCAGATAGACTGGGGTCCTGATTAGCAGGATTCCAGTCAGACTAGTCAAAAACAGTGTAACATCAAGCAAAAAGTGGGGGTAACCATAAGAAGCAGATCTTACTATCCTACAACAATTCCCTTGACTAGGGACTTACCTGTACATCAAATATGCCAATCATGGAGAACCAATCAGAATTACAATTTACACAGGGAGCATTTGCACTTTGTCACTGATCACTAGTGGCAAAGTGCCCAAAGCATCTAAACCAGCAAAAAGTCTGGAGAAACCACGCCAAGGATGGCAGGTCTAACATATATATTTTTTTAATTTTATATATTTTTTGTTTTTTTATACATATGAAACACATTACCCCCTCACCCCCAAAAACCAAAAAGTACCTCTACCCACTAAAAATCTAACCCACCCCTACAAACCCCTAAAACCACTATCCCTACACTATCACTATTACTACACTAACCTAAACTAAGCTATACAAAAATTATGTACAACATTAAAATTATATACAGGGGGAATGGCAGAAAGGGTTCCTGTGACTATGGTCAGTTGGGACATCCCACTGCCTGCTTGATCTCATGGAGGAGTGTCAAAGCCTGGTCCATTTTGTTCTCTAAAACAGCCACCCGCAACTTCAATTGTGAAATGTCCTTCCTCATGTCCAGTACAAAAGAGCTAGGCCTTCCTGTGACCTGAGGTGTGGGTCCAGGTGGTTGTGATGGCCCGCTGCTGGAGGTACTAGGCACTAGTGGCTTGGAGGGACCTTTGGTGGAATGTCCACTTCTGCCAGAGCTCCCCTTGTTGAGTGTTGGTGGTCCGAGTGGAAAGCTTCGCCACTTGTCCTGAGCCTTCTCTTCCTCGTACCTTTTCTTCTTGGCCCTGTGTGCCTTTGCAACATGGCTGAGGTGGTGGTAGTGCTCCCTTCTTTTGTTGTGCTGCCGCAGCTGCTCTGGGGTCACGTTGTCTGTTGAAGCAATAAGGATAACTGTCAGTCAAAGGGTGACTAGGAACATTTACCAACATCATGAAACATCATTATTTACACAACATCTAAGGTAGTAGCCCCTACACCCTAAATTCATCTTGCAGCTTAGAGTGATCATACACATGCTTATTATCTATGATATCAGATGTACTAAGCCCTAATTACAAAGGCAGGGCAATTGTTGCACAAGACGATTGCAACACCATGGTACATCTGGGTATGACCATGTCAGTACTTAGTATGCTTGGGAAAAATGCTCTTTGGTACCCATAGAATGGTACACACATCAGCTTCCCTATACATTAGTGTGCCTTCTGCATCCTGCAATGGCTTTTATGCCATAAGGATTTGGCACAGTAAGATGTGCAATGTCTACAAAGCACATGTATTGTCTCACTACGTAATATAACTGATATTGCAATGACTCAAATCAGGACACATTGCTAACTATACTGAACACTTGGCAGGTATGGCATGTAACAATGGATGCTGGATAAGTACCTCACATCACACAGAGGCATATGAAACCTCTCCTATCTGACCTGTTGTAAGTCCATGATGGACTGTGCCACTGCTCATTGCATGATCCCAATATCATAGCAAGTGCAACTGATATGCATTCCGAATTCTTCACAACCAACCTCATGTTCAGGAGTGTATCCACTACCACATATATTTGCATAGTCTGCCACTGTGATCATGGCTCCCCTGTCAAGCTTCTATCATGTGGTCCATCCCAGATTGGCAAAGTGTTCTCCTTGACAGTAGTCAAGGACTGATAGACATGCAACACCCTAACGTCCAAATTTTCCTGATCTATTTATCTTCATACAAACGAGCATTTGTGATAGGGATGCACATTGAATCTGGCAAGTCACACAGCATGTGACATCACACTCAATCCTTGTACCACACAATTAGCATTGATGAAGGCACTCACCTGTGAAGTTGGGGTCCTTCAAGTTATCCACCTCACCACGTGTGTATAATGGGGGTCCATCTACAAGACTTAACATGTTAAACACATCAGTAAACCTAGAACACATATTTGATATGCAACAGAAGCACACTAAATATGCATAGCTATTGGCTATGTAGCCCTTCATGTTATAAGTAATAAAATGACACAGTTGACATGCCTGAATGATACACATTGGTAAGGCCGGCTCAAATGTACATACATGTGAAGAGCCAAAACATGCACCTGCGGGTCAATTTTTGCGGAACCAGGTCATGAACCTCATCAATACCAAATTTCACTTTGGTAGCTGACTTTGCTGATTCTCTGCACCTACATAAATCACATACCACACTAAGCAAGTTATTGCAATACCCAGGTCCTCTTAAATGCTGACACCAGGAAATGAGTACGCTACTTACATCTCACATCATGCATACTTGTTCCCTAAGCTAGGTGAGTTCTGCAAGTTATTGCAATACCCAGGTCCTCTTAAACGCTGACACCAGGAAATGAGTACACTACTTACATCTCACATCGTGCATACTTGTTCCCTACGTTAGGTGAGTTCTGTACCTGTCAGTGCTGCTGAGTGCATGATATTGTTCACACACGAATCCATGCAACTCTAAGTTTGAAATTGCATAACTGAACAATAACATATATGGGATAGGTCGAGATGTGTCATATTCAGGCTAGCATACCCTTGAATACAGTACCATGTGAGTGGGCTCCCATCTGACATACATTGCACCTCTCATACTACACATGTACTATGTGAGTCCCATATGTAAGTACAGCTTCAGTGTCTCGGGCCTCAAAAACACCTCCATGAGGTCATGCACAGGAAGCATGTGGGATTTGCTATGCATTCAGAGTTATGTAGTCAGGCAAGCCAGTGCAAAGCACAGAGTAGCTATAGTGGACATCAAGGGGCCATACCTTTTACATAAGAAATTCTGTTCAAGACCAATGATATGTGATTTGCCAAATTCAATGGTTAGCTAAGCAGTGAAAGCCATGGCAGGCCTCATTAATGCTTGACAACACAGGGGAGGTATGCCAAGGAGGATCATTAGCACATCACTATGGGCCTTATTTACAAAGCCATTGCGCGGCCTGTGCATCACTTTTGACAGTGCAAGAAGTGACATCCCAGCAGTGCAAGGGGCTTATAAAAAAGCTTCTTTATGTGTAACGTATGTTCTTTAATGGCCCATCACAAATGAACCTGACAAAGGCCTGTTGTGAAATAAGCAGCTCTGAAGCAGATCTGCACTACCTAGTCTGTCATCTTATGAGTTGTCTGGATGGGCTATGGGCATTTACATCAGCTCAATGCTTCCCAGGGACTAATTTTTATCACCTACTGGGACACAAATATTTGGGTGGCCCGCACAGTGTCACAGATAGCACTTGTGCACAGATCGTGCAAGCACTATAGCCATGGCATTTCCGGCTTTTGCATGGGGACATGGCTAATTTGAGCCAAAAGTCATGTGAGCCATAATTAATATTACCACAAATCATCAATGGGTACATCAGACACATAGGATAGCAGACAAATCATGTGTACTTACCAGTTGCTCTACCAACTTCTATGCCAACATAATCCAGGCGGTCAGACTCCCAGCCGACCACATTGGCTCAGTGAGGGAAGTGACCCACTTGTGGCCACCCGGGTATCCTTGTACCTCCTCTCAGCCTTCCATACAACATTTGAAGAGTCAAAAGAACAGTGGAGAATATACCAATAATTGTTTTATTCATATGCACTCAGAGTGGAGCCCTGTCTGCCCAGTCTCGAAACGTGGTACAGAGGGAACTGAAATCAACAAGCATAGAGATACATTATGTACGTTTCATGGTAGAGCAAAGACACGCCTACAGTGGAATTTTCCAGACAGATGCAGCTGGGCAATGAAATACAAAAAATAGGTTTCAGTTCTCGTAGCTCACACAACCTAGCACAGTCCAAGGTCGTTTCACCCTGCGCCCGCCACCAGACAAGTGGGAGAGGGCCTCTATCTAGTGAGAAAGGTATGTGCTAATATGAACAGTCAATTCATTATTGAGGCAAAACCTTAACATTTCAGAAACAAAACTTAACAGAGGTTTTTCTCGGAGACGGTAAAGGATTAATTTCAATCATCATTCAAAATGGCGTCTGAACATAAAATGGTGCCGCAAATGCTAACTTATATAGGGCACTACGTAAGCAATCGCGGGTCCATTCTAACAGACCCTCCTTTAGCATGAGCTAAAACATTTTCAATTATAGCGAGGAAAAATAGAACTGCAAACAACAGGAAAATATAAAATTGGGGTACAATTACGAACATTCCATACCATCGACATCAGGAAGTGAAACAGAAAGGAGGGATGAATTCTCAAATATTCCTTTATCTAAGTTCATCAAATCATCAACATCTTTCTGAAGCATTACAGCGGCATTTGTGTCGTGAATTGATATCTTCTTTTTAGGTGTGAACATAGTGGTACAATAGGAACAACAAAAAGGGACTCACTGAACAAGAATACAACAAAGTATCAATACCACAATAAGATAAATCACTTTTTCAAGAATCCAGCCCCAACTACTGAAAAGGGACCAACTCCAATTCCCACTCTCCATTCCCTTAACATTTTCAAGAATATCTAGTATGTGTTTGGTAAATTCTTTTCCATATTCTTGATCCTGACCACACACTGATCGTCAACTACTGCGCATACACCACCACTCTTGGCTAGAATAAAATCCACTGCATATCTAGTCTGTTCCGAATATATCCACATACTCTCCAACTGAGTGGTGCTGTCGGGCAAAGCTGGCACTGTCGTATTAGATAGAATTTGCAGCTTGCATCCAAAGTATTCTCTAGCTTTTTCACCCCTGGCCATGGAAGTACCACCCACTGTGACAATAGAGGAAAGGATGTATCCAAAAGTGATACCATTACTGTAATTTTTTACCTCTATATTGGTCACTCCCTCACAGAATTCTTTCGTTAGTGTCCTTTAAACCCATCTTATTTTAGACTTGGCATGTTTACAAGGCACACCCAAAGGCAATATCATTCCAAGAGCTACATCGTCTGTACCATTATAGACATTAGAATAGGTCCCATTAGACAAAAAGAAAATCCTTGGGTGTGCATAAATCGGCCCCTCATAATCCACTGCTGCATACCTAGAGTTCATTCCAAAAGTACTCAGATCTTCTTTATTCACTAAAGGGACCGTGTGTTTGTACAACACTATTACTGAACAATTTATATACAATGAAGTATCCGTACTATTCACAATAGGACAACAAGCAGGATAGTAACCGGCCTCTCGAGGACTGTCAACTCCTTATAATGCCAACCTACTAATGTTACATTCTGTTCTTCCATATAAAAATTATCACAATATGTATTGTTATCAAAACCCGGATAATCCACCCCAGTGGCTTTCTATGATATAGACATGGCCCTGGATAACCAAAACCAAACACTCCTTTCACTTCAGTAAATTGGGGTGGTCGAGTATATGTGTAATTTACGAGTGACAATGGATATGCAGACCACAGACTGATGACAGATTGGGTGGGGTAACAAGCGGTCCCTTCGCCAAAGAACCTCTTATGTGTTTCCAAAAATACATTACTCGGAGCAGTTCTTTTATTTCATCTCAGAGAAATTACCCTATCCTTACTGCGTAAAGGCACGCTTTGAGCATCTTCTAAAACCCAAGACACCCCACACAGTATTATTATCATCGGAATCAAAAGAACAACACATATTATTTTACTTTTACTCGACCACATCATATCACGTTGTGTAGTAACCATTGGCTGCTTCTCCTCAGCAACCTTTCGGCCAAAAGGATACATAGTGAATTCAAAAGAAGGAAAATGCAAGAACATGTAAAGTTCCCAGTGTCCATCAGAGCCTAACTGGCACAGGCTCCTATTGTCCATCAATAAGTTGGAGCCCTTGAGCGGTGAAGCTTGCTCTGTCCTAAGCTCTTTTAATCTATCCCACGTCGATAAAGGTGGTATACCCTCAAAGTATACTTTTTCTTTTCCTGACTAATGTTCAAACGACAAAGGCAAAGCAAACACAGAATTTTCACTCATTTCAATTATTCGTTGGTACTGTTACTCAGCACTACCTATCTTGTACAGTACATCCTACGGTGAGCCCGCTACACTTGCTGCGTGATATAGCATCTTTTGCACAGATCGGACCTCTCAATTTTAAAATATCGCACTGCTGTTTTTTTTATATTTTTAACATTGTCTGAATTGATATATAAAGTGTTGGTAGCATTTTGCTGTACCGCTAAAACCAAGGTGAGCTGGTGTATGCCGCCAGTGAGAGCGGGTCACCATTTTACTGCCACCTGGTTAGCGGTCTACTTCTTCCACCACTTGAAGGAGGAGGCCTCTCTCCCTATTTAGGCTGATGCAAGCACGAGCGCACAGACACCACGCTGAGCCAGCTACACTTGCTGCGTGATATAGCATCTTTTGCACAGATCGGACCTCTCAATTTTAAAATATCGCACTGTTGGTTTTTTAATATTTTTAACATTGTCTGAATTGATATATAAAGTGTTGGTAGCATTTTGCTGTACTGCTAAAACCAAGGTGAGCTGGTGTACGCCGCCTGTAAGAGCGGGCCACCATTTTACTGCCACCTGGTTAGCGGTCTAGTTCTTCCGCCGCTTGAAGGAGGAGGCCTCTCTCCCTATTTAGGCTGATGCAAGCGCGAGCGCGCATCGGACGCGCCACTCTGCGTGTCAAGGGCAAGCCCATCTCCTCCGCGCCAGCCATGCTGCCAGGTTGGGGAAGAATGCTGTGGGGAGTATGGTTTACCGCTATACGAGCGAACAACTGCGGGCAATAGGTGAGCTGGGGGGTAGGGCTGGTGAATACAAGTCTAAAAGGATGGTGTTGGATGTGGCTGGAGGGAATACCCTAAAATGTGGTCTAATTAATGTCAGAACCCTGGTGAAACATCATCTGGAGATCCAACTATTACTGGAAATACACAATCTGGATGCAGTGTTCATGACAGAAACATGGACGTGCCCTGATTCAGATTTTGAACTGGGGTTGGCATGCCCACCAGGATACAAGGCCTTTCATAAGCCACGGCTTAGCGGTAGAGGAGGCGGGGTAGGGGTTGTTTTTAAGGAGAAATGGAACTTCACCTCAATGGATATTGATGAGGTGGAGGGCATTGACCTCCTGGGATTCTCGTTAAAAGACCATAAAGGACATCTGCTGACTGGCATAGTATGCTATAGACCCCCTGGTTCAGCCAGCCCCCAACAACAACAGGCACTAATTGACATTTTCAGTAATATGGCACTTACCCACACTAGATTCCTTATTCTAGGAGACTTTAATTTAAGGCCTAATGGGAATCTAGACCCAGCTTTTAAAAATCTTCTCCAATCTTGTGAGAATTTGAATTTGCAACAATGGATTACAGAGCCAACACACAGGGGAGGACATGTACTTGATCTAATTTTTTCTGCAAAAAACGTTATAGGATTGGAAGATATCCTGCCCGTGGGTTGGTCTGACCACTACTTGATTAAGTTTTCGGTATTTAATCCCAGAATGAACAGCCCCATTACCCGCATGGCAAACAAGCGTCGAGGCAGGGATTGGAACAAACTTTTGAAAAAAGCAAAACAATCTCCTGTGCTTCCTGTTAAAAGTCCTCTTGATGTAGATAAACAGGTGGATGAAAACTATGCGACATTTTGTGAACAGATAGGCAATAAGCTTGATCTCATCGCCCCTATAAAAAACCATAAAAGACCAAACAGATTGTCAGCCTCGTGGTACAATGAAAATCTAAAAAAATTAAAAAAGGGCTGCAAACAGGCAGAACGGAAGTGGAGAAAAGTATACGCTGATGAGGATAAAACCACCTGGAAAGTGGCAATAGGTAACTATAAAAAGGAAATCTCCATAGTAAAAGCAGAGTATTATGCAGATATTATCTTGAAAGCGTCAAATAGTACCAGAAGTATATTTAAAATAGTGAACGATCTCTCCAATCCTGACTGCACAAAAAACAAGATTAATCATACACAGGACCTCTGTGACAGCCTAGCGCACTTCTTTGAGGAGAAGATTAGGAAAATCATTGATGGACTGAAAATGGGCGATGTAGATAACGTAGAGGACCATAGCAGTATGACTAAGAGGCCACTACAGATTCAGAAGGTGGGGTGGGTAGGTATGGACAAATTGGGCACTTTAGATCACTTTGAGATTCCTTCTGAGGAGGTCTTTAATAGATTAGCCTTAAGTGTCTCCTCAGGCTCTCCAATGGACCCTTTACCACACAAGATATGGAAAGAATTAGGTACAGAACTCTTTCCGCTACTCCGGCAGATCTGCGGTCAATCCCTGAGCAGTGGGGTGGTACCGGCCTGCTGGAAACAAGCAATTATAACACCTCTTCTGAAAAAAGCCACGCTTGACCCTGTGTGCCCGAAAAACTATAGACCTATTTCTCTTCTACCCTACCCTGTAAAGATCACAGAGCGTTTGGTTAGTAAAACACTCTCACAGTTTTTGGAAATCAACAACAAGCTAGAAGATGTGCAATTTGGTTTTCGTCCGGGCATGGGACAGAGACTGCCCTGCTGACTGTCCTGGACGAACTTCGAGTGCGAGCCGACAGGGGACAACCAGTCATATTGATCTTGTTGGACCTGTCCGCCGCATTTGATACGGTAAACCATAAAATTCTCTTGGCGAGGCTTGAAGAAGTTGGGGTAGAGGGCATGGCTCTGAAGTGGTTTCAATCATACTTGTCGAACAGGCAACAAGCAGTAGCCTTACCCCCCTATCAATTGGACTTTACCAACATTCAGCATGGCGTCCCTCAGGGATCTGCGATTAGCCCGATATTATTTAACATCTATATGAGCCCACTGATCTCTGTCATTAAGTCCCACAATGTTAACCTGGTGAACTATGCAGACGATACTCAACTTGTCCTGTCGCTGGAGGGGAACCAGTCCTTATCATTGGAAAACTTCCATGCATGCATGCAGGATACCGCACGATGTCTTAAGAACAACTCTCTGCAATTCAATGGTGACAAAACGGAGGTTTTATGCTGTGCGGCCGAGAAAGTCCCGCCTCCGCTTCCGATCAATTTTTGGCCTACCCCCACGGATACGCCATTGATACCCTCCGAGGCGGTGCGCAATTTGGGGGTCACATTTGATGACAAGTTGAGCTTAGAAACTCAAGTAAACAAAACAGTCGGAACTAGCTTCTCCCTTATCAGCGTGCTACGGAAGATTCTTCCGATGTTACCAACTCAAACCAGAGAACTGATAGTGAGAAGTGTCATTCTGAGCCGGCTGGATTACTGTAATGCCCTGTTGTTGGAGTCCCCAAAGTATCTGATTGGGAGACTTCAGAGAATTCAGATAATAGCAGCTAAACTAGCCCTAATGAGATCACGTCGATCATCAGCCTCCCTGGCTCTTAAAGAGCTTCATTGGCTCCCAGTATCACAGAGAATACAATTCAAGTCGCTCTGCATTGTTTTTAAAGCTCTGCACGGTCATGGGCCCAAGCCGTTGCAGAGCAAATTTGAATGGTTTGTTCCTACCCGAAGCCTTCGTTCATCGTCAGCTAAATTGTTGAGAGTGCCTAGGTTTAAAAGAACAAAAATGGGAGGGAGAGCCTATAGCCGTGCTGCTGCTAGGCTCTGGAACGAACTTCCGATCAGTCTTAGACAGATGGAAGATCTCCTGCAGTTTAGGAAGAAAATATAGACCTGGCTCTACCCCAAAGTGTAATCCAGATCCTCACCACTCTTAGCGAGTGCTATTCTCACTGTAACATATGTGTTTGGTAGGGCTAGTGTAAATCAGCGCCAGGGTACCCGTGGGGTGATAGTGCGCTTTATAAGTTCAAATAACATTAACATCCTTAATCTTTTTTCCCCTTAGACTCAGTAGCCCCCAGCCGAGGGCGCAAATTGTACCTGGCAGCCCCAGGCACTGTATGATCAATGAACAAAGGCTCCTGGATAGCTCGTATTTCTGGTGGAACAGCCTCGTTCAAAACATCGTTGTTCTCCTTATCTGTTTGTGTCCAGGTCAATTTGGCATCACTAAAGGGGAAAACCTGGGCACATACTCACATTCGGTGTCACCGATACCCTCCTTGACCCACTGGTCGTATGGCATCGGTAAAGGAATTCTCCTGCAGTGGGTGGCATGCACCGAGTTCTTTCGACCAGCAAACTTTACAGCTGTCAGTGTCACCAACAGAACTTGCTCAGAGCCTTTCCATCGGGGTTCTAAACTTTTCTTCCTCTGAAAATTTCGGACGAGCACATAGTCTCCAGGCTGAATGTTGTGGCCGAGCCCCTTTGGTACAGGAGGTAGGGATTCCCATACCTGTTGGTGGATAGAAAGTAAACTTTCTGTCAATTGTTCAAGGTAATCAAGCAATACAGGATATTCAATATCAGAATATTTATGAGGACGCGGGACTCTCAAGACATTTGTCGGGCGTCCAAACACGACCTCGTAAGGCGACAAGCTTGTTCTAGAATGAGCTGTAGTTCTAGTTGACAAAAGAGCTAACGGTAGAGCATCTGGCCATTTTAACCCTGTCGTCTCCTGAATTTTTGTCAATTTTAATTTGAGAGTACCATTGTATTTCCCAACCAATCCCGCTGACTGCGGATGATTGGCAGCATGAAATTTCTGTCTAATGTGTAAACCTTCACAAATCAATTTAATCACTTTCCCATTAAAATGAGACCCGTTGTCACTCCAAGATAATTCGGGGCAAACTGAATCGAGGAAAGTACTCTTTAAGGAGTACCTTCGCTGTTGTAATGGCTGTATTATCCTTAGTGGGGTAAGCCTCAACCCATTTACTAAACGCACAGATAGCCACTAAAACATACTTAAGATTATTACATCTTTCTAATTCAATGAAATCCATTTGAAGGACTTCAAACGGGAAAGTTGGTGGGGCAAAATTACCAGGCGGTGCAGGGGTACCCTTCCCTGGGTTATGTCTCATACATGTCATACAGTGTTTCACCAAATGCACAGCTGTCTTAGAGATGGTGTAATTATGCCAAACAGGGGCTAACAATTTACAAATGCCTTTCACACTAATATGGGCTGGACCATGGGCCATAATAACCACAGGAAGGACATATGCATCAGGCAACATCCATTTCTGTTCTCCCAGATTTATCAATCCAACATCCTTCCTCATTCAACTGTGCTGTACTCTCCTGCCATTTCTCTAATTCCTCTATCGTGGCTTCACTTTGTATCTCCTTCACACCTTCAACAGTGTTTTCAAACATAGCAACTTCAGGAACCCACCTAGCTGGACCTGCAACAAACATGCGTTTCATTTTACTTCGGGCCGTCCCCTTGGCTACCTGATCTGCAAATGCATTTCCTCTACCCACATCATCAGTACCCTTCCTATGAGCGCTGCACTTAATTATTGCTAATCTCTTGGGAAGTGTTAAAGCAGACAAAAGCCGCAATACAAGGTGCCCATGTTGAATCTTGGTACCATGAGAGGTAAGAAACCCACTCTCTGCCCACAGTCGCCCAAAATTATGTGCAACCCCGAATGCGTACTGGCTGTCAGTATAAATATTGACAACCAGTCCTTCACTCAATTCACAAGCGCAGATAAGGGCAGCAAGCTCAGCAGCTTGAGCCGACTGATAGGGGACCCGTGATGTCTCTACCACTGTCCGTAAAGTAGTGATAGCATAAGCTGCAGTGGTAGTGCTGTCTGGCAATTTAAAACAGGAGCCATCGACAAATAGTTCTCCTTGGGGGTCAGATAAGAGAACATCAGTCAATTCTATCTGTCCCTTCGTCTCTTCTTCCGTCCAGAAAATGCAGTCATGTTTGTCGGCTGCCTCATTCTCAGAAGGGAGGGGTAGTAAAGTGGCGGGATTCAGAGTGGCACATCTTTTAATCGTAATGTGTTTAGCAAATGTCAGTTCATAACCAGTAAGACGTGCACTGGTGAAGTGCTGTGTCTTTGTCTTATTCAAAAGTGCATCCACAGCATGCGGTACCATGACTGCGAGGTCTGTATGAAGTACGAGTCCAGCCGATTGCCTGATTTAAGTGGCCACAGCCGTGACCGCTCTCAGACAACTCAGAAGGGCCCTAGAGACAGGGTCAAGCACAGCGGAAAAATAAGCACAAGGCCTCTGTTTGTCCCCAAATTTCTGTGTTAAGACAGAAAGTGCGCAACCAGCCATCTCATGAACATAGAGCACAAACGGTTTTCTATAGTTAGGTGTGCCAAGCACCGGAGCCGAGCAAAGTGCAGTTTTTAATTGCTCAAAAGACTGCTGACATTCTGGCGTCTCAGGCAAAGGCTCATGCACTTCTTTCGTTGTTAATGCAAGCAAGGGTTTGATTAGTAACAAATAATTTGGGATCCACTGGCGACAGTAGGAAGTAAGACCTTTAAAAGCTTGTACATCTTTTTGAGTTTGCGGAATGGGCATTTTATTAATGGTACTAATGCGCTTAGGGGTCAGCCTACTACACTCCTTCGACAGTTGGTGACCTAAATAGGCAACCTCCTGTCGACAATACTGAAATTTCGAAAGAGAGACCTCATGTCCATGATGTGCCAAATGCACCAACAATTTCACTGTACTGCCCTTGCAACCTTGTTCCGTATCAGAAGCAATTAACAGGTCATCGACATACTGCACCAATACATTACCTGGGGAAAGCGATAGTGAATCCAACTGACTTTTTAATGCTTGACTATAAATACTAGGACTCTCCGTATAGCCTTGAGGAGCACGAAAGAATCTAATGCTTCTGCTGGCCAGTGTAAATCCAAACAAATATCTACTGTCCAAGTGGCTAGGAATACTGAAGAATTCATTTTTCAAATCAATAACAGAAAAGAACTTAGTAGTAGATGGGATCATCGTTAAAAGCGTAGTAATGTCAGGAACCACCGGAAACTGCGGAACTACAACCTCTCGCAAATCAATCACAAAGCGATAGACATCATCAATAGCGTCAGGGGAACCCGAAGGTGTCTTCTTAAGGACCGGAAGAATAGGACTATTACAAATGTTGGCGGACGTTTCTTCAACTACTCCCTTCCGTATAAAATCCTGAATAATTTGAAGAAGAGCCCGTTCCCCTGATTGCGGTATTTTATATTGAGGAATACGGGGCAAAGTAGCATTATCTTTAACTTGTATAAAAACTGGCAGTATGCAATAGAACCACGTCAGTATCACCTGTAGCCCATAGCGTGGGGGGGAACTGAGCAAACTCATCTGGAAGGGGTGCCTCCTGGGACAAACACTGACTGGTGCTCACATGCGGGCCCATGGTGATATAGACACCATCAGGAGAACAATAAATGGTAGCATGCAACTTCTTCAACAAGTCCAATCCCATCAAATTTTCACCACAATTTGATGTTAACAAGAATGGAAACTCAACAGCAAAAGGACCAACAGTAAGCGCAAAGGGGCGCGAAATGGGGCTGACACCCGGTACACCGGAAAAACCTACTGAAACATTATTTTGGCCAGACAGGGCCGCCCCAGGGATCATATGTCGAGAGACAGAACTTTTTGTTGCACCTGTATCCACCAAAAATTCCTTAGTCGAACCTTGAAAATTCGCTGTGACATAAGGACCACGCTGATCTACAGGCATCTGAACTGGTCCCCCACCCTGTCCCTGGCTGTCCTAGCTATACAACATACCTGTCACATCATCCACATCATAATTATCATGATAATACTGTCCATCTCTAGAGTCATCAAAATTATTATTGTCAGAGCGGCCAACAGGTGCCACAGCATTCTGATTTCTGTCGGTCCCACGGCCTCTACCACCAGAACCGCGTCCTCTAGGGGACAAAACCTTCTGTAGAAGCACAGGGCACTGGCTACGCCAATGTCCTTCCTCCTTACAATATGCACACTGATTGTGTCCCAAAGGTGTCGTAGTTGGCTGCCACCTGGGAGTTGTCGAGAACGACCTCCCCGTCCCCTGCTATTTCCCCGAAATGCCTGCTGCAACAACACTTTCGTCTTTAAATCCTTGTGTTTTTTATCAGTTTTATCCTTTTCCTCCTGGTCTCGATGCTCATAATATTGAGCCACATTCAAAATAACCGAGGGAGAAGACGTAGACCAAGTACTTTCAGACGGCTGCAAATGAGTCATTATTTCGGGAAGAAGATTAGTAACAAACCTTTCAACAAACAAACTAACTCCTCCCTCCGTGGACATATCCGCCCACTGTAATGCAAAAACGTATCTTCAAACCTAGTAAAGTAGTCAGATACACTCTCATCCTTCTTCTGTCGACAGGCTGTCAATCTGTCCCAACGTACTTTCTTAGGTGGAATACGTATATGCATATATGTAATAATACGACCAGGCAGACACAGCTTATCTCCTGGCTTCTTTTCTTGATCCTATCCCTTAATCACATTCCATGTACCAACCAGCTCAGCAACATGATCTTGAGTATGCACCTGCCGCCAAATATCAACCGGAACAAGAAGACCAAAAAACATTTCAATATCAGCAAGAGTCATTACAGTAGAAGAGGCAGCTTCTGTTAATTCCTTATTTTTTTTTTAAGTTGTAAAATAAATTTTTATTAGATATGAAAATAAGATATAACAGCAATACAACACAGCATATACTTATACTATAATATAAATATTTCATGAGTAAAGGAAAAAGGAGGGATGGGTGAGGGGAAAGGGGGGAGGGAAAAACTTATATAGAATGTTACAACTGATCTTATAATAAAAAATACAACATTTGAGTTACATTACTTCCTATAATAGTAGCTTATAAGGTGGTCAAAAATATATAACTAAATTAGAAGACAGATGAGTAATTTTTAGCTTCAAGGCGGCTTGGATACTTCCTCACTGCAAGGAGTATGTAGGGGTAAGGATTGAGCTGATATGTTTAAGAAATCCGTAATAGGTAACCACAATAAATCTCTCTTAATAGCAAGTGTAATGGGGTAAACATATGCCCTATCTAATCTATGATTATAGCAAACTCCATACCACCAAGCCTGAAATGATATGTTTGAAGCATTTTTCCATGACCTAGTAATCTGTTGAAATGCTACAGCTATAAGCAGATCAACAATGGATACGTTAGTAGAAAAGGAGGACCATACTTCTGAGATGCTACCTAGAAAAATATGTGTAAAAGAAAAAGGGAAGTGTGTACGAAAAATTTTGTTAATTTGTTGCCACACTCTAATCCAAAAATTATGAGTAACTGGACATGTAAATAACATATGTTTAAGGTCAGCTACGGGGACTGGACAAGACCAGCAGGTAGAGGGAGTATTGGAATCAATGTGATGGATTTTGGCTGGAGTGATTAAAAGTCTATTATAAATAAAAAATAAGGTTTGTGTAATATTCGCTGCTCTAGAAGACTTCCTTATTTTCATCCAAAGTTTGTTCCATGTTGAGATATCAAAGGAATCCTGTAAATCAGATTCCCAGTTGCATTCTACATTAGATTTATCACGTATAGTAACAGAATTTCTTAATTTGTTATAAATTTGAGATGCAGAAGAGGAAGACTGTAAAAAAGTGAGCGAGATGGATGAAGAATTAGCATGCGCAGAAGGAATTTATGAGGGTATCATAGGAATGTTGAGCAGCTGCGGTCAACAAAATATATTTGGATTGATAAGAAGAAGGAAGAGAAAAACGGGATTGCATCAGAGAGAAGGGGATACAAGTTTCGCCGTGAAAAAGCTGATACGTCCATCTAAGACCAATTTCTATCCAATCTTTCCAAAAAGAGTCCTATTTTTAATTTTAATAAGTTTGTTATACCAAATTGGGGATTGAAGAAAACGAGATACGATCATCTAGACCATCTAATATGAGCGGGTGGAAGATTTTACGAACATTTTTAAGAATGGGAAGAGAAAATTTTTGGGGAGTGTGAGAAATAGAAATAAATTCTTCAAACGAGAAGGGATAGAAAAAGAGTTTTCAACCTCCACCCATAAAGGCTGAGACGTAGAATCGATCATATTCTCAGATAGCAAGGAGGAAGAGAATTTAAGAAAAAATGAAGTATGATATGACGAGAAATCAGGAAAATTGACTCCGCCTAAATGTTTAGGTAGTTTAAGTTTGGAAAAGGACATCCTAGCTCTTTTGTCTTGCCATAAGAATTTTGAAAGAATATTATAGATATTCTTGTAACAGGATTTAGGAATATTAACTGGAAGATTAGATAAGAAAAATAAAATTGTTGGGACTAACATAATTTTTATAGAATCCAATCTACCCCACCACGATAAAAATAAGGGGTGCCAGCGTGCGGTGGAACTGGTTAAATGTAATTGCAGATTCTTTAAGTTTAGTGATACCGTATCTTTGATAGAGGGTGTGAACCATAAGCCTAAATATTTTATCTTCGTTGGGTTCCAGTGAAGAGAGAAGCCAAAAAAATCAGCATGGAAACAATGTTTGTTTAAAGGAAGGATTTCACATTTATCAACATTGAGTTTATATCCTGAAACTAAAGCAAAAGCTGAAACTTCTGATAAAAAGGTTGGTATTGAAGTTTGGGGATTAGAAATAAATAAAAGAATATCGTCCGCGTATGCTGAAATCTTCAGTTGTTTCTCACCATATGGAAAACCTGTGATATTTTTATTTATACGAATTCTTGTTAGAAAGGGTTCTAATGCCAAGACAAATAAAAGAGGAGAAAGCGGACAGCCCTGTCGAACCCCCTGAAGAGTGGAAATGAGGAGGAAACAAGACCATTAGCTAAAATAAAAGATCTAGGAAAAGAATATAATAACGAGATATAAGAGAGAATTTAGGGCCAAAACCAAACCAGACGCAGTGTCGAAAAAATAAACTGCCAATTAACCCTGTCAAAAGCTTTTTCGGCATCTAGTGCAACAGCTGCTAGAGATTGTTTATGGGAATGGGATTTACTAAGAACATTGAAAAAGAGTCGAGTATTATCCGATAAATGACGACCCTTAATGAAACCACATTGTTCTCTTCCAATTAATTTTGGTAAGATGTTATCCAAACGGAGTGCAAGAATTTTCGCGAAAATTTTATAGTCTAGGTTAATCAAAGAGATTGGCCTATAATTCTTACATAATGTGTGATCTTTATTGTCTTTAGGAGAAGACAAATCAAAGCTTCTTGGAATGAGCCTTCAGATTTCTGGGATGCAATGAAAAATAAAAATAGTTGATGTAATTTGGGAATAAGTAAATTAGAAAATTGTATGTAGAATTCTACGGTAAATCCATCCGGCCCAGGAGCTTTTCCTTTTTGATTACTTGAATGGCTTTAAGAATGTCTTTAGGCTGTATATCAGCTTCCAAGGAGGAGAGATCTAGATCCGGGGGAGGGTGAAGGAACGGAGGATAAATATTGAGCAATGTCAGTCTGTTGAGGATGGGATTCAGGGGTATAAAGTTTTTGATAAAAGTTAGTGAATTCTAATAGAATATCCTCATCTTTATGTGCTATAGAATTAGAAGGAGATACAATAGATTCAATTTTGAGTACGTTCCTTTTTAATTTTAAGATAATTAGCAAGAAGATTACCAGATTTATTTTGTGCACTATAATATTTAGCACTAGATTTAAGTAAGTATAAATTCGCAGAATCAGTAGAAAGTTTATTAAAAGAGAGTTTGGCTTTAATAAGTTCATTCAACTCAAATTGGCTCTTAGACAAATAATACGAATGCTCTAATCTTTTAATTTGAGTATTGAGTAATTGTATGGACTGAGAGGATGCTCAGTCGCTTTTGGGCAACAAAAGAAATAATGAAGTCTCTAGAGGCAGCTTTAAAGGAATCCCATATAATTTGGGGAGATATTTGAGGGGACTCATTCTCTTCAAAAAATAATTTTGCAAAATCAAGAAAGGCTGATGTAAATTTAGAATCTAATAGAAGAGAGTTATTGAATCTCCATCGCTTGGTTCCCTTAACGGGAGAGAGTAAGTCCAGATTCAAAGAGAGTGGGGCATGATCGGAAATTAGGATAGAACCTATGTCAGAGTGGGAAACGTGTTGGGTTAGGGCTTTGGAAATAAAGAGATAATCTATCCGGGATTGAGATGAGTGAGCAGGTGAATAATAAGTATATTCTTGCAATGTAGGGTGACAGAGCCTCCAGGAGTCTACAAGAGACCTTTGAGAAATAGTAGAGGTGAATTGAGTATGCATAGAAGAAGGAGAGAATCTAGAATTAGACCTTCTATCCATAAAAGGATCCATAACCATGTTACAATCACCCCCTAAAATTAAATATTCGTCAGTACGTTGCATCAAAGAGGATAGGATTTGGGGCCAGAACGTTTTATCTTGGTTAGTAGGGGCATAAATATTAAAAATGGTTAAAGGAATGTTGTTTATCAATAGAGACACTGCAATCCATCTGCCTTCAGAATCATTGTCTTGATTTATGAGTTGGACATCTAAACGTTTATGGCAGAGTATAGCGACACCATTACGCTTCCCTGAACCTGGCGATGCAAAAACATGTCCCACCCAGTGCCGTCATAATTTAGATACCTCAGTATCCGTTACATGAATTTCTTGTAGTAAAGCAATATCACCTTTTAAACTTGCAATATGAGATAAAACTTGCTGACGCTTAATGGGAGAACCCAAACCCTTAACATTCCAAGATAAAATATTTAACGACATCTAAATATATACGTTAAAATAAACAATGTGAGAAGAATACTTATATATATATATGAATAGTAATATATCACACTTCAAATTATGATTTTGAAGAACTGTCATATAGGAACTGTATTTAAAGATATAGAAAGACAGAGAATAGAAAAATAAGTAAGAATAAGAAGGGAGAGAAGAATTGTAAAGAAAAGATAAAAGAGAAGACCAGTATTGAAGATGAAACATGAGATTAGGGACAGAAAAATAAAGGGGAAAAAAGAGGAACAATGAACAGAAAACTTGAATCCAACAAACCTTTGATAAGACAAGACAATAACGGAAAAAACATACCACAGGAAGACAATACGGGTGGGGTTGGTGGAGCCACATAGGGAGGAAGGACGCCGAAGGAGGACCTCAGGGCGAGAACGGCAAGGGGGACATCATCCAGGAAGAATGGAAGGACAAAGAGTGAGGGACCACATATTCGTAACCTGATGAGGAAGAAAAGAGAACATATTAACCAAGAACATTTACAAAGTTACAAAATACATTAAGGATGGGACAAATTCACAATAAGAAAACAAACAATATTAGGAGTAACACGACATTTATGGTTTAGAAATGTCCATAGACTCCCGTCTGCAGGTGACCAAAAATTGCTGGAGATGTGCAGGATCTTCATAATTTGTTGTTCTGTTATTATAAGTCACTTTGAAGAGACAAGGGTGAAACAGGCCATATCGAGCATTCAAGCTGCGGAGTGCAGGTCTCATGTCCAGGAACTTTTACGGCGGTCAGCAGTCGCTTTGGCATAGTCTTGGGCAAAAAGAGGTTAGAACCATTCCATGAAATCTCTCCTCGTTGTTTGGCAGCGTGGAGAACTTTAAGTAAATCTGTGTATTCCAGAAAATATAAAATAATTCCTCTAGGTTTCGCTGAAGAAGATGAAGACTGAGGACTCTGCCCCAAACGATGCGCACGTTGAATATTTAATGATGGAGTATCTGGAAGACCAAGTAGAGTTGGGAGAAAGGATTGAAAAAAGGATATTGGATTAGAACCTTCGAGACCTTCAACCAGTCCATAAATGCGTAGGTTGTTGCGTCTATTACGGTTTTCCAAATTTTCAACTTGTTGTTTAAGATGATCTATCTCTCTGTGCATAAGGGGGACCTGACTTGCACATTCTTGAACAGAGTCAACTCGTTTCTCTAGGTCTTCAACCCTTTGCTCAGTGTGAGACCAGTTGTCTTCCAGACTTTGCAGACGTATGTTGGTTTCTTCCATACATGGCTTAAGCGCGCGAATTTCCTCAAGGAGGAGCTCCATAGAAATTGAAGTTGAGGAAGCAGTAGGAGAAGGTGGGTTTACCTTCACTCGCTTGCCTGAAGTGGAGGACGACGTTGCTGGTATTTTGGAACCCTGTTTGGGACAGGGGCGAGGTGCAGAAGATGCCAATCCCTTTGCACCAGCAGATTCAGTGGCAACATCTTCCATGTTCTCTAATAGGATATTAAAAGGATTATGGTCTTCTAAAGGTGAGCCTTTGATCTGTTGTGCACCATTACGGCTAACACGAGGCATTGCCATGAAGGAATTTTGAGGAGAAACTCTCTTCAATTATCCTAAAGAACACTCTACACTAATAGAATCACACCGAAAGTGAAAATAATTAATAATGCACACTGTGTAGAGTTGCAGTGAAGTGAAAATCCAATTATAACAGTCCCGGAATTTATGCTGCTTAAAGTAGTATTCAGAACGAGGAGAAAATGGCCCAGCAAGAAAGAAAAACGTCGAGATAATGCCAAACTTGCATTTTGTGAGGAAAGATATTCAAAAATCTAACAGCATTGGTTGAGAGGAACGCAAACAAAAACAAAATGGGGGCCGCAACTCTGTGAAGAATCGCAGCCGGTGAAAGAAGTCAAAAAGGCATCATTTGAATGCGCTCCATACCTCCGGGACGAGCGCACATTGACGAGCAAAGGTTCCGACACTCGTGCGGTTGGAAATTGGGGTCCCAGAATGCGAAGAGAAGCCTGGAGAGTTCCCGTCGCCTCACGTCGCTGCGGAGCTCCCGGGAACAGCGGCCATCTCCGAAGGCTCCTAAGCCACGCCCCCTGTTAATTCCTTATAATCTGTGGGATTTTTCCTAGGATCGGGCAGAGTAGCCTTAAGGGATAAAACCTCACTTTGTTTCCATAAACCCATTGCTCCTGGAAACGGGCAGCCACGGCCGGTCTGGTGGTTACACCACAATGATCCGTCAATGCAGGTATTTCTGGATGATAAATTGGGTGGACTTCACGCAAAGGAAACTGAGTTATTTGAGTGGGGCTCTTATCATACAACCGACCTCTATAAGAAACTATGGTAGAAACATTACCAAGCACCTGTCCCGGTTCTAAATCAGTGACGTAAACACGGTCTCTGATATCAAATAAGATTTGGGGAACTTCTGACCCAATGTGTGTTTGCCAAAGATCAATCAATGTAGCAGACATATGTTGAAGAGCATGATGTTGCAAAAAGGGCTCAAAATCACGTATAACTCGCCAAATATCTTCCACACTATAAACTGCATTACGAGCCCACCGTATGGCCTGACTTGCTATTGTCCTCTTCTCCTCCTCCCCTACTTCAGATCGCATCAATGGACCTGTTCGTTCGCTAAATCTCACCAGATCCCGGTCATCAAACCGACGTACAGAGGTATCGGCAACCAAAAACATCGGGGATGAATAACTGCAGGAGGAGGAGTAATAGGTAGAACTGTAGTCGATGATTGCACTGGAGGAGAAGGAATAGAGGGCACAAGAGTACGGGTAGTGGATGTAATAGAGGTTACAGTTGTCAAGGATGGCGAAGAGAGAGAAAGAATCGGAGGCACGGTAACCGGGGCTGTGGGTATAACGGTTGTAGATACAGGGGCAGCTTCAGTGGACGAAACAGGCTGCTGGGTCTGCAAGGAGACAACGGAGTATATCCTCTGCGGGGCATAAGGAGGCTGAGGGTCAAGTGTCTTGCAACTCCTCTACAAAGGTATCATCATCCTCTTTGACCACATAAGACTTGTCGATATGCAACCAAAATCTCCTATCTTCACATTCTATTCCTGTCTCCTGCTTTTCTCTATCATACGCCACAGCTTTCTGTGTAAGAGTCTGCATCCTTCCTTTCTGTTCATCTTTCTCCATTTTTAACCGTCTTTGCTTAGCCTCTTTTTGCCAAGTTAAAAGAGAGTCAAACATCGAATGCCTACTTCGTCTCTTAAACAACTGTTCCTGCAAAAAGCCAATCTCTTGTTCATCAAAAGAGCCTGTCAAAGGCCACTGCAATTCGGCATTGTCCCTCGTATATTTGTGCCATGATGTACTAAACATAATAGGGCCAAGACCATGTTTCACATACATATCAAAATTTGGGCTTCCTTCAGGAGGCGCAGGCTGAGCTTCTTCCACCCGAGCATCTGCAGAACAACAACGACAACACAAACTCCAAAGCTTACTGAAGCCAGGCATTGTAAAGGAAAAAACAAAATCGTTATTTTTACCTGGCAAAGTATTTGCAAACACTTTTTATTAAGACAGTCCTTAGACCGTCCCAAACTCCAACCCAAATGGTACCATATCCACAAAGAACCAAAACAAACTCACCTGATATCAGTAGTACAAACGAACCGGTTCTCCACTGCCGACTCCTCAGACCAAACAGTCAGATCAAGGGTTTCGCCGTTCAGGACTCCAGTCGGGATGACCACTGGGCGAGGCACCATCCAGCGGGACAGAAGGAGCAGCAGCGAGTAACAGAAACTCTTCGTGCAGGGATCCCTGAGCCGTCAGTCCGACCCGACGATGCTCTCATCCTCCCCCCCGTCTGCGGCAAGGGGATGGATCAATCACCCGAAGGAGTCTCTGTTCGGGTGCCAACTGAAGGAAGTGACCCACATGGGGCCACCCGGGTCTCCTTGGACCTCCACTCAGCCTTCCATACAAAAAATGAAGAGTCGGAAGAACAGGGGAGAATATACCAATAATTGTTTTATTCAGATGCACTCAGAGTGGAGCGCTGTCTGCACAGTCTCGAAGAGTGGTACAGAGGGAACTGAAATCAACAAGCATAAAGATACATTATGTACGTTTCATAGTAGAGCAAAGAAACGCCTACAGTGGAATTTTCCAGACAGATGCAGCTGGGCAATGAAATACAAATAAATAGGTTTCAGTTCTCGTATCTCACACAACCTAGCACAGTCCAAGGTCGTTTCACCCTGCGCCCGCCACCAGACAAGTGGGAGAGGGCCTCTATCTAGTGAGAAAGGTATGCGCTAATATGAACAGTCTATTCATTACTGAGGCAAAACCTTAACATTTCAGAAACAAAACTTAACAGAGGCTTTTCTCAAAAATGATAAAGGATTAGTTTCAATCATCATTCAAAATGGAGTCTGAACAGAAAATGGTGCCGCAAATGCTAACTTATATGGGGCACTACGTAAGCAATCTCGGGTCCATTCTAACACCAGCAATGTTTTACCTGGTGGGTGTCACGGTCCACTCTGAACATCCCCTGCATCTGAAGGCGTATAGATTCCCAGTGTTGTTTGCGGACCTTCAGGAGGTAACCCTGGATGACACGGCCCCAACTGGCTACCAGGAAGCTCCCAAACTCCTGCTCAGTCATAAGGCAAGACCAACTCTTCCCCGCCATAATCCCACCCAAATTACAACGCATAAACAAAACTGAACCCCCCAAAAACCAAGACTACCACTATAATAAATATTCCCCAAAAGATGAACACTAAACGGCACACAGGACAATACACAACAATATACAATAATTAAGCACAAAAAGGACTTGAGCGAGACAACTTGGACAGCAGACACAATGCACCAGCTCCAACCTCACCAAAACCACTCTCCAGCACAACCAAAACACCACCACTCCGAAGCTCAGACAGAAAAACTGTGACTTAAAATGAAAATAAAAAGCAACTTAACGGTTTCTGGTTTGCAACATGCAGGATCCATTACATCACTTCCCTTTATGCATTACTTCACTTCGTGGGTGGATGCGTCACGTTTTCAGCCGAAGCATTGTTTTTTTACTCTACCAGTCAATACGTCGATTTCACACAAGGCCTGACATGACACAATGCTGTTTAGTAGTACGCGTCTGGCTGACGTGGTGGCTGGAAAAATCACGCTTAATAGTCATGCGTCTTATTTTTATGACACAATAGGTCAAAAGTGTTTATTTGTTGTATTGGGATGTGCAATGCATGTATTAATGTACAGAGATTGTAGTGTTGAGTGTGAATAGTGGAGTTGACCTTTTTACAGTCTTTGCATATGTTTACTATGTGTGTTGACAGTGAACATATTTATGGGTTCATACTGTTCAGTGATCATACTATGCATAGTGCCCAAACACTGTGATAGCACAAGGGCGCACCTTACCAGAGTTGCCCTGTGTGCTAAATTAGCCTTAGCACACATTGACATTGTATTAGCTTCCCCCAGGGATGCGACAGACTGTCACTGCCATGGGGTCAGTGCACCTACATCTACTACAGATCAGCCTACTGCCAGCCAGTGCCGTGTCCCACAGTGGAGGTAGTACCGTGTCCCACAGTGGAGGTATCAGCCTGTGGGGAAATTTGGGAGTTTTCGGTGATTGGCTGGACCCACCTGGAAGGAGATGTATGGATGGCGCCATTTGATTGTTTGAGTATTTGCCATTCATATCCAAGGGCCAAACCCCACAGGAAAGTTACAGTGTCATCATTTGTGGCCAACATGATCCTCGATCATGCTGATTATGCTAAGGTAGATCACCATGCATGCCTTAGCGTGACCTCCTACATATTGCTGATAATAAGGCTGCGTAAATCACACCATAACTACACTCTGCATCAAGGCGGTGTTGCTTGTGCTTAGCAGTGAATGTTCACATGCATCTGTGTTGCACTGGTAAAGTATAGTATGTAGCATTTGTATGTGTGATATGAGATCACCTAATGGATTTGAAATGTGAATACAGTTTTTAGTGTAGTATACGTAGACTGTAGTTTTGGGACTGTGTTCCCATGCACATACTATGTAGAACATTTCAAAGTTATCATACTAGGAGTGCCCTCTACTATCGGCCACAAGTATGAGGCTGTACAAATGGCTAGCAGCAGGAGAGACCCACACGCTTCATTGCACACCATCTACGTTACCACACCATGTTAAGTGTGGCTGGCAATAGAGGACTATCTGCTACAGGTAGTTGGCATGCACACTATTTTATTTGTACCATATGATGTTCGATGCTGTTTTTTACACATACATGCATACATTATCTGTGTGGCAATTAGTAGCAGGTCAAATGGGAATGTTTAGGTGTTAACTGTGACTATGGAATCAAAATGCATACACAGTGGTAGTGCTAATTCATTTATTTACAAGTAGATTAACAATGTTAGATCTGTCATCATTGTGTGATATCATGTACATCACTCATGCTTCTGTGAAGAAATTGTTGATGATGTTGTCCCTCCGCCGTGTTGTGGCAACTGATGGTACAGGTCGATGAGGATCCTTATCTTTCTCCTCCCCATCGTCCTGCAGTTCCTGTTCCCCATTTTTATCAGCCCATGGTACATTTGTCCTTACACATATGTTGTACAATATGCAGCACACCAATATTATTTTGCACACCATAGGTGGCGAGTATAGCAATCTTCCCCCAGTTATGTCAAGGGTCCGGAAGCAGGTTTTTAAAACTCCAAATGTCCGCACAATGATGGACCTGTTGCTGCATAGGGCATGATTGTAGGTCCACTGGGCTGCTGTTTGCGGGTTTTTCAGAGGAGTCATGACCCATGGCAGCAGAGCGTATCCTTGGTCTGCTGCGAAGAAAATTGTACAATTAGTTAAGAGTCATGACAAGGGATGGTCCAACATTCATGTCAATTCTGTTATGTGTCCTGATTGACTCATACACCTTGGTTACTGTAAAAGATGTGCTATGACATTGTGTGGCATACACACAAGTAGGTATTGGAAATGACTGACACTGTGCTACACATACAGGTGTACTGTCCGATGTAATGCACTTACTATTTGTCATACTGGTGAGTGCCAATGTCATGTCTGTGATGATTTGTCACCAGCAAGGAGAGTCAATTTGCCATTGAGTAGACACATGTCTCATATTCATCTATTGTATCTAATATTAGCTACTATTTCCATTCCTGAACTGATACCTGTCTGATTTTACAACATGTAACAGGAGCAGGTGATGTGGCATACTTCAGTCACACATATTTTTGCATTGAAAGCGAGTGGATATCAATGTGGAACATGATAGTGTACACATGGCTGTGTACAGTGTCCACTATGGTGACAGTACACAAGGGGTTAGAGATATGTGTTAATCGTGTGCTGTACTGTACAAATGGTAGACTAACTACACTAGAGTTCCACATTGCTTGTGGATGATGTAGGGTATATTTTCCACATGATTCAGTGTCCAGGGTTTTGTGGCTGTGCTGGCAGAACCTGTGCAACATTGCTCTATGAAAAGCACTTTATTCCCATGATGAGCTGGCTGTCACAGGAGATGTAGTTTGTGCATGAGGCTGAACCTTGCTGCACAGTCTGGGGCCTTGGATGAATGATATAGTGGTTTGTGCACAACAAAACGGTGTGCACATAGGATGTGATGCGTGTATATGATGAGTGATATAATGTAGCATGGTAGACATGATCTTGTGAGGTTCATATATGACAATATTTCGCAGTTTCACCGGTCTGGGAGACATCTCATGCCTCATGACCATGGGATTTACATGTGGACACACAGACTAGAGACAGGGATTGCCTTGCTTTAACAGGGTGTTTGGGTGCATCGTTTTACAAGGTGTTGCATTTGTGAGGGTCTTTGACACTATAGAATTCACATACAGGGCCTCATTTAACAGTTATTGCCTCTGGCCAGCAATGGATGTAATATGGCTGCACTGACCTTTATCCAAAATGAAGGGGTGGAATGTGCCTTTTTCCTAAAGTACAGCACATCCAAGATTTGTCCGCATACGTACCATCACACCCCTACCCCTTTCACCATGGTGCATGTGTGTCAGATTAGTGTCCTCACATGACATCATGATTTAAGGGACATATTCTAGCACCAAAAACACACAATCTATGCAATTCCCTCCATCTATGTATCCTGTGGAATACAGGGCACATAGTAATTGGACACGACAAAGAGACATGTTATTATGTATCCTCATTTCACCTCCCCTTGGGAGGCACACTATTTGCACATAGTCCCAAGGTCCCTGAACATAGGATGTGTGGAAATGTGTGAGATCTTCATTGGTGTTGCATGGGTAAGGTCACTGCAAGGCACATGGTACACATCCTTAACGTTGTTGAATGAGTGCTGCACTTTGCTGTGGCTTGCCTAACTGCATACCTAAGAGGCCATGCAATGTCATGCAGACAGACTTTACATTGCCATATTGATATGATTTTGGGAGCTGCTCCAACAAAGGAATGAAAGAGTGATACTCCATCATTACCCACAGTGGAGTAGGTGGTCTCGACATGTGTGACTTGTAGGACTGTGTTACGCATATGTCATGTAGTTTGGCGCAAGTATGTAGACCCACACCAACTACGTATGTACTGTCTCCTTCAACCCAAGATTGATATGCCAACGTATCTAACAAAATTGACTGCCATGTAGTCTGTCATGTGCTTGAGAAGTAGTTACCAACCAGTAGGCCATTCCCATAGGTCCCATTGTGGAAGCGCTCATTGATGGCGGAATGCCGGAAGATGAAGGAGTCATGAGCACTGCCAGGGTACTTTGCAAGGACATTTATGAAAAGGCCCAGATGCTTCGCGATTGCCTGCACGTTCATCGAATAGGGTGTGCTTGATGTTGCGGTAGATGTGTGTTGTTGCCGCTGGAGGCACAAGTTGCAGGTGGGTGCAGTCCGTTGCCCCCAACACATGTGGAAATCCTGCAATGGCATAAAAGTCTTGCTTATTTTTCTGTTGTTGCTGTGATGTGTTGGAGATGTAGAGGTACTGGGGTGTGAGGCTAATGATGACATCCAAGACAGAGGGGAGGAACCTCGAGAAAGATGCCTGGGATGCTCCTGCCACTCTGGCTGTGGTGGGTTGGAAAGTTTCAGATGCCAGCATGTGCAGGTCAGGCAGTAGCTTGGCCTGCGGAGGTATGTGGCTGCAGCTCTGCGATGTTGTCTGCAGCCTTGCTGTAATCTGGTGCAGGAGGCGGACAATAGACTCCCTCTTGAACCTGTAATGGGTAATGGCCTCCTCCTCTCTGAGGACAATGAGGGTAATCCTCTGGTGGTATGTCAGCTCTCTTCTCCTGCGTTGCCTGTGGTGGTGGTCTCCTTGGTGCTCCGAGCTGCAATAGTAATAGATCAATGGCGTAGTTGAGCGTGCCAAAGTGATTTAGGTATGCTCTGCTCTTAAACCAGTGCCCATGCATAATGTTTATTCCTGCATTTCCATAGCGGTAAAAAACTGCCACTAATGTGACTAAGCGCCTGTTTTTCAAAAGTAGCGCCGTTTCCGAAAATCATTGTACACACGGCAGCGTTAGTTTTGTGATTCATTTTTCGGGGGAAAACCTATCATGCATATCATTACCGAAAACAGCCACTAGCGGATCTGCCGATAAGAAAAAACAGGTGCTAGCAGTGAAAAGTTATGCTAAAGGGCTCTAGCGTCACTTTGTAAATATGGAGCCCAAAAAAGCTGCTGCAGCATAAAAAAATCATATTAACAATAACTATTTATATAATACACATGACAAAATTGATTGTATTTAGACATCTGTATAATATGTCAATATCAACCCACATAATGCCCCCTATTTTATGAGCCCTAGAAGCATTAAAGCCTTAACCAGCTCTGCAAGAGTTCGAAACATGTCACCTACAGTTCGTTTATCAGATTCTCAGCCCAATTATCTGCTTTAGCATCCCAGCCTTTCTGAGAGCCTGTGGTACCACATAATTGAACTCTACGACAACCCATACGATCAAACTTCATGCTTCTATGAGACCCATGCATGCGATTTGTGTCCACTCAAAGGCTGTGCTCACAGCGCACGTGTACAAAGGGCATATAGCAAGTACAAGATTTATGCGGAAGTTGGTGAATGGTCCGTGTGTTGCCGTTAATAGGGATTGCTAATTTTTCAGTCAGATAGCCAAACAGCTACCTAAAGAATGGGCCCATCTTTCTGCCGCTACTAATATTGTGGGAAAGCGCTGCTTTCAGAATAGGTGGGAGTCATTTGTGATGCTAAGGTAATGCCAGCAGAGAGAGCTGCCACATGAGCCCTAGGTGAGGATTTCCATCATGCACTGGCTGGGAGTGGATGGACGCAGAATGTCAATGTATAGCCCTGGTGATACAGGAAGGCACTGTTCTCCATGTATAGTGAGTTGAGGCCATGTCATCTCTGCTAAAACTGGCATCTATCCAGCTTATTTTAGGGTCTGGATACATTCTTAGTACATCTGTCCTAATACTTGGAGCATTCTAGCCAGTGTTGTGCACAACATTTCATTAAGGTCTTGAGAGGGCGACAGGGCCTTTAACGACAAACTAGGTACATCTGAGGAACATTGGGTGACCTGGTAGGGATTCAGTGGGCTGCGTGGGATAGACAACACCATCGGGGGTATTGACAGCAGCACAAGCCCATGTATTACTGAACCTGCGGTAGAAGGATTTAATCAGCAGGTGCAACGGCCGTTCAAAAACCTCATCAAGGAAAGACTTTGGCCCAGACTTGCTAAGGCTTTGCACCTCTGCTATGTTCACATGGTATTTACATTCTAAAAGCACAAAAGGGATTTTGTGCTGGAAAGGTGCCATTTTCTATGTGTGAAAAAAGATTTGCACCAAATGTGTTACCAGGGCTTTTCTTGGGTGAACCAGTGCAAACACCCAGAGATTTTGATGCAAATCCCAATCTACCAAGGCAGCCAGACTGCGCTTTTCATAAAAAACGAACGCTTCCTAGAAGCAGGCATTAGCATGGAGAAATGCTTTCATTAAAAAAAAAACATGCATTACGTGTGATGTAGTACACATCACAGATCTAATGCGTGGGATTATTGCGAGTTTCTCTAGGCATAGGGATATGCACTGGAAGGCTATGCTTTCAGTACAAATTCTATACAAGACAAAGCACACTCACCTCTGCACCATGGTGTGAGACTGCGTCACGCAGCTCAATATAAATAGAGCACCATAAGGACAATGTTAGCAGATATGGTTCTTCTCTGCCGTGTTTTCCTCCATCAGCAACATAGCACAGCAAATTTTGATGCTGCGCTGTAGAAAAAATTTGTAATTTTGTCCCTTTTAGTTTGTTGCCTACATATTCAGTGGCGTCTCGTAGAGGGAGTGGTGCGGGGCGATGTGGCGGGGCAGGGGAGGGGCAGGGTGGGGTGGGTAGTGAACTCGGACCTACGACGGACATAAGTCTGAGTGCACTACCCCCCACCCTGCCCCTCCCCCGCCCTGCCTCACCGCCCCGCACCACTCCTCGGCGAGCCGCCACTGTTTAGTGCAGCTTAACAAAGTTACGACTGAAAGCTGAATTATTTTGACATTTAAAAGCACGTGGCATAGACAAGTCTGGAAGCATTGCAATATTATCAGTCTATATGAGGCGTTGTGAATGTACAAATGCAAGCACATACTAACTAGCCTTTGTCATTCAGACACTCAAATGTTTCCATGGCACCAGCTCAAAGAGAAGAACATCTGCCATCCTATAAAGTAATAGCAGCCTCTGTTATGCCAAGTGCTTAGAAACAGCAGAAGTGTGGTGTTTAGTACTATCTAAAAGTTATTGTTGTCGTTGTTGTTGTTTTGACAGTAATTGAAATCCTCAAGAGACTGGTAGTCATCATCTCGTTTACTATTTATGTGCAGTTTAATTACATTCGTTATCATTTTTTACAACAATGGACCCATTCCTGTTACAACTGCGTATATTACATTCTGGCTGTTTAAGCACGTCAACAGCAATAGGTCTTTCTTTTAAGTCCTACGTCTAATTCTACGTAAACGTCTATAGGAAATGCATGTTGGTCAGCAGAGTCTCCGTCATTGGTACTGCTAGCTGTATTCAAGATATTGTTATCTTGCATGGTTTAGATGTTCTGTTTCTGGCTCACACGTTCTTAAAATATATTTCTCAACCTTTCCTGGACCCTCTGGTGTCTGCAGGCTACTCCCTTCATAATCTAGACAGGATTTGGGAGTAATTTTTGTTTCCAATGTGTTGTGAAATCTCGTTGGACGCCAGCTTTCAAATTAATCAGTTTCCCTGATGATCTCACGCTTGGTTACTGCTTGTTGTGTGAAATAAGAAGTACATACCCCTAAATCCACACTGTTGAATGACTTTTAGATGTTTTGTCTACTCACTCTGCATATCACTTCAGTATATTTCAGTATATTTCCTGATGACTTCAATCTAATTTGGGGTAAATTCTTGTTAGAAAATTTCTAGAGCTTTGTGTAATCATATTACTAATGGCAGTTTAGTTCAGCATGTGTCTACCCCAACTTGTTCACGTATTAGACGTAATCTTTGCCAGACCCAATATTCTTGAAGTAAAAAAATCCATCTGTACTAAATTTGTCTTATCATCCATTTATATCTTTTACGAGTTCATTGGCTAATTAAATAGCTGGAAAAAATCAAACAGAATGCAAGTTCATAGCATTCATCTTAGTGATTGTGGTGCGATGAAATTCATCAAGGACCAAGTGTGCTAAAATATAAAAACTAACCCTTAACACCTTTCCTGCTTTGTATGTGCTGTACAATACAGTGCTCATGGAAAGTAGGGAAAACAAGCAGGAGTAAAACATTTCTCCTCGTTACGCCTGTGTCAAGGAAGTGTAGGATTTTGGCGCAAATAACTTTCTTTTATTGTTTGTAGATAAGGATTTGCATCAAAACCGAAGGGTTGTGCGTGGGAATATCCATGCACCACCCATGGAATCCCCTCTTGATGCAGTGCAATGCAAAGAATCACATTGGGAAGATTTGTGTTACTTTGGGAAACTCTCCAACAAAAATCCTTTTTTGCGCTGGATGGTAAATTCCGTCAGGTTTGCATTACAAAAGTAACATCAACCTGGCTCAAAGCATTAGAAAATCTAGGCCTGAGTGTTTTGAAGCTTTTATGTAATGCAGATTTTGTGTCTTTTCTTAAGCAATGTGTCAGATTTGGAAAAAATCTTGCAAGATGAGTTGGTTATCAAGAGTAAGAAGAAAGTTATAATAGAACGACATCTGTGATTGGTGGTATATGATGACACTGACCAACAGAGAAACTAAAAGACTAGGGGGCTCATTTACAAGCCCCTTACGCCATGGGTATGTCACTTTCTCCCATATTTAAGAGTTTGTCAAATGGTAATGGAAACAATGATGCTTGGGCAATATTCTATGTGTTAAAGTGAGAATATAAAAAGGAGAGCACAGGAGGAAAAGAAGGTAACTACTGATTTGAATTAGACAGGACTGTTTTCGATCATTTAACCAAAGTATTCTGGAAAGTTTTGGCAATTTATAAATGGTCTGAGGAACTGACAGAGGCCGTGGCATCAAATGTTTGTAGGTGAAAAAACATTGTATATGTTATCCCACAGAAAGCCATAGAAAACACTTACAACATATATAATGGCAATAAACTAGACAGATTATGCTCAATTCACAAAAGAAAATATAAATATGTATATTTACTCATGGGCATATTTCCACAATGGTCGAGATCTCACTATCGATCAGTATACGGAAAATTATTCAAGTTTACTTTTTTCCTTAAAACAATAATAAAGCGATTTATTTTATAAGATAAATGCAAATGTATTAAAATGGAATTAATAAAATACAATTTTACAGCACATTAACACATCAAATTAGGTGTGTATTAAATAAAAAAGGATATATCAATTTCATTATAAATATTAATTGTTAAACAATAATTCAAAAATGCTCACCCTTGTTAACAATTTTATTTACATTTACTTTTTAGCAAATGTGGCTAAAAGTTACATAGCTAATTAATTTAAAAATGTTTTACATTTAAAAAATGTTTACAAGTTTAATATATTTTTATTTAAATTAATGCCCACTTTAGAGTTTGTGGGATGGGCACTCCATTACAAAGATGACAGATACCCTGCAAACCTTATTACTAGTGCCATAGGATATAATGCTCTAGTAATATGATGGACACAATATCCGTCATGCTTGTGACATAGTAACCCATCTGCCAAACTCTAAATCAGGCTCTAAGTGTATTATTACATTAAAAAGAACTATTTTTTATCAGATAAAAGCGAAAATATATATTTTTAAATCAAACTAATTTATTAGTTCCTTTAGGTTGTTATTTTCATTCTCTGCCTCTATTGTTTGGTATGGGAGTCTGATTCAGACCATGTGTGGTGCAGAACTTACTCCAAGTTCGGGCTGGAGTACATTTGGGCCTGTTTAGACACCTTCAGGGCTGTAGTAGCTTTATAAATGTATTTTGTGAATTGCAATTGTCTTACTCTTTTGTTGGTGTGTGTTTTGTATTACCATTTCCCTCCCAAGTCTCCTAACCCCTTCCCATATAATCATTCACTATTTTCCCACCACTCCCCCGTCCCTCCACATTTATTAGTAAAGGTATATCTACTTTGCAGAGATCTCCGCAAATAACAGATAGGAGAGGCGGAGATCTCTGGCTTGTGGTTTGTGAATTGTATTTTGTAGTACATGTGTAGCACTTCTATAGTGCTACTTTATGTAAAACAAAAAGCAGTTTGTGAGTTAGGCTCATTCTCTTATCTTCTGCCACAGATAAGACCCTTAAGCATTCAAGTAATAGTATGAGTATTGCATGAAAACATCAGAATTTAACTGTGATGAAACACCATACAAATCTGAAAGCAGCTATGAGAGGAAAACCAGTGACTACAGCCTCCACGACAAAATAACCAGCCACTGAAAAGTAGAGGGAAAATCACAAGAAGGATAATGACATCAGGAAGGAAAACAAGCAAAGAACATGTGATCTCAAAGGATCAGTTCATGGAGAGGAAAGTTTGAAAGTGGAAGTAGGCAAAGACATTCTGCCACCAACTCCAGAACATATGGGAACCATGTCTGGGGAGGCCAGTCTTGGGCAACTAGGATGAGACTGCAGGAAAGTGAGGCCTGAAATGATAAATCTCCATGGAAGGTAAAAAGAAGGAAAGGCTTAGGGATGGAACTCTCTGTGGTTCTGGATAAAGGTGTCCTTGTGTTTGGATTCTAGTTCACTTAAGCATGAGAGCTGTCGAGTCAAGATTGCAACTAAGAGGTATAAATCAAGAGGGACCAAAATTGTGAAAAAACCCTGAAAAGGGTCCTGGATGTGATGGGTGTGCCAATCTTCAGTAAAATTGGACATGACCAGAAAGTATTCTGCGATGATCACAAGGCTACTGCAAAGGCAATGCTCCCATTGGTCCCTTGAAGTACCATCATGGGCCTTTGATCTCGTGTCCTCAAGCTTATTACTATACTGAGCAGCAGACAGGTTGTCTAACCTGAGGAAAACTTAGCAGTGTGTCTTGTTTCTGACCAGGTTTATGATGGCAAAAGTGCCCGCAAGAAACTCTAGAAGATTGCTGTGGAGACACCACTCCACTAATGACCACAAACCTACCTCTAGTGAATAAACCATTTATGTTGGCGACCCAACTTGAGCTGCTCTCACATCTGATTCAATGAACAGACCCAGAGTCAACCCAAAGCTGATTTTTCTGCTCTATGTCTGCATGTTTGACAACCAGCAGAGAAGCATGGCACAAGTGTCCTTGTCCATTGGACATGAATATGAGAGGCTCAAAGAAGATGGCTGGTGTTGGACTTGGCCCTTTTGTGCAGGGTTATCCCCAAACTTTTTGCTTCTTCCTCCTATTTTTCCTGACCTGTTTTTGTTGCTGACCTGGTTTTGAGCTAACGTGCATATGCTCTCTGTGTAAATTGTGAACATAATTGGTTATCCATGATTGGCATATTTGATTTACTGGTAAGCCCCTAGTAAAATGCACTGAGTGTGCCAGGGCCTGTAAATCAAATACTACTAGTGGGCCTGCAGCACTGATTGTGCCACCCACATGAGTAGCCCTGAAAAGGTATCTCAGACCTGCCACTGCAGTGTCTGTGCGCAGTTTTGAACTGCCATGTCGCCCTGGCAAGTGCACCCACTTGCCAGGCCCTAACATTCCCTGTTCTTACATGTACGGCACCCCTCTGGTAGGCCCAAGGTACCCTCATGGGCAGGGTGCAGTGTATGTGAAAGGTAGGATATGTACTGGTGTGTGTGACATGTCCTGATAGTGAAATACTGCCAATTTCGTTTTTCACTATTGAAAGGCTATCTGCCCCATAGGATAGCATGGGAGGTACTTTGTAACATCTTATAAGTATAACTTCCCATTGGCACACTATGGAGAAATAAAGTTTAGGCTCTCTGAACTCAGAATTTAATAACACATCTTTTAGTGAAGATGGTTTTTAAATTATGTGTTTGAAAATGCCACTTTCAAAAAGTAGGCATTTTCTTGTTTAACCATTCTGTGTGCCTCTGCCTTTTTGTGAATTGACTGTCTGGTTTTGGAGTGACAGGTGCTGGAGATGTGCATTCACTGTAGACAGCCACTTGGGGGGGATGATGTGTGCCTGGCCCTTCCTGGAAGACTCAGAACTGAGCTGAATAGAGCTTGGCTGCATTTAGAGTAGTGGGAGGAGTTTTCCATGCACCTGAATAAGGCCTGTCTCCCTTGCACAATGCTGTCTCCACCCCCTGTGGTCATACTGCACCAGTGAGGACAGAACTGGTTTGGACTGGGCTCAGAGACCCTTGCACAAAGAGAACAAAGACAAAATGGGGTGTAAGTATTAGACCTTAAACCCCAGAACATTAGATCACTTCTGGACTCAAGAGGAACCTTTGCCAAGGAGAAGAGCTGGAGAGCTGTGAGGAGGAGTACTGCCCCTTTGCTGTGTGCTGTGTGGGGTTGGCCTGCTGTTGCTGCTTCTGCCAAGGAAAGGACAAAGTCTGGAACTTTACTGTTAACGTGCTTGAAGAAGACTCTCCAAGGGCCTGTGTGTGCTGGCCTCCTGTTTTGAAGTCTCAGGGACACAAAGACTTCACCCCCCAGCACCCCTGAACTATACTGCTGAGAGTTATGACCTGCCAGGAGGTGCCTATTCCAGTTGTGGGCCTCTGGAGGTTGTTCCTGCTGCTGGGAGCTGGAAGCAACTTGAAAGATGTTAAATAAAAGGATAAACCTGACATCTTTATTGGCTAGCCTCTTTTCAATTGGTTCTTCTTGTCTGATTAGGCAAACTATTCCTCAGAAGCATGTTGAAAATGGGAAGTGTTAGCAACCACAATCCTACTCAGGGTAAAGCACAAGCAAACCCCAAACTAACCTGTGCACAACCCCCTGGGACCTTGGCATAGATCAGTCAGCTTAACCTATAGGCAATGTGTAAAGTGTTTGTGCAACACTTCAAACAGCAAAATAGTGAAAACCCCACAAAAACAGATTCCCACACTAGGTTGGAAATATAGAGCTTAATTTAATAAATAAAACAAGACCAAAACAACAAAAATCCAATTAGTAGAACCGGAGTTATTAATTATTAAAGAATGAAGTGAAAAATAGCTCCTAAAAGCATAAAGTGCTAACCATGGCCATCTTGTCGTGCTGGACCAGATCAAAGTCAAAAGTTCAGGTTGACCATGATGCAGCGTGGCTCGGATACAGTCCAAGATTAGTCCTGTTGAAGTTTTACCTGCTCAAGTTTTTGGTGCCAAGTTGGAGAGGGTCACGGGGAGCAAGGAGAGCATCACTAGTGGTGGTCGGCATGGCGCGGGTAGGCTGGATCTTTGAGTTAGCAGTCATATGCAGGCGATCGATGCTTGCTGTACAAAGAGACGGGCTGGCGGTGGCTCATGCTGATTTTCGGTATGAGCGGCACAGTCTTGGTGTGAAAGAGCCAGTTCGCAGTCACAAAGGACCCAAAATCTTGATTTTAAGAGCCCTGGAGCCACACCAAGAGTCCAGCACCCAGGGGGCACCCCTTGGGGGTCAGGAACTCACTGCAGCTGGGTCCAGGAGCTGTTTGGGGCACTTGTTATGCCCCTGAGGCTCAGATAAGGAGGCCAGCTGACTAGCCCTTGGAGTCATTTTGGGGTTCTGGTTCAAGATTAAGTTGTAGTTTCAGTTCTTCTTTCCCAGGCAAGAGGGCATCAGGCAGCAGGTCAGCACAGCAGGGCAGCAATTCCTTTAGAGTTCCTTTAGAGCAGCTGTCCAGCAGAGTGGCAGTTCTTGTAGCAGCACAGCACTCTTTTCTGGCAGAGTGTCCACAGGTTCAGAAGTGTACTGAAGAGTTGATGTCTGAGGTCCTTCTTTTATACACAGTTGCGCCTTTGAAGTGGGGAGAAGCTTCTAGAGTGCACAGATGACCTGCCTTCCCTTCCCTGACTCCAGACAAACTGCAGGGGGTATGCAGCCATTTGCGTGGAGGCAGGACACAGTATATTCAACTATAAGTGCCCAGCTCCTCTCTACCATCCTGCCAGTGATAGCCCATCCAGTCACACCTAAGCTCCCATTGTGTATGACTGTCTAGAAGGAATACACCAATCCCAACTGCCACCCACACCCAGTCATGTGACCCAGACAGGCCATAGACACCAAATGTCTAAGGCAAGAAAATGCCAACTTTCTAAAAGTCTCAAAAATAATGGAGCCTCGTCAGGTTCCAACGCTGGGTGCACTGCCAAAAGAACACTTCTCGTTTAGATAAGTTCCAAAGATGTTATTTTAATCCAAATCATTCATTAAGACTCAATACATAACCGTGTCTTTTCAAGTGGTCAAACAAATTTTGTACTCCAAATTCAACGAATGCCTATCCAGGCCTTTCTTGAACAACAACTGGGGGTTCACCACTCCACATAGCATGCCATTAAGTTAATTAAAGGACCCAATGCATTTCGGGCAATCTATGCCCTTTGTCAGGGGTAACTGTAAGAGAACAGATGATATAAACATTACCAGTACATCGCATTCATAATCAAAAAATACATTCAAGAAGCTAGATGAATGAATTAAGCCCCACATTTCCATATGGCCCAATTGTAAATGTAAAACATAAAATACATTAAGTAAACGTAAAATATAAAAAACATTCAATGCGCCGAAATCAATAAGAGTTAACTTGACTCATACCGGTGTTAAAAAATAAACCTGCCACATCAAAATCCCCACAAAAATTAATCCACAATTACATCCTCCTTCATATCTGAACAACTTAATATCGAACCTCCTCCTGACTGTATTTACCTTAGTGCACACTTGTCTCAATCCCCGTAATGGAAGTGATCTCTACAAAAACGTGAACGCTCCCTTTGCTTTTAAACTTATCACGTGGTGAAACCACACTGCCTGATGCAGAACCAATGAAACTGAAAGAAATACTAAACTGACCCTGTGTGATCCCGACCCATATTGATTTCGGCACGTTGAATGTTTTTATATTTTATGTTTACTTAATGTATTTTATGTTTTACGTTTACCATTGGGCTATATGGAAATGTGGGGCTTAATTCATTCATCTAGCATCTTGAATGTACTTTTTGATTATGAATGCGATGTACTGGTAACGTTTATATCATCTGTTATCTTACAGTTACCCCTGACGAAGGGCATAGATTGCCCGAAATGCATTGGGTCCTTTAATTATCTTAATGGCATGCTATGTGGAGTGGTGAACCCCCAGTTGTTGTTCAAGAAAGGCCTAGATAGGCATTCGTTGAATTTGGAGTACAACATTTGTTTGACCACTTGAAAAGACACGATTACGTATTGAGTCTTAATAAATGATTTGGATTAAAATAAAAACTTTGGAACTTATCTAAACGAGAAGTGTTCTTTTGGCAGTGCACCCAGCGTTGGAACCTGACGAGGCTCCATTATTTTTGAGATTTCTCTCATGCGCATGGATGGTACGCACCGCGTGAGTGCACGCCGCAATTAAGTGAAATTCATTCAAACAAGTGAAATTCATTAAAACATTTGAGGACATCAGGAGTGCATTCTACTACCTTCGAACTTTCTAAAAGTGGCATTTTCAGAACTGTAATTTAAAATCCCACTTCACCATAAGTTAAGATTTTTAATTAGGATTCCAGAGACACCAAAGATGAACTATTGATCTCTTCCCACTTGGAAATGACACTTATAAAATATAGTATGGCATCTCCAGTGTCATCCTCCTGTAGTAGAATTAGGCCTTGTAGTGGTGAAAAATTAATTTCAGTACCAGGACATGTAAAACTTAAAAGCACATTTCCAATGTGTAAAATACACTGCACTCTGTCCTTTAGCTGTCTTGGGTCTTCCTTAGGGGTGACATATATGTAATAAAAAGGAAGGTTTCAGCCTCACAAAAGATTTATTTTGCCAGGTCGAAATGGCAGTTTTAAAACTGCACACACAGGCTCTGCAATGGAAGGCCTTATACATGTTTAAAGGGTCACTTGAGTGGGTGGCTGCGGACCCATTAGTAGGATTCCATTTACTGAACCTGGGCACATGAAGTACCACTTTACTAGAGATGTACAAGTAAATTAAATATGCCAATTGGGGATAAGCCAATATTACCATGTTTTAAGGAGTGAGAACATGCACTTTGGCACTGGTTAGCAGTAGTAAAGTGTGCAGAGCCCTAATGCCAGCAAAAACAGAATCCCCCAAAAAATGGAGGAGGAAGGCAAAAGGTTGGGGGAAAGACCACCCTAAAGCTGACAGGTCTAACAGGCAGTCTGTTATATCCTATATATTGTATTTACATGTAAACCAGCCTAGGTCCTCCTAGCTGGTAAGAGATCATTTACAGTATATTTGAGTTTAGTGATGCCACAGTTTAGGTTCCCTTTCGTAAGGGACGTCCTAGTCTCCTAGTGGGTGGTCATCACAATTGATCCCTTACATGAGGGATAGGTTTGGGCCATGGGTTAGTTCCCATACATATATTATTGAGGTGTGTGTCTTTACATTTTACAGTTTGTGACCTCTACGTGGGGGTTGGGCCATGGGTTAGTTCCCATATATACATTATTGAGGTTAACCCTTACACAGGGTTGGGTTGTGGGTGTCAATCCCACTTATATGTACAAAGGTACAACCCTACATAGGGTGTGTGTTATGGGTGCTAGCCCCATACACAGTTTCCATGGGTCTCTGTCCCTTATATTTGTTTGTTCCCTTGCAGTTGGGGGCGGTGTCGCGGGGTGTGTTGCCCTTTGCGTTAGTCTACATGATGTTAGTTGGGATCGGTATCGCGGGGTGTGCTGCCCATGGCGTTACACTACATATATTAGTTGGGTTTGGTGTTGCAGGGTGTGTTACCCTTTGCGTCACTTTATGTTACAATTTGTTACGCTGCTAAATTTTACAATGGGTTTTCGCTACAAATTGTTACAATGTGTTTACGCTTTGAAATGTTTTAATAATTTTTCAAGGGGGAGGATGGGGGATATTGATACTTATGTATGTTGTATTTTATCCATCCTTTCTTGTTTTTTTTATTGTTCACACTCTCGTGATGTTTTGCTATATGTTACATTCCTGAGTTTAGAACACTACTGCTTTATTGTGCATAGTTCTTCTCTTGAAGTTTTTCATTTTTGTTTTTATTTAAAGGAAAGGGATAATGTTATATCCTATATATTGTATTTACATGTAAACCAGCCTAGGTCCTCCTAGCTGCTCAGCCAGAGTGTGAGTTGGTTACGGAATGTTGGTGTGACTGTGATGCGTGAAATGCCTGGGTGCCTGACTGGATGAGTGGTGACAGTTAGAGATGGGCTGAGCAGCTAGGCAGGCTGCTCCTGGTGGGGCTGGTACTTGACCAGAGCTGGCTGGACTAAGAAAGATGTTAACTGGACATGGAACCAATAAAGAAGACTTGGAAATACTACAAGGCTACCTGTGTCTAATTGTACAGGGCACAACACAGTCCATATCTGTACTTTAGTTTGATTACAGAATTAGTTTTTTAAATATTATTTTTTTCTTCTTACCATGACTACTACACCAACAAATGTGGTAGTGAGTCAATGTGGCACGGGTTGAACTTTGAGGAAATTTGCACTGCGAGAACATTTTATCTGAGGATGTTATACCTAAATCTCAAAATCAATGGGGGAAGGAAGAGCAAGATATTTTATCGAGGTCCTACACCCTAGGTCCTCCTGGGAAACAGTACATTTGTTATCAAAATCAGGGTAGTTCCTCCTCTGCCAAGTGGACACAACCAGTTGAACCAGGTGGCTAAGGTACGTGTCGCTGGAAGATCTGAAAATCAGATCTTGGTGCTCTCACACACCTGTTAGGGTGTCATGCTTCATCATTGGGCACTCCTTATCTGCCCGGCGCTGCAATGCCTGATGGGCCTGGGTGCTTCTTTATCAGAGATCTTTTGATCTGGAGATGCCGTATAGATGAATGCAGG
This sequence comes from Calotriton arnoldi, assembly GCA_963921515.1. NCBI lineage: Eukaryota > Metazoa > Chordata > Amphibia > Caudata > Salamandridae > Calotriton > Calotriton arnoldi. Next base: position 495,396 of record CAWUFW010009655.1, on the reverse strand, counting down.
TGAGGGAGTTAAATGAGTTTGATGAGTGAGTGGTGACTAAAATAGGCACTGGTAACCTAAAACCTTTTTTAGGAGGAAAGGGTACCAGGACTAATTAAAAACAGTGGTGCTATCTTGTGGTCTTCATGTACCAGGATAGCTACTAGTCAGAAGTGGTCACTTGTATGGTGTGGTCAACATGTTTCGTGCCATGAAGGCCTAATCTTCGGGCGGCACAGGAACAAGAAAGAGTCAGTTAGTGCCCCTATCTGGGGCTGAGGGGCTCCTGTATAGTAGAGAAGGACCTCTTAATGTTTGCCGGTATCCCCTGCAAGGGTGCCGGTCAACGATTCCACCTAAGAGAAGGAAACGCAAGGCGGAATGGTATAAGTGACATAAGCTTTTAGATAAAGGTCAAGGTGTACCATACAGGTGCAATAGTTTATATACAGGTGCAGTAGTGTATTTACAAGTTCTACTGAAAAGAGTGACGTGTAACTGCTTGGTTTTCCAGTGAGGTAACCAATCCTCACAGTGTAAAGTTCAACAGACATTTAATTTAAATTCTTACAATCAACATGTAGGTAGAGGACATCAATGTGTGGTCTTGGAAACGCTGGCCTTGTACATTTAACGTAGAGGATGCCGCGTTGTGGCATTGTAATAACTTACCTCAAAAAAGGCTGGGTAGTGCTCCTTAGGCAAAATGGAGGGTCCAGACCACAATGAGGGACACCTTCATAAAAAACAAAAGAAGAAGCATCCGTAGTCATAGATTTAAAAGATCATCTCATCAGTCCATTGCGAGTGTCATCAAAAGCGATAGCAAAATCAGTAGGTTGTCAGAGGGGCGTTTGGCTGTGTTAATAATGAGTATCAACCAATCGTGTGTGCATTTCCATGCGACTGGGGCTGTCTGGGCTATGTTAGCTCTTAAGTACTCCGTCATTAGTGCCCCACTAACAACGGAGTACTTAATAGCTAACATAGCCCCGAATGAGCTCATGGTCACCACCGCTCCTCGCATCTTCTTAGAAAAAATTGTGTTCAGAAGGGAATGGTCACAAATCGCATGGAAATGCACAGGCAATTGGTTGATACTCATTACTAACACAGCCAAACGCCTCTCTAACAACCTACTGATTCAAATCACAGTGGCGGAAAAACACCTCAAAGCAGGTATCAACATCTCCACCTACAAGAACAGACTTGCTGAAATCAACTCCAAGATGCAGGAACACAAGCATCACCTAATGCGACAAAAGATTACTCAACTGCAGAAGGATATACAAAGATTTGATAAAGAAAAGGTCTACCCTTACGTCAGAGAAGATTTCCAAGCACTTGGGGGTGATAGTTCCTCTGACGGAGGCTCCTCCGACAGCCGCTCACGGCAAGGCTCATTCAGCAGCTCTTCAAGCAATGAGAGCCGCAACAGCCACAGAAACAACCGAGGCCAGCCCTCACAACCTATGTTTGGATACCCAATGGGCCCCTATTTTGGACAACAACCACCATGGAACCTGTTGTTCCAAATGCCACCTCCCATGTACCAATACAACCCAAACCAACAGCCTCTTTTAGGAAGAGGCAGGGGCAGAGGCAGAAGAAGAGGAGGACACAAACATGTCCAGTGGCAAGACTAACCAGAACTGCAATCGCTACAACGAATGGAACTCAGGAGCAAAAACAACAAATGAAGCTAGTGGTGAATCTTTCACCAAAGGTACTGACCCCTACAGAACTGAAAGTGCTAGAGAGAGGTCTAGGATTCGTACCAATTCCCCAAGAAGATCGTTTCCGACTTCACAAGGAACTACATGGGTTCTTCAGAAAAGTGCGACTGAGAGCCTTTTTCCAGAACAAAGAACCACGCTCCGAGACGGACACAGGCCTGAGAGCCCCATCCAGATTTACTCCACATGAAGGTATGGCACCACACGAGATCCTGACCTTCGATCAAGCCGTCATCAAGGATATTGACACCCTGGACTACAGGAAACACTTTAACAACATCTCATCCCAAGAAAGGAAAGCCATCAGTTTTAAAACTGCACACACAGGCTCTGCAATGGAAGGCCTTATACATGTTTAAAGGGCTACTTGATACCACCAGATCCAGGGTACTTCAATGGGGAGTACCTTTTCCCCTAGCCTGGCATGCCTGTACGTGGCTGAGTTTGAACGCACCAACATCCACAACAACAACCCATATTCCACTAACATCCTGATCTGGCGTCCCTACATAGACGACATTCTCATCTTTTGGAAGGGAGATGAAACAACCTGCAACTCCTTCTTTGAGTGGATAAACACACTGAACCCTTTTTTAAGATTCACACGCACAGTCTCCTCTACAGAGATCCATTTCCTGGACCTCACCATCACATTGGGAAATGGTGAGGTGTCTACTAACACATTCGAAAAGCCCACGGATTGCAACAATTTACTACACTACGATAGTCACCACCCGAAGGCACTTCGGGACAACCTCCCATTCAGCCAATTTTTACGACTACGTAGGGATTGCAATTCCATCTCTAGCTTCAAGAACGAAGCGTCCTCACTGAGCAAGAACCCGAAAGCCCGCAATTACCCTACATCCGTGATAAAGAAATCCTGCAAGAGAGCACTTAATAACAACCGAGAGGCACTGCTGGAACCCAAGCACAAAGAGGAGGAAGATATCATGACCTGTGTAACGACATACACACCTAACTCCAAAAGGATACAGAGCGTGATAAGAAAACATTGGAGGATCATTCAATTTGGCAACCTCGACATCCCTATGCCACGCTTCGCCTTGAAACGCACAACCAACCTATGGGATATGTTGGTTTACACTCGCCCACCTGTGAAGCAAAAACAAACACAAAGCACACTTTGGAATTTGACTCCTGTAAAAGGACATTACCCCTGTGGTCAATGCGGGGTGTGCTACCTGACAAAACATACGAAAGAATTAACCCTCAACAACAACCAAATCTGGACACAACATGCTCACACCAACTGCAACAATCAAAAACTGTGTCTACTTAATTGAGTGCCCGTGTCCACTAATATACATTGGTATGACCACCCGAGCAGTCAAGACTCACATCATCAAACACCGGAGCAACATCCGCTGTCAAAATAACACCACAAAAATGAGTGCACACTCAATCGCTCATCCGCACACGGCAGAGGAAATGTACTGGACGGTGCTGGAAACCAATACTGCCTGGAATAAGCACAAACTTTTTGAAATGGAACAGTTCTGGATTTTCAGCCTCTCGTCCCAGAGTGCTGGTCTGAATGACGAGATCCCATGGAACGAACTAAATACGTAACCTATTACCACTGTGTATAGCACCATGTCTGTACAAACTCTCGCTTTTTAGGCCATTGGTAGACCAGAAGGAATATTAGGAACTCATCATGCCCCTACCAGTTTATCATTCTCTCTATACATACATTTCCTGAAGGCCTGTGCAAAAGCCACCACAGAGAACAATGCGGGGGAGGGTAAGGGGGACTCAACAGGCCAGACACCTCAATACCTGATTAGTTCGAACCTACATGACTTAACCTTCAAGGAGCAGGAGTCATTCACTACTGTTTGTTGCTAGCCCCCCTAGATATACAGTACTCTCAACACCCCAAGATGGCTGTCACACTGGCCACAATTCACATAGCCGCTGTCCCACGTACAATGGCTTCTAATATAAGACCACAAGCTTCACATCCAGGACTTATTGACAACACCAGACACACTAGCGGGTACCAGCCTCCCTATTCCTTAACCATCCATTCCTTAACCCTGTGACCTTACCTAAACACCACTTCCCATGCCCTAAACTAATTTCTACTTCGGGACCTCCCGCAGTATTACGACTGCGGCGGTCGCACCACCACTGGACAGCTGCAACTGGCTGGGATCCGTGACCCCGCATCGGTGGTGCAGCGGTCTGAGGCAGCAATCAGCTGTCTGTGCCACTGCGGCACTGCCAAGCATATTACGAGTTGCCTCACCACCCTCCTTTTCATGGCGTGAGTCCGCCATGAAAATGGTGGTGGTGAGGAAAATAAGGGGGCCTTGCAGGGCCCCCTGTTGCCTCTGGGCCATGGGGTGCATGCCGGGGGACACATGGTGTGCCCCCATGGCTGTATGCAGCCCCTGTTCCTGCATGGCCTGTACTGTCCATGTCGTGCAGGAATGTGCTTTGGCACTCCCATTGCGGTGCCTTTCTAAGGCTCAAAGGCACCGCCAGAGCACAGCCTGCCAGACCAGGATGTAAGTCCTATTCTGGCTGGCAGAGGGACTACGGTTTTGGTAGTCTCGCGATGGGGTGCTGGCGTGGCGGCCTGCTGCAAGACCAACAAACTCATAATAAGGCCCTTAATCTTATGTAGAATAGTTTCAGCATGGGTTCTGTTCTGGCTCAGGCCTGTATGTTATTTTTTGGTACCCTTTAACCTATCCCTAGCTGTCTCACTGCCACTTTTTCATCATTGAAATATAATTCCAGCTCTGTAAGATGTGCCTTTTCACTCAGTAAACATCCCGAAGCACGGCCAACACAATCCAAAATCAGTCAGAGCTGTCCTTCAGCACTATCCCCACCCATTGGAAACCAAGCTGAACACCTTTTACAATGAAGGTATTGCTCACTGTTGCCTAAACATCTATCAGCACATGTAGCAATATAAGAGGGACAATTCAGAACACAATAAAAGCAGCAACACTAATGCATTGTGACATTGAGGTTTTCAATAAAAGAGGGAGTGTTCTGAATTGTTGTGTCTATTGCAGCCCAGAATGAAGACCACAATTGAATGGTCATCCCTTTTCTGACACAGTGCCCTCATGATTAGAAGATCCAGAGTGTGTTGTGCATCCAACTAGATCAGAAAGCACACGAGAAAATAAAATTCTCTGCAACCTACAAACCATCTACCAAGCATGTAAATTGTTCTCATTGTTACAGACAATGTATATGGAGATGAAGAAAGTGAAGAGAGACAAGAGGAGAGTGCTGGAGTGGAACTGACACTAAATAATACAACTGGAGCCCTTACACTCAGGGGCGTAAGGCAGGCCCCTGCAGCTCATGCGGTGCAGGTGGGTCCCCAATACTTCAGGCGGGCCCCAGCCCCTAATGGGAGCCCCCATTCAACCTTAAGCCAATGACTTTATGAGATATCAGAGACTCGGGCCCCTCATCACATTCTGCAGGGAGACCTCATCAGTTTGCGTCATGCCACTGCCTTCTCTGTCAGTCTAATTTGCTTACGTACCCCACAACCACTTTGTGGACAAACCTTAGTCATACAGCTGGCAAAAAACCTCTTACCCCTTCTTTCAATCAGGCCTCAAAGCATTCACCCTACTTCCCATGCATGTCAACCAGGCTTGCATCCGCAACCAAAGTGGACCCAAAAGCATTGATGCATACTGTAGTGCAAAAAGCCTCAAACATGCAATTCAACCATCCCACAACCACATTAATGTCACATACAGGTCCATTAACACTGCAGCATCACTTTTTGGGTTTTTCATTCTTTATAAACTATTGATTGATTGAAAAGCATGCAACAAACGGAAAGGTGACACTTATTGTAGCAAGTCTCTAATTCCTGCTCAATTGTGTATTTTTGGAATTTCATCCAGGGCCACAAAGAATGATGCAGCCGCATTGAAGGTTCAGTGGGTTTGGTTGGAATGTACCTCACTTTTATACTTCTGTAGGCCAATTACCACCTTACCAAAATGTGCTGCTAAATGAGTTCAGCCCCTGCTCTGAGTTGGTGCTAAATTCCTGTGTCATTTTCAATGCTTGAACTGATATAAGTTACAATGTGGGCCCTCATTACAAGTTGAGTAGGGTGGGATAGTCACCACACATGACAAATACTGTTGTCCCAGGGTGAAGTATTTACAACATGTACAACTGATTTCTAATACACTTAGGGCCTGATTACAAGTTTGTTGTTTAATTCTAATAAGTGAGTAAACTCTTGTTTACGCACGGATCGGAATTAAGAGCGTTGCTCAATTTAATGAATCCGAAATTATTGGATGTGTTAAATACCTCAACTGTCATTAAATGACGACAGGTCACATCTGCCGAAATTTGATGGGGGAAAATTACACGGCATTTACCGTACCATACAATGCGGATTTTAGTGCGTTAAACACCAAAATTCGCATGATATGCCCCACAAACTTGTAATCTGTTTTATTTATTGCACCCAATAAATAACAGACACTGTAGTACCATTATTAATCAGGTATGTTAAATAATACCTTAACTCATAATCAGGCCCTATATTGCACATTTTTCCATTTTTCCTGGCCTTTTCGTCCAATGAGTTTAAAAAGGTTTGACTATCAGAATCTGCTATGGGAAAACTACAACTGTGTAAAGAAAAAGAAAAAAATGTAAATCCGTATTTGTAAAGAGGTGTGGTGCAGCGGCCAGGGCAGCTGACTTCGGAGCACAGGGCTCACGGTTCGATCCCCGGCTCTGGCGGCAGCTCAGCTCAGCACCTTGTGACTCTGGGCAATAGCTCAATTAATTTCCACGACGGCCCCCAGCGCCTTGAGGCCCATAAGGGTGAGTAGTTTGCGCTTTACAAATACAGATTTACATTTTTTTTTATTTTTTACACAGTCGTAGTTTTCCCATAGCAGATTCTGTGTGATAATTATCACTCAACTCGTAATTCTGTTCCCTGTGCAGACACTTAGGGGCCGATTCCGATTCGGGCCGGAAATCTCTTTGACCGAGCCGGACCCGGAGAGATTTCCGACCGAATCGGACCCTAGCAGTCCGACCGAACGAGTACGATGCGCACGCATGCTATCGGACTCGATTCGGTCGGACTCCCATTGAAGTCAATGGGAGCCGGTCGTACAACGCGTACGCGGGCTCCCATTGACTCAATGGGTGCGAGGCGAACAAGGGCGCCCCCTACAGCGGGTACTCGTCGAAGCGGGTCGCGCCGTACATGCACAGGTAGGGGGGACCCATGGGTCCCCCCTATGTGCGACTCGCGCGGCTAGGCGTACAGGGGGGTCCGACACGGACCCCCAAAGTGCGGCTCCGACTGCTCTTTTGAGCCGGACGGCGCGAGTCGGTCGGACTGCTCGAGGCGCGCATCGTACTTACCCGGCCGGGGAACGTCTCCATTGCGCGGTGCGAGTCGTGTCCGTGCGAGTCGGTCGGCTTTCGCGAACGAGTCGGTCGGTGCGGTTGGGTCTCGCGAACGAGTCGGTCGGAGATTTCGCATCGTACTCGCTCGCCCGGACGCACGCACGAATCGGTTGGGAAACAGGGCTCCGAATCGGATCCGGTAAAGCCGAATCCGATTCGGAGCCCACCGGCCGAGATCGGAATCGGCCCCTTAGTTGCATGGGGATTGGAACTAAGCCATAATTTTTAATGAGGACATTTAGAGACAGATTTAGTAGATTCTCACAGATTGCAGTGCAGCAGCTGCAAATGTTGCGCTGCGTGAGAAGGAGAGAGCAGAAGAGCGCCATTTTACAGAAATATGGCACTTTCTTCGCTCTCCTTCGCGCCGGTGCAGAAATATGCTCCTGTGCACCATGGACACACCTACGCAACATACTGCAACGGTTTCTCCGTGAGTCTAGCATATGTTTAGTACTGGAAGAGAACCCTTCCAGAACAAAATACCATAGATAGACTAACGTGAAACCTTTTCACAGCGCAGCACACATACAAAGTCGAAAAAGAAAGGAGAAATAAAAGCATTTCTCCTTCAAAACACCTATTTGAAATGGGCGCAATTTTATCATGCTAAATCCTGTCTGATTTTTTTTTGTTCATAACAGATTTTATTAGGTTTTTATGGTACAGGGTGGGCAATGCCCAAACATACATTGTAAATACAGTTCAACATTAGAAATACCACGTTTTTGGAAAAAACCAACTTCGAACTGACCGGCCATACAGCTGGCCCAACAACTAAAATGTAGCACAGATCATCACAAAGTCACCTTAAACGCAAATGACTAGGTGTATGCGTATTGACAACAGTGTTATTTATCTCAGATATTTTAATAAATAGGTAAATAAACCGGACAACTTCATGGAGGGTCAGTGTGTGGCAGAGGGGGTAGATCTATGCCCTGTTATGTCGCCCAGCCGGAACATATCTTCCTATGCTTCTGTGGGCAGCCCCTATCCTCATAGACAGTGATCTTGGCCCCCATACATCTATCCATGGCCGTCTTCCATACACCCACTGTTGGCGGTGAAGTCGCCTTCCACGCCTGGGCGATGTCTGGTTTGGCAAGTGTGAGGCGCAGAAACAGTAAGTGTTGTTTGTAGCGGTTTCCGCCGATCTCTTCTGTACTGTGGAGCAAGAACAGCATAGGGTCGAGCGGGAGGCTCAAGGACAGGACGCGGCCCAGGCAGGACGAGATTTTCCACCAGTACGGCTGCGGTGCATCGCAACTCCAGACCGTATGAAAGAAGGTGCCCTCCCCGCATCCACACCTAAGACAAATGGAGGACTGAATGACACCCATTCGCCACAGACGGGACTGGGTGAAATATGCTCTGTGAAGGTATTTAATTTGGATAAGGCGGTATCGCGTGGAGACAGCGGCTCCCCGGGGACTGGCAAGGGCCTCAGTCCAATCATCGTCCGTCATGGTTGGTATATCTGTCGCCCATGCCTCCCTGGTCTTGTGTAGTGTAGTTCAAGTGTGGGTAGTCAAGGTCTGATATATTTGTCTATCTTGTGTGCCCCCAGGCCACCCATCAGTAGACGGCCCTCCAGGGGATGAAATTCTGGTAATTCGTCTAAAGGACGAACCAAGGGGGTCAGGGCATGTTTCAGCTGCAGGTACTTGCAAAACGGCGACTTATGCAGCAGGAATTCGTTTTGCAGTTGTTGGAATGATTTAAGGGTGAGACCCTGCATGATATCGCCTAGTGTGGAAATCCTGAGAAGGTCCCATTTATAAAAACCAGAGAGTTTGGTGACGGGGCGCAGATATGTGCCCTGCCGTAGCGGGGTCGTTTGTGTTAGGCGCCCCGACTAGCCCATGTTTTAACATTATATTGCCAGAGTTGAATGACCTTTTTGCTGGCCGGAGGTAGAAAATCTAGGTTCATTTGGCTGTAGAGGAGACTCTGGAGTGCAATGCCCTCCATAGCCAGGCGTTCGACAGCAAAGGCCGGATCTGTATGTGGACTATACCACCACTCATTGATGACTAACAGATGGGAGGCTGCATAGTAAGCGTATACATCCGCCGCTGCAATGCCCCCACAGTATGTCGACTGTGTGCAGGTACGTAGCACTACTCGAATAGCACCTCCCTGCCATAGGAATCTGTTAAGAATTGCGTTGATTGGGCAAACCATGTGCAAGGAATATTATAAGGAAAGTTTTGCAGCCGGTAAATTAACAGAGACAAGGAAACCATCTTAAAAATTGCTGATCGACCATACAGGGACAGCGGCAAATGAGACCATATCGTGGTTTCCTCATGTACGGGTGGGAGCAATGGGGTAATATTACATGTCCACGATGTCATGGGGCATGGTGAAATAAAAACTCCTAGATATTTAAATCCTTCCGTCGCATGAGACAACTGCACCGCCCAAGTTCCGCGCCTCTAGTCCCCACATACAGGAAAGAGCACCGATTTCGAAGGGTTGGCTCCCAGGCCTGATGTCTCCCCAAACACCCGAAGAATTTGAAGAATTCGAGGCCCAGAGGACCAAGAATTAGTCATAAAAAACAGCACATCATCGGCATACAACACGATTCTGTTGGATCGCTCTCGTGACCATTCAAACCCCCGGATCAATGGGTCCTGTCGTACCTAGGCGGCCATGGGCTCTATGGCTAAGGTGAATAGCAATGGGGACAAGGGACAGCCCTGCCTCGTACCACGACAGATAGGAAAGGATGCCGACCTGTGTTCCGCCACCCACACCGAGAGGCCTGTGTATAATAGCTGGACATATGCCAGAAAGCGCAGCCCTAAGTTAATGGCTCGAAGGAGATGGAATAGGTACTTCCAGCTTAGAGAATCAAACGCCTTATCTATGTCAGCCAGGAGGGTGGCTGCGGGTCGGCCTAACTCTGGGGCCTTTGCAAGGGCATTGTGGACCCGCCGTATATTGTGCTGGGTGGACCTTTGTGGCATGAAGCTGTACTGGTCGGGTGGATAAGGTCCTTGATGCACAAGCAGAGGCGATCTGCAAGAACTTTGTCCAGGAGTTTGGGCTTGAAATTGAGGAGGGGGATGGGGTGATATGAGGAGGGGTCTTCTGTGGGGCGGCCGGGTTTAAGGAAGACGATGATATCAGCGTGGCGCCAATCCGGTGGTAAGATGTGTTGTTCGAGTGCCTCATGAAGTGCCTCTAGCAGATATGGACCCATTGTTGTCATATGTGGCCGTACAAAATCACTGGGGAAGCCATTGGGGCCGGTTGCTTTGCCGGGATGGGTGTTAACCAGTGCGGCTCTAAATTCATCTACTGTTATTGGAGCATCAAGTTGGTCTTGTACGTGGTCTGAGACCTTTTGGGGGGTATATCTGTTAGGAACTCCTCTATAAGGGCACTCGATATGAGTTCTTTCTGTTTATATAGGGAAGCATAATAGGTTGCAAATTCTTGGGCTACCGTCTCTGGTGAAGTGCACAGCACTTCATCTGTATCCGGTAGTGCTGGCAGAGGAGTAGGGAACATCGCTGCCTGGCACAGCCGATGAAGCATCTTACTAGATTTGTCCCCCCATTGATAGATCCTGTGCTGCGTTGCCAGCCAAGCCTTGCGCACCTCATTAATGAGGTGTTGATGTATATGTTGCTGTAGTTGGAGGAGATTACGCTGCACTACTGGGCTGGCACCTGCAGCCAGTTGTGCTTCAAGGGACCTCTGGCGGTTTTTTAATTCCAATATTTGGGCTAGATGTTTGCATTTTTCGCACGCTTGAAGCTAATGTCAACACCCCGGATTGTGGGTTTAAGAGCCTCACAGAGAAGATGGGGCTGAATCGGCATTGGTCGAGAGATAATCGGAGATGGCCTGGCATAGGACCTCTTGGTAGTTAGGGTCTTGAAGGTGCCAGGGCGACATATGCCACCAAAAGGAGGATTTCTGAGACTTTAGACGCAACTTAAGAAAGACCGGTGAGTGGTCTGATAATCTCCTGGGCAGGATAGAGATGTGGGACACCCTATGTATGTAACTGTGAGGTAGGAAGACATAGTCTAGCCGTGATAAGGTGCCATGTATGGTGGATAAGAATGTAAAGCCACTCTCGGAGGGATGATGGGCACGCCATGCATCTGACCACTCCAGTGTAGTAGCTAAGAGATGGAGTTTGGATCTACCTGTTTGGGGCTCCCGCCCGCCTGGCGCCGACGATCCATGGGTGACATCACATCATTCCATTCACCGCCCAGTAACGTCAGACCCTCGGTGAAATTCTATCTGTGAAGGGGTGCCCCAGGGGAGGAGGGGCATAGATACTACCTATAGTTACGCATTCTCATGCAATGTGCCTGAGATAATAGTGTAGCTGCCCCCGGGGTCTAGCCACTGTTTGGATAAGGTGAATGGAACGCGCTGATGCACTAGAATATCCGTGCCCTGAGAGCCCCGTGTGAACCCTGAGTGATATACTGTGGTGTATCCAAATCTGGTGAGGCATGGGGTTTTGTTACAGAGGAGGTGAGTCTCTTGCAAGAGAAGGATGTCTGCCTCGCAGCGTTTGGCCTGCCGGAGAACGGCACCCCTGTCACGTGGTCACTAGAGTCATTGTCGACATCTTTAAGTTAGCATGAGCCCGGTAGCCATGATGCTGCTTTGCGCACGACACTACATGTCTTTATTTTTGCAAGACTCTGTTTTTGCCTTTCACACGAGAAATCTCTGCTGTGCTCATTCTCTGCCTGTTCCTGGATTTTAGTCTGAACATTGTGAACAAGGTCGATAAACACTGACTCTTGTTATTCTGTTCTGGTCAGGCCCTAGCATTTAGACAAAACATACCAATGCAGCTGTTTTTGCTGGAGACTCGTACTTTGATATTATGGGGATGCATGTTTAGGTAATACACACTTGGAGAGGGACCTTTCCAGGGAGAAGAGCAACCTGCACCTGTGATGTAGAAATACGATCTATGGCCTGAGGTATGGGGTCTGCTGACAAAGCCCAGAGATCTTCTATTATATAATAATAATTCTGCTTACCAAGGGGAGGGTGGTTAGGCCTTATAGTCCTTTATCCACTGCCTTTATAAAATGACATCTCCCTTTATGATATATGGCCTTGCTGCAATGCTAACTGTATTGATATTATGCATTTTGCTGCTGGTTGTGGCACGTATACTGCATTTTAGAGCACGTTAGTTAAAATAAATATTTCAAACTATCTTCTTGTCCCTGCCAGATCTTATTGTGGACAAGTACAAGAGTGTAAGTGAAAAGGTGTGTCTTGTTACCGCGATTCCTGAGAGATATGGGAGTGTTGTGTTCTGGGGTGTCTAATCATGGGTTTCTCCGTTTGTGAGTAGGAGAGCGAGTGAGACACTATAGCTAGTCGGTCCTGGGCTCATGGGCACTAAGGCGGTAGGAAGACTTAGCCCCTATACACCGAGGTCCCATAATCCTGCGCATAGTTCTGTGTATGTGCAGAATCCCTCCAACACCCCATTTGATTTTGTTAAGCAGCCCTCTAACATTCCAGGATACTATGTTTAGTTCCCCCAGCTGAGTAATATGTGCATGTGAAGTCATCTGCCGACTATGTGGATCGCTATCTCAGTTGCGTTTGCGAAGGGGTGATCTGGTTATGTTATGTTATAGGTATTTCTAAAGCGCGACGGTTACCCGAAGGTGTCCTGGCGCTAGCTACTATCCACTGGGCAAGTAAGTGGTAGACAACAATTACAGGTTAAAGAGCCAGGTTTTTAATCCCTTCCTAAATGTCAGGAGGTCCGTGGTGTTTCTCAGGTGAAAAGGAAGGTCATTCCAGGCCTTTGCAGCGCACAGAATAAAGCTTCTTCCACCCCATGAGGCTTTTTTTGTGGGTGGTACTACCACCAACTTGGCTCCCAAGGAACGCAGGGTTCTTTTAGGCAAGTACCACTGCAGATGCTGCTTCAGATAATCTGGGCCTGTGCCTTGGAGAGCCTTGTAAATGGTGCAAAGGGCTTTAAAGCGCACCCGTTTCCTAACAGGCAACCAGTGAAGTTTTTTAATTTCCTTGGAGATAGAAGCAAATTTAGGTATGCCAGAAAGCAATCTCGCTGCCGCATTTTTCAACAATTGGAGTTTGTTCATAAAACGTTCCTGCAAGCTAAGGTAAAGGCTGTTGCAATAATCAAGCTTAGACAGGATAAGCGCCGTGACCACTGTCCGCTGACTGTCAACCGGCAAAAAGGGAAGAATTTTCTTAATCATTCTAAGAACATAGGAGGTGGCTGATGACACTGCATTAATCTGGTCGCCGAAGTTAAGTTTATCATCAACCCTAACTCCTAAGTTTTTTACTTTCCTCGAGGGTGTAGGAAGAGTGCCCATTGCTACTGGCCACCAGTTGGGGGTCCAAAAATTGGCATCATTTCCGAGAAGGATGACCTCCGTCTTGCCTGAATTTAATTTTAGGCAGTTTTGTGACATCCACCTCCCAACAGCTTCCAGACAGTCGTGGAACTGATTGTCTATTCCAACTCCCTGTCCAGGCCGCAGAGCCACAACAATTTGTGTGTCGTCTGCGTAGGAGGTCAGATTAAAACCAAAGGAGCCGATTAGGGAGGCTAGGGATGATACGTACACATTACAAAGTATGGGGCTAAGCGAGGACCCCTGTGGCACTCCACATGGCAAGGTAAAAGGTTTAGAGTGAAATTCGTCCAGCGCCACAATTTGTGATCTACCAGATAAGAAGGATTTTAGTAGCTTCCACGCTTTACCCTGAACTCCACATGCCAGCAGACGGTCCATCAATAAATCATGATGGACCGTATCAAAGGCTGCCGACAGGTCCAGCAGAACTAGTGAGGCCTTACCTCCCCTATCCAGGACTTCCCTGATCTCTACTGTAGCTTCTATAAGGGCAGACTCAGTACTGTGACCTTCTCTGAACCCGTATTGAGTAGGGTCTAAAACTTGGTTTTCACGTAGAAAGGCACTGAGTTGCAGATTCATTGTCTTCTCAATCAGTTTTGCTGGTAGCGGGAGGCGAGAAATTGGTCGGAAATTGTTGGGGTCCTTGGGGTCTAGACTAGGTTTCTTTAGCAAAGGTAGTATTGAAGCGACCTTCCATAGTCTAGGGAGATGCACTGCTTCAAAAATTGCATTGAATAGGGAGGTAAGTGCAAAGGCGACGGGTGCCGGGGCGCGTTTGATCACCAAGACAGGACAGGGATCAAAGGGGGAGCCTGATCTTGCTGACATGAGGAGCCTCTCCGTATCAGTTAAAGATAGTGCGGCAAATTTGTCAAAGAGAGGGGGAGGGTCGATGACTGGCCTCCTTCCCGCCAATAAAACTGCAGTCTCTGCAGAACTTGGGAGATTAAAAGCTGAAAAGATGACCTCCACCTTATTCAGGAAGAACCTAGCGATGTCCTCGCATAGTTCCTGACTTGACTGAATTTTTGCTGGGCGGGGGGAGGCCAAACTTGATACAGTTTTAAAAAGTTCTTTGGCAGAGCTTTTTGCTAGGCTAATTCGATTTGCGAAGATGTTTTCTTAGCATTCAATAACAGTAGCTTGTAGGAAGCAAGACTTTGTTTATAGATCTTTTTATCTGCTTCCTCGTATTTTTTCCTTCAATTCCGCTCCAGGGATTTGCAGATGAGTTTATGTTTCCTCAGTTCCTCCGTATACCTGGGAGCCGCTGGGTGAGACCTTTTGGGAAACCGGACTTTTACTGGGGCTAATTTATTACATGCTGTTTCCACCCAATTGGTGTAATAGGTGGCCGCCTCTTCTATTCCTGTGGGTAACTGACCAGCAGTTACTGTAAGCGCATCTTCTAATTCAGCGCCCTCAATTTTGTTCCATGCCCTGCTTTCAATCTGACTCTTGGTGCCCCCCCTGACCACACAGTGAACGGGAAGGGTCAGTTCAAATAGTACAGCTGCATAATCAGTCCATGTGAGAGGCAGCAAACCTGTACAGGTGAGTTGTGGATGGTTTGAAAAAATACCGTCCAGAGTGTGCCCTGCTATGTGGGTGGGGCTTGTCACCTGTTGACTAAGGTCACCACTCTTCATCATGTCTAAAAGAGCCACTGTATCTGGTTCCATGAGTGCTTCCAAATGATAGTTAAAATCTCCCATGATCGTAAAAGAGTCAGTACAGAGCCCCTCTTCCAGCAAATTGCCAATAGAGGTTAAGAAGGTGCTCCTGGGCCCCGGAGGTCTATATAGTAGAATGCCCTTAAACGTGTGGTGATAGGATAGACTGAAACTAAAGGAGAGTGCCTCACAGGCTGAGTTTGAGGCTGCATAAAAGCCAGCCTTTAGTGAGTTGTGATAAATTATAGCTACACCCCCCTTTCCTGAGTGGTCTGTTTAAAGTGTGACAGAGAAACCCAGGAGGGGTAGCTTTAACAATGTCAGGGCCTGAGGCTTCGTCAGTCCATGCCTCTGTAATAAACGCCAGTTCAATATCTCCTCCCTCAATCAGTGCTGCACACTCTATGCTGTGCTTCACTAGGGATCTGGCATTGAGCAACATACATTTTATCACTGTTTTCTCCAACTCCACACTTTTTACTTTTTTGTGGTTTATGGGAATATCAGTCTGATATACGAGACTGGGCAAATGTGGTCTCTGTGTGTGTACGATAACTACAACAGTATTAACTTGATAGGACTGAACATTCCTCGCCCCCACCCCCCACCCCCATACTTCCACCAACAAGGAGTATCTGTCGTGGTGGAGAAAGGTCCGGGGCCCAAACAAGGGACTCCCGGATATCTCCGCCAATCATACCCAAACTTCCCAGAATAGCTAAACATAACAGTTCAGATTTGTAGCAGTTCCTTGGGTGGCTGCCAAGCCAAATTAATTCTTCCAGCAGTTCCGCATAAATGAGGAAGATACTGCCGTAGGTCAGAGAAACAATGCCGGCTGGTAGCCAATATGACGCCTTGTCCTGGGACTGGGAGCACCAGTTGGATCTGGACCTGTTCCTCCTCTTAGAGTTACCCCTCTTCTGCCTATTTCTTTGCCATCCTTGTGAGGAGTCTGATTCAACGGCGGCAGAGTGTGGGGTTTGAGGTGCATTGTTTCGTCTGCCCAGGCGAAGATTGCTTCAGGGGTATCAAAATCAAAGAAGTGTAATTTCGAGTTATATGTGACCCTTATTCGAGCAGGGTAAAGCAGCATGTAGGATATGTTGAGTTCCCGGAGCCTGCGTTTGGCAGTGGTAAATGACCGGCGCTGTTGCTGCACCAGTCTAGTGTAGTCCGGGAAGATCATTATGGGCTGTGATTCAAAGAGTAACTGGTCCTTATGAGTTCTTGCAAACTGTAAGATGGCGTCCCGGTCAGCATAATTTAACAGTTTGGCGATCACCGGTCTCGGGCATTCACCAGGGGGGGCTTCTTCGTCAGCGCCCGATGGGCTCTCTCCACCACGAAACAGGAGGACAGGGAGTCGTCTGGCAGAAGGGCCCTCAACCAATTTGTAAGAAAACAGTCCATAGATGGGCCCTCGCACCCCTATGGGAAGCCCACAAAGCACAAGTTGTTGCGTCAGGATCGTCCCTCGGCATCTTCAACACGGAACACCAGCTCCTGCGCCACAACTGTGACCTTGTTCACTTTCTTTTGAAGGGAGGCCACGGTATCCTCCACGGTGGAGACACGAGTCTCTGCCTTGGTGATACGGTCTACTGACTTGTGGAGGTCTTGACACAGGAATGAAACCTCGGTCCCCACAGCTCCAATCTTCGCAACAAGGGTATCTCGTGCCTGGGTGATCACCGCCAGCAATGCCGCGTTGTCAGGGACCGGACCGCCGGTGTCGCCTCCCCTGAGCTGTCTCGGGTAGTGGCAAATTGGTCCAGGGAACTCTGCTTGGGGCCTGGACCCGCCGGTTTATCTTTGCCCATCCTGGATGGTAGGGCATGGGACGGAGAGGGAAGACACTCCGCAGAAAGCCTCCCCCTTTGGGCAGCGGCGATCCGAACCCGCACGGCCTCTGTAGCAGGGTGGTAGGTCCAGCGACGTTGGTCGGATATTCCTTCTGGGGCGCCCCACCAGACACCTCCCAGGGCAGTGCCACGGGCCAGGCGTCATGAAATCCGGCCTCCCCGGACTACAAGCCGCACCAAACCTGGCTTGGCTGCTTCTGCAGCCCTAAGAGGCTGGCCAAGTAGACCCCGTAATGGGATCAGACTCGCCAGACCCCCAGCCTGCCAACTGCCCCGGTCCATCCGCCCCCTCCGAGGCCGTCGCCCCTCTAGGACGGAGCCATGTATTAGGGGTGTAGCCATCACCTCCAGGTGGGTATTCGGTGTCTCAGTCGCTCTCTTAGCTGTGCTCTGTGACCTCCCTATCTATATCACTTCTGCGTGGCAGCGCTGTTCCGGCAAACCAGGCTCTAGGGGGTCCAGAACTTCCTGCTGCACTCTAGTAGCCCGGGCACTCTCCGCACAGGCACACAAGGCTGCCGAAGCCCCTGTCCTCCGGGCGCGCACCCGCACTCCAAATGGGGTTTTTCTGGTCCCCGGGCCTCTCCTACAACACGGTGGAGGGGCGGCAGGGCGCGGCCTGGCCCAGCCTGCCCTCGGACCTAGGCACAGACCACAGCCAGGTCCCCCCAGTAACTGCCGATGTCCTCCGCTCTGGCTCTGAGGCCCACCGCAGCACATAGGGGGTCCCCCCCAGGCACGTAGGGAATCTCGTGAGGTGTTGCACCGCAGCCCCGGCCTTCCGGGCTCCACCGCCGCTGCGTCCGGCCAGTCTCACTGCCTCTCGGGGCCACAGGCAGCCCTAGCACAGCCCGGTCGCGTCTGGTTCTGTGATCACCTACAGTGGCGCCCTCTCACCGCTGGACAGGGTCTTCCAGCCGGCCTGTGGCCTCCTGCTATGGCCGCGGCTCTTGCCGAGGGACAGCGCCGCTACCTTCCACGGATCGGCGGCAGCGCGGGCCAGGCCGTAACTGCGCACCCACCTTTCGTGGCCCGATCCAGTCTCTGGGCCGCCGTCTCTGCTCGGAACGACGCTCGGTCTGGCCTCTGCGACCAGCATTGTTAACATTAATCGCTGGGATCCAGATTTAGGAAGGATTCCAGCGGATTTCGGTTTGGGCGGCCAGAGCCTCACTAGACTACATCTGCCATGTTGGATCTCCAAGCCACACCTCCCCTGTCTGCTTTTTTAAGTAAATCGAGCTTAGCATCAGAAACCTTGGGTGGTTGCATGGGAACGTCCATGCATCACCCATAGTATGCCCCCTTGTCAGTAAGTAATGCAAAGCAGGGCCATGCAACGCTTTGCGTTACTTTCAAGTTATTTTCCAGCATAAAACATGTTTACGCTGGAAAGTAAATAGGTAAAAAAATGTTGCTGTGATTTGCGTCACTTTTGTGATGCAAACACGGCGTAAAATCTTAGGGGCTTATTTACAAGCCCCTTGCCCACCGGTGCATCACTTTTAATATGGGAAAAAGTGATGTACCGTTGGGACTTGTAAATAAGCCCCTTAGTAAATAGACCCTTTAGTATGTTATATATTGTGTTTACAGCACTTCTGTTTTTCTGCATATGGCCTTATCATCGGGAGGTTATCGTCAGATTGTACTATTGTGCTTCATGTTCCTAGCAGCATCCCCGTTTGTGTTATTTCTTTAGAATTAATCATACAAATTCGACACCTTCAAATTCATCCTAGTTAATAAAGTTACATCAGTCTTTGCCCATGCTCTTTCCATTCTAAATGAGACTTCCGTGCTGTGTTTCTACATCATGGTAACCGTGGCAGGTGCTCACCTCACGGCTAACTTAAAAGCAACAAATCAACTGTGAAGAATTTTCACAGAATATATATTATTAATTGCAAACACATACCGAGCCATACTGATTAGTTTCTATTTGACAAAGTCTCATTTGTTAGCCTGCACTTTTGACGATGCACTTACTTATTCGTTTACTGTCTCAATTTTCACCCCTCTCAGATTGTTTTCGCCTATTTTTCTTAATTTGTATGATATATTATTTGTCAGGTAGGCGTTCATTTATGTTTTCAAGTTTAGGACTTTGAAGCGGTGCGTTGGGTAGACTCTCTCAATAGTTAATTAAAGCAACATTTCCCAAACTGATTCCAGCATCTATTTCTTTATGCATGTGTCAATAGGAAGCACTTCCTCAGATGTTTCACTAGAGGGAGCTAGATAATTAGATTCAATTCAACCTAAACCCGAAACCAGAAGGGAATCGACTTCAAGAATGAAACATGCTTGTGGCTCAGTGTTACAAACAGATGTCTGCATAATATAGAGTTATTCATTGAATATATGAATTCATAATTTAATTAATAAACCTACATCATGAATTCACTAGTATTTTAAGAAATGTGTATGCTACAGCATATCTACGTTTCTTAAAAAGCAGAGAATATGTCTCCCTGTATGTGGGCGGTGGCATCATGAGCTCCTCCTATAGGCAGAATGAGGCACGGATATTGTATGTTGCCGCTTCTACACTCTGTGGGTGTGCTGTGTGGAGTTCCCAACGCTGGGGATCAGGGTGAAGAGTGCGCAGGGCTGTGAGGTAACATGTTGGGGGAGGTCATCTTTCCTGGGGTGTCCCTGGGGAAGCGGCTTTTTGTGCTGCAGCACGACATGCATTGCACCAAGGTGGTATCTTGTGCGGTAGTTACCTGTGTCTGAGAGGTGGTTATCTCTTGTACGCAGCGTACTTGTGCTGTGGGCATCCTTTACTCCGACTTCATGCGTCCTAAGGGTCATACTACATCTGTCCCTAAATATCGGAGTTCATCTGATGTCACTTCTAGTGATGTTATTGAGGTGGGTTATCATAAGATGTCACTTCCGGAAATCACATGGCGGCACTTTCTGTGATGTCATCCTGTATTCGAATGAGGAAATCAGCCCAATTGACATCGCTACCTATTTTTAGGCCAGTCTTGGGTACAATGCAGGTAAGGATGGTTAAATAAAATTATCTTTTAGATGTTAAAGTGATATTAAAGGGTAATAGAAATGTGGTGAATATCCCAACAGATAAATTTCTGGGTGTTCACATTTCCATTATCTTTCGGGCTATGAATTTAATTCCAAACTTAACCTATGAAAAAAGTAGGCATTAGTGGCACATGAAGTGTTAAAAGGGCGCCAAATACAATCACGTTTCAGGGACAGGAATGGAATAAACTCTTGACATGGAAACATTTTTTGCTAGTTAGGGAAACAAATCGAGAGAACACGTATGCAAATGCACACTTCCGCAATCGTCCATGTTCCTTGTCTAAGTACTTTTGTAGACAGCTAATGAATTGTGTACCAAAACGGTTTACAACTCCACAAACTGGAGTAACAAGCATTTGCAATGCAATAGGTCTCGCTTTTGTGAAAGTTAGAGCTATTGGTGCTGTAAATGACAAAGTTTTTTAGTTATGTTTTTGGTTTCTCTAAGCATTTTACCTTGCTGTTCCGTAACATGAAGCACTGGCAAAGCCAGAAAGAAACAATGCACTTTGTGCTTGTAGTTTTAGTAAAACAACTCCAGTGACAGAAAAACAAGCCGGACGGCTGTCTAGATTATTAAAATGCTGTGTTGCAACATTCACATGTGTTTCTGAAGTTAATCTTATTATGCATGTTATAAAATGACAAATAAAGTTAAAAATAAAAAGCAAACAAAATGTCCGAGTGATATTCTGGAATGAGCAAATAACGTGCCTGATTCGGCTCTAAAGCACTGATTCCTGCATGTTATTCCGTATCCCAGCTGCAAAACTCAGGATGGCATGAGTAGGGGAAGAAATACCGCACGGTAATAGCGCACTGAAGGGAAGATTTACCATTTCTTCACGTAGCGCAGTGCAGCAGCTAGAAATTACCTAAAATAAACTTCAGCCCTACGGAGTGACGAAATTTGGACATACATATTTAAATGTTTCTTTTTGTCTTCTTTTATCTCGTTCTACCTTCACTTAATCATTTCTCTGTATTCGTTCCAACTGTAAAGGAGCACTTCTCCAAATTATATTTTCTATTCATATTCCGAACAATGTAATAAAATTAAAATAAAAAAAACCTAACAAGTAGGGGCATTGGTAGGGGGGCGCTAGAGGGCGCACGGCAAGATGGCCGCTCGATAGAGCAGCTCCGCCGGCCAAGTTCATTATCCTTCAATTATCCTGAACATCTGCCCTCGAATACAGCGTATTCGGCAATCTATGCCATTGGGAAGATGTACGGCACAACTGGGCTGAGGCTGCGGACGTCGGAACAGACCAGACGGCGGAACGGCGGCTGAAGAGGTCCCGGGCCTGCGTCGGCAACGTGGCGAGCTGCGGTCGGCCTCTGCGGTAAGGACTGGTGCGGGCTGCAGTGGGTGCTGGCACTGAACTGCGGTTGTGCGAGGGGCACGGCGCTGCTACGTCTTGCCCGGAAGAGCTGCAGGACTTGGGCTGAGGGCCGGTAAGCTCCCGTCACGGTAGGAAGCGTAAGTGAGGGAGTAGGCCGCCCCTGTCTAGTGTTCCTCGCGGCTCTCTGGGGCGGGAGAGGGGAAGCGGAACTGCCTCCCGCCGACTGCGGCGTTAGTCCGGAGCCAACGGGGCTGCCCGGATCCGTCCCTGTGGGGTAGGCGGGCGGCTCGCTGGTGCAAGAGAGGCGGCCCCACCTTGTTGCTGCGCTGAGGCTGGGTGTGCGTGAGGCCTCCCATCGCTTACCTGCGTCTATAGCGGCCTGTGGGAGCGGCGGCGCCCTGCGCTGGCGGGCGGACGTTGACAGCGGTGAATCAGTGTGAAGGTCCAGTGGTGCGCTGCACTGTGGAAGGCCTGGCTGCGATCTGGCTTTGCTGTGGGGATGACGTCCTGCAAGGGAGCTGTGCCACGGTTGATGCATGGAGGGGCGCTCCTCCTCCTGCGACAGTGCAGCTGAGGCCTGGCATGGTGGTGAGACCCGGGCCCTTACCTCGTTGGGGTCTGTAAGATTTGCTGCTTTTGCTCTTGGGGTCTGGCGGCTCACTGGTGCTGAATTGCCTCCTACATTAAGCGGTTGGAGCACTCATCTGGCTGGGTGCTGGCCAGTACTGTCCCTGCTGACCTGGTTTCCGCACAGGTGACCCTAGTGGTCTGACTGGCGGGACTACACTACGTTGCTGCTGTTTGGGTGCTGGCGATACGCTGGTGGGAGCGGAGTGCTACGCTCGCAGAGACATCTCCACCCTTTTGACATTTGGTGAGCCACTTGAACCATATTGATCGACGGCAAGAAACAAAACCAGTCTTGTCCCCTCCTATCCTCCTCCGCCCGGGCTTTGCTCCGGCCGAGGTTGGCTGTGTGGGCGACATGGGGAAATCAGAACGAGGTCAGCCAAGACTCACATTTGAGCCACGAAAGTCGAGTCGGGCTCCTCAGCATACAGCCTTTGACTCTGAGGCGGACACTCCAACCACTCAACTCACCAACATTGATCGGACTCTCCTTGCGGTACAGGCAAGCCTTCAGACCATAGATGGTAAGATTGATCATCTGAATCTACGTATGGACCATATGTCCGCGAAGTTGGATAAGCATGCGCAGCGGCTGAGTGAGGCAGAGACCCGCATATCGGACACGGAGGACGGTCTGCAACAGGTTGCTGGGAGAACAGCATCCTTGGAGAAAGTGCTGTCAGTCATACAGGCCCGTAATGAAGATTTGGAAGCAAGATCGCGCCGGAACAACGTGCGCATTACGGGCCTGCCAGAATCCACAAATACAGGAAGAATGGAAACATATGTGGAGAACCTTCTACGTGAGCTCTTCGGGGCAGAACAACTTTCGCCAGTCTTAATAGTAGAACGTGCACACCGCTCGCTGGCGGCTCGCCCGCCCCCGGGAGCACCTCCGCGCCCTGTCATTGCCCGCCTACTGAATTATAGAGACCGGGACACTGTACTACGTTTGGCAAGGGAAAAAGGTTCCATCATACATCAAGGGAACAATCTGGCCTTCTATCCTGAATTCACGATGGCGGTTCAAGAGGCTTGGAGAGAGTAACAGCAAGTTAAAAAAGTCCTCATAGCGGCGAAAATACCGTACGCAATGTTGTACTCCGCAAGACTACGTGTAGAGGACAAAGGGAAGTACAAGATTTTTACATGCCCGAAGGCTGCGATGACTTTTGCGAAAAACATCACACGACGCAGCGGCTCTACATCTGCGGATACGGGCCCAGCTGCCGAGGGAGGCAGTGTATTAACGGAAGAACAATAGGGCGTATTATATGCACGAAATGTTCTAAAGTTTGATGATTGAGTAAGATTGGCATGCAAGACTGTTCTTTGATTGCAATGTCAAAATGATATCCCATAACAATGTGTTAATAATTGAACCGCATCACTCAAATGTTCTTATTGTTATAATGATAGTACTATTTGTCGTGCGCGGGAAGCGCTGATGTCCAATTTTTCTATTGTGCACTTCTTCTAAAAAATGCGGTAACCTTTAATGTGTGGGTGTCATAATGCAGACTTGGCCACCTCCTGGTCTTGTTGGGAGGGTTACTGTGCTCAAGCGCCCCCCTTATGGGTGATCCCCGCTATTGGTTTCTCCCAGGGTTTCACACTTGGGAGGTATGTTGGGAGGTTCGGGAAGGCTTTGGCAGGTTGGGGTTGCTAAAGTGGGTGGGGGGTACAGGGGGGTGGGAGGGAAAGGTAGAGAGCGTTCCTGTGACTAACGTTGTTTTTAGTTTAGCACTGTGGCAGTTATATCCATACCACCAAATATAACAGTACGGGATTCTCTAGGTGGATAACACTCAATGCCATGGGCTGTGCGCCCCATAAATATACCTTGCTGCAACTATACATAGTAATGTAATGTCTGTCTCCTGTCTAACATGGAATGTACGGGGGCTAAACTCCCCAAGAAAGATTCGTCAGGTCCTGGCGCACTTGGATCGCCATGGTATTGGTATTGCCCTTATACAGGAAACACATCTTACGCCAACAACAGATAAGTTAGTGGGGAGCCATTGGGCGGGATGTCGTCTTGCATCCTCGTACTCTTCTTATAGCCGAGGTGTCCTCATCCTAATCAAAAGGGGTCTTCCATTCACTGTGATACATACTAGCACTGACACAAAGGGACGCTATGCTATCTTACACGGGAAGCTGTTAGGTACACTTGTCACTATTGTCAACACCTATGGTCCTAACTATGATGACCCTATAGTGTACGAGCGCATTTTAGCTGATATCCGCGCATTGCCAGACGCCACTGTTCTCTGGGGCGGGGACCTCAATACACACTTGGATCCCTCTAAAGATAAATCTAGTGGCAGAGAGGGGCACTCCCCGGGGCAGCGCCTGCGATTAAAGATGGTATGGAAAACTTGGGACTACTAGATATTTGGCGACATAGAAATCCTGACACGCGGGAAGGCACGCACATATCCACCGCACATGGCAGTTGGTCCCGCCTTGATTACTGGCTGGTGAGCAATGAGGCATCGGGCTGGGTGGCCGACGTAGCCGGATTACCGCGAACACTGTCGGATCATTGCCCTGTTCGCCTCGTCCTAACCATCCCGCGAACTGTCCCTAGGGCCTTTACATGGCGCTTCAGGCCTGAAGCGCTGCTGGATCCGACTTACATGGAAACGATTCGGGACGCCATAGCGCAGCACTTCGAGCATAATAAGGGATCAGTGGACAGCGCGGGGGTACTGTGGGAGGGATTCAAAGCCACTATTCGAGGCACATGTATCGGTACAGCCGCTGGTATTTTGAAAGACTTAAGAGGGCAATTGACAAAACTTGAGATTGAGCTAAAAAAACTAGAGCGGGAGTATGAGATGATGCCCTGCGGATCGACCCTGGCTGCCATTAAAGAGGCCACCAGCAAACATGCGAATTTGGCTGAGGAAGAGATGAGATACATATCTAAGCGGTACAGGGCGCGAGCATATGGTGAGGGTGGCAGACCAGGACACCAGCTAGCCAACAAGATTAAACACCAACTGGAAAGGGAGACAATCACTAAAGTTACAGACGAGGCTGGCCAAGATTATCACAGCACGCCAGATATCGCCAACCAATTTCGGCAATATTATGAGACATTATACACATCCCAGGGGGAGACCGATGTAGCGGAGCTCGATGAGTACCTCTCACAGGTAGCCATTGCATGGCTATCGGATGGGCAGAGGGACTTTTAAATCGACCGATCACGGTGGAAGATATCCACATGGCGATAAAAACACTACCGAATAAAAAGCGCCGGGTCCCGATGGCTTCACGAGTGAGTTTTATAAAATCTATATTGAAGAACTCTCCCCATATTTATTAGAAATGTACGCTGAAGCGTATGACCTGGGTAAACTGCCACCAACACTTCGAGAGGCACTGATTATAACACTACTCAAAAAGGATAAACCCCCCTCTAATTGCGAATCTTACAGACCTCTGTCACTCATCAATATAGATGTAAAAATATTGGCGAAGATCCTAGCTACCCGTCTCCAGCCGCTCATGCAATCACTGGTTCTGCCTGACCAGTCAGGCTTCATTCCAGAGCTGGCTCCCTGTCAACAAGAGGATAACCTTCAAGCTCCTCACCCACGCACACAAAGCACTCCACAACTCCGGACCAGCCTACCTCAACAGACGACTCAGCTTCTACACCCCCACCCGCCAGCTCCGCTCGACCAGCCTCGCCCTCGCCACAGTCCCCCGCATCCGGAAAACGACCGCCGGCGGCAGATCCTTCTCCCACCTCGCCGCCAAGACCTGGAACACCCTCCCCACCAACCTCCGACAGACCCAAGACCTACTGGCCTTCAGAAGACTCCTCAAGACCTGGCTCTTCGATCAGTAGCAGCACCACCCCCCTCTTCCCCCAGCGCCTTGAGACCCTCGCGGGTATGTAGTGCGCTTTATAAGTGACATGATTGATTGATTGATTGATTGATTCGACCTCCCATAACCTGCGTACGCTATTTGCCACACTCCACACTCTTAACCATGAATTGCCGGCGGCGGCGATCATGCTTGACGCTGCCAAGGCATTTGACTCTATAGAGTGGGGCTATCTTTTCTATGTTTTACAGAGAATGGGCTTTTCACCCCTTTTCGTTAACTGGGTGCGACTGCTGTATGCTAGGCAGGTGGCGCGAGTGCGGGTGGAGGGATATACGTCGGACCCAATACAAATAACCAGGGTCACTCGGCAGGGATGCCCTCTCTCACCACTGCTATTTGCTCTGACGTTGGAGCCTTTAGCCTGTATAATAAGACAATCTCATAAATGTGCGGCGCTTAATTTCTTCCATAGACCACTCATTATATCTCTCTACGCAGATGATATGTTGCTGTTCATACGCGAGCCTCGCATCCATCTTGAGCCTGTTCTTCGTGAATACATCCGCTTTGCCCGGTTTTCGGGCCTAAACATTAATTGGTCCAAGTCGGTGGTGATGTCACTGACGGAGTGCACACTTCCGCATGATCTCGAATTCCCCCTGGTGTGGACCACAGAGTCGGTAAAATATCTGGGGGTGTGGATTCATCGCAAGCCAGAGGTGGTTATTCGCGAGAATTATGGGTCAGCTACAGCACTGTTAGAACAACAAGTGGACAGATGGATAAAACTCCCTCTTTCGCTCGCAGACCGCATTGCCCTGGTCAAAATGGTGGTACTACCCAAATTTTTATATTTTTTTAATAATATACCACTGCAACTGACGCAACAATTTTTTAAACAAATACGGACGTTACTGCTTCGTCTAATCTGGGGTGGCCGACAGGCGCGTGAGAGTTGGAGGACTCTCACATTGGACTACAAACACGGGGGTTTCAACGTCCCAGATTTTTATCTTTATTATATATGTGCACATGCCCAATACGCGCATTTCTGGTTCTCCCCGCATGCATTTGTCCCACACATAGCGGTAGAACACTGGGATGCCCATCCTATCCCATTGCGCTGATTGCTGACACATAGTCATAGACCTTCCTCCCGCTTCACATTCAACACCATTACATCCACGGTTACTGCTTGGCAGGCGCTGGGACGTGAGGCAGGGAAGCTCCCATTATACTCCCCGTTTCTGCCGGTGGCTCACCACTCGAGTGTCTCGGTAACCCTTGAGCAGGGAGCACTGCGAACACTAGAGCAAGTGGGCATATCCACGATGCAAGATTTATATCCAGAGGGCACTTTCTTGCCTGTCACGGATATGGACTACATTGAGAATAAGACACCCCTCTTTAATTTTTACATGTATAGATTAAAAAAGGCGTTGCAGCTTCACTACCCCACTTTCCCCACAGAGCCGCCCGAGGCATTAGCACTTTGCACACTTCTCATTGCCCCGTCTCGACACAGGCTGGTCAGTAAGTTGTATCACGCTGCTAGGGAAGATAGGCCTTTCCACAATGATAAGAGCCTTGACACCTGGAATGAAACACTCGACCCACCTCTCACTCGAAAGGAGTGGGAGATCTGCTGCCAACTTACTGGTGCTCTCACGTCTAATGGAAATCTCCGAATTATACATTTTAAATATTTACACCAGGTCTACTACACTCCATGTAAACGTTTTAAGTATGGGCTCCGGGATACAGACGCCTGTAAACGATGTGGGGCTATGGGAGCGGACTTCTGGCACTTAGCCTGGTCTTGTGGGTGTGTGGCGGAGTATTGGGCAGCTGTGGTGGCTACGTTATCAAAGATCATTGGGATCACGTTGCCGTGCACTCCGCAAATATGTTTGTTGGGGCTGGTTCCTACTACAAAAGGTGCTGTGGGAAAGCTAACGAGAGTGGCACTGCTTGTTGCTAAGAGAAGGGTGGCGATGGTGTGGGAAAGTACACTGAGCCCTTCAGTGGAATTGTGGCTGAAGGATTTATCACTCTGTAGAGAAAACATAGTCCTATATGCGGAGGAACTACCGCCGACCTGAAGGCCAAATGACATTTGGGAGCCATTAGTAACATATCTACGTACTACAGCTCAGCAAGAATCAACTGCTGCTGAATCCACATGAATATCTATGCCACACACTATCTAGATTGCTAACAGTTTCCATGATTTGTATTACAGATATATTTCAATTTTAGTCACGGGGATCTTTTGTGTACTGTTCTTTTTCTTATTGTGATTATGGTTTTGTCATTATGATTTATTTATGGTTAGTAATTGGCTCATTGGTATGTATTATGTAACAGATTAATGTGTTACTTTTATATTTTATGTCACTTTCGATGTATAATGATTATTATATGTACAAGGAGTTGTGAAAATCAATAAAAAAAATAAATTTAAAAAAAGTAGGGGCATTGGTGGATGTAAATGATCCATTACAGTTGCAGGGCAAGATTCCTACGGTGGGGTGAGGGACAACCCCTGCGCTTCCCAATCAACCACAACAAGGGCGTTACGTCACTCATGTCATCAAAATATACCAAACACATCTGACTGTTGTGATGGCCTTCTTAGTTCTATATATGAGTACCTACATTGCATGACCTTGCAGTCTACTGTACTCGACGTGATCTAGGAAACCATTTAATTTGCTTTATAAATTCACGTAAACAGGACAATGATACATGAAACTGAAACACTTTACTTTTGTACACTGCCCTTACACAAAATGCTCTTTAGCTCAACAGTTTATTGAACTAAGTGCGTGCGGTGCCTCCCACAGCTCATGAGCCCTCGAAGTGTCGAAACAAACCAAGAAGACAAAGAAACTAATGACACTGACAACTGGAAAATGACTACTTGATCTATACATTTATCGATATGAAGCAGCACATGGCAAACAATCTCTGTTACGCCCGTTGTTGATCTCACCAAATGCTTTTAGAAGAAGAAAAAAAAAAGTTTACTGTTGAGTTTACAAAAAGGTATTCAAACATACAATCTGCTATTGCCTGCAATAAATCCGGCTGTAAAAAGGCAAATAAAAAATGTGGAATATTCAAATGCTGAATTATCCTTCTCCTATATAGCGTTGTTGTCCCACCCCTTAAGAGAATAGAACACGCTCTGGCAAAGCCGATAAGCCTCACTTGCGAGAGAGTGATTGGCTTTATCAATGTTTTTAGTCATCTTGTACAGCAAGCAGCACGGCACTATGATGTAACCGGAGTGACTGGCCAATGTGCTAAGTCATAGTGGCTGTTTTCCTCTTGCATGACTATCTCTGCATGGAATCAGATGGTGAGAAAACAGGGCATGCCACCTGGCACTCTCAGTTTAAGTGTAGAATATTCCACCAGCATGAGGTGGGGGTGCCCACTAGTACAGAGATAAAAGCAGGTGTTGGTATCTTTTTCCATTCAAGTGCCTTACACTTTGTGTCCTTGGGCAAATCCGTACAACATAGCTGCACGGGGGGAGGGGACGGGGGGGGAAAAAACAGCTCTATTAATTTTTCTCGCCACCCTGCGCTTAATGATGCCAAGCAAATCCCTTCAAAGTGTGTGTTGCACTTGAATGCATTAGTTTAAAAAAAACTAACTCATTTGACCAATCAGATACAATCCTAAGGCATGAATAAGTTATCAAATACAAAGCAAGAATTCCCAGGTACATGTACAACACAAATAACCTGAAGACGACGGTCCTTTGAAAAAAGACACAATGGGCCTCATTACAACAGCCGTGGCGAGGCAGTGATGGACTAAACCGGTGTATTGTTTATAACAAATAGACACAAGATGTACTCCTACCTAGCAGCCGTGAATCATGGAGCCCCTCTCCTGCCTCACTTCTGATAATGAAAGTAATACTACGCTGCCTAACACCCTGCACAATTCATCTTTAGCCCTGAACTCATACTCCACAATACACTCCTCGCTCTGAACTCACACACCACTCATGCTGACAGTTTACCTTGCTGGCAGACGCCTTTCACCTGTGCACACATCTCTCACCGGCGTGCACACATCTCTCACCGGCACACACACCTCTCACACTGCATACTCAGCACTCATCCTGCACACACAAACTCACCTTGCACTCCTAGACTAGTCACACATCACTCTCCTGCGCAGACAACCACTTACTTTACACACAGACTGATAGTCATGCATCTAAATTCAGCTTATCCTACACACACAGCTTAGCTTGTACAATCTTACACCACTAACTCTACATACACAGCTCACCCCGCTTACTCATCCACCTCAAACCCTACACACTCATCCTCCTGTCACTCTGCAAACACCCTCCACTCGCCCCGCAGCCAGCTCCAATCAATG
This sequence comes from Calotriton arnoldi, assembly GCA_963921515.1. NCBI lineage: Eukaryota > Metazoa > Chordata > Amphibia > Caudata > Salamandridae > Calotriton > Calotriton arnoldi. Next base: position 464,978 of record CAWUFW010009655.1, on the reverse strand, counting down.
CTAACCTAGACACTGCTTATCCTGCATTCACCCACCTCTCACCTTGGACAAACCCACACACTGTCGTGTAGTTCCTATAGTACCCATGCAGGACCTGCGCGTTTGGATAACATAAACTGTGGGCTTGGTGACTGACTGATTCTGTGCACCCCCACCGTGTATGTTAGCCTGATTTGCATTAGCTAGCTCACAGTGCCACTAGAATCTCCTCTTATCGGGGAGAGATTAGTTTCTGGCAACCTTAGACCATGACAACCCAAATTCCTATACAATGCTGGAGCTAGGGCAACCGCCCACTCCTGCGCATATGCATGTTTTAAATGTATGGGAACGAGGTCGGAAAAGGCTGGAAAAATTACAGTTTCTCCCCTAGGGCACTCCATGACGAATGCTGGCGGCCAGTCTTGTTCTGCTAATAGAATGTCATAACCAGATGACAGATTTTTCCAAAAGAGACCTTTAATTTTCCTGGGCTTGTCCCCCTCCAGCCGGAGTGTTATCTCATGTAACTTATGTGAGACACTTACCCGAGTATCAGGTGTTTCCACCGTGATATACTCACTCGACTCCGCTGTCACCAGAAACTCCTTCAGGTTCTGGCGAGCTATTGTTACTTCTGCCGCGCTGTGTAGCATCGTCAGAGCCCATTCCCCATTCAGAAGCTGTGTCCTCAGAATTCTGGGCATGTCTGATCTTGAGACCTGCTACCTTCTTCTTTTTAAACTGAGGTTTCTGTTTTTGTTTATCTTTTTTAGGTGCGTAGTCCGCAGCGCTTTGCGTGTCTCTGGACTTTGTATGCCCACCAGTTGTGGTTTTAATGCTTTCCCACCTAGACTGTCTCTGCCTAATTCTGCATATGCAGTTTCAATTATTTTGGGTAGTTCGTGTTGTTGAGCTATTGGACCGAACTCCCTTAGGCGTTGGCGGATCGCCACTGAAGCCGCTTCCCCCTTAATGTTAGCTAGTATTATGGCTGATACCTGGTCAAAGTTATTTAATATCTTCATCCCTAAGTTAAGGGCAGGTTCTGCTCTGTACTCATTTTGTATCTGTCTCAAAACGTCAGGTACTACTGCTAATGATGGGATACCATGTGTTCTGGTATATATGGCAGTAAAGACTGAACCCCGAGAGGTGCAGTCCTCTACTTGTGGTGTGATCCCCATGGGCAAACAGATTTTTAGAATTCTGTGTTTTTCATAGGTGGTAGTATTTGGGAATACTGCCTCAAGCTGAGTTATTTTCTGAGCTATCCAGAATGGTATTTGTTCGCGTTTTGTGGGCATTTTGCCCATTACCGCGTGTAATGTTTGAGGAGTAATTTTATTTCCTGTACCCTGAGCTGGAGTACTATTTGCTGCACCTGGTGCAGGTTGGATTGTTAAAGTCCTCATGACGAATTGTGTCAGGTTTCTGTAGATTTTAATTAAATCTCTGTGTTGTACGAGTAATTCTGGCTGTGGCATTGTTCCAATGTCATGATGCGGTGTGTAAGCCGCTAGTATCGGCAATGTGGCCCCGTCTCCTCCGAGCGGGCCTAATCTTACTCTGTTTCTTATGTGGGGTAGGGCGCCATTAAACCAGTAATAATGTTCCTGGTAAGTGAGTGGAATCTCTATGTCCTGAAACGGACAATATTCCCGTGGTGCATTTCCTGCTATGTAGTAGTGAAATGTCTTTGTTATGGCATTTGCTGCTGGGAATGTAACCCATGAATAGAACACCTCTGTTTTGTTTGATTTGTGTGCCTCAATCACGAAAACTACCATGCCACCCCCTGCTTGTAAACCATTTTCTAATAGTTTTAGGGTGACTGTCATTCTGAATTTTGGTGCAATCTGTATTGCATCCTCAGGATCTTCTTCTCCTGTTAAGAAATTCAGGTCAACTCTTTGGTCCCTTGCCTCGGTATCAGGCGTGTTTAGAGGAAGAAGTGTTCAAAGGAAACTAAGATGAGGTGTTATGCACAATTTAGGAACTATATGTTCTTCAAGCTTGATTAACCAACAGCCAATAAATAGCATTCTCGTACTACTCAGCTGAGGCGGAGTTTGTGCCCACCCACTCCAGACGTCTCTAGGGTTTTGTGAGTAGATTCTCTGAGAATAGCACGACTGAACTACTCAGATTCTACTGTTAAATAAGTACCCAACCAGCGTTGGGCGACATGTCGTGTAGTTCCTATAGTACCCATGCAGGACCTGCGCGTTTGGATAACATAAACTGTGGACTTGGTGACTGACTGATTCTGTGCACCCCCACCGCGTATGTTAGCCTGATTTGCATTAGCTAGCTCACAGTGCCACTAGAATCTCCTCGTTTCTGGCAACCTTAGACCATGACAACCCAAATTCCTCAGAATCGTGGAAACAATCTACTACTTTTACTCAGTCACTCGTGCTTACTTATTCGGTTTGTCTCAGAGAGTTACACAGAATAAACAGTCTGGGCGTTTCAATAAGTATTTATTGAACAGTTGTTATTCTAGTGTAAAATATGTGTGCTACGGCAACCAGCAGACAATAGCAGAGATATATTATCAGCAGTACGATAAAAGCAAAGGGATAGAACAGTTCTACCATATTGCAATAATCATGAATACATACATGAATATAAAAAGCAGTATGAAAAGTGCGTGTACTCCTACGATGCCTAACTAGATGTACCTGAGTGTACCTAGCAAATGTGTGTAGGTCTAAAAGCCTAAGAGCCAAGAATCCATCTAGGATTTAGTCGAACCCCCATACCTGAATAGTGAGAGTGTGGGACCCCGTCCTGGTCTCGAGTTGGACACCCCGCAAGGGCTGTGTCAGACCGCTGTCAGCTGGAGCGACTGCATGCAGGAGCCTCAGCGTCTCTGGTCAGTGTGTCAGCATGGAAGTCTTGGTTCCCTCTGTCTTACCGGGGTAAGATGTGGTGTATTTATACCCTGAAGGCTCTAGTTGCTTTGTATGGTTTGTATTGGCCCTTGTTAGACTTGAGGAAGACGTCAGGGGTGAACTTTGTACATACATATTATGCAGGTGGTGTATTCCTAGAGAGCCATGCATAATTGATGAGTACAGTGTGGGCCTGTGTTTGGGAAAAACCCTGCTGTATTTAAAACCACAGGATAGATAACGTTCAGCCCTCAGAGCTCGTTGTGTACTAGCGAGGACCAATGTAGGTGAAAGATCATGCCTATATAAGGAATCATGACTATAATAGGACATGTACAGTTATGACCATAATAGGGCATATGCGGCTTTGACCATAATAGGGCAAGTACGAATATGACCGTATTAGGGCAAATACGAATACGTCCATTTTAGGGCATGTATGAACAGGTCTACATTAGGGCCTCTATACGGGACATAACAGCACCTCTCATGCTGATTGATCACCCTGCACTCACCTCACTCCCCTTGCACATTCACCACTCATCCGTACACCCACACCACCCACCCTGCATACACATTGCTCACCTTGCACTGCAACACTCAATCTGCACACTCATGCGCCGCTTGCTTGCACTTGCACAAGGCTCACCCAGCAGACATAGGCTGCTCACTCTGAACTGATGCACCTGGTGACCAGAAGCCACAGATCTTGGAGAGAGAGAGAGAAGTCGTTGCTGTGGGTATTTGTAGTCCACGCATCACAAACCTCATGGGCCACCCACGCACCTAGTAAGCCCGTCACAGACCGGCCTGAGAACCAAAGCCACGGACACCGCTGCATGCAGCAGCCGGAAGAACAACCTGAGCTGGCCCCGCCGCCACTAGGAACTTGTGACTGGACAATCCGTCACTCACTCTCACCACCCCAGGTCGGCTGGCCCTACCCCAGACTTCCGCCGCTGACTGCCCCACCCTCCTCCCACCAACAGAGCGGCTGCCAGGGCGAAGGATGGCTGCCCTGGCCTAGTTACCGTGCCTGATGCGTGCCTGTGTGTGCTCACTCCTTGCCTACAGTGACTGAGTGAGCGCACAGACATCACAAGTCCGTCTCCTGGCCTCGCTTACAAGTAAAATATGTGGGTGATTGCGGTGTCCTCGCCTAAAATGATGGAATCCCGGCGTGACAAATTAGCCTCTCATTCTTTGAAGGTCGATAGAAGTCACACCGCTGAATTCGAGGACATGGACACATCCAATCACGGACTGTGTATACAAATAACGCACACCATTGTCCCGCGAGTGCTGGGGGGGGGAGAGGGGTGTTGGCTAATAAAGTAAAAAAGTGAGCGCAGTGTCCCTAGCGGGCGCAGCGCTCATTAAAGTAATTAAAAAAACATAGAAGAGAACGAGGAGAGGTCACTGTCGCTCCACTCGGGCTCCTGCTTGACGGCGGCCCGGGCCTGCGGTGTTGCGCCACAGCTCGTCAGCAGAGTGGAGAGCATGCTCATGTACGAGTCCTGATGGGTGGGGCCTAAAGGAGACAGGGAGGGTGCAAACAAGCCTCACTTGCAATGAAAAGCGAGCGTTCAGCATAAATTGTGGCGCGCGCCAATCAAAAGCATGGGTGGAGCTTCCACCCCACTTCCGAAAGCAACCCGACGACAATAGATCTCGCAGAGTGAGCAGCGCATGCGCTGCGACGCTAGGCGAGACCTAAAAAGCACGTGCCGCTTCCTAACAGGGAAAGTAAAATACCCCTACCTTATTACGCCTTGTGTTTATGTTTGGCTAAAATCAGCCTTTGCTCTGCACGGCTGCAATGGAAGGTCATTGTTATTATGTATTCATGCTTGCATTAGCAGAGGTCTTCAAACTTTTTTGCTTTGAACCCCCCTAAGATAGATGTTTCGAAGTCAGGCCCCCCTCCAAAAGTTTAGGAGAAGGATTGGGGGAGCGGTAGAGACGGGGCTGAGCACAGGGGGCAAGACTTATGAGATAATTTCAGTGGTACGTATTCTGTAGCTCAAAGTCCACACTGAATGTGAGACACAAAACAGCAAATACATCGAGCAAAACCAGTGGTTGACCCAAAAATACTGCTCCCCATAATTGGGGTGTTGTAAGCCCCTCGCACTCCTGGCCCGCAATGCTACTGCACCTACTGCACCAATGATAACTGAGGCCCTGAGTAGCAGGCTATCACCTCTGCCGCTTTCACCTCTTCCCCACATTTCCTGACCATCATGTCAACCTTGCAACAGGCTCTCTGTCCCTTTCAAGAAAAAAGAAGCTCCCACATGAAATCCCATTTTTTTCTGCAAGGATGCCCTAATGCTACATATGAAAATGAGTCCCCATGACCCCTTTTTAAAGTGAAAGTCATAACTGTGATACAGTGTGCCCCTTAGAACCCTAGACTGCTGCACCTACTTCACTTATAATAGCTTCTGCCTTGCAAAGCAGGCTATCTTCTCTGCAATTTGGTAAAACAGGGCCCCATCTTGCCACATCCCCCTCCCTGCCATCTCTGAGGCTAAACTAAGGTGCCTCCTCTGCTTCAGTTTTCCCCTCGCTTGAGCCATTGCTCCGAGGCTGAAAGCAATACCGACATAGCAAGTGTGCATTGGCCCCTAATGCAAGCCAAGGAGGGTGGTAAAACTGCCATGATTGGGATTTTCTTGGCTCCTCATGCCATGGGACCCTTGTGCCACTCTACCTGCAGCACTGTTAGACCTGGCTTTCTTGGCGTGGGTCTCCCTTCCATTTTTTTTATGATGCCTCCAATGTTATTGATCTGTTTTTGCGTGTGTTAGATGCTTTGGGCACTGTGCCACTGCTATTCAGTGCCACAGTGCAAGTGCTCCCTATGATAAATTGTGTTATGTATTAGTGACTCCCTGATTGGATGATTGGTTTACTTGTCAGTCCCTAGTACAGTGCACTGAGTGTGCCCAGGGCTTGTAAATCCAATGCTGCTGGTGGGCTTGCAGCACTGGTTGTGCCACCCACAGAAGCAGCTTGTAAAATGTGTCTAAGGCCTGCCATTGCAGAGCCTGTGTGCAGTCTGGTACTGTCATACTGACTGGGCAAGTGCACCCACTTGCCAGTCCCTAAACCTTCCCTTTTCTTCATGTCAGACACCCCTATGGTAGGCCCAAGGGCAGGGTGCATTGTAAGTATAAGGTAGGACATGCCCTGGTGTGTGTGGCATGTCCTAATAGTGAATTACAGCCATTTTTGTTTTTCACTATTACAAGGCTACCTGTTCTCCATAGGCCAGAATGGGCAGTTTTGATTATTACACCTTATAATCCTACCTGACCCAGGGGACATGGTAGAAAAACGAATTTAGTATGCCTGAACTCAGAATGATAAAATACATCTTTTAGTGAAGTTGGTTTTAACATTCTGTGTTTGAAAATACCACTTTTAGAAAGTGGGTATTTTCTTGCCTAAACTTCCAAGCCTGCCTCTGCTAGGTTGTGTATTCATTGTCTGGGTTTGTGAGTGACAGGGGCTGGGGAAATTCCAGGAGACAGGGTGAGGCAGCCAGGGCTGAATCGAGAGATCTGCATCCAGAGTGGAGGGAGGAGTTACACCTGGGTCTGAATAGGGCTGTGCCTGCCTTCCACAATGCTGGCTCCACCTCTCTGCCGGGCGGCTAAGCACTCTGCCCCACATTCTGAAAGGAAGGAAGGAGTCCTGTAAACAAAGTGCTCCAGGACTGACCAGAACTGGTTTGGACTAGGCAAAGGCCTCTCTGCCTTCAGAGAACAAAGAGAAACTGTGTATAAAAAGGGGACCCAGACCCCTAGGAAATTAGATCACTTTGGGAAACAAGAAGAAACCTTTGCTGAGGAGAGGAACCAGAAGGAACTGAGGAGAGACTATCCCTAAGCTGAAGTGCTGCTTGGGGGATTGGCCTGCAGTGGTTGCCTGAGGGCCAATGAAAGGAGAAAAGGACTTTGTGTGCACTTTTATTCAACTTGTGAAGGATCTCCAAGGGCTTGAGAAAAGAGCTTGCCTCCTGCTGAAGTCTCAGGGACAACAGACTTCAACCCCCAGCTCCCCAAGAGTTCTTTGGAAGTGCCTGCTGCTGTTTTGGGCCTTCTGAGGGACTGCGTGTCGCAAGGAGCTGGAAGCGTGACTCAAGAGGGAGAAGCGTGTCACCGTCGCAGCCGCTGCCGTCGCATCGTGGATGTCGCCGCTGTAGCTGTCGCATTGCACCGCATCTCAAGAAACATCCCGCAACCCCGAAGAAGCGTGTCGCTGCCGCTGCCGTCGCATCGTAGATGTCGCCGCTGTAGCTGTCGCATTGCACCACATCCAGAGAAGAGTCTCGCCACGAGGAAGAAGCGTGTCGCCGTCACAGCCGCTGCCGTCGCAGCCGCTGCCGTCGCATCGTAGATGTCGCCGCTGTAGCTGTCGCATTGCACTCAAGAGAAGCGCCTCGCATCCACGGAGAAGCGTGCCGCCGTCGGAGCTGCTGCCGTCGCATCACGGAACAAGGGTGTCGCCGCTGCAGTTGTCGCATCGAGCGGAAGCGTCTCGCAACGTCGGAGAAGAGTGTCGCCACCAAAGCCGCTGTCGTCGCATCACGGAACAAGGGTGTCGCCGCTGCAGCTGACGCATCGAGCCGAGACTTCTCGCAACATCGGAGAAGCGTGCCGCATCAGGAAGAACTTGACGTCTTTATTTCTTTGCACCGGATCTTTGCCGCATCTCCATCTCTGCAACACTTTCGTTGTAGAAGCGTGACGCATCGTAAGGTACATTGACTCAAAGTGTCGCATTTTAAGAACTGAAGAGAACTAAGCTAAACCTACCATTTTAAGTACAGTATTGTGGATTTTTGTCGTTTATGGTCTTGTGTTAAATCTATATAAAGAATACTTATTTTTGATATAAAACTTGTGTGGTGTCCATCTGTAGTGTTGTCACTGGATTACTGTATGTGTTCACAAATGCTTAACACACTGCCTCTGAGATAAGCCTGTCTGCTCGTGCCAAGCTACCAAGGGGTGAGCAGGGGTTATTTTAGGAGTGTACCCCTACCCTGACTAGAGGCGTAGGGTCCCTATTTGTCACAAGTACCTACCTGTGCCAACTAGAGACCCCCAAATCTAACAAGCACCAATTATACTTTCTGTCCTCAAGTGTTGAAAAAAGAAGCAGCAAGGTTGACCCGGGCTCAAATGCTAGCAAGGACCATGGGCTCCCACAGCACCTTTATCATAGTAAGGAAGACATAATTGTGGGACAGTGGCCACTGACACCCTTGTCTCAGTACCTGTTACACTAATGATTGTGATGGCCCTTTTTTATTTGAAAAAGCCCCTATATACCACAACCTTTGTAGGGGGCATCTCTGAGGACGGTGTCTGTTCATTTGTAAATGAAAATGAGCCCCCACATAGTGACCCCTCTTCTGGGCCATATCTTTGAAACTACCCATGGACTTGTTCCTTTTGGGTTTCTCCTCTGCCATTACTAAGTAATAATGACTTACATATTCACAGTGCTTTCTGTCACTGGCTGGGATTTCATAGCACTCTAAATACATAAGTCAATATTCCACACTCCGCCAACTAGGATACAAATCTGTGCCTCTCTGGTCACACACACACACACACCCCTATTTACAGTGATCACATTAATCAACTGATAAGTCATATTTGGCACAATAAGATTATTTTTTTTTGGGTAGTTTTATATAGCGCAATTTTGACCCGAGATATCGCAGGGCTTTACATGAGCACAAATTACATTACACAAGGTCACATTTGTTTGTAGGCACAGGAGATTAAGTGATTTGCCCAGAATAACAGGATGTTTAACTTGCATTTATTTTTTATTTCATTGTGTGTGCGTTACTTTTTTGCCTTCGTAACTGCATATAAAATAACAAAATCCTTACAGAATAGTTTGTTCTTCTTAGCCACCTCTTTGACCCTGCTACCACACTCAATGACCCCATCCCCCATAGCACGGTTTCTATACTTTACACTTCGTCTGTTTGTAAATGAAAACGGCCTAGAAATGCGCCAAAAAAAGACGGCCACACTTCCAGGCGATCTTCATTTACACTTCTTTACTGAGGCATTTGCGCCCCCCCTTGGGAATGCAGTCACGGACCCCCAGGGGGGCGCGCCCCACAGTTTGAAGACCTCTGCAGTAGGGTATGCGAAAGTTGCTGCAGACCCTGGCTGAAGCCTGTTCTACTGCCAGGTGGGCAGGAGGAACCATTGCCTCTCATCTGGCTGCACCTCTGGGAGGGGCCTGTTATTTAACGTGGATTGCAGGCTCCTCTTCTGGGGCTTCGGGTCGGACTGGGTGACTTGAAGGTAGGCCACAGCAGTTGCTGGATGCCCCAAGCCCTCCCAGCTCTGCAAGGCCCAGCGCAAGGCTGGGAGCAGCAGGCGCCAGTCACCCGCTATGACAAGCGAGGGTGCATACAAAACAACGCTCCCGATTTATGTGGAAAACTTTCAGGGGTATATTCACAAGAATGTGTGATAACTACCGCAAGAGTAGCGTAACGCAACTTTCAATAACGCAGCCCATCACGGGAAAATAACCCCGTGTCAACGTGGAATTCACAACAAGGCGGTACCATGCGATAGCCACCAGATAACGCGTCAAATGTCAGCGTGAAAATCAACGCCACGCCCCAAAAATGCGAAACGCGAGAAATCATGCGATGAGGCCAATCGCGGTACAGAAATCAGTGAACACCAGCCACAGGCCTGTAAATCCCACGCGGCCGGCGGAAAAAAGCACCATAAAAGAAAGAAAAAAAAATAGCCCAAAAACTATTCAAACTGCGTAGCAACATGGATGCACCCGGACCTAGTGCAGAGGACAAGCCGAACACCACAAGCCCTACGGAGGACCATCCAGGAACCCCGCTTTCGGGGAAGGGCAAGGACAAGAGGAAGAGGAAGACCAGGTGCAGGCCGCAGGAAGACGAGATCATCGTCACGGGGTGACCGAACACCATCAACAACTGTTCGGCACCTCCACTGCAGCACTGGCAACCCAAACCGAAATATGGCAGGCCATCCTCACCAACGTCAATGCAGTCGGAGTGTCCAGGAGGTCACTGGAGGAGGTCAAGAGGCACTGGCATGATCTGAAAAGGCAGACCAAACATAAGCTCGCCGCCAACAGGGAGGCAGCAACGGCGACTGGAGGTGGGAGTCCTGCGACAAAGGAGGAGCTGGATGAGCTGGAGCAAATGGTGGCCACAGTCAGCAGTGAGGAGACGGTGGCAGAATTGGGGGCCTGGACACAGCACGATACGACCTGACCCAACAGCAACAGGGTGAGTAACCACTAGGGACGGGGGGACGGGGGGAGATGGGCACAATGGCACACATGCACAATTACGCGCTGCACACAGCACACCCACAATGACCGTGGAACATTGTAAGAAAGTGGCTCTGTATATACTGCACCAAAGTAAGGTTCAGTGTGCACAGAGTCCACAGTCCCCAGAGGTTTGGCAGAGGCTAAAGTTAGATACAACCTTACTCTCTAAAGTGGTAGCTTGGTCGAGCAGTAAGGCAGTATCAGAGGACAGTGTAAAGCATTTGTTGTACACACTCAGTCAGCAAATGAAGCCACACACTCAAGAACTGAACTCTAGGCCAATGGTTTGTATATAAAAATATAGTTGTTTTATTTTAGAACCAACAATGGGTGTCAAAATATACTTTCTCAGAATGAGATGCTTTAGTTAACTACTGTTCAATTGGCAATAGACTTTTGAATGCAATAGTTACAGTTGTTGCAATATGCAACACAATTTTAAACACAATTATACATTGAGCTCAATGGAAATTTCTGGTTAAATGCAATAGATTACTTTTTGGATTACTTTTCTAACCACGGGACTGGATCTTGGATTCAGTCCCGGGACACTTCCTGTAAACAGGTGAGAAAAAGCGTTTTGGTTATGGTAGTGATTTTTGAGGAATATTACTGTATTTCAAAAGTTGACACTTAGAAACTTTTCTGGGTAAAATTACCAATGTTATCCTAGGGAAGGAAATACAGTTTGCAAGCAAAGTATGTTTACGTTACTTTTGTAATCCAGTGCTGGACTCCTAGGTTCAGCACTGGGACATTTACTTAAAACAGGTAAGTAATTACGTTTTTGTAGTTTGTACGATTTTTAAAGAATATTTGTATGATTCAGAAATCGACACTTAGAAACTTTTTCAACAAAAAGCAGGCAATGATATCCTATGAGAGGAATTTCCAGTTACTGGTAAGTACGGTAAAAATTACTTTTCATGGTCGGTACTGGACTAAAAGATGCAGTACTGAGGTCTCTCCTGATAGTAGGTGAGTAATTCGGAATTCGTTACTGTTGTGATTTTTAAGCAATATTTTGGTATTTCAAAAGTGGACACTTAGAAGAAATTTCACAGAAAACCAGTCAATGGATCCCTATGTAAGAAAATTCAATTCGCCGGTAAGTTACTTTTAACGTTACTTTTGTAATCCAGTGCTGGACTCCTAGGTTCAGCCCTGGGACATTTACTTAAAACAGGTAAGTAATTACGTTTTGGTAGTCTGTACGATTTTTAAAGAATATTCTTGTTTTCAAAAGTCGACACTTAGAAACTTTTTGGAAGAAAAAGTGTCCATGTTATCCTATGAGGAAAAATGAGTTATCGGTCTCGAGGTAAGTAATCGGTCTTTTGAGTTAGGGTTCTGGGGTTAGACTCAGGGGTCTCCCAGGGTCAGTGATGCACTGTTGTTGCACCCTCAGCGGCACTAGGGCGGCCGGGTGCAGAGTGTTGAGGCCCAATGTTATCCTATGGAGGATAGGGGGACTCCGGTTGGTGGCGGCTGGCAAGCAGGCCACGGGGTTGTGGGAGCAAAGCTCCTAGGGTTAAGCTCAGGGCACGTTGGGGACCAAGTTAGCACCAAAGAGGCACCCTCAGCGGCACTAGGGCGGCCGGGTGCAGAGTGCTGTTTTGAGGTCGGGTGCCCTGTTGATTTCAATGGAAATTTTCGGTTTTGGTTTTCAGCTGCAGGCTCGGTCCAGGAAGACTTCCAGGAGGAACCAACAGCTGGGCAGGTAAGTTGGAGGGCTCGGGGACGTAGGTGCACCTCGGGTTCCTTTCTCCAGGGCGCAGGGCGTCTGGATGCAGGGGTGTCTTTTGAGGTCGGATTTCACCTTACCGGGCCACTCGCGGTTGGGGGTTCTCCGTGCAGAGGCTGCAGGCGACGTCGGGGAGTCCTGGAGGGGTCAACCCACGGTGGACTCGGACTCTGGAGAGCTGGGGGACCTCGCTGGGACCGGTGGGCCACTTGAACTCGGGCTGTAGGCGACGGGTGCAGTGGTGGTTCCAGGCGTCGGGTTTCTTTCTCCTCAGCAGGCTCGGAGTCTTTGTTTGGTGTTTCTTTTGAACAGAGCTGCTGTTCACAGGAGATCCGGTCTTTGTTGAAGGCAGTCAGTCCTCCCTGGGGTTCTGGAGGTCGCTGGCTGCAGGACAAGACTATTTTTGGCGCAGGATCTCTGGAAACTGCAGACGGGCCGGTAGGGCTGGGGCCAAGTCAGTTGTTCTCTGCAGTCTCCTCTGCTGGGCGTCTTCTTTCGTCCTTTTTCTTCTTAGGTTGCGGGAATCTAAGGAAGGAAGGTTCAGGGTGCCCCTAAATACTAGATTTAGGGGCGTTACAGGTAGGTAAAGGGCAGGGACCAATGGGTCCCTGCCCTGGGGTGGGTACACCCCCTATCCTGCCACTCTCCTGTGGGAGGGGGCAGGAGCCTAGTCCTGATTGGGCAGGGCTCCCCATCTTCAAGATGGCGAGAGCCCGGAGATGTGCTTCACCTCGCCTCCCCCACCTGAGGGGTGGGGTTGGCAGAGGGTGGCACACCCCTTTCCTCCCTTGGTGTTTCCTCCAGTCTTCCCACCAGGATGGGGGAGGAACCGGTGGGGACCAGTTGCTGAGTACAGCAAGTGGTCTGGGAAGCTCACAAAGGCGGAATGCCTTTGAAGCTTCCCCCTGCCCATCCTGGGGGAGGGGCCTAGCACCTCACCCAGGACGTGCATTGTTGCAGGCCCGGGAGAGCGGATGGCTCTCTACCCAGGGGTCCAGCAACATGTCTGCTGTGTGGCAGCCTAGGCAGCCCCTCAGACAAGACGTGGATTGTAGGTTAGGTTTAGGGGGTAACTCTAAGTTGCCCTCTGACGTGCATTTTACAGTAAATCCCACACTGGCATCAGTGTGGGTGTACTGTGCTGAGGAGTTTGATACCAAACTTCTCAGTCTTCAGTGCAGCCATCATGGTGCTGTGGAGTACGTGCTGACGACCTCCCAGCACCATATACTCGGAATGGCAGCCCTGCACTTACAGTGCCCAGGAATGGGCCTGGGTACTGTAGGGGCACAGGGCTCATGCACCTGTGCCCTCACCACTGGCATAGGGCACCCAGCTAGAGGGGTGACTGAGGTATGCCAGGGCAGTGTGTTTGTGGGCATGGCACACAGGGATGTGTGCCATGTCGACTCTCTGTTTTGTTCTGCACCAAGACACTCAGCCTGCAAGGGCAGTGTGTGTGTGTCAGGGTACAGGGCCTCTAAGGGTGGCACAATAAGTGCTGCAGCCCTTGGGGTCTTCTCTGGTCACAGTGCCCTGGGTACCTAGGGTACCATTTACCAGGGGCTTACCTGTGGCCAGAGATGCCAATTGGGTTTAGGCTGAGTACAGTTTTTAGGGAAGGAACACAGGCCCTGGGTACCTGATTGGCAGGGATCCAGGGCACACCAAGGAAAAGTGCATCAGTTATCAGGCAAAAAGTGGGGGGTTACTGCAACAGAAACCCACTTTCCTACACAAGCCCCCCCAGCCCAAAGGCCAGGAGACTCAGCCAACGCTGGGAGAGCCTGTCTAGTCTTTCAGGCGAGGAAGAGTTGGGGAAGTGGTTTGAAAGTTGCAGGGCCTACTCCGCCTTATATCCTTCTGTCCAGGTCAGTCCCTTTGGGGAGCTGGCCTACCTCATCAGTTTCAGGACCTAATTCCCAAAGCTCCTCTCCTTGCTCTTTAGTGTCTTCACCCCATCTTTTAAGTTTGGGTTCAGAGGTGCCCACCTCTGCAAAGTCTAACTTAGCCAGGGCAAAGCCCAGCTTACCCACAGAGGTCACCCACAGTTTGAGCAACCCCACCATGACCAATAGGGTCAGGGGCCTAGCTTGTTATTTGGCAGGGGGTTAGGCCACCATGCCAAGGATAGGGCTGCCATGAAGGCTAACACCCAGCAGAGGCTGCTGACAGCTGTCAGTGCCCAGAACCACACCTTTAGCTCCTGTCTGGCAAGTGAAGGGGCTATCTTACAGGTTTCTTTGGGTCCTGGCTGTCTGCCTGTTGCTTTAGGGTGGGGGGTCACTAAACTTTGTAGTGAGCACCCTTCCTCCACCCTTTGTTCTGCCAGCTGAGGAGCCACCAACTCAGGCTGGACAGTTGCCTGACTAGTCAGGTCTTCTTGTTGGCTAGGGGGCTTTACCAGGGCCACTTCTGGAGTTTTCCCTCACTGGGATAGAATCTCCCTGGCCCTCTGGGACTGTGGCTAACAGTTGCCCACCTTTCCTACCCTGTTCCTTTTTACTCTTTTGGGGCTCAGCTGCACTGACTGCAGGTTGAGCCCCCCAGGTTTCTTGGGTGAGGCCTGGCATTGGGCCAGTGCCTCTCTTTGGCTCAGGTCCACCTCTAAGTGGTCATTCCCCAGGAGACAATCAAGGGGAGGTCTTTACTGACTACCACCTTTCTCCATCTAAGGGACCCAGCTATGACTAGGGGCACTACAGCCACAGGCCTAACAGTGACTCCCCTGGGACAGCCCTTACTCTCCTTGATTCCCCTGGGACATACTGGTGTGGGAGTACCAACCTGTCATGCACCACAGTGTGACTGGCACAGGTATCTCTCAGGGCAGTGGCTGGGATTCCATTCACCAGTAGGCGGTGGAAGTGTCTACTCCCCTCTGGGATCTCCAGCTTACCTCTTGGGCCCATTTTCCAGTTGAAAGCTAGGAGGACTTCCTCATCTGAGGACCCTTCCTCCAGAGCTACACTGGCAACTCCTGGGGCTACACTAGTCACCCCTGGGGCTGTACTAGGGATCTTGTTTTTAGGACAGCTAGGGTCCTTGGTGTGGTGTCCTGACTTCTGACAGTTGTGACACCATATTCTGTTGGGATCCCAATTCTTACCTTGGTACCCTGGTTTAGTTTGTGAGGTGTCTTTGGGCCCACCCTCCTGGACAGGTTTTTGGGGGCTGCCTGGGACTCCTTACTTTTATCCTTAAGGGGTTCACTATCTTTCTTCTGGGGAGGCTTTGTGACCCCTTTCTTTTGGTCACCCCCAGTGGATGTCCTAGTTACCCTTGTTCTGACCCAGTGGTCTGCCTTCTTTCCCAATTCTTGGGGAGAAATTAGACCTAGGTCTACCAAATGCTGATGCAACTTTTCGTTTGTGCAATTACTTAGTATGTGTTCCTTCATAAACAAATTGTAAAGTCCAGGAAAATCCTGCACATTATGTCCAGCTAACCAACCATCCAGTGTCTTTACTGAGTAGTCTACGAAGTCAATCCAGGACTGGGTCTGGGTTTTGTGAGCCCCCTGAATCTAATTCTATACTCCTCAGTAGTGAGCCCAAATCCCTCAATCAGAGTATTCTTCATGAGGTCATAGGACCCTGCATCTGGCCCAGAGAGGGTCAGAAGCCTGTCTCTGCAGTTACCAGAGAACAGTTCCCACAGGAGTGCCCCCAGAGAGGTTTCTTTACTTTTCTTATTTCACAAGCCCTCTCAAAGGCTGTGAACCATTTGGTGATGTCATCGCCTTCCTCAAATTTAGGGACAATCCCTTTGGGGATTTTAGGATCAGAAGTTTCCTCCCTATCCTTAGTTTTAGTATTGCTGCCACCATTGATGGGTGCTAAACCCATCTCCTGTCTTTCCTTCTCTAGAGCCAGGAGTCTGGTCTCTAGGTCCAGTCTTTTGGCCAACCTTGCTAAAAGGTGGTCCTCCTCACTAAGGCTATCCTCAGTGTCCTCTCTGGGACCTGAACCACCTAGGTGGCCCCTAGGTCCCCAGAGGTTTACTCTTGGAAATAAGGGTGCAGTGACCCTGTCTTCCCTAGGAAGTGGTGGAGGTGGGTTACCATCCCCATCCTCCTCACTCCTTTCCTCCTCTGCGTGGTCATCACCATGCTCAGAGGGGTGGGCCTTAGCATACTCAGCCAGGAGCTCCTGGAGCCCTTGTTTGGTTGGATGCTGGCCCATTGGTATATTTTTAAGTTTACATAAGGACCTTATCTCTTTGAAAGACAAATGAAGATAAGGGGTGAGGTCGAGCTCCTCAACCATGTCCTGTATGTCATTATTATTTTCACTAATAGCTGGGTTGTTTTCTTGAGACATTCTAACAAAAAGTTCTAACCCCTCTACCCTTGACTATAGTGACTTTTTATTTTCTACAATTTTAAAGGGACTTAAGCAAGGCCCTAACAAGACTTTTAGTAATTTGGTAAAAAATGCCAATTTGAAAAAATCAGAATTCTAAAGGCAATTTAAGAGTTCTGTCGTGTGATCAGATGGTAACCAAGTAGTCCAACAATGCAAGTTTGTATCCCACCGCTGATCCACCAATGTAAGAAAGTGGCTCTGTATATACTGCACCAAAGTAAGGTTCAGTGTGCACAGAGTCCACAGTCCCCAGAGGTTTGGCAGAGGCTAAAGTTAGATACAACCTTACTCTCTAAAGTGGTAGCTTGGTCGAGCAGTAAGGCAGTATCAGAGGACAGTGTAAAGCATTTGTTGTACACACTCAGTCAGCAAATGAAGCCACACACTCAAGAACTGAACTCTAGGCCAATGGTTTGTATATAAAAATATAGTTGTTTTATTTTAGAACCAACAATGGGTGTCAAAATATACTTTCTCAGAATGAGATGCTTTAGTTAACTACTGTTCAATTGGCAATAGACTTTTGAATGCAATAGTTACAGTTGTTGCAATATGCAACACAATTTTAAACACAATTATACATTGAGCTCAATGGAAATTTCTGGTTAAATGCAATAGATTACTTTTTGGATTACTTTTCTAACCACGGGACTGGATCTTGGATTCAGTCCCGGGACACTTCCTGTAAACAGGTGAGAAAAAGCGTTTTGGTTATGGTAGTGATTTTTGAGGAATATTACTGTATTTCAAAAGTTGACACTTAGAAACTTTTCTGGGTAAAATTACCAATGTTATCCTAGGGAAGGAAATACAGTTTGCAAGCAAAGTATGTTTACGTTACTTTTGTAATCCAGTGCTGGACTCCTAGGTTCAGCACTGGGACATTTACTTAAAACAGGTAAGTAATTACGTTTTTGTAGTTTGTACGATTTTTAAAGAATATTTGTATGATTCAGAAATCGACACTTAGAAACTTTTTCAACAAAAAGCAGGCAATGATATCCTATGAGAGGAATTTCCAGTTACTGGTAAGTACGGTAAAAATTACTTTTCATGGTCGGTACTGGACTAAAAGATGCAGTACTGAGGTCTCTCCTGATAGTAGGTGAGTAATTCGGAATTCGTTACTGTTGTGATTTTTAAGCAATATTTTGGTATTTCAAAAGTGGACACTTAGAAGAAATTTCACAGAAAACCAGTCAATGGATCCCTATGTAAGAAAATTCAATTCGCCGGTAAGTTACTTTTAACGTTACTTTTGTAATCCAGTGCTGGACTCCTAGGTTCAGCCCTGGGACATTTACTTAAAACAGGTAAGTAATTACGTTTTGGTAGTCTGTACGATTTTTAAAGAATATTCTTGTTTTCAAAAGTCGACACTTAGAAACTTTTTGGAAGAAAAAGTGTCCATGTTATCCTATGAGGAAAAATGAGTTATCGGTCTCGAGGTAAGTAATCGGTCTTTTGAGTTAGGGTTCTGGGGTTAGACTCAGGGGTCTCCCAGGGTCAGTGATGCACTGTTGTTGCACCCTCAGCGGCACTAGGGCGGCCGGGTGCAGAGTGTTGAGGCCCAATGTTATCCTATGGAGGATAGGGGGACTCCGGTTGGTGGCGGCTGGCAAGCAGGCCACGGGGTTGTGGGAGCAAAGCTCCTAGGGGTTAAGCTCAGGGCACGTTGGGGACCAAGTTAGCACCAAAGAGGCACCCTCAGCGGCACTAGGGCGGCCGGGTGCAGAGTGCTGTTTTGAGGTCGGGTGCCCTGTTGATTTCAATGGAAATTTTCGGTTTTGGTTTTCAGCTGCAGGCTCGGTCCAGGAAGACTTCCAGGAGGAACCAACAGCTGGGCAGGTAAGTTGGAGGGCTCGGGGACGTAGGTGCACCTCGGGTTCCTTTCTCCAGGGCGCAGGGCGTCTGGATGCAGGGGTGTCTTTTGAGGTCGGATTTCACCTTACCGGGCCACTCGCGGTTGGGGGGTTCTCCGTGCAGAGGCTGCAGGCGACGTCGGGGAGTCCTGGAGGGGTCAACCCACGGTGGACTCGGACTCTGGAGAGCTGGGGGACCTCGCTGGGACCGGTGGGCCACTTGAACTCGGGCTGTAGGCGACGGGTGCAGTGGTGGTTCCAGGCGTCGGGTTTCTTTCTCCTCAGCAGGCTCGGAGTCTTTGTTTGGTGTTTCTTTTGAACAGAGCTGCTGTTCACAGGAGATCCGGTCTTTGTTGAAGGCAGTCAGTCCTCCTGGGGTTCTGGAGGTCGCTGGCTGCAGGACAAGACTATTTTTGGCGCAGGATCTCTGGAAACTGCAGACGGGCCGGTAGGGCTGGGGCCAAGTCAGTTGTTCTCTGCAGTCTCCTCTGCTGGGCGTCTTCTTTCGTCCTTTTTCTTCTTAGGTTGCGGGAATCTAAGGAAGGAAGGTTCAGGGTGCCCCTAAATACTAGATTTAGGGGCGTTACAGGTAGGTAAAGGGCAGGGACCAATGGGTCCCTGCCCTGGGAGTGGGTACACCCCTATCCTGCCACTCTCCTGTGGGAGGGGGCAGGAGCCTAGTCCTGATTGGGCAGGGCTCCCCATCTTCAAGATGGCGAGAGCCCGGAGATGTGCTTCACCTCGCCTCCCCCACCTGAGGGGTGGGGTTGGCAGAGGGTGGCACACCCCCTTTCCTCCCTTGGTGTTTCCCTCCAGTCTTCCCACCAGGATGGGGGAGGAACCGGTGGGGACCAGTTGCTGAGTACAGCAAGTGGTCTGGGGAAGCTCACAAGGCGGAATGCCTTTGAAGCTTCCCCTGCCCATCCTGGGGGAGGGGGCCTAGCACCTCACCCAGGACGTGCATTGTTGCAGGCCCGGGAGAGCGGATGGCTCTCTACCCAGGGGTCCAGCAACATGTCTGCTGTGTGGCAGCCTAGGCAGCCCCTCAGACAAGACGTGGATTGTAGGTTAGGTTTAGGGGGTAACTCTAAGTTGCCCTCTGACGTGCATTTTACAGTAAATCCCACACTGGCATCAGTGTGGGTGTACTGTGCTGAGGAGTTTGATACCAAACTTCTCAGTCTTCAGTGCAGCCATCATGGTGCTGTGGAGTACGTGCTGACGACCTCCCAGCACCATATACTCGGAATGGCAGCCCTGCACTTACAGTGCCCAGGAATGGGCCTGGGTACTGTAGGGGCACAGGGCTCATGCACCTGTGCCCTCACCACTGGCATAGGGCACCCAGCTAGAGGGGTGACTGAGGTATGCCAGGGCAGTGTGTTTGTGGGCATGGCACACAGGGATGTGTGCCATGTCGACTCTCTGTTTTGTTCTGCACCAAGACACTCAGCCTGCAAGGGCAGTGTGTGTGTGTCAGGGTACAGGGCCTCTAAGGGTGGCACAATAAGTGCTGCAGCCCTTAGGGGTCTTCTCTGGTCACAGTGCCCTGGGTACCTAGGGTACCATTTACCAGGGGCTTACCTGTGGCCAGAGATGCCAATTGGGTTTAGGCTGAGTACAGTTTTTAGGGAAGGAACACAGGCCCTGGGTACCTGATTGGCAGGGATCCAGGGCACACCAAGGAAAAGTGCATCAGTTATCAGGCAAAAAGTGGGGGGGTTACTGCAACAGAAACCCACTTTCCTACACACATGTCCCTGAATGCCTTGGCACACTGCAGCACACATAGAAACGCCAAGTAGGCCCCCATCCACAATGTGCACAGAGGGCCCCCCCTATCACCAATATCACAACCGACCCGTGCACATGTGCTGAATCCAGCAAAGCAGCTGCTCCGTGACCCACACTGACTATGCATGTAACACTGCATGTCCGATAGCATGGCAGCTGCCCCAAAAAAATGACATGGCCCACGAAGCGACATGGAGGTTTCCAAGTGCGGATCACATCCGTAAAGGAGCAGGTCACACTCCGACGTGTCCACGTGCACCCACAACCCATGCCTTACAATACACGCAGCAGACAAACAATGCACCAGGCTCAAAAACAGTCCGCGAGCACACATGACCCAAGGCAAAAGCAAATCAGGCCCCAAAAAGCACCCAATTCAAAGGCACCCCGCCTCAAAGGGAGAAGGCTACATGAAATCAGAGCTGCAGGGGCAACTCACCCACAATGCAGCACACACACATAGCAATCACAGAACATCAGCAATGAAGGCAATGTGGTACAAAGTGCAACACCAGCACCACAGGACAGAGTTCACAACAGGTTCCGCTCGTGCGTAGTAACTGTCCACCCACATCTGGCATTGCCTGACACTGTGTGATGATAATGTACGGGTACTACCACACATCCGTCATGTAGTCATAAAACACACTGACTGCCATCAAATAGCCAGCACCCCCCAAACAGTCACAATGTACATTGGCATGCAGTCTGAATGTATACATCTCTAAATCATCACCATACATGTGAAACACTGTTAACCTGCATCTCCCCTTTACATTGCAGAGGGACAAACAACACCCCCTGCAGAGCACACCACACATCCCACCATTGATGATGAAGAGGACAACCTGCACATATGTCAAGACACCCTCCAATGGATGTTGGACAGCCTCTGCACCCCACCCCCAGGAGCAGGCCAGGCCAGCTGCCTCAAGGTGACCCCACCACCTGCACAGACCACACAGCAGGAAACACACACCACCACGGCTGTCTCCCAGGACCCCCCGACCAATACATGGAATTCCAACGGCGTGTGTTGGGTTGCCAGGTGGAGTTGGCTCATCAGCTGCGGGTGGGTTTCGAGCTCATGGCAGCCAAACTCGATGCCATACGTGGGTGTCTGAGTCCTATCAGGGACCACGTACAGTCCCTATCGGACACCCCCTATACGCACCATGCTCCGCCACAGACCTTGGCTAACCTCGCTGGTGCCGTGAGTTTAATACAAAACACACAAGATGATGGACGGAATGCTGCACATTGGCAAACATTCACCCCCAGTCACAGATCTGGGTTTAATCCATCGTTATTTTGCTTCACCACGCCACCCCAGTTCAGACATAGCCATATGCAAATCAGTCTTGACCCTGTGCCTCATGGGAACAGTCCCGACCGAACTGCCAAGCCATGTCTTCCCTGGACCGGAATCAAGCATCCTAGGACCGGTTTCAGGCTATCAGCCTTCATCAGCCAGGATAGCTTGACTCCAGTGGCGTAGTGAGCACGGGACCCACGTCTGGGCATACCCTTCCCACTTAGGGCGAAATGCAAAACACACAAGATGATGGACGGAATGCTGCACATTGGCAAACATTCACCCCCAGTCACAGATCTGGGTTTAATCCATCGTTATTTTGCTTCACCACGCCACCCCAGTTCAGACATAGCCATGCAAATCAGTCTTGAACCTGTGCCTCATGGGAACAGTCCAGACCGAACTGCCAAGCCATGTCTTCCCTGGACCGGAATCAAGCATCCTAGGACCGGTTTCAGGCTATCAGCCTTCATCAGCCAGGATAGCTTGACTCCAGTGGCGTAGTGAGCACGGGACCCACGTCTGGGCATACCCTTCCCACTTAGGGTGAAATGCAAAACACACAAGATGATGGACGGAATGCTGCACATTGGCAAACATTCACCCCCAGTCACAGATCTGGGTTTAATCCATCGTTATTTTTGCTTCACCACGCCACCCCAGTTCAGACATAGCCATATGCAAATCAGTCTTGACCCTGTGCCTCATGGGAACAGTCCAGACCGAACTGCCAAGCCATGTCTTCCCTGGACCGGAATCAAGCATCCTAGGACCGGTTTCAGGCTATCAGCCTTCATCAGCCAGGATAGCTTGACTCCAGTGGCGTAGTGAGCACAGGACCCACGTCTGGGCATACCCTTCCCACTTAGGGCGAAATGCAAAACACACAAGATGATGGACGGAATGCTGCACATTGGCAAACATTCACCCCCAGTCACAGATCTGGGTTTAATCCATCGTTATTTTGCTTCACCACGCCACCCCAGTTCAGACTTAGCCATATGCAAATCAGTCTTGACCCTGTGCCTCATGGGAACAGTCCAGACCGAACTGCCAAGCCATGTCTTCCTTGGACCGGAATCAAGCATCCTAGGACCGGTTTCAGGCTATCAGCCTTCATCAGCCAGGATAGCTTGACTCCAGTGGCGTAGTGAGCACGGGACCCACGTCTGGGCATACCCTTCCCACTTAGGGCGAAATGCAAAACACACAAGATGATGGACGGAATGCTGCACATTGGCAAACATTCACCCCCAGTCACAGATCTGGGTTTAATCCATCGTTATTTTGCTTCACCACGCCACCCCAGTTCAGACATAGCCATATGCAAATCAGTCTTGACCCTGTGCCTCATGGGAACAGTCCAGACCGAACTGCCAAGCCATGTCTTCCCTGGACCGGAATCAAGCATCCTAGGACCGGTTTCAGGCTATCAGCCTTCATCAGCCAGGATAGCTTGACTCCAGTGGCGTAGTGAGCATGGGACCCACGTCTGGGCATACCCTTCCCACTTAGGGCGAAATTCAAAACACACAAGATGATGGACGGAATGCTGCACATTGGCAAACATTCACCCCCAGTCACAGATCTGGGTTTAATCCATCGTAATTTTGCTTCACCACGCCACCCCAGTTCAGACATAGCCATATGCAAATCAGTCTTGACCCTTTGCCTCATGGGAACAGTCCAGACCGAACTGCCAAGCCATGTCTTCCCTGGACCGGAATCAAGCATCCTAGGACCGGTTTCAGGCTATCAGCCTTCATCAGCCAGGATAGCTTGACTCCAGTGGCGTAGTGAGCACGTGACCCACGTCTGGGCATACCCTTCCCACTTAGGGCGAAATGCAAAACACACAAGATGATGGACGGAATGCTGCACATTGGCAAACATTCACCCCCAGTCACAGATCTGGGTTTAATCCATCGTTATTTTGCTTCACCACGCCACCCCAGTTCAGACATAGCCATATGCAAATCAGTCTTGACCCTGTGCCTCATGGGAACAGTCCAGACCGAACTGCCAAGCCATGTCTTCCCTGGACCGGAATCAAGCATCCTAGGACCGGTTTCAGGCTATCAGCCTTCATCAGCCAGGATAGCTTGACTCCAGTGGCCTAGTGAGCACGGGACCCACGTCTGGGCATACCCTTCCCACTTAGGGCGAAATGCAAAACACACAAGATGATGGACGGAATGCTGCACATTGGCAAACATTCACCCCCAGTCACAGATCTGGGTTTAATCCATCGTTATTTTGCTTCACCACGCCACCCCAGTTCAGACATAGCCATATGCAAATCAGTCTTGACCCTGTGCCTCATGGGAACAGTCCAGACCGAACTGCCAAGCCATGTCTTCCCTGGACCGGAATCAAGCATCCTAGGACCGGTTTCAGGCTATCAGCCTTCATCAGCCAGGATAGCTTGACTCCAGTGGCGTAGTGAGCACGGGACCCACGTCTGGGCATACCCTTCCCACTTAGGGCGAAATGCAAAACACACAA
The DNA here is from genome assembly GCA_963921515.1 of Calotriton arnoldi. Lineage (NCBI taxonomy): Eukaryota > Metazoa > Chordata > Amphibia > Caudata > Salamandridae > Calotriton > Calotriton arnoldi. Next base: position 441,141 of record CAWUFW010009655.1, on the reverse strand, counting down.
GATGATGGACGGAATGCTGCACATTGGCAAACATTCACCCCCAGTCACAGATCTGGGTTTAATCCATCGTTATTTTGCTTCACCACGCCACCCCAGTTCAGACATAGCCATATGCAAATCAGTCTTGACCCTGTGCCTCATGGGATCAGTCCAGACCGAACTGCCAAGCCATGTTTTTCCTGGACCGGAATCAAGCATCCCAGGACCGGTTTCAGGCTATCAGCCTTCATCAGCCAGGATAGCTTGACTCCAGTGGCGTAGTGAGCACGGGACCCACATCTGGGCATACCCTTCCCACTTAGGGTGAAATGCAAAACACACAAGATGATGGACGGAATGCTGCACATTGGCAAACATTCACCCCCAGTCACAGATCTGGGTTTAATCCATCGTTATTTTGCTTCACCACGCCACCCCAGTTCAGTTCAGACATAGCCATATGCAAATCAGTCTTGACCCTGTGCCTCATGGGAACAGTCCAGACCGAACTGCCAAGCCATGTCTTCCCTGGACCGGAATCAAGCATCCTAGGACCGGTTTCAGGCTATCAGCCTTCATCAGCCAGGATAGCTTGACTCCAGTGGCGTAGTGAGCACAGGACCCACGTCTGGGCATACCCTTCCCACTTAGGGCGAAATGCAAAACACACAAGATGATGGACGGAATGCTGCACATTGGCAAACATTCACCCCCAGTCACAGATCTGGGTTTAATCCATCGTTATTTTGCTTCACCACGCCACCCCAGTTCAGACATAGCCATATGCAAATCAGTCTTGACCCTGTGCCTCATGGGAACAGTCCAGACCGAACTGCCAAGCCATGTCTTCCTTGGACCGGAATCAAGCATCCTAGGACCGGTTTCAGGCTATCAGCCTTCATCAGCCAGGATAGCTTGACTCCAGTGGCGTAGTGAGCACAGGACCCACGTCTGGGCATACCCTTCCCACTTAGGGCGAAATGCAAAACACACAAGATGATGGACGGAATGCTGCACATTGGCAAACATTCACCCCCAGTCACAGATCTGGGTTTAATCCATCGTTATTTTGCTTCACCACGCCACCCCAGTTCAGACATAGCCATATGCAAATCAGTCTTGACCCTGTGCCTCATGGGAACAGTCCAGACCGAACTGCCAAGCCATGTCTTCCCTGGACCGGAATCAAGCATCCTAGGACCGGTTTCAGGCTATCAGCCTTCATCAGCCAGGATAGCTTGACTCCAGTGGCGTAGTGAGCATGGGACCCACGTCTGGGCATACCCTTCCCACTTAGGGCGAAATGCAAAACACACAAGATGATGGACGGAATGCTGCACATTGGCAAACATTCACCCCCAGTCACAGATCTGGGTTTAATCCATCGTTATTTTGCTTCACCACGCCACCCCAGTTCAGACATAGCCATATGCAAATCAGTCTTGACCCTTTGCCTCATGGGAACAGTCCAGACCGAACTGCCAAGCCATGTCTTCCCTGGACCGGAATCAAGCATCCTAGGACCGGTTTCAGGCTATCAGCCTTCATCAGCCAGGATAGCTTGACTCCAGTGGCGTAGTGAGCACGGGACCCACGTCTGGGCATACCCTTCCCACTTAGGGCGAAATGCAAAACACACAAGATGATGGACGGAATGCTGCACATTGGCAAACATTCACCCCCAGTCACAGATCTGGGTTTAATCCATCGTTATTTTGCTTCACCACGCCACCCCAGTTCAGACATAGCCATATGCAAATCAGTCTTGACCCTGTGCCTCATGTGAACAGTCCAGACCGAACTGCCAAGCCATGTCTTCCCTGAACCGGAATCAAGCATCCTAGGACCGGTTTCAGGCTATCAGCCTTCATCAGCCAGGATAGCTTGACTCCAGTGGCCTAGTGAGCACGGGACCCACGTCTGGGCATACCCTTCCCACTTAGGGCGAAATGCAAAACACACAAGATGATGGACGGAATGCTGCACATTGGCAAACATTCACCCCCAGTCACAGATCTGGGTTTAATCCATCGTTATTTTGCTTCACCACGCCACCCCAGTTCAGACATAGCCATATGCAAATCAGTCTTGACCCTGTGCCTCATGGGAACAGTCCAGACCGAACTGCCAAGCCATGTCTTCGCTGGACCGGAATCAAGCATCCTAGGACCGGTTTCAGGCTATCAGCCTTCTTCAGCCAGGATAGCTTGACCCCAGTGGCGTAGTGAGCACGGGACCCACGTCTGGGCATACCCTTCCCACGTACGGCGAAATGCAAAACACACAAGATGATGGACGGAATGCTGCACTTTGGCAAACATTCACCCCCAGTCACAGATCTGGGTTTAATCCATCGTTATTTTGCTTCACCACGCCACCCCAGTTCAGACATAGCCATATGCAAATCAGTCTTAACCCTGTGCCTCATGGGAACAGTCCAGACCGAACTGCCAAGCCATGTCTTCCCTGGACCGGAATCAAGCATCCTAGGACCGGTTTCAGGCTATCAGCCTTCATCAGCCAGGATAGCTTGACTCCAGTGGCGTAGTGAGCACGGGACCCACGTCTGGGCATACCCTTCCCACTTAGGGCGAAATGCAAAACACACAAGATGATGGACGGAATGCTGCACATTGGCAAACATTCACCCCCAGTCACAGATCTGGGTTTAATCCATCGTTATTTTGCTTCACCACGCCACCCCAGTTCAGACATAGCCATATGCAAATCAGTCTTGACCCTGTGCCTCATGGGAACAGTCCAGACCGAACTGCCAAGCCATGTCTTCCCTGGACCGGAATCAAGCATCCTAGGACCGGTTTCAGGCTATCAGCCTTCATCAGCCAGGATAGCTTGACTCCAGTGGCGTAGTGAGCACGGGACCCACGTCTGGGCATACCCTTCCAACTTAGGGCGAAATGCAAAACACACAAGATGATAGACGGAATGCTGCACATTGGCAAACATTCACCCCCAGTCACAGATCTGGGTTTAATCCATCGTTATTTTGCTTCACCACGCCACCCCAGTTCAGACATAGCCATATGCAAATCAGTCTTGACCCTGTGCCTCATGGGAACAGTCCAGACCGAACTGCCAAGCCATGTCTTCCCTGGACCGGAATCAAGCATCCTAGGACTGCTTTCAGGCTATCAGCCTTCATCAGCCAGGATAGCTTGACTCCAGTGGCGTAGTGAGCACGGGACCCACGTCTGGGCATACCCTTCCCACTTAGGGCGAAATGCAAAACACACAAGATGATGGACGGAATGCTGCACATTGGCAAAAATTCACCCCCAGTCACAGATCTGGGTTTAATCCATCGTTATTTTGCTTCACCACGCCACCCCAGTTCAGACATAGCCATATGCAAATCAGTCTTGACCCTGTGCCTCATGGGAACAGTCCAGACCGAACTGCCAAGCCATGTCTTCCCTGGACCGGAATCAAGCATCCTAGGACCGGTTTCAGGCTATCAGCCTTCATCAGCCAGGATAGCTTGACTCCAGTGGCGTAGTGAGCACGGGACCCACGTCTGGGCATACCCTTCCCACTTAGGGTGAAATGCAAAACACACAAGATGATGGACGGAATGCTGCACATTGGCAAACATTCACCCCCAGTCACAGATCTGGGTTTAATCCATCGTTATTTTGCTTCACCACGCCACGCCACCCCAGTTCAGACATAGCCATATGCAAATCAGTCTTTACCCTGTGCCTCATGGGAACAGTCCAGACCGAACTGCCAAGCCATGTCTTCCCTGGACCGGAATCAAGCATCCTAGGACCGGTTTCAGGCTATCAGCCTTCATCAGCCAGGATAGCTTGACTCCAGTGGCGTAGTGAGCACAGGACCCACGTCTGGGCATACCCTTCCCACTTAGGGCGAAATGCAAAACACACAAGATGATGGACGGAATGCTGCACATTGGCAAACATTCACCCCCAGTCACAGATCTGGGTTTAATCCATCGTTATTTTGCTTCACCACGCCACCCCAGTTCAGACATAGCCATATGCAAATCAGTCTTGACCCTGTGCCTCATGGAAACAGTCCAGACCGAACTGCCAAGCCATGTCTTCCTTGGACCGGAATCAAGCATCCTAGGACCGGTTTCAGGCTATCAGCCTTCATCAGCCAGGATAGCTTGACTCCAGTGGCGTAATGAGCACGGGACGCACGTCTGGGCATACCCTTCCCACTTAGGGCGAAATGCAAAACACACAAGATGATGGACGGAATGCTGCACATTGGCAAACATTCACCCCCAGTCACAGATCTGGGTTTAATCCATCGTTATTTTGCTTCACCACGCCACCCCAGTTCAGACATAGCCATATGCAAATCAGTCTTGACCCTGTGCCTCATGGGAACAGTCCAGACCGAACTGCCAAGCCATGTCTTCCCTGGACCGGAATCAAGCATCCTAGGACTGGTTTCAGGCTATCAGCCTTCATCAGCCAGGATAGCTTGACTCCAGTGGCGTAGTGAGCATGGGACCCACGTCTGGGCATACCCTTCCCACTTAGGGCGAAATGCAAAACACACAAGATGATGGACGGAATGCTGCACATTGGCAAACATTCACCCCCAGTCACAGATCTGGGTTTAATCCATCGTTATTTTGCTTCACCACGCCACCCCAGTTCAGACATAGCCATATGCCAATCAGTCTTGACCCTTTGCCACATGGGAACAGTCCAGACCGAACTGCCAAGCCATGTCTTCCCTGGACCGGAATCAAGCATCCTAGGACCGGTTTCAGGCTATCAGCCTTCATCAGCCAGGATAGCTTGACTCCAGTGGCGTAGTGAGCACGGGACCCACGTCTGGGCATACCCTTCCCACTTAGGGCGAAATGCAAAACACACAAGATGATGGATGGAATGCTGCACATTGGCAAACATTCACCCCCAGTCACAGATCTGGGTTTAATCCATCGTTATTTTGCTTCACCACGCCACCCCAGTTCAGACATAGCCATATGCAAATCAGTCTTGACCCTGTGCCTCATGGGAACAGTCCAGACCGAACTGCCAAGCCATGTCTTCCTTGGACCGGAATCAAGCATCCTAGGACCGGTTTCAGGCTATCAGCCTTCATCAGCCAGGATAGCTTGACTCCAGTGGCGTAGTGAGCACGGGACCCACGTCTGGGCATACCCTTCCCACTTAGGGCGAAATGCAAAACACACAAGATGATGGACGGAATGCTGCACATTGGCAAACATTCACCCCCAGTCACAGATCTGGGTTTAATCCATCGTTATTTTGCTTCACCACGCCACCCCAGTTCAGACATAGCCATATGCAAATCAGTCTTGACCCTGTGCCTCATGGGAACAGTCCAGACCGAACTGCCAAGCCATGTCTTCCCTGGACCGGAATCAAGCATCCTAGGACCGGTTTCAGGCTATCAGCCTTCATCAGCCAGGATAGCTTGACTCCAGTGGCGTAGTGAGCATGGGACCCACGTCTGGGCATACCCTTCCCACTTAGGGCGAAATGCAAAACACACAAGATGATGGACGGAATGCTGCACATTGGCAAACATTCACCCCCAGTCACAGATCTGGGTTTAATCCATCGTTATTTTGCTTCACCACGCCACCCCAGTTCAGACATAGCCATATGCAAATCAGTCTTGACCCTTTGCCTCATGGGAACAGTCCAGACCGAACTGCCAAGCCATGTCTTCCCTGGACCGGAATCAAGCATCCTAGGACCGGTTTCAGGCTATCAGCCTTCATCAGCCAGGATAGCTTGACTCCAGTGGCGTAGTGAGCACAGGACCCACGTCTGGGCATACCCTTCCCACTTAGGGCGAAATGCAAAACACACAAGATGATGGACGGAATGCTGCACATTGGCAAACATTCACCCCCAGTCACAGATCTGGGTTTAATCCATCGTTATTTTGCTTCACCACGCCACCCCAGTTCAGACATAGCCATATGCAAATCAGTCTTGACCCTGTGCCTCATGGGAACAGTCCAGACCGAACTGCCAAGCCATGTCTTCCCTGAACTGGAATCAAGCATCCTAGGACCGGTTTCAGGCTATCAGCCTTCATCAGCCAGGATAGCTTGACTCCAGTGGCCTAGTGAGCACGGGACCCACGTCTGGGCATACCTTTCCCACTTAGGGCGAAATGCAAAACACACAAGATGATGGACGGAATGCTGCACATTGGCAAACATTCACCCCCAGTCACAGATCTGGGTTTAATCCATCGTTATTTTGCTTCACCACGCCACCCCAGTTCAGACATAGCCATATGCAAATCAGTCTTGACCCTGTGCCTCATGGGAACAGTCCAGACCGAACTGCCAAGCCATGTCTTCCCTGGACCGGAATCAAGCATCCTAGGACCGGTTTCAGGCTATCAGCCTTCTTCAGCCAGGATAGCTTGACTCCAGTGGCGTAGTGAGCACGGGACCCACGTCTGGGCATACCCTTCCCACGTACGGCGAAATGCAAAACACACAAGATGATGGACGGAATGCTGCACTTTGGCAAACATTCACCCCCAGTCACAGATCTGGGTTTAATCCATCGTTATTTTGCTTCACCACGCCACCCCAGTTCAGACATAGCCATATGCAAATCAGTCTTGACCATGTGCCTCATGGGAACAGTCCAGACCGAACTGCCAAGCCATGTCTTCCCTGGACCGGAATCAAGCATCCTAGGACCGGTTTCAGGCTATCAGCCTTCATCAGCCAGGATAGCTTGACTCCAGTGGCGTAGTGAGCACGGGACCCACGTCTGGGCATACCCTTCCCACTTAGGGCGAAATGCAAAACACACAAGATGATGGACGGAATGCTGCACATTGGCAAACATTCACCCCCAGTCACAGATCTGGGTTTAATCCATCGTTATTTTGCTTCACCACGCCACCCCAGTTCAGACATAGCCATATGCAAATCAGTCTTGACCCTGTGCCTCATGGGAACAGTCCAGACCGAACTGCCAAGCCATGTCTTCCCTGGACCGGAATCAAGCATCCTAGGACTGGTTTCAGGCTATCAGCCTTCATCAGCCAGGATAGCTTGACTCCAGTGGCGTAGTGAGCACGGGACCCACGTCTGGGCATACCCTTCCCACTTAGGGCGAAATGCAAAACACACAAGATGATGGACGGAATGCTGCACATTGGCAAAAATTCACCCCCAGTCACAGATCTGGGTTTAATCCATCGTTATTTTGCTTCACCACGCCACCCCAGTTCAGACATAGCCATATGCAAATCAGTCTTGACCCTGTGCCTCATGGGAACAGTCCAGACCGAACTGCCAAGCCATGTCTTCCCTGGACCGGAATCAAGCATCCTAGGACCGGTTTCAGGCTATCAGCCTTCATCAGCCAGGATAGCTTGACTCCAGTGGCGTAGTGAGCACGGGACCCACGTCTGGGCATACCCTTCCCACTTAGGGCGAAATGCAAAACACACAAGATGATGGACGGAATGCTGCACATTGGCAAACATTCACCCCCAGTCACAGATCTGGGTTTAATCCATCGTTATTTTTCTTCACCACGCCACCCCAGTTCAGACATAGCCATATGCAAATCAGTCTTGACCCTGTGCCTCATGGGAACACTCCAGACCGAACTGCCAAGCCATGTCTTCTCTGGACCGGAATCAAGCATCCTAGGACCGGTTTCAGGCTATCAGCCTTCATCAGCCAGGATAGCTGGACTCCAGTGGCGTAGTGAGCACGGGACCCACGTCTGGGCATACCCTTCCCACTTAGGGCGAAATGCAAAACACACAAGATGATGGACGGAATGCTGCACATTGGCAAACATTCACCCCCAGTCACAGATCTGGGTTTAATCCATCGTTATTTTGCTTCACCACGCCACCCCAGTTCAGACATAGCCATATGCAAATCAGTCTTGACCCTGTGCCTCATGGGAACAGTCCAGACCGAACTGCCATGCCATGTCTTCCCTGGACCGGAATCAAGCATCCTAGGACCGGTTTCAGGCTATCAGCCTTCATCAGCCAGGATAGCTTGACTCCAGTGGCGTAGTGAGCACGGGACCCACGTCTGGGCATACCCTTCCCACTTAGGGCGAAATGCAAAACACACAAGATGATGGACGGAATGCTGCACATTGGCAAACATTCATCCCCAGTCACAGATCTGGGTTCAATCCATCGTTATTTTGTTTCACCACGCCACCCCAGTTCAGACATAGCCATATGCAAATCAGTCTTGACCCTGTGCCTCATGGGAACAGTCCAGACCGAACTGCCAAGCCATGTCTTCCCTGGACCGGAATCAAGCATCCTAGGACCGGTTTCAGGCTATCAGCCTTCATCAGCCAGGATAGCTTGACTCCAGTGGTGTAGTGAGCACGGGACCCACGTCTGGGCATACCCTTCCCACTTAGGGCGAAATGCAAAACACACAAGATGATGGACGGAATGCTGCACATTGGCAAACATTCACCCCCAGTCACAGATCTGGGTTTAATCCATCGTTATTTTGCTTCACCACGCCACCCCAGTTCAGACATAGCCATATGCAAATCAGTCTTGACCCTGTGCCTCATGGGAACAGTCCAGACCGAACTGCCAAGCCATGTCTTCCCTGGACCGGAATCAAGCATCCTAGGACCGGTTTCAGGCTATCAGCCTTCATCAGCTAGGATAGCTTGACTCCAGTGGCGTAGTGAGCACGGGACCCACGTCTGGGCATACCCTTCCCACTTAGGGCGAAATGCAAAACACACAAGATGATGGACGGAATGCTGCACATTGGCAAACATTCACCCCCAGTCACAGATCTGGGATTAATCCATCGTTATTTTGCTTCACCACGCCACCCCAGTTCAGACATAGCCATATGCAAATCAGTCTTGACCCTGTGCCTCATGGGAACAGTCCAGACCGAACTGCCAACCCATGTCTTCCCTGGACCGGAATCAAGCATCCTAGGACCGGTTTCAGGCTATCAACCTTCATCAGCCAGGATAGCTTAACTCCAGTGGCGTAGTGAGCAGGGGACCCACGTCTGGGCATACCCTTCCCACTTAGGGCGAAATGCAAAACACACAAGATGATGGACGGAATGCTGCACATTGGCAAACATTCACCCCCAGTCACAGATCTGGGTTTAATCCATCGTTATTTTGCTTCACCACGCCACCCCAGTTCAGACATAGCCATATGCAAATCAGTCTTGACCCTGTGCCTCATGGGAACAGTCCAAACCGAACTGCCAAGCCATGTCTTCCCTGGACCGGAATCAAGCATCCTAGGACCGGTTTCAGGCTATCAGCCTTCATCAGCCAGGATAGCTTGACTCCAGTGGCGTAGTGAGCACGGGACCCACATCTGGGCATACCTTTCCCACTTAGGGCGAAATGCAAAACACACAAGATGATGGACGGAATGCTGCACATTGGCAAACATTCACCCCCAGTCACAGATCTGGGTTTAATCCATCGTTATTTTGCTTCACCACGCCACCCCAGTTCAGACATAGCCATATGCAAATCAGTCTTGACCCTGTGCCTCATGGGAACAGTCCAGACCGAACTGCCAAGCCATGTCTTCCCTGGACCGGAATAAAGCATCCTAGGACCGGTTTCAGGCTATCAGCCTTCATCAGCCAGGATAGCTTGACTCCAGTGGCGTAGTGAGCACGGGACCCACGTCTGGGCATACCCTTCCCACTTAGGACGAAATGCAAAGCACACAAGATGATGGACGGAATGCTGCACATTGGCAAACATTCACCCCCAGTCACAGATCTGGGTTTAATCCATCGTTATTTTGCTTCACCACGCCACCCCAGTTCAGACATAGCCATATGCAAATCAGTCTTGACCCTGTGCCTCATGGGAACAGTCCAGACCGAACTGCCAAGCCATGTCTTCCCTGGACCGGAATAAAGTATCCTAGGACCGGTTTCAGGCTATCAGCCTTCATCAGCCAGGATAGCTTGACTCCAGTGGCGTAGTGAGCACGGGACCCACGTCTGGGCATACCCTTCCCACTTAGGGCGAAATGCAAAACACACAAGATGATGGACGGAATGCTGCACATTGGCAAACATTCACCCCCAGTCACAGATCTGGGTTTAATCCATCGTTATTTTGCTTCACCACGCCACCCCAGTTCAGACATAGCCATATGCAAATCAGTCTTGACCCTGTGCCTCATGGGAACAGTCCAGACCGAACTGCCAAGCCATGTCTTCCCTGGACCGGAATCAAGCATCCTAGGACTGGTTTCAGGCTATCAGCCTTCATCAGCCAGGATAGCTTGACTCCAGTGGCGTAGTGAGCACGGGACCCACGTCTGGGCATACCCTTCCCACTTAGGGCGAAATGCAAAACACACAAGATGATGGACGGAATGCTGCACATTGGCAAAAATTCACCCCCAGTCACAGATCTGGGTTTAATCCATCGTTATTTTGCTTCACCACGCCACCTCAGTTCAGACATAGCCATATGCAAATCAGTCTTGACCCTGTGCCTCATGGGAACAGTCGAGACCGAACTGCCAAGCCATGTCTTCCCTGGACCGGAATCAAGCATCCTAGGACCGGTTTCAGGCTATCAGCCTTCATCAGCCAGGATAGCTTGACTCCAGTGGCGTAGTGAGCACGGGACCCACGTCTGGGCATACCCTTCCCACTTAGGGCGAAATGCAAAACACACAAGATGATGGACGGAATGCTGCACATTGGCAAACATTCACCCCCAGTCCCAGATCTGGGTTTAATCCATCGTTATTTTTCTTCACCACGCCACCCCAGTTCAGACATAGCCATATGCAAATCAGTCTTGACCCTGTGCCTCATGGGAACACTCCAGACCGAACTGCCAAGCCATGTCTTCTCTGGACCGGAATCAAGCATCCTAGGACCGGTTTCAGGCTATCAGCCTTCATCAGCCAGGATAGCTGGACTCCAGTGGCGTAGTGAGCACGGGACCCACATCTGGGCATACCCTTCCCACTTAGGGCAAAATGCAAAACACACAAGATGATGGATGGAATGCTGCACATTGGCAAACATTCACCCCCAGTCACAGATCTGGGTTTAATCCATCGTTATTTTGCTTCACCACGCCACCCCAGTTCAGACATAGCCATATGCAAATCAGTCTTGACCCTGTGCCTCATGGGAACAGTCCAGACCGAACTGCCATGCCATGTCTTCCCTGGACCGGAATCAAGCATCCTAGGACCGGTTTCAGGCTATCAGCCTTCATCAGCCAGGATAGCTTGACTCCAGTGGCGTAGTGAGCACGGGACCCACGTCTGGGCATACCCTTCCCACTTAGGGCGAAATGCAAAACACACAAGATGATGGACGGAATGCTGCACATTGGCAAACATTCACCCCCAGTCACAGATCTGGGTTCAATCCATCGTTATTTTGCTTCACCACGCCACCCCAGTTCAGACATAGCCATATGCAAATCAGTCTTGACCCTGTGCCTCATGGGAACAGTCCAGACCGAACTGCCAAGCCATGTCTTCCCTGGACCGGAATCAAGCATCCTAGGACCGGTTTCAGGCTATCAGCCTTCATCAGCCAGGATAGCTTGACTCCAGTGGCGTAGTGAGCACGGGACCCACGTCTGGGCATACCCTTCCCACTTAGGGTGAAATGCAAAACACACAAGATGATGGACGGAATGCTGCACATTGGCAAACATTCACCCCCAGTCACAGATCTGGGTTTAATCCATCGTTATTTTGCTTCACCACGCCACCCCAGTTCAGACATAGCCATATGCAAATCAGTCTTGACCCTGTGCCTCATGGGAACAGTCCAGACCGAACTGCCAAGCCATGTCTTCCCTGGACCGGAATCAAGCATCCTAGGACCGGTTTCAGGCTATCAGCCTTCATCAGCCAGGATAGCTTGACTCCAGTGGCGTAGTGAGCACGGGACCCACGTCTGGGCACACCCTTCCCACTTAGGGCGAAATGCAAAACACACAAGATGATGGACGGAATGCTGCACATTGGCAAACATTCACCCCCAGTCACAGATCTGGGTTTAATCCATCGTTATTTTGCTTCACCACGCCACCCCAGTTCAGACATAGCCATATGCAAATCAGTCTTGACCCTGTGCCTCATGGGAACAGTCCAGACCGAACTGCCAAGCCATGTCTTCCCTGGACCGGAATCAAGCATCCTAGTACCGGTTTCAGGCTATCAGCCTTCATCAGCTAGGATAGCTTGACTCCAGTGGCGTAGTGAGCACGGGACCCACGTCTGGGCATACCCTTCCCACTTAGGGCGAAATGCAAAACACACAAGATGATGGACGGAATGCTGCACATTGGCAAACATTCACCCCCAGTCACAGATCTGGGATTAATCCATCGTTATTTTGCTTCACCACGCCACCCCAGTTCAGACATAGCCATATGCAAATCAGTCTTGACCCTGTGCCTCATGGGAACAGTCCAGACCGAACTGCCAACCCATGTCTTCCCTGGACCGGAATCAAGCATCCTAGGACCGGTTTCAGGCTATCAACCTTCATCAGCCAGGATAGCTTAACTCCAGTGGCGTAGTGAGCAGGGGACCCACGTCTGGGCTAACCCTTCCCACTTAGGGCGAAATGCAAAACACACAAGATGATGGACGGAATGCTGCACATTGACAAACATTCACCCCCAGTCACAGATCTGGGTTTAATCCATAGTTATTTTGCTTCACCACGCCACCCCACTTCAGACATAGCCATATGCAAATCAGTCTTGACCCTGTGCCTCATGGGAACAGTCCAAACCGAACTGCCAAGCCATGTCTTCCCTGGACCGGAATCAAGCATCCTAGGACCGGTTTCAGGCTATCAGCCTTCATCAGCCAGGATAGCTTGACTCCAGTGGCGTAGTGAGCACGGGACCCACGTCTGGGCATACCTTTCCCACTTAGGGCGAAATGCAAAACACACAAGATGATGGACGGAATGCTGCACATTGGCAAACATTCACCCCCAGTCACAGATCTGGGTTTAATCCATCGTTATTTTGCTTCACCATGCCACCCCAGTTCAGACATAGCCATATGCAAATCAGTCTTGACCCTGTGCCTCATGGGAACAGTCCAGACCGAACTGCCAAGCCATGTCTTCCCTGGACCGGAATCAAGCATCCTAGGACCGGTTTCAGGCTATCAGCCTTCATCAGCCAGGATAGCTTGACTCCAGTGGCGTAGTGAGCACGGGACCCACGTCTGGGCACACCCTTCCCACTTAGGGCGAAATGCAAAACACACAAGATGATGGACGGAATGCTGCACATTGGCAAACATTCACCCCCAGTCACAGATCTGGGTTTAATCCATCGTTATTTTGCTTCACCACGCCACCCCAGTTCAGACATAGCCATATGCAAATCAGTCTTGACCCTGTGCCTGATGGGAACAGTCCAGACCGAACTGCCAAGCCATGTCTTCCCTGGACCGGAATCAAGCATCCTAGGACCGGTTTCAGGCTATCAGCCTTCATCAGCTAGGATAGCTTGACTCCAGTGGCGTAGTGAGCACGGGACCCACGTCTGGGCATACCCTTCCCACTTAGGGCGAAATGCAAAACACACAAGATGATGGACGGAATGCTGCACATTGGCAAACATTCACCCCCAGTCACAGATCTGGGATTAATCCATCGTTATTTTGCTTCACCACGCCACCCCAGTTCAGACATAGCCATATGCAAATCAGTCTTGACCCTGTGCCTCATGGGAACAGTCCAGACCGAACTGCCAACCCATGTCTTCCCTGGACCGGAATCAAGCATCCTAGGACCGGTTTCAGGCTATCAACCTTCATCAGCCAGGATAGCTTAACTCCAGTGGCGTAGTGAGCAGGGGACCCACGTCTGGGCATACCCTTCCCACTTAGGGCGAAATGCAAAACACACAAGATGATGGACGGAATGCTGCACATTGGCAAACATTCACCCCCAGTCACAGATCTGGGTTTAATCCATCGTTATTTTGCTTCACCACGCCACCCCAGTTCAGACATAGCCATATGCAAATCAGTCTTGACCCTGTGCCTCATGGGAACAGTCCAAACCGAACTGCCAAGCCATGTCTTCCCTGGACCGGAATCAAGCATCCTAGGACCGGTTTCAGGCTATCAGCCTTCATCAGCCAGGATAGCTTGACTCCAGTGGCGTAGTGAGCACGGGACCCACGTCTGGGCATACCTTTCCCACTTAGGGCGAAATGCAAAACACACAAGATGATGGACGGAATGCTGCACATTGGCAAACATTCACCCCCAGTCACAGATCTGGGTTTAATCCATCGTTATTTTGCTTCACCACGCCACCCCAGTTCAGACATAGCCATATGCAAATCAGTCTTGACCCTGTGCCTCATGGGAACAGTCCAGACCGAACTGCCAAGCCATGTCTTCCCTGGACCGGAATAAAGCATCCTAGGACCGGTTTCAGGCTATCAGCCTTCATCAGCCAGGATAGCTTGACTCCAGTGGCGTAGTGAGCACGGGACCCACGTCTGGGCATACCCTTCCCACTTAGGGCGAAATGCAAAGCACACAAGATGATGGACGGAATGCTGCACATTGGCAAACATTCACCCCCAGTCACAGATCTGGGTTTAATCCATCGTTATTTTGCTTCACCACTCCACCCCAGTTCAGACATAGCCATATGCAAATCAGTCTTGACCCTGTGCCTCATGGGAACAGTCCAGACCGAACTGCCAAGCCATGTCTTCCCTGGACCGGAATAAAGTATCCTAGGACCGGTTTCAGGCTATCAGCCTTCATCAGCCAGGATAGCTTGACTCCAGTGGCGTAGTGAGCACGGGACCCACGTCTGGGCATACCCTTCCCACTTAGGGCGAAATGCAAAACACACAAGATGATGGACGGAATGCTGCACATTGGCAAACATTCACCCCCAGTCACAGATCTGGGTTTAATCCATCGTTATTTTGCTTCACCACGCCACCCCAGTTCAGACATAGCCATATGCAAATCAGTCTTGACCCTGTGCCTCATGGGAACAGTCCAGACCGAACTGCCAAGCCATGTCTTCCCTGGACCGGAATCAAGCATCCTAGGACCGGTTTCAGGCTATCAGCCTTCATCAGCCAGGATAGCTTGACTCCAGTGGCGTAGTGAGCACGGGACCCACGTCTGGGCATACCCTTCCCACTTAGGGCAAAATGCAAAACACACAAGATGATGGACGGAATGCTGCACATTGGCAAACATTCACCCCCAGTCACAGATCTGGGTTTAATCCATCGTTATTTTGCTTCACCATGCCACCCCAGTTCAGACATAGCCATATGCAAATCAGTCTTGACCCTGTGCCTCATGGGAACAGTCCAGACCGAACTGCCAAGCCATGTCTTCCCTGGACCGGAATCAAGCATCCTAGGACCGGTTTCAGCATATCAGCCTTCATCAGCCAGGATAGCTTGACTCCAGTGGCGTAGTGAGCACGGGACCCACGTCTGGGCATACCCTTCCCACTTAGGGCGAAATGCAAAACACACAAGATGATGGACGGAATGCTGCACATTGGCAAACATTCACCCCCAGTCACAGATCTGGGTTTAATCCATCGTTATTTTTCTTCACCACGCCACCCCAGTTCAGACATAGCCATATGCAAATCAGTCTTGACCCTGTGCCTCATGGGAACACTCCAGACCGAACTGCCAAGCCATGTCTTCTCTGGACCGGAATCAAGCATCCTAGGACCGGTTTCAGGCTATCAGCCTTCATCAGCCAGGATAGCTGGACTCCAGTGGCGTAGTGAGCACGGGACCCACATCTGGGCATACCCTTCCCACTTAGGGCAAAATGCAAAACACACAAGATGATGGATGGAATGCTGCACATTGGCAAACATTCACCCCCAGTCACAGATCTGGGTTTAATCCATCGTTATTTTGCTTCACCACGCCACCCCAGTTCAGACATAGCCATATGCAAATCAGTCTTGACCCTGTGCCTCATGGGAACAGTCCAGACCGAACTGCCATGCCATGTCTTCCCTGGACCGGAATCAAGCATCCTAGGACCGGTTTCAGGCTATCAGCCTTCATCAGCCAGGATAGCTTGACTCCAGTGGCGTAGTGAGCACGGGACCCACGTCTGGGCATACCCTTCCCACTTAGGGCGAAATGCAAAACACACAAGATGATGGACGGAATGCTGCACATTGGCAAACATTCACCCCCAGTCACAGATCTGGGTTCAATCCATCGTTATTTTGCTTCACCACGCCACCCCAGTTCAGACATAGCCATATGCAAATCAGTCTTGACCCTGTGCCTCATGGGAACAGTCCAGACCGAACTGCCAAGCCATGTCTTCCCTGGACCGGAATCAAGCATCCTAGGACCGGTTTCAGGCTATCAGCCTTCATCAGCCAGGATAGCTTGACTCCAGTGGCGTAGTGAGCACGGGACCCACGTCTGGGCATACCCTTCCCACTTAGGGTGAAATGCAAAACACACAAGATGATGGACGGAATGCTGCACATTGGCAAACATTCACCCCCAGTCACAGATCTGGGTTTAATCCATCGTTATTTTGCTTCACCACGCCACCCCAGTTCAGACATAGCCATATGCAAATCAGTCTTGACCCTGTGCCTCATGGGAACAGTCCAGACCGAACTGCCAAGCCATGTCTTCCCTGGACCGGAATCAAGCATCCTAGGACCGGTTTCAGGCTATCAGCCTTCATCAGCCAGGATAGCTTGACTCCAGTGGCGTAGTGAGCACGGGACCCACGTCTGGGCACACCCTTCCCACTTAGGGCGAAATGCAAAACACACAAGATGATGGACGGAATGCTGCACATTGGCAAACATTCACCCCCAGTCACAGATCTGGGTTTAATCCATCGTTATTTTGCTTCACCACGCCACCCCAGTTCAGACATAGCCATATGCAAATCAGTCTTGACCCTGTGCCTCATGGGAACAGTCCAGACCGAACTGCCAAGCCATGTCTTCCCTGGACCGGAATCAAGCATCCTAGGACCGGTTTCAGGCTATCAGCCTTCATCAGCTAGGATAGCTTGACTCCAGTGGCGTAGTGAGCACGGGACCCACGTCTGGGCATACCCTTCCCACTTAGGGCGAAATGCAAAACACACAAGATGATGGACGGAATGCTGCACATTGGCAAACATTCACCCCCAGTCACAGATCTGGGATTAATCCATCGTTATTTTGCTTCACCACGCCACCCCAGTTCAGACATAGCCATATGCAAATCAGTCTTGACCCTGTGCCTCATGGGAACAGTCCAGACCGAACTGCCAACCCATGTCTTCCCTGGACCGGAATCAAGCATCCTAGGACCGGTTTCAGGCTATCAACCTTCATCAGCCAGGATAGCTTAACTCCAGTGGCGTAGTGAGCAGGGGACCCACGTCTGGGCTAACCCTTCCCACTTAGGGCGAAATGCAAAACACACAAGATGATGGACGGAATGCTGCACATTGACAAACATTCACCCCCAGTCACAGATCTGGGTTTAATCCATCGTTATTTTGCTTCACCACGCCACCCCAGTTCAGACATAGCCATATGCAAATCAGTCTTGACCCTGTGCCTCATGGGAACAGTCCAAACCGAACTGCCAAGCCATGTCTTCCCTGGACCGGAATCAAGCATCCTAGGACCGGTTTCAGGCTATCAGCCTTCATCAGCCAGGATAGCTTGACTCCAGTGGCGTAGTGAGCACGGGACCCACGTCTGGGCATACCTTTCCCACTTAGGGCGAAATGCAAAACACACAAGATGATGGACGGAATGCTGCACATTGGCAAACATTCACCCCCAGTCACAGATCTGGGTTTAATCCATCGTTATTTTGCTTCACCACGCCACCCCAGTTCAGACATAGCCATATGCAAATCAGTCTTGACCCTGTGCCTCATGGGAACAGTCCAGACCGAACTGCCAAGCCATGTCTTCCCTGGACCGGAATCAAGCATCCTAGGACCGGTTTCAGGCTATCAGCCTTCATCAGCCAGGATAGCTTGACTCCAGTGGCGTAGTGAGCACGGGACCCACGTCTGGGCACACCCTTCCCACTTAGGGCGAAATGCAAAACACACAAGATGATGGACGGAATGCTGCACATTGGCAAACATTCACCCCCAGTCACAGATCTGGGTTTAATCCATCGTTATTTTGCTTCACCACGCCACCCCAGTTCAGACATAGCCATATGCAAATCAGTCTTGACCCTGTGCCTGATGGGAACAGTCCAGACCGAACTGCCAAGCCATGTCTTCCCTGGACCGGAATCAAGCATCCTAGGACCGGTTTCAGGCTATCAGCCTTCATCAGCTAGGATAGCTTGACTCCAGTGGCGTAGTGAGCACGGGACCCACGTCTGGGCATACCCTTCCCACTTAGGGCGAAATGCAAAACACACAAGATGATGGACGGAATGCTGCACATTGGCAAACATTCACCCCCAGTCACAGATCTGGGATTAATCCATCGTTATTTTGCTTCACCACGCCACCCCAGTTCAGACATAGCCATATGCAAATCAGTCTTGACCCTGTGCCTCATGGGAACAGTCCAGACCGAACTGCCAACCCATGTCTTCCCTGGACCGGAATCAAGCATCCTAGGACCGGTTTCAGGCTATCAACCTTCATCAGCCAGGATAGCTTAACTCCAGTGGCGTAGTGAGCAGGGGACCCACGTCTGGGCATACCCTTCCCACTTAGGGCGAAATGCAAAACACACAAGATGATGGACGGAATGCTGCACATTGGCAAACATTCACCCCCAGTCACAGATCTGGGTTTAATCCATCGTTATTTTTGCTTCACCACGCCACCCCAGTTCAGACATAGCCATATGCAAATCAGTCTTGACCCTGTGCCTCATGGGAACAGTCCAAACCGAACTGCCAAGCCATGTCTTCCCTGGACCGGAATCAAGCATCCTAGGACCGGTTTCAGGCTATCAGCCTTCATCAGCCAGGATAGCTTGACTCCAGTGGCGTAGTGAGCACGGGACCCACGTCTGGGCATACCTTTCCCACTTAGGGCGAAATGCAAAACACACAAGATGATGGACGGAATGCTGCACATTGGCAAACATTCACCCCCAGTCACAGATCTGGGTTTAATCCATCGTTATTTTGCTTCACCACGCCACCCCAGTTCAGACATAGCCATATGCAAATCAGTCTTGACCCTGTGCCTCATGGGAACAGTCCAGACCGAACTGCCAAGCCATGTCTTCCCTGGACCGGAATAAAGCATCCTAGGACCGGTTTCAGGCTATCAGCCTTCATCAGCCAGGATAGCTTGACTCCAGTGGCGTAGTGAGCACGGGACCCACGTCTGGGCATACCCTTCCCACTTAGGGCGAAATGCAAAGCACACAAGATGATGGACGGAATGCTGCACATTGGCAAACATTCACCCCCAGTCACAGATCTGGGTTTAATCCATCGTTATTTTGCTTCACCACGCCACCCCAGTTCAGACATAGCCATATGCAAATCAGTCTTGACCCTGTGCCTCATGGGAACAGTCCAGACCGAACTGCCAAGCCATGTCTTCCCTGGACCGGAATAAAGTATCCTAGGACCGGTTTCAGGCTATCAGCCTTCATCAGCCAGGATAGCTTGACTCCAGTGGCGTAGTGAGCACGGGACCCACGTCTGGGCATACCCTTCCCACTTAGGGCAAAATGCAAAACACACAAGATGATGGACGGAATGCTGCACATTGGCAAACATTCACCCCCCAGTCACAGATCTGGGTTTAATCCATCGTTATTTTGCTTCACCATGCCACCCCAGTTCAGACATAGCCATATGCAAATCAGTCTTGACCCTGTGCCTCATGGGAACAGTCCAGACCGAACTGCCAAGCCATGTCTTCCCTGGACCGGAATCAAGCATCCTAGGACCGGTTTCAGGCTATCAGCCTTCATCAGCTAGGATAGCTTGACTCCAGTGGCGTAGTGAGCACGGGACCCACGTCTGGGCATACCCTTCCCACTTAGGGCGAAATGCAAAACACACAAGATGATGGACGGAATGCTGCACATTGGCAAACATTCACCCCCAGTCACAGATCTGGGTTTAATCCATCGTTATTTTGCTTCACCACGCCACCCCAGTTCAGACATAGCCATATGCAAATCAGTCTTGACCCTGTGCCTCATGGGAACAGTCCAGACCGAACTGCCAAGCCATGTCTTCCCTGGACCGGAATAAAGCATCCTAGGACCGGTTTCAGGCTATCAGCCTTCATCAGCCAGGATAGCTTGACTCCAGTGGCGTAGTGAGCACGGGACCCACGTCTGGGCATACCCTTCCCACTTAGGGCGAAATGCAAAGCACACAAGATGATGGACAGAATGCTGCACATTGGCAAACATTCACCCCCAGTCACAGATCGGGGTTTAATCCATCGTTATTTTGCTTCACCACGCCACCCCAGTTCAGACATAGCCATATGCAAATCAGTCTTGACCCTGTGCCTCATGGGAACAGTCCAGACCGAACTGCCAAGCCATGTCTTCCCTGGACCGGAATAAAGTATCCTAGGACCGGTTTCAGGCTATCAGCCTTCATCAGCCAGGATAGCTTGACTCCAGTGGCGTAGTGAGCACGGGACCCACGTCTGGGCATACCCTTCCCACTTAGGGCGAAATGCAAAACACACAAGATGATGGACGGAATGCTGCACATTGGCAAACATTCACCCCCAGTCACAGATCTGGGTTTAATCCATCGTTATTTTGCTTCACCACGCCACCCCAGTTCAGACATAGCCATATGCAAATCAGTCTTGACCCTGTGCCTCATGGGAACAGTCCAGACCGAACTGCCAAGCCATGTCTTCCCTGGACCGGAATCAAGCATCCTAGGACCGGTTTCAGGCTATCAGCCTTCATCAGCCAGGATAGCTTGACTCCAGTGGCGTAGTGAGCACGGGACCCACGTCTGGGCATACCCTTCCCACTTAGGGCAAAATGCAAAACACACAAGATGATGGACGGAATGCTGCACATTGGCAAACATTCACCCCCAGTCACAGATCTGGGTTTAATCCATCGTTATTTTGCTTCACCATGCCACCCCAGTTCAGACATAGCCATATGCAAATCAGTCTTGACCCTGTGCCTCATGGGAACAGTCCAGACCGAACTGCCAAGCCATGTCTTCCCTGGACCGGAATCAAGCATCCTAGGACCGGTTTCAGGCTATCAGCCTTCATCAGCTAGGATAGCTTGACTCCAGTGGCGTAGTGAGCACGGGACCCACGTCTGGGCATACCCTTCCCACTTAGGGCGAAATGCAAAACACACAAGATGATGGACGGAATGCTGCACATTGGCAAACATTCACCCCCAGTCACAGATCTGGGTTTAATCCATCGTTATTTTGCTTCACCACGCCACCCCAGTTCAGACATAGCCATATGCAAATCAGTCTTGACCCTGTGCCTCATGGGAACAGTCCAGACCGAACTGCCAAGCCATGTCTTCCCTGGACCGGAATCAAGCATCCTAGGACCGGTTTCAGGCTATCAGCCTTGATCAGCCAGGATAGCTTGACTCCAGTGGCGTAGTGAGCACGGGACCCACGTCTGGGCATACCCTTCCCACTTAGGGCGAAATGCAAAACACACAAGATGATGGACGGAATGCTGCACATTGGCAAACATTCACCCCCAGTCACAGATCTGGGTTTAATCCATCGTTATTTTGCTTCACCACGCCACCCCAGTTCAGACATATCCATATGCAAATCAGTCTTGACCCTGTGCCTCATGGGAACAGTCCAGACCGAACTGCCAAGCCATGTCTTCCCTGGACCGGAATCAAGCATCCTAGGACCGGTTTCAGGCTATCAGCCTTCATCAGCCAGGATAGCTTGACTCCAGTGGCGTAGTGAGCACGGTACCTACGTCTGGGCATACCCTTCCCACTTAGGGCGAAATGCAAAACACACAAGATGATGGACGGAATGCTGCACATTGGCAAACATTCACCCCCAGTCACAGATCTGGGTTTAATCCATCGTTATTTTGCTTCACCACGCCACCCCAGTTCAGACATAGCCATATGCAAATCAGTCTTGACCCTGTGCCTCATGGGAACAGTCCAGACCGAACTGCCAAACCATGTCTTCCCTGGACCGGAATCAAGCATCCTAGGACCAGTTTCAGGCTATCAGCCTTCATCAGCCAGGATAGCTTGACTCCAGTGGCGTAGTGAGCACGGGACCCACGTCTGGGCATACCCTTCCCACTTAGGGCGACATGCAAAACACACAAGATGATGGACGGAATGCTGCACATTGGCAAACATTCACCCCCAGTCACAGATCTGGGTTTAATCCATCGTTATTTTGCTTCACCACGCCACCCCAGTTCAGACATAGCCATATGCAAATCAGTCTTGACCCTGTGCCTCATGGGAACAGTCCAGACCGAACTGCCAAGCCATGTCTTCCCTGGACCGGAATCTAGCATCCTAGGACCGGTTTCAGGCTATCAGCCTTCATCAGCCAGGATAGCTTGACTCCAGTGGCGTAGTGAGCACGGGACCCACGTCTGGGCATACCCTTCCCACTTAGGGCGAAATGCAAAACACACAAGATGATGGACGGAATGCTGCACATTGGCAAACATTCACCCCCAGTCACAGATCTGGGTTTAATCCATCGTTATTTTGCTTCACCACGCCACCCCAGTTCAGTCATAGCCATATGCAAATCAGTCTTGACCCTGTGCCTCATGGGAACAGTCCAGACCGAACTGCCAAGCCATGTCTTCCCTGGACCGGAATCAAGCATCCTAGGACCGGTTTCAGGCTATCGGCCTTCATCAGCCAGGATAGCTTGACTCCAGTGGCGTAGTGAGCACGGGACCCACGTCTGGGCATACCCTTCCCACTTAGGGCGAAATGCAAAACACACAAGATGATGGACGGAATGCTGCACATTGGCAAACATTCACCCCCAGTCACAGATCTGGGTTTAATCCATAGTTATTTTGCTTCACCACGCCACCCCAGTTCAGACATAGCCATATGCAAATCAGTCTTGACCCTGTGCCTCATGGGAACAGTCCAGACCGAACTGCCAAGCCATGTCTACCCTGGACCGGAATCAAGCATCCTAGGACCGGTTTCAGGCTATCAGCCTTCATCAGCCAGGATAGCTTGACTCCAGTGGCGTAGTGAGCACGGGACCCACGTCTGGGCATACCCTTCCCACTTAGGGCGAAATGCAAAACACACAAGATGATGGACGGAATGCTGCACATTGGCAAACATTCACCCCCAGTCACAGATCTGGGTTTAATCCATCGTTATTTTGCTTCACCACGCCACCCCAGTTCAGACATAGCCATATGCAAATCAGTCTTGACCCTGTGCCTCATGGGAACAGTCCAGACCGAACTGCCAAACCATGTCTTCCCTGGACCGGAATCAAGCATCCTAGGACCGATTTCAGGCTATCAGCCTTCATCAGCCAGGATAGCTTGACTCCAGTGGCGTAGTGAGCACGGGACCCACGTCTGGGCATACCCTTCCCACTTAGGGCGAAATGCAAAACACACAAGATGATGGACGGAATGCTGCACATTGGCAAACATTCACCCCCAGTCACAGATCTGGGTTTAATCCATCGTTATTTTGCTTCACCACGCCACCCCAGTTCAGACATAGCCATATGCAAATCAGTCTTGACCCTGTGCCTCATGGGAACAGTCCAGACCGAACTGCCAAGCCATGTCTTCCCTGGACCGGAATCAAGCATCCTAGGACCGGTTTCAGGCTATCAACCTTCATCAGCCAGGATAGCTTAACTCCAGTGGCGTAGTGAGCAGGGGACCCACGTCTGGGCATACCCTTCCCACTTAGGGCGAAATGCAAAACACACAAGATGATGGACGGAATGCTGCACATTGGCAAACATTCACCCCCAGTCACAGATCTGGGTTTAATCCATCGTTATTTTGCTTCACCACGCCACCCCAGTTCAGACATAGCCATATGCAAATCAGTCTTTCTTGACCCTGTGCCTTATGGGAACAGTCCAGACCGAACTGCCAAGCCATGTCTTCCCTGGACCGGAATCAAGCATCCTAGGACCGGTTTCAGGCTATCAGCCGTCATCAGCCAGGATAGCTTGACTCCAGTGGCGTAGTGAGCACGGGTCCCACGTCTGGGCATACCCTTCCCACTTAGGGCGAAATGCAAAACACACAAGATGATGGACGGAATGCTGCACATTGGCAAACATTCACCCCCAGTCACAGATCTGGGTTTAATCCATCGTTATTTTGCTTCACCACGCCACCCCAGTTCAGACATAGCCATATGCAAATCAGTCTTGACCCTGTGCCTCATGGGAACAGTCCAGACCGAACTGCCAAGCCATGTCTTCCCTGGACCGGAATAAAGCATCCTCGGACCGGTTTCAGGCTATCAGCCTTCATCAGCCAGGATAGCTTGACTCCAGTGGCGTAGTGAGCACGGGACCCACGTCTGGGCATACCCTTCCCACTTAGGGGCGAAATGCAAAGCACACAAGATGATGGACGGAATGCTGCACATTGGCAAACATTCACCCCCAGTCACAGATCTGGGTTTAATCCATCGTTATTTTGCTTCACCACGCCACCCCAGTTCAGACATAGCCATATGCAAATCAGTCTTGACCCTGTGCCTCATGGGAACAGTCCAGACCGAACTGCCAAGCCATGTCTTCCCTGGACCGGAATAAAGTATCCTAGGACCGGTTTCAGGCTATCAGCCTTCATCAGCCAGGATAGCTTGACTCCAGTGGCGTAGTGAGCACGGGACCCACGTCTGGGCATACCCTTCCCACTTAGGGCGAAATGCAAAACACACAAGATGATGGACGGAATGCTGCACATTGGCAAACATTCACCCCCAGTCACAGATCTGGGTTTAATCCATCGTTATTTTGCTTCACCATGCCACCCCAGTTCAGACATAGCCATATGCAAATCAGTCTTGACCCTGTGCCTCATGGGAACAGTTCAGACCGAACTGCCAAGCCATGTCTTCCCTGGACCGGAATCAAGCATCCTAGGACCGGTTTCAGGCTATCAGCCTTCATCAGCCAGGATAGCTTGACTCCAGTGGCATAGTGAGCACGGGACCCACGTCTGGGCATACCCTTCCCACTTAGGGCGAAATGCAAAACACACAAGATGATGGACGGAATGCTGCACATTGGCAAACATTCACCCCCAGTCACAGATCTGGGTTTAATCCATCGTTATTTTGCTTCACCACGCCACCCCAGTTCAGACATAGCCATATGCAAATCAGTCTTGACCCTGTGCCTCATGGGAACAGTCCAGACCGAACTGCCAAGCCATGTCTTCCCTGGACCGGAATCAAGCATCCTAGGACCGGTTTCAGGCTATCAGCCTTCATCAGCCAGGATAGCTTGACTCCAGTGGCGTAGTGAGCACGGGACCCACGTCTGGGCATACCCTTCCCACTTAGGGCAAAATGCAAAACACACAAGATGATGGACGGAATGCTGCACATTGGCAAACATTCACCCCCAGTCACAGATCTGGGTTTAATCCATCGTTATTTTGCTTCACCACGCCACCCCAGTTCAGACATAGCCATATGCAAATCAGTCTTGACCCTGTGCCTCATGGGAACAGTCCAGACCGAACTGCCAAACCATGTCTTCCCTGGACCGGAATCAAGCATCCTAGGACCAGTTTCAGGCTATCAGCCTTCATCAGCCAGGATAGCTTGACTCCAGTGGCGTAGTGAGCACGGGACCCACGTCTGGGCATACCCTTCCCACTTAGGGCGAAATGCAAAACACACAAGATGATGGACGGAATGCTGCACATTGGCAAACATTCACCCCCAGTCACAGATCTGGGTTTAATCCATCGTTATTTTGCTTCACCATGCCACCCCAGTTCAGACATAGCCATATGCAAATCAGTCTTGACCCGGTGCCTCATGGGAACAGTCCAGACCGAACTGCCAAGCCATGTCTTCCCTGGACCGGAATCAAGCATCCTAGGACTGGTTTCAGGCTATCAGCCTTCATCAGCCAGGATAGCTTGACTCCAGTGGCGTAGTGAGCACGGGACCCACGTCTGGGCATGCCCTTCCCACTTAGGGCGAAATGCAAAACACACAAGATGATGGACGGAATGCTGCACATTGGCAAACATTCACCCCCAGTCACAGATCTGGGTTTAATCCATCGTTGTTTTGCTTCACCACGCTCACCCCAGTTCAGACATAGCCATATGCAAATCAGTCTTGACCCTGTGCCTCATGGGAACAGTCCAGACCGAACTGCCAAGCCATGTCTTCCCTGGACCGGAATCAAGCATTCTAGGACCGGTTTCAGGCTATCAGCCTTCATCAGCCAGGATAGCTTGACTCCAGTGGCGTAGTGAGCACGGGACCCACGTCTGGGCATACCCTTCCCACTTAGGGCGAAATGCAAAACACACAAGATGATGGACGGAATGCTGCACATTGGCAAACATTCACCCCCAGTCACAGATCTGGGTTTAATCCATCGTTATTTTGCTTCACCACGCCACCCCAGTTCAGACATAGACATATGCAAATCAGTCTTGACCCTGTGCCTCATGGGAACAGTCCAGACCGAACTGCCAAGCCATGTCTTCCCTGGACCGGAATCAAGCATCCTAGGACCGGTTTCAGGCTATCAGCCTTCATCAGCCAGGATAGCTTGACTCCAGTGGCGTAGTGAGCACGGGACCCACGTCTGGGCATACCCTTCCCACTTAGGGCGAAATGCAAAACACACAAGATGATGGACGGAATGCTGCACATTGGCAAACATTCACCCCCAGTCACAGATCTAGGTTTAATCCATCGTTATTTTGCTTCACCACGCCACCCCAGTTCAGACATAGCCATATGCAAATCAGTCTTGACCCTGTGCCTCATGGGAACAGTCCAGACCGAACTGCCAAACCATGTCTTCCCTGGACCGGAACGAAGCATCCTAGGACCAGTTTCAGGCTATCAGCCTTCATCAGCCAGGATAGCTTGACTCCAGTGGCGTAGTGAGCACAGGACCCACGTCTGGGCATACCCTTCCCACTTAGGGCGAAATGCAAAACACACAAGATGATGGACGGAATGCTGCACATTGGCAAACATTCACCCCCAGTCACAGATCTGGGTTTAATCCATCGTTATTTTGCTTCACCACGCCACCCCAGTTCAGACATAGCCATATGCAAATCAGTCTTGACCCTGTGCCTCATGGGAACAGTCCAGACCGAACTGCCAAGCCATGTCTTCCCTGGACCGGAATCTAGCATCCTAGGACCGGTTTCAGGCTATCAGCCTTCATCAGCCAGGATAGCTTGACTCCAGTGGCGTAGTGAGCACGGGACCCACGTCTGGGCATACCCTTCCCACTTATGGCGAAATGCAAAGCACACAAGATGATGGACGGAATGCTGCACATTGGCAAACATTCACCCCCAGTCACAGATCTGGGTTTAATCCATCGTTATTTTGCTTCACCACGCCACCCCAGTTCAGACATAGCCATATGCAAATCAGTCTTGACCCTGTGCCTCATGGGAACAGTCCAGACCGAACTGCCAAGCCATGTCTTCCCTGGACCGGAATCAAGCATCCTAGGACCGGTTTCAGGCTATCAGCCTTCATCAGCCAGGATAGCTTGACTCCAGTGGCGTAGTGAGCAGGGGACCCACGTCTGGGCATACCCTTCCCACTTAGGGCGAAATGCAAAACACACAAGATGATGGACGGAATGCTGCACATTGGCAAACATTCACCCCCAGTCACAGATCTGGGTTTAATCCATCGTTATTTTGCTTCACCACGCCACCCCAGTTCAGACATAGCCATATGCAAATCAGTCTTGACCCTGTGCCTCATGGGAACAGTCCAGACCGAACTGCCAAACCATGTCTTCCATGGACCGGAATCAAGCATCCTAGGACCGATTTCAGGCTATCAGCCTTCATCAGCCAGGATAGCTTGACTCCAGTGGCGTAGTGAGCACGGGATCCACGTCTGGGCATACCCTTCCCACTTAGGGCGAAATGCAAAACACACAAGATGATGGACGGAATGCTGCACATTGGCAAACATTCACCCCCAGTCACAGATGTGGGTTTAATCCATCATTATTTTGCTTCACCACGCCACCCCAGTTCAGACATAGCCATATGCAAATCAGTCTTGACCCTGTGCCTCATGGGAACAGTCCAGACCGAACTGCCAAACCATGTCTTCCCTGGACCGGAATCAAGCATCCTAGGACCGGTTTCAGGCTATCAGCCTTCATCAGCCAGGATAGCTTGACTCCAGTGGCGTAGTGAGCACGGGACCCAAACTGGAATGGCATGGTGAGCAAAAAAACGATGGATTTAGGCCCAGATCTCTGTACTGGGGTGAATGTATGACATTGTTCTGCATTCTGTCCATCAACTGTTGTTTTTGCATTTGTCACCCCGAGTGGGACGGGTATGCCCAGACGTGGGTCCCGTGCTCTCCATGCCACTGGAATCAAGCTATCCTGGCTGAAGAGGGGTGAAACCCCGAAACCGGTCCTAGGATGCTTGTTTGCAGTCCAGGGAGGACCTGGCGTGGCAGTTCGGGCTGGACTGTTCCCATGAGGCACAGGGTCAAGACTGATTTGCATATGGCTGGGTTCAAACTGGAATGGCATGGTGAGCAAAAAACAATGGATTTAGGCCCAGATCTCTGTACTGGGGTGAATGTATGACATTGTTCTGCATTCTGTCCATCAACTGTTGTTTTTGCATTTGTCACCCCGAGTGGGACGGGTATGCCCAGACGTGGGTCCCGTGCTCTCCATGCCACTGGAATCTAGCTATCCTGGCTGAAGAGGGGTGAAACCCGAAACCGGTCCTAGGATGCTTGTTTGCAGTCCAGGGAGGACCTGGCTTGGCAGTTCGGGCTGGACTGTTCCCATGAGGCACAGGGTCAAGACTGATTTGCATATGGCTGGGTTCAAACTGGAATGGCATTGTGAGCAAAAAAACAATGGATTTAGGCCCAGATCTCTGTACTGGGGTGAATGTATGACATTGTTCTGCATTCTGTCCATCAACTGTTGTTTTTGCATTTGTCACCCGAGTGGGACGGGTATGCCCAGACGTGGGTCCCGTGCTCTCCATGCCACTGGAATCAAGCTATCCTGGCTGAAGAGGGGTGAAACCCCGAAACCGGTCCTAGGATGCTTGTTTGCAGTCCAGGGAGGACCTGGCTTGGCAGTTCGGGCTGGACTGTTCCCATGAGGCACAGGGTCAAGACTGATTTGCATATGGCTGGGTTCAAACTGGAATGGCATGGTGAGCAAAAAACGATGGATTTAGGCCCATATCTCTGTACTGGGGTGAATGTATGACATTGTTCTGCATTCTGTCCATCAACTGTTGTTTTTGCATTTGTCACCCCGAGTGGGACGGGTATGCCCAGACGTGGGTCCCGTGCTCTCCATGCCACTGGAATCAAGCTATCCTGGCTGAAGAGGGTGAAACCCCGAAACCGGTCCTAGGATGCTTGTTTGCAGTCCAGGGAGGACCTGGCTTGGCAGTTCAGGCTGGACTGTTCCCATGAGGCACAGGGTCAAGACTGATTTGCATATGGCTGGGTTCAAACTGGAATGGCATGGTGAGCAAAAAAACGATGGATTTAGGCCCAGATCTCTGTACTGGGGTGAATGTATGACATTGTTCTGCATTCTGTCCATCAACTGTTGTTTTTGCGTGAGTCTAATACAAGCACTGTCTGGTCAGACAGGCACCAGCCATGACAGCACAGAGTTGGCACAGATGCGGAGGGCAATGGACACCATGGAGCAGATGCAGGCTGGAAGTATGTCTGCCACGGCTGGACACCAGCGAGCAGTGGCTGGGAACAGCAACGCCCTGCAGTACTCCAACTTGCCATTGCTGCCACTGAGCCATTCCCAGATGACTGCAGCGGGAACATCGACACACACAGCTCCGACCCCTGATGTGTCCATGGCACACTGTGATGCTGCCCCATCACCTACGCAGTCTGATGTGTCAGGGGTACACAGCGATGCAGCCATCACCCCGCCACACACACCGGACACACCGGACACAGAACCCGTATCAGGGGAGTGAGAAGGGGATGGGAACTACTGTGTGAGGAAGGAGGCAGTAGCATCCATCACCGCCATATGGCCTGTCCCTGCCTGCTCATGACCTATGCATCATGCCCTAGGAAATACCTCCTACTGACCTCCGGAACACCCTGCGACATTCACCCGGACCCCGACACGGACTGCCATTTCTTCCCCGCTGGCCAATCACACAGCAATCCTGCTGCGGACTGCACTCTCCCTCTTCCCAATCACTGTGCAATCCCCAAAGGACTCTGGTTGGCCCACCACTGGGCTTCCATGTGATGTGGGCTTGGATGGCCAGGTACAGCTCCAGCTCCGTCAATCACCTGAATGTGAATAAAACATTCTAAATCACACAGATGTGTCATCACTATGTTCACTCACGTATGGAAGTATGGCTGGATGTGGGGACGATGATTGCACATGAAGGTACACCCTGGTAACTGACATCTATGCGCATGTGTATCCCTGAGACACATGGCCAATTGGATGACTGTGAAGGTGAGTACTAGCTGTGTCCCCATTGCACATCAATAGCAATCTCACAACACCCCAACGTAGGCACACGTCCATGTGTTGAATAGGGCCGTGTGTAGGAGTGACCAAAACGGTGGCAGGCCAGGAGTGGTATCCCACACCACGTGTGACAGTAGAACTTTACGTCGCATACCGACTTACACACATCTGTGTGGACACAATCTGTTGTGATGTATGACATTGCTCCACATGGTCAGAGGTTGGACACCATACACACATAGCTGGAGTCATGTAAGTGCACATGTCATCCAGCACCTATCCAAAAACAATGTCTGGCTCACAGAGGCGGAGCTTGCCAAAGGGACACACTCCCATTGCACATGCCTCAGTCAGTTCCTCCCTGTGTTGTGACGAGGCTCATTGTGGCACACGAGTGGACAATCTAAACAACACACCTCACAGTTAGACACCAGTGGAGTGGCATGACTTTATTGGCATATGCGTGTCAGTACGGATGAGGCAATGGCCACAACAGGCAGGGACATGCTTAAGACACTTACACACAGCATGGGTACATGTCGAGGTTCAGATGATGGTGGGGCTGAAATGGACAACATTCATCACGGATGGCAATGCTCACAGCCCACCTTGCCTTGCTGGACGAGTCATGTGTTGTTTGGCGTCTGCACATTGCCCCGTGTGAGGGGGCACGACTCACTGCACGTGGGGTCTGCATGGTGCTCTGCCTCCGGGGTGCGCCCATTGTCTGCTCTGCCGACAGTGATCAGATGTGAGGGTCCGACAGGTTTGCATGTCATGCTACATTGCCATGTGTGTGCTCTCACCCAGCAGTGTGTCCGAATTGGCAACGTTGCCAGACGACGCTGTGTTGCTCCGACCATGGACCTGCGTCGCCTTGCACAGGTGTGTGTACACACGCGTTATTCCACGCACATGCATCCAGAGCCCGAACGTTGGCAGGCGTGTCCTCTGTTGTGGTGGGATATGTGATCAATCCCCACGATGCAACAAGTTGTTGGGCCATGTGCTGTGGGTGGCAATCGGATGTGGCTGCAGGAACGTAGTTACTCGTCCATGAATGCCCGTGCAGCTTCATGTGCAATGTGTTCCTATAGTACGTCGTTGTTGTGTTCAAGGAACACCAGGGTGAGCCAGTCCATTAGGTGGTCCGGGCAGGTGTGCTCAGCCCACGCCGTCTCACCGATCCGCCACAGAGCCCAATAGGGGAGTGCCTCGATGTGGTCACTGCACACGAGAAATTGTGCTATCTCCCATGCACAACTACCAATACATATGCAGTATGTCAAGGCATCCCATGCACGGCTGTCTCGGTTACACTCCTGTTCGTGATCCAACAGGTGGCGCAGACACGAGTCATAGTCCAATTCATCAACAGTTGTGTTGGATAGGCAGACATCCATGGGACACTCGAATGTGCATGTTCGGCAGTGGAACCAGGGCTGGACGCAGGTGACGTGGGCAATGCGGAAGCTGAGCCTGTAACTGATCCGCAGCACTGCCAGTGGCAGTGTGCCCAGCAAATGCAGCAAACGTGCACGGTACTGTTCCACATGACGGGGGTTGTGCATGTGCCCAGTATGGCCTGCCATTGCGTTGGTGCGTCTCGTGAACAGGCACTCTTCTGGACTGCGGCAGTTGTGTGGAGGATATGCCACAGCTCTGAGCAATGATTCGAATGTGTGTGCAACGTTGTGGGTTATGGGTTGCTGTTTCCGTGAGTGTCAAGGGCATCCCATGCAGGGGTACCACAGGCAGGGGCTTCTGTGTGTGGGCTGTGGATGAGTCGATGGTTCATTTGCGGAATGCGTGGTGTGGGAGTCGTCCCCATCTGCCATTGCATCTCTATCAGGGTGTTCCAGGCGCGTTCTGGACCAAGGTCAGAGGTGCAGGTGTCCTCCCGCATTGGGACAATGGTGCTTTCATCCCTGATGTTTGTCTGACTACTACTTTCGTTTTCGGGATGTGATGTGGCTTTGGCGCTGAGATTGGGACACAGCCTTGGGCTCATGGTGTACGGATGGCGATGCACACACACATGTTGGCATGTGGAGCCAGGTGCCCAAGCGAACTTGCGCTGCTTGTGCTATCTCACTCCGTCTCTCTCCCTCGCTCTCTCCCTCTCTTTCCTTTGTTGGGCGCATGGCACACCTTCTTCTCTTGGATTTGGTCTTCCAGGCTGTGTGCTACGGATTGTCCAGTGAGGAGCAGCTAGGACTCATCCTAAGGGTTGTTTCTGCTTTTGTTTGTATGGTGTTTTGTGTTGGTGATTGCATTGCTGTATGACTGATTCTCCATTTTCTGGCACGCATGTATGTTTATTTTCCTGCTTGTGCGACATCAGGCAAAATGTTTGTTTTGGGATTCGTGGTGTTGGTGTGCAATTTCTTAGTCCGGGGTTGGGGGTGGTCCCGGGGGGGGGGGTGTTGCGGGCCTGGGTGTGGTGTCGGTGGGTGTTGTGGCCCTGTTGGGTGTCCGGGCTGCATGATGAGTGGCTCAATGGCATCTGTTGCCCTTTGGATGTGGCCTGGGCTGTGCTCCCTTTTGTGGTGCTGGCTGCCGTCCGAGTTTACACCAGGTCAGAGCAGGTGTAGATTTCCTGGTACTAACTCGCCTTATCGCCTGTTTTGTGTTTTTATCGCGGATGTGGCTGGTCGTTGTGAATGTTGAGGTGTGCTGTTGTCTCGGCTTTTGTCACGGGAACACCTACTCTGCATCTCATTAGCGATATTTGCGAGGTCCTCTGTGGCGATGTTATTTGCGGCTGCTATCGCGGGTAAACTGGTGCTGTGGGCTATTAACACCGGCTTGTGAATGGGGAGGTAAATTTATCACGACTTTGGCTGCGATAAAGTGCCGTTAATTCGGCGATAGCTCCTTGTGAATATGCCCCTCAGAAAATTTCCTAAAATTCAATGCAAGTTAAATTAAATCCCACATTTTTCTTATGGACGGTAAAATATTTTATAGGGGTTGAAAATAACTTGAGATGTTAGTATCATCCCACAGAGCAAATCACAACGCGGGCCAGATTTTGCCGTGCCTATAACAGATGCTTCAACAGAACATTTATATCATTGTCACCCACAAACTCCATCCAATTACACCTGGAAGTCCAGACTATAATAGCTCACCACTAGGATATTCTGTCACAGTTACTTATCATAACTATGTCATACTTCGCTTTGTGAATTGTCACTAACCAAATGGACGTTGCCTTTCTGAAAATTTATTTTCTTCGGCCCTATCGACCACGATCACCATCTTCACATCTTCAGCTTGGTGTCTATGGTAAGGGAATATTCCCAATCTAACATGGCGATTAGCCTCACACGCCATTGGCTGGTCTGGCATTTAACAGTTTCATTGCTGTCTCCAAAAAGAAGTTGCTGGTCGGCGCAAATGACAGACAGTAGATGAAGGGGTGGGGAGGGGGGGTCATGACTGCGACTAAAGTCAAGCAGGCTGCCTAGCAGATGGGTTTTCTGTTCCTCATAACTCCATACGTCCCCACGTTGTGGTTAATGTTTGTATTCTTAGTCACATGACTAACAATAATACGTGTGACAGCATTATTGTAGTTCATTGTATTGATGTATATTCTTTTGGAAACGGAAGATGTGGGATGCTGAAGTGAATGATTGCATAGTTTTCTAGGACACTGTAAACCACAGGAGCATCAAGGAAAAAGGTACGCTCAATAAGAAAGTCGCCTTCCAAACATGCCAGCCCCCTCAAGCATGGTTCAATATTCTCTCCTCTAGAATTCCACACACCTTCACCACACCACGTACCAACCCCAGTGTACACACACACCAGGAATACTAAAATCCCATTTTCAAAGTGACACATTACACCTCCTTCATTTGCGGAAAAAAGACACTAACTGCACCCTAATGCCCAAACATCTACAATATTAACCCTAAAAAAATGATAAACCCAAAAATCTTAAACCTACCCAACACCCCAACCAGCGTATAGAGAGTATTCCATACAATTCTAAACTCTAAGGCAAAATTATCAAATATGCCTACCAGCAATATGCCTCTTGCACTAACTGAATCTGATGAAACATCCAGAAAAATCAACCATAGCCATCAAAACCCACTCAGGGCCGGACTGGGAACCGAAACCGGCCCTGGCAAACTGCTCGGCCGCCGCCCCCTGGGGGTAGGAGGGCTGCAGCCAAGCTTCTTTGCGAGGGCCAGTTTCGGACGATTTTGTTACAGGGGGCCGATATTGCTGACCCCCGGTAACAGAAACGGCCCCCAGGGGCCCAAAACCAGCCCCCGCCCTAGCGGCCCACCGGGGAAACGCCCAGTGCCTGCTACGGCCAGTCCGGCCCTGAACCCACTACTGAATCTCCCTTTCTTTGGCAAGCCAGTTCCTCCTCTGAAAAAACCCTGAAACACATTATCACTGCTATCCTGACACTTAATACAACATCCACACAATTGTTTGCACATTGAGTTCAGTAGCGGCTGCTACCGGACCCAAGTGGTGGGGTGGGTGGGATAGAGGGATGAAAAAAGAAGGAAAAAAACCCACTTACCTCGCTATGGCTGGCCAGCAAACTGGCCGCCCGCCACCTCTCCTCCATCCTCTTCTTCCTGTATCCGGTCCCAGCAACAGGAAGCACTCAGGCTCCCAGGCTCCCCTGAGCCAATCACAACACTACAATGCAGCGTTGTGATTGTGTTGAGCGCAGTGGTTCGGTGCTCAGACGTGGAATGGGAGGATGGGCATGTTTCTCACCAGTGCATTACAGCCTGATGGTGAAGATGCAAAGTGTGCAGGACTGTTTGGCCAGTCCAAGAGGGCCGGCTAATCAGTCTTGCGCACTTAGGGAGTGCAAACCACTCCTCCCCCTGCTCAGGCCAGCCCCGCCCCAAGAGCCACTGACTAGAATAGGAAAATTAAAATGATAATAACGATAAGTTACTATCAATTTATTTTTCCTCTTGAGCAGTGGGGCGATGCTCCCCCGCCTTAGCGGAGGAGCCGCCACTGATTGAGTTCCTACTTCAGTTCCATACCTTTCCAACTTCTACATTCACTGTCCTGTTTAATAGTTCAACAACTTGGACCAGTTCCAACAAGATTGAAGCTCCCTCACCGGCATATATATTTAACTTGACATCAATATCCTTAACTCTGCCTTTCTTGTAGTCCATCTATTCTTGCATCTTCCTCTGGTATCTGTTGACCCTTTGTCTTACAACTTGTTAATCTATCACAAAATTCTCCCCACATTCTTCAGCCACCATGGCATTAGTCTGTAACTAAGCTCATGCCCTCTTGAAGATTCAAAGAGAGATCTCATTACATAACTTAGTGTTGTTTTATGAGTTAACAGTCTCACCTGTCAGGCCTTCCTCCAACAAATGTCTCAGTTTATCATTAACTGGATCACTCCCTTCACTACTTTCCTAAGCCTTTCAATCTGACCTTAGGTCTCTGAATGATAAACATCACTTGTTTATGCTTGACACCACATCTGTCTGTCTCAATATGCTTCCATATCAGTAGCAACAGATTACTGATCTTGACTGATCAACAGATTACTGATCTTTATCCAAAACCAAGAACTCCAGTTACCCTTCCCTGTCAATAAGCATCCTTCAGGAACTCTATGGTCAATTTCATAGTTACTTTATCCATAATTAAAAATTCTGGCCATGTACTAAGGTAATCAGCTAATGATATTATAAAAGTCTCCTGTCTAGGATTCACTACAAAGAAGCCAAAAAAATCCACCTGCAAATTCCTGCAAGGTCCCCCAGGAACTTCAACAGGGTGTGACTTCTCACGCACATCATGGCAGTCGTGTCAATACTTGAACATAATTTAAGCTCACAAACCCACCTGGCAATATTCTTATCACTGCTAGTCCACAAAAAATATTGCCTGAAACACATTTTAGTTCCCGATTTCCCTATATCGCCTTCATGGCACTGAGTAAAAATCTTTTTCCTTAACACAAAGGGAGGGACAATTTGGTCTCCTCTATCAATAAAGTGTCTCTCCACAGCCAATTACTCCTGGACTTTATAAAATACCTTTAACTTTGCACACAATTTTTTCTCTTCTGGTCAACCCTTAACTACAAACCCTACCACTTAACCCCAAATCACTTCCACACATATCTCACAAATCCATTCATCTGTCTAGAACCTCCCAAAACAGGGGAGGGGGTACACCCAGTTAAATCTCCCAAGCCCAAAGCGGATAAAGAACAGACGTGTCTCTCACTCATTTCTATGATGAGTTTGCTTCATTCAGATTCAGAGTGTTATGAGTCAGACAACCCGGCTAGAGTAGCTCTCTGAGTGAGTAATATTTTGTGCGTCAACCTTTCCCCTGGCCTCTGAAAGCAGTGGACATACACAGTTGCTGGTATTCTACAATAAAAGGTTACTATTTATCATGGGCATTCAGAACATAAGCTTTAAGTATCAGAATGATAGCAATATTATGACGATCTCTGCAGTCATTATATAAAACAGCATAAATATTAGGAAACCCCAAAGCACTTTACATCACACATCCGTACTACTTGTAAAAAATGACTCTGTCTACTATATTAACAACTATTCGTATATGATATCAGCCACATGGTTATTATATTGGTGGGACGATTAGTAATCTGTCTATTTTATGCCAATCCATGTAACTATTCCCACATACCTCTGAAAGCTGTTGAGCATTCAGCCGTACAAGGGCATTCCTGCATGCGCCCTTCAAGCAATCAGTCTTTGTTTCTGCCCCTCTAAAATTGCCAGGTCCCTTTACATCTGCTCCACAATGATTCTCTACAGAGAGGAGAGGAAGGCTGGTGTACAGCCTATTGTATCTGCACTGCTAAAAAAAGTCTCTGTCAAAGATATGCTCGAAAGGCAAGCAACTGAAATCAACTTGCTTCATCCCTGAAGCCAAGTCAGATGGCATTACAGTGGTAATCACTACATCTAGTTCTCTAGGTGGTAGAATGGAAGATTCCTCTCTGCAGTGTTTATGTTATTTTTGTAAGCATGTCTAATGACAACCCACTGCTAAAATAATAAGGCAATCTTGCACTCTTTCTTAGCTTACATCACCACTAGTATTCTCGTTTTTCTAGGCCCTAAACCTTGAACGTACACACTCTAAAGAGTTAGAGGCTTTCGTGTTCGACAAACTATTAGGCCTTGATTGTGTGTAGGATGTAGGAAAGCCCTGTCATATATTTCACACCTTCAGATATAATGTACTGTCTTTCTTTACACATTCCACATCTAAATAGTAATCACCCTTTCACAGTCATCTTCATGACACACTATAGTTTAGTCATCCTCTGGTAGTAAAATGGAACATACAATTCACTTGTGCATTTTTCATTCTTCTGAGATACTGCATAATGTAACTGAAAAGCTAGTAATTTAGCAAACAGTCTGGCCAAATCTGCAGTTAGTATTCTTCCACCCCAAGCAGCAACATATTTACTAATGGGTTATGATGTGTTGTAAGTGCAACCTTCTTACCCCATAGAAACATTTTGTAGTGCTCTACAGCCCAAGTACTCCAGGTACTTTCAACAAACTCTTGTTCGATTACGGAGTAGTTCAGTTCAGCTTCCCTCAATGTGTATGAAGTGTACAACTACCCACTGTTTGGGCTTAAACCCTGTTGGAGCAACACTGCACTAATCCTGCAACTGCTTGCATCAACTGTTACCACACATTCCTTTCCTGTTAGAAAGGATTTCAAATATAGAACACAAACAATTTCCTGTTTCAATTCGGTACATGAACAATTCTTTTCATGACTCCAAACAAATGTAATGTTTTTCATTCTAAGGGTTTCGACTTTATTAGCATGCAGTTTCACTAATTTTGCATGAACCTCAGTTAGGCCGAGAGATGAACTAATTGTTCTTTTGCTTTAGGAATAGTCCATTCCATATACACTTCATAATGTTTCTCTTTGGCTTAATATTCTAGCTTGATATGCCATGTCTTTAATTTTTACTTCTGAACAACTAAATGTACATATAGTAATTTCAAAGTGAAGACTTTCTTAGCCTAAATGCCTAACTCGTCCCCCAAATTCTAATCATGTTCCTGTTGATTCATCCTGTAGACTGAAATATCATCCAGGAAGTCCATCACTCTAGATATTTTTCAAAGGTTGTCTTCATTAGCCACTCAAAGACTGATGATGCACTGGCCAACCTAATGACCTAATTCAATATGGCTAGACACCCTGCAGAGTCACAAAATGTGTCAGATGTTTTAATTATTCCTCATTTTCCAGTTGGTGATGTACAAGTGCAAGATCAAGCATGAAGAAAACAGTAGCACCCACCAATGTTGAGACCATGTCGTGAAGATTTGACAGGGGATGTTAGTTAATCAAGATTGCATTATTTAAGCTGCACAGATCAATGCACAGTCGAAGGTTGCCAGAACCTTTCAGAGAAATTAACCCTAGCTCCACTCACATAGATGATTCTGTTGGCTTAATATTTTGTTTCTTTGACACAAATCATATATTTGTTTCAATTTATCTCTGGAAGTGGTGCATTTCTAACACAAGCATAACCAGTATAGCATTCTCTTTTAATATGCTTCAATATTTGAAACCTTCACATTACCCAAGCTGCCTTTAAGCGCAGTTCTATACTTTTGTTTGGATTCTTTAATGTAGTTGTTAGATTCACTACCTATTTGGTTAACTCACAATGGATATCCTCTAACTTTTCTCCTCCTTAATCATCAATGGTATATACTGCGGTTCAGCTCTGTGTCCTAGCTTAATCCTCATTTCTTCCTGAGGAGTCCAACCAGGACTGGATACCATTTCCCACCCATATAAATATTTCCTCCCAGATGTACATCAGCACTACATAACTATATTTTTTTCTACAAGCTATTAACCAGATCTTTCATCGGAATGGTGAATCATGCACAAGAATCCACCATCACATCAACATCTTTCCCTTTGGCACAACTGGCACATCCATGAAAATTGCTGAATATTCTTACCCAATGCCACACTGACAAGCAATAAGATTTAGGCCCAAGTTGTCTTCACTGCTTCCATTTGTCACTTAAACTAACGTTATTCACACCTGTGCTCTAGCAGGTCTTAGCCCACAATATTGAGTTTAAAATACTGTCCTCCCAGACTGTTTTAATGAAAACATTGACTACCACTATATAGTGCAGGTAAGTAGCTATAGGTATGTATTCATTTAATATACATAACATAAATGGGTGATTTTCTTTCTTCTCTTTTTTGATATTTGAGAGTGTGGTGCTTTTGTCCTTCAAAAGATTTTGCAGGCCACCTCCAAGGTAATCGGATTTCCAAGCCAGTGTATAGAAGAGACAACATCAGCTCCCCTTTTAAGTATCAGCCAGTTAAAACATATTCCAGGAGCTTGGACAGCCTCTTTACCTGGACGGCTAAAAACTAACTTTTTATCCCTTGGATGAGCAGCACATTTATGTGATCACAATGTCTACTATCACTTGGAAAATTGTATGCCATATATAATACTGCATTGTTACCACATTTTCAGTATGCATATGTGTCATATTTCTATTTTGCTTTGTGTCTATGTGTACATTTACACAGTCCATGTGTGAAACTTTGAATTACACTTTATAATGAGCAGTTAAATGCTACATGTGATTCTACTTCTTTTCTTATTTCCTTTGTTTTAATGTGTATTAATTTGGGATTTAGTAGTGTACTGTGCATTTGTGTTTAAATGTATTTTTGTATGTTGTCTACAGCCCTGAAGAAGTTCGGAAAAATTCTTTTTTCTGAACGAAACGCATTGGTTGGACGTTTTTTCATGTGTAAATATATGTTTCAAGATAGAAAATAAAGGATTGAACTGGTTTCTATAAAGATACATCGTCCTGAATCTTATTGGAAATAAATATATAAATACCCTCCTGGTGCACCATTCCATCCAAAGTAGCAGTTCAAAAAGATAACTGGTGAATTACAGATATCTCCAGTTGTATTTTTTTTATTAAAGGTACCTAAAGTTCTGTGTTAGAAACTGGGCTTCTGGTTGGCAGAGATATGCACAGTGTCCAAGCAGGACCCACAATCCTAGTCAGGGTAAGTCAGAAAGGCACTTTAAATTAACCCATGCTCACCCTCTGGTGGCTTGGAACAGAGCAGTCAGGCTTAACTTAAGAGGCAATCTGTAAAGTAATTGTGCATACAACACACAGTAACACAGTGAAAATCCCCCAAAAAGACTCCACACCAGTTTAGAAAAATAGATAATAATTTTATAAACAAAACAAGACTAAAATGACAAAAAATCCAATCAGTAGAAGTAGAGATATACATTTTTAAAGATTAAATGCAAAAATAGTGCTTAGAAGCAAATAGTGCTCAAAGAGTTAATTGGTCACGCTGGACGAGACAAAGTCAAGAGTTCAGGCTAACTGCCAGCCACAGGGCCCACACAGGGCCTGCTGAGCAAAAGTATCTTAATACTTGTCGCAGCACGAGATGCATTGATGATCCCCACGCAGTTGAGGTGTTGTGACGGTTTTCTCCACGCAACTGTGGTGATGTGTCGGTTCCATTGAGCAAAGCGCCGGTTCCGAGTGCGGTGGTTCTGATTGCGTTACGCAGGGTTAATGCATGCTGGAGGGGCAATGTGTCAATCTTCTCTACGCAGTGGCGGGGATGCATTGGTTATGAAGTGGTGGTTTCAGAGGTGATGCAGTGGTTCCGAGTGTGATGTCCAGATCTGGACCCAGCAACAGTGGTAATGCATCGATCCTGACTTTGCAGCAGGAGATGCATTGGTTCCGATCGGCACAGCAGCGTCTATGCGCAGGTCCTGGACCCTGCAACAGCTGTGATGCGCCCATCCCGATCTCACAGCAGGTGATGCATCAGTTCTGATTGGCGCAATGGCACCAATGCACAGGTTCTGGCAGATGCAGCACGTTAAACTCACTTCAAAGGGCCCTGGATTGGATTGGCATCACTTGGCAGAGCAAGACTTACAGCAAGTAATTTCCAGGTGCTGAGCTGAAGATGAAGGTGAAGCAGGAGGCAAGCCAACAAGCCCTTGGAGAGTTCTTAGGTTATGGGATGTAGCGATGCAGGTCCAGTCCTTCTCACTCCTAGGCTAGAAGCAGCAGGCCAACACAGCACTGCAGTTCAGCAAAGTGGCAGTCCCTCCCGGAAGCACTGCAATCCTTCTTTCTGGTAGAAAGTTCTCTGTACCTGAAGTGTCCTGATTTGGAGGTGTAAGAGGCCTAGTACTAATACTGAGTTGGGCCTTTGTAGTAGGGAAAGTTCAAAGAGATGCTTTGAAGTGCACACGACCCAGCTTTTCCTGCCCTGGCTCCAGACTCACTCAAGGAGGGTATGCAATCCTTTGTGTGGAGACAGGACAAAGCCCTTTCAGGTGTAGAGTGTCAACTCCTCTCTTCCGTCCTGCTCAGGATGACCCATCAACATGCAGATGGCTACTCAGTCACACCTACGCTTCCTTTGTGCGTGGCTATCTAGAGGGAATGCAGGAAACCAGCTGTCACCCACCCCAGATGTGTATTCCAGAGTCAGTCAGAAGGCACAAATGGTTTACCTAAGAAAAGACCAACTTTCTTTTCTAAAA
The DNA here is from genome assembly GCA_963921515.1 of Calotriton arnoldi. Lineage (NCBI taxonomy): Eukaryota > Metazoa > Chordata > Amphibia > Caudata > Salamandridae > Calotriton > Calotriton arnoldi. Next base: position 398,802 of record CAWUFW010009655.1, on the reverse strand, counting down.
GTGGCATTTCAAAACTGCAATTTAAAAACCAACTTCACCATCAGTTGTGTTTTTAAATTGCGAAGTCCAAGGACACCAAATTTGGGTTTCCTAAATCTTCCAAATTGGAAATCTCACTTATAAAATGTAATGAGGCAATCCCAATGTTAGCCTGTGGGACGATAGGCCTTGCAGTAGCGAAAAATTAATTTAAGTGTATTTCAGTACCATGACATGTGAAATTTAAAAGTACATGTCCTACTTTTTAAATGCACTGCACTCTGCCCATGGTCTGTCCACAGCCTACCTTAGGGGTGACCTATATGTAATAATAATAAAGTTTGGGACTGTCAAGTAGGTTAACTTGCCAGGCTGAAATGGCAGTTTAAAACTGCACACACTGGCTCTGCAATGGCATGCCTGAGACATGTCTAAAGGGCTACTTAAGTGGTGGCCAAATCAGTGCTACAAGCTCACTAATAGCATTTTGGCACATGCAGTGCACTTTACTTGGGACTTATAAGTAACATAAATATGCCAATTGTGGATAAAACCAATGTTACCATGTTTTAAAGTAAGGAGCACATGGACTTTAGCGCTAGTTAGCAGTGGTAAAGTGCACAGATTCCCAAGGCCAGCAAAAATGAAGCCAGCAAAAACAGGTGGTCAGAAGGCAAAAAGTCAATGGAAGCCATGCTAAGCATGTCAGGTCTAACATTCTGCATTTATAATAAGAATAGTATAACTAAAAATAACAGAATTCCAAGGGAAAACCTGATTACATTAACTACTCACATCTAACACAGGTTAAATTGATACCTCGAGAGTCAATACCATAGTAACAAGACGTCTAGCAACCAAGCACAAGAGCAGACAAATTCAGATACATACATGTGATGCACAGTGTCTAGATTTTATGCACAAGACTCATCTTGAAAGTATGCGTCTAGAACCACACCCTGTGTTTATGTCTACAACGGATGAAGAGTGCCATAGAGATGTAAAGTATCATAAATGTCTCTAACGAGCTGGCCAATGTGTGCCATATTCATGCTGTATTTTATTTGTCAACATTGGAGGAATTATTAAACACGCATTTGTAAAGCCAACCGATCCGCTTTCTATATTTGAAACTGCTTTTTTTTTTAATTTGTGTGTTATTGTGGGGGTGTGGATGGGTGAATGCATGAATACGTCAATTGTGCTCCCAACCACTCAACCAACTTGTCCATCTATACACTCACACACCTTCTCATTCTTTCATTCATTCTTACAACGTCCGAATGATTCTGCATTCACTTACACACTTAGCAACACATCAAAAAGCCAATCAATGCATTTTTGTTAAGAAAGAATGTAAAGCCTGAGCTATAGACTTTGTAAGTGCTTCTTTGTTGCCCTCCCATGGTGTGTAGGGAAGGAAAGAGGTTGTATTTTTCTTCCCTTTGCCTCTAGTCCTTGTTAAAGTGGGTGTGGACTACTAGGACAGTACGAATCAACTCAGTGGACACCAACCATGTACATGATTTGATTCATGGTTTGGTGCATCAGAAGGTCCTGGAAGCCTACGACTACATGTTGATGTGGCCATGACCACAGAGACCTCCTTCTAAGACATTGTGTGGTGCTGGCACACCGTAAGGGTATATACAAATATAAAGAAAACATAAAAGGAATATATATATATATATATCTCCCAAAAAATAGTGATGGTGAGGGAATGACTGGTGGCCCACCTGAACACAAAGGGGCATATTATCAAGCAAGTTAACGCCGCGTTAGCAGCACTTTCCTGCCGCTAACGCGTTTTTTTTTTATCGCCCTATCACCAAGATGTCGCTAACTAGCGTTAGCGACAGCTTTCCGGCGATAGCTATCGTTTTTACTATAGCCGTGCATGGCAGCGATAGTTTCCGCTAATGATATGCAAAGTAGGCGTTCCTTCTCAAAATTTCACGAAAAAAGTTGCTAACACACCATCGCACTATTACCAATGATGGGCCGGACCCGCGAAGCGATAAAAAAAGTCCCGCTAAGGCCCCTTAGCTGCAGGAAAATAAGACCTGAAAAAAACAGGTCTAAAAATTGGAAAATGGTGATAAATGGAGGCCAGCCCAGACCCACACCTGAAGACCCACAGACGCCATGGAGGTGCTAATCATTCAGCTTGGAGTCCCAGGAAGGCAACAACCACCACCGCCACTGCCACCCCCCCGGACCACCACCAAGGCAGCGCCAAAGACGACAGCGGGCCCTGCGCAGACGTCTCAGCCTTCCAGACCTGACGCCAGAGGATGTCATTGTCAGGACCCCACAAGTCTTACCTTCCGCTTGTGAAGTAATCTCGCAGAGATGACATGAGCAACCGCCACAGTCTCCACCTTACCCTAGAGCAGTGTTTCCCAAACTGTGGTCCGTGGACCCCAGGGGTCCGTGACACATTCCCAGGGGGGCTGCAGGCAGCAGTTTTAAAAGCACTGCAAAGTTCCTTCTATAATTAGTAGTTTGCGAGCAACAATAAACCTGTCAAGATAATACCAGTGATTAATGTACCTGCTGGAGTGAGATGAGTGTTATGTCCAGTGGCAGCTTTGAGTTGTCTAATGTAGCACCAAGGGTTGATATGCCTACTGCAAAGAACGTGTACCATGCATTTTAAAAAAACAGTATTTTATGTGCATAGGTGAGTGGGTTACTGTTCTTGTCACAGAGATTCTTTTGTTACTGTGCAGTTCATAAGTGACAACCGTAATCTAGCACAGTGACCTATAAACTTTCATCAAAGAGTTGCTTGCAAACTGCATGGTACAAGTTAGTATCTTATGTTTTTTCCCAGTCTTTCATTATCCTGATGCTGCTAAAAAGGTTTATTTGGGTGGAAATACATTTTTATTGTTAAAGTCAATGCTAACCACTGTGTTATGTTCTGAATCACACGTTTGTGCTTCTCCAGACCAAGCACTCTTTAAAAATGCTGCCTACCAGTATGAATGACATGTGAATCCTACACCTTGTAGTACCCTTTGCCTTATGTAACATTTTCTATACACTGATTTACACGTATGATTCATTGTCTCTATATGTGTGTGATGTAAAGTGCTCTGACATGTTACAATGGTACGAGAGATGCTATAAAACAAATGAAATACAAGTGACAACCGGGGCTATGGAGTGATGAGAGGCACTGTTGGAGGGTGATAATAAGGGAACTATTGAAGAACCCCAACAAAGATTGTCGTATCCTGTTGCATAGTAAGGTCTTCATTTACTATTCGTTAAAAGCTAATACAATTCAATATATAATCATAAATGTGTTTTAGGCTGCACCATTGTTTCCTAAATTTTTGGGGGAGAGCCTCCCAAAGCCCCCTTTGTAGTAGTCAGGCTCACTCACTGCACTTGGTGTGCACTGTATGGGGACTGGCCTGAAAACATTTGCCAGGGCTGCTTTGGGTTTCCAGTCTGGCCCTGGCAGGAGCAGGAGCCTTGTACTACGAAATAAAACCAACCATTTAAAAGTTAGTCACAGAGATGCAGCACCAACCTTCCCATTACATTTTTAGTTTTTTGCAAATTCTTTCAATATAAAAATACTAAGGGGATATTTACAACAGAAGTGGGGAGCGTGTCGTTAGCCTCCTTGGCTTAACGACACGCTCCGCCCACTTCAGAAAGCAGGACTGCACCATACTTGCAAGAATATGGTGCAGCCCTGCGTTTCCTCCTGTGCTGAGCGCTACACTTAGCAGTGTAGCGGCAACGCAGGCACCCTTGCACCATAGTGCAAGGGTGTTTGCGTGCAGGGGAAGATTGTTTATGTACAGAAAGGTCCCCCTTCCTGCACATAAACAATATTGCAATGCAGTTTTGTCACTTCTATGTGTGCTGCTTAAACAATCCAACGCATTTTGCTTTTTCCATGTGTGCTGCACAAGGCAGCACACATGGAAAAAGCAAAAACGAGGAGAAATAAAGCATTTCTCCTTGCTTAGCCAAGTTAAGACCTGGTTTTCCCTGGTCTTAATTTTGGCGCTGCATCCTATTTACGCTGCCCTTGTGAATCGTGGGCAGCGTCAAAATCAATGGGTGTTGAAGTGGAACGCCCACAGCAACACCCACTGCCCACCTCTTTCACGCTCAGCATTGTGTGAAAGGGGGCCTTATTTACAAAGCAGTGTTAAGCCATGTTAAGTGGCTTAACACTGCCTTGTAAATAAGGCGAAGCACCTATCGCCGTGGGATCGTCACAAAAAGTGACGTTCCCATGGCGATAGGAGCTTGTAAATATGCCCCTAAAATCCTTAGTAATTTGAGTATTTGTTTTGTGTGCACATGTGTGTTTATTTTTTTCAAATTACTGTTTTAATGTTTGAAATTTAAATCATACAAATTGCTTGGGGGTCCCCGGCTTCCAGTGGTGACTCAATGGGGGTCCTCAGGAGTCAAAAGTTTGGGAACCACTGCCCTAGAGAATACGTGTGGACTGACCAGGATGAAGATGGAACCGGGGAAGGAAGCTAGTGGTATGGAAAAAGCCTCCTGAAGAACAGAATGGTAACCTCACTGTGTTCCCGAAATCCCTCTGGGTACACTGCCTAGAATGAGAAATGCAGGGGAACACTATCACCACTGATACATGCAAACAAACCCAAACATAGTATACCACCGCTCTAATGTATTGTATAATCACCTTATGGGTGGCACCATGAAGGTCGGAAAGTGGAAGTCCCAGAAGGGTCAGTGAAAACAACCAGCGCTCCTGCGCTGGTGAAAGGCAAAGGAAAGCAATGCGCTCCTGCGCTGGTGAAAACCAAAGGAAAACAATGCGCTCCTGCGCTGGTGAAAACCAAAGGAAAAGAATGCGCTCCTGCGCTGGTGAAAAAGCAAGGAAATTATTGCGCTCCTGCGCTAGTGAAAGTCAAAGGAAAACAATGCGCTCCTGCGCTGGGGAAAGGCAAGGAAAGCAATGTGCTCCTGCACTGGTGAAACAAGCAAAAGAATACGATGTGCTCCTGCACTGGAAAGACAAGGAAAACAAGCGCTCCTGCGCTGGAGAAAGACAAGGAAAGCAAAGCGCTCCTGCTATGGGGAAGGCAATGAAAGCTATGCGCACCTGCGCTGGTGTAACAGACAAGGCAATGGCAAGCGCTCCTGTACCAGAGAGACAGGCAACGTGTAACAAGGTACAGCGTACCTGTAAGTACGAGCATGTTGAAGAGAAGCGCTTAGCCACGGCAAACATAAGCAGACGCTCCTGCGCTGTTAGAACTCAAATGGCGAGGCGAAATCCAAAGCGCTGAAGCGGCGGGAACCGCAAGTAGTTATGCAGTTCCCCCCGGATGCGCCGTAACTGTAATGGCGTCGGCTTCCGGTATCAGGAAGCTAGACCGCCAACCTGCCTCCATGTCGTGAAGACGAGAACCACACTTCCGCATTCACTCGGGGAGCGTGCAGCCCGACTGGAACCATGACAGCACCCCCCACAAAACAGAACCCCCAACCAACCCCCGCAGATCACACAGGGGTGGCAGGGTGAGGACTAAGGGGATTACCAACATGGAAGGCCCGCACTAATCGGGAAGCATGATGGACATGCGACAAGGGTTCCCAGGACCTCTCCTCAGGACCATACCCCTTCCAGTCCACTAGGTAAAAAAGCCTACCCCGGGTTCTACAGGAATCAAGAATTGCCCTGACCTCATACTCCTTGTGGTCACCCCTAAGAATAGGAGGAGGAGGGGTGGCGACCAGGCACTCAGGATGAGCAGCCCGTAGGAGGGACACATGAAAAACAGGATGTATTCTCATCTGAGGTGGCAGAGAGAGTCGCACGATTGATCACCTTCTCTATAACGTAGGGACCTATGTAGCGGGGCAACAGCTTCTTGGAACCATGCATATTAAGGTTTTCTATGGATAACCACACCCTGTCCCCTGTTTTGTAGTTAGGCTTGGCTTGTCTGTGTCTATTGGCGTTCTGTTTGTAGGTTTCCTTAGCTTTGGCTAACTCAAACCGGGCTTGCTGCCAGATATCACTAATACATGATAAGCCTGTACTGTGGGTAAGGGACTAGTCTGTGGCTCTTCCCAGGGAACAGTACGTGGATGTCGCCTTAGGAGGCAGTAAAATGGTGACATGACTATGGCTGAATGTTTGTTGTTATTATAGGCATATTCCACCATCCAAAGCACCTCCGACCATTCTTTCTCTACTGTTAACAGTAAGCAGCGAAGGTATTGTTCCATGGTTTGGTTTGTCCTCTCTGCCTGCCCATCCATTTGGGGGTGATAAACTGATGACAAGCGCACTTCCATGTCCATGGCGTTACATACTTCATTCCAGAATCTGGACACGAACTGGGAGCCTCGGTCCGTGATCACCACAGACGGTATACCGTGTAACCTTACCACGTTATGCCTGAAGATTACCGCCAATTCAGCTGCCGAGGTCAGTTTCTTCAGGGGTACGAAATGAGCCATTTTGGTACGGTGGTCCACGATGGTGAGGATGGTGGTGTAACCTGCTTTAGTTCTAGGCAACTCAACAATGAAGTCTATGGAGACGGTATGCCAAGGATATGGAGGGACAGGGATAGGACGTAATAATCCTACAGAGGACTGAGACATGGTCTTTCCTTGAGCACAAATGGCGCAACGATCTATATAGGCGTATACGTCGGTATCCGTGGTGGGCCACCAGAAATGCCTAAGTGAGCAGGTCTACAGTCTTCTTATGACCTGGGTAGTTAGACAACGGATGATCATGGCACATGTGTAGTGCTTGTTGTTGGTGGACCACCAATGGTAAGTAGTAGCGGTCTCCTTCGTACAAAAATCCATCCAGCGCTGTGATTCCTTGGAGTTCCCCTACCCATGTCGCTGGTTCTTTTCGTTGTATGTCGTCATGTAGTTGAGTGAGAAAGGAAGAGGAAAGGACTACCCCTTGGAAACAGTGTTCAGGAATAATGGATGCCGGCTCGGCTGTGGATGTGGTTTCTTCGGTTTCCTCAAGACGGGACAGAGCGTCGGCTTTGGCATTTTCTCTCCCGGGTCGGTAAGTGATATGAAAGTTGTATTCGTTGAAAAACAGAGTCCAACGCAACTGCCTGGAGGTAAGGGCTCGAGCTGAGCGAAGGAATTGAAGATTCCTATGATCCGTGTAAATGGTCACTGGGTGTTTTGCGTCCTTGAGGTAGTGGCGCCATTCCTCGAAGGCATCCTTTATGGCCAGAAGTTCACGATCTGATATCGTGTAATTACGTTCAGCTGGTTGCAATCTTCTAGAATAGAAGGCCACAGGGTGCAACAGGCCAGTTTTGGCATCTCTCTGTGATAACACACCTCCCAGGGCGTCTTGTGAGGCATCGGCTTCCACTATGAATGGTTGTTCGGAGTCGGGGTGTATTAAGACGGGAGCCGTGGTGAATCTTGTTTTAAGATCCTGAAAGGCGTGTTCAGCCTTGTGGTCCCATCTGAAATGGACGCCCTTGCGAAGTAATCCAGTGATAGGAGTGACTAGTCTAGAAAAACCTGTAATGAAACGACGATAATAGTTTGCAAATCCCAGGAACCTTTGGACGTGCTTTACAGAACTAGGGGATGGCCATCGCAGTATAGCCTCAACCTTCTTGTTATCCATTTTGATTCCTGCAGGGGTTATGATGTGTCCTAGGAATTCAACAGAAGCGGTATGGAAAACGCTTTTCTCCAGTTTGACGTACAGGCCGTGTTGTTGTAATCGTCGTAGGATGGTGCGTACATGTTGGACGTGATCGGATGTGGTTTTAGAGAAAATCAAGATGTCGTCTATATAGACTATACAAAACAGATCAATAAATTCCCTCAGTACTTCATCGATGAAGTACTGGAAGGCAGCAGGAGCGTTACAGAGTCCGAAAGGCATGACTTGATATTCGAAGAGACCGAATTTTGTTCTAAACGCGGTCTTCCATTCCTCACCCTTCCGGACCCTGACGAGATGATAGGCCTCACGTAGGTCCAGCTTTGAATATATGGTAGCGTCTTTCACTTGGTCCAGCAGGTTGGATATCAGGGGTAAGGGATACCGGTTCTTTATGGTTATGGCATTCATTGCCCTGAAGTCTATGCACGTTCTTAGGTCCCCCTCCTTCTTGGCCACGAAAAAGAGGGGAGATGATACAGGCGATCTGGAATGGCGTATGAACCCATTGCATAGATATTCGTCGAGGTAGATGCGGAGGTGCTCGTTTTCCTTTTCCGTAAGGGAGTATGTACGGCTACAGGGAAGTGTTGAGCCTGGAATTAGATCTATTCTACAGTCGAAACTGCGATGAGGAGGTAGAGTGTTAGCCCCCTTTTTATCGAATACTGTAACCAAATCCAAGTATACGTCAGGCACGTCCCCTTGAGTAACCATACCCATTCCAGTGAGGGGTAAAGCGTGGGCCTGCACGTCCCTATCACTGGAGGAATCTGTCTGTGGGTAACAGAAAGTGTTACAGTGAGCCGAATCCAATGTCATAACCCTGGACACCCAATCAATACGCGGGTTGTGGTTCACTAACCACGGAAGGCCTAATATTAAACGGAACTGGGGTGCGTCGATAACATCGAAGGTGATGGATTCTGTGCGGTTGTTCTCGAATGTCATGTCCATGTCCTCGGTTTGGAAATGGATAAGACCAGAAGTTAGATCTGTGCCATCCACCGCCTTCACTGTTTCTGGTTTTCCATAATGCACGGTAGCCATACCCAGACCCATCATATACTGGGTATAAATAAAGTTTCCGGTGGCTCTGGAGTCGATAAGGGCTGTAACCTGCCATACCTGGCCTGTCAGTGTTCGTAATGATACATCCACACCTACATGATGGTTACTGCCGCAAAAGGCAGGGGTCAATGTCTTGGCAGACGAAGAACCCAGTAGTCGGACCCCACAGTCTACTGGTTTCCCCATTTTCCGACCCGTCTCCTTTGGTAATTGGAAGGAAAAAAGGTTTCTTCCCTCTTGATCTGGTTGGCTTCACTGGGCATTCCCTAACAAAGTGCCCACTTTTGCCACAGTACAAACATTGGTTTTGTTTTCTCCTTTTCTCCCTTTCTTCTTTGGTAAGAGGCCCTCGGATACCACCTATCTGCATTGGTTCCGGAACGTCATGGGACTGAACTGGTTCATCTTTGGTTCTTTCTTTGAACGTCAGAAACCGGGAATCACTACCCTTGGTTTTTTCGGTCTTTCGTTCCTGTATTCTGTAATTCAGCTTAACCACTAGATCGATAAATGGACCTATTTCCTCTGGGGGCTCTGGCATTTGGGAGATAAGGTCTTTCAGTTCGTCGCACAGACCTCTGTAGAATTCAGACACTTTCTTGGACTCGGGCCAATGAGCCTCAATCACTAACCTACTGAAAGTGGTGATGTAATGCAGCAAGTCTGTGTTACACTGTTTCAAGCCTAGTAATTCGTTGTCTGCGGCTTGCACAAAGGTGTGACGAGCGAACATCCTTCGCATGGTCTCCTTAAACACCGGAAGGTTGTACAACATGGGATCGTCATTCTCCACCAAGGATGTGGACCACTGGGAAGCATCGCCCTCCAAATAGGACAGTATAAAGGCGACCTTGGATGCGTCATCCGGAAAGGCTGATGCTCGAGCCATAAAGTGTAGATGACACTGGTGAAGGAAGATACTGTATTTAGTGCTGTCACCATAAAAGCATTCTGGTGAGGCTAGCTGTACAGAATGTGGGGCTATCACCTGTATGGAAGTGTCATGAGTGGGAGATGTGGAAGTACTACCGGGATTGAACAAGGGAGGTCTCAGTAACCCTTCCTGCCTCACTCTTGTGGAAGGAACTGGACCCCAAGGTCCCGTTAAACCAACAGCCACCTGGCTTTGCAAAGCCGTTATATCCTGACGTAGGCTGAGGTTTTCTGCCTGCATGCTGGTAAGCATGACTGCTATGTCCTGTAGGGTGATGCTGGGATCGCTCATGTCGCCCGGGCGAGATAAAAAACGTGGGCTTTGGATTCTGTCAGGACCCCACAAGTCTTACCTTCCGCTTGTGAAGTAATCTCGCAGAGATGACATGAGCAACCTCCACCATCTCCACCTTACCCTAGAGCAGTGGTTCCCAAACTTTTGACTCCTGAGGACCCCCATTGAGTCACCACTGGAAGCCGGGGACCCCCAAGCAATTTGTATGATTTAAATTTCAAACATTAAAACAGTAATTTGAAAACAAATAAACACACATGTGCACACAAAACAAATACTCAAATTACTAAGGATTTTAGGGGCATATTTACAAGCCCCTATCGCCATGGCAACGTCACTTTTTGTGACGATCCCGCGGCGATAGGTGCTTCACCTTATTTACAAGGCAGTGTTAAGCCACTTAACATGGCTTAACACTGCTTTGTAAATAAGGCCCCCTTTCACACAATGCTTAGCGTGAAAGAGGTGGGCAGTGGGTGTTGCGGTGGGTGTTCCACTTCAACACCCATTGATTTTGACGCTGCCCCCGATTCACAAGGGCAGCGTAAATAGGATGCAGCGCCAAAATTAAGACCAGGGAAAACCAGGTCTTAACTTGGCTAAGCAAGGAGAAATGCTTTATTTCTCCTCGTTTTTGCTTTTTCCATGTGTGCTGCCTTGTGCAGCACACATGGAAAAAGCAAAATGCGTTGGATTGTTTAAGCAGCACACATAGAAGTGACAAAACTGCATTGCAATATTGTTTATGTGCAGGAAGGGGGACCTTTCTGTACATAAACAATCTTCCCTGCACGCAAACACCCTTGCACTATGGTGCAAGGGTGCTCTGCGTTGCCGCTACACTGCTAAGTGTAGCGCCAGCACGGGAGGAAACGCAGGGATGCACCATATTCTTGCAAGTATGGTGCAGTCCTGCTTTTCTGAAGTGGCGGAGCGTGTCGTTAAGCCAAGGAGGCTAACGACACGCTCCCCCACTTCTGTTGTAAATATCCCCCTTAGTATTTTATATTGAAAGAATTTGCAAAAAACTAAAAAATGTAATGGGAAGGTTGGTGCTGCATCTCTGTGACTAACTTTTAAATGGTTGGTTTTATTTCGTAGTACAAGGCTCCTGCTCCTGCCAGGGCCAGACTGGAAACCCAAAGCAGCCCTGGCAAATGTTTTCAGGCCAGTCCCCATACAGTGCACACCAAGTGCAGTGAGTGAGCCTGACTACTACAAAGGGGGCTTTGGGAGGCTCTCCCCCAAAAATTTAGGAAACAATGGTGCAGCCTAAAACACATTTATGATTATATATTGAATTGTATTAGCTTTTAACGAATAGTAAATGAAGACCTTACTATGCAACAGGATACGACAATCTTTGTTGGGGTTCTTCAATAGTTCCCTTATTATCACCCTCCAACAGTGCCTCTCATCACTCCATAGCCCCGGTTGTCACATGTATTTCATTTGTTTTATAGCATCTCTCGTACCATTGTAGGATGTCAGAGCACTTTACATCACACACATATAGAGACAATGAATCATACGTGTAAATCAGTGTATAGAAAATGTTACATATGGCAAAGGGTACTACAAGGTGTAGGATTCACATGTCATTCATACTGGTAGGCAGCATTTTTAAAGAGTGCTTGGTCTGGAGAAGCACAAACGTGTGATTCAGAACATAACACAGTGGTTAGCATTGACTTTAACAATAAAAATGTATTTCCACCCAAATAAACCTTTTAGCAGCATCAGGATAATGAAAGACTGGGAAAAAACATAAGATACTAACTTGTACCATGCAGTTTGCAAGCAACTCTTTGATGAAAGTTTATAGGTCACTGTGCTAGATTACGGTTGTCACTTATGAACTGCACAGTAACAAAAGAATCTCTGTGACAAGAACAGTAACCCACTCACCTATGCACATAAAATACTGTTTTTTTAAAATGCATGGTACACGTTCTTTGCAGTAGGCATATCAACCCTTGGTGCTACATTAGACAACTCAAAGCTGCCACTGGACATAACACTCATCTCACTCCAGCAGGTACATTAATCACTGGTATTATCTTGACAGGTTTATTGTTGCTCGCAAACTACTAATTATAGAAGGAACTTTGCGGTGCTTTTAAAACTGCTGCCTGCGGCCCCCCTGGGAATGTGTCACGGACCCCTGGGGGTCCGCGGACCACAGTTTGGGAAACACTGCCCTAGAGAATACGTGTGGACTGACCAGGATGAAGATGGAACCGGGGAAGGAAGCTAGTGGTATGGAAAAAGCCTCCTGAAGAACAGAATGGTAACCTCACTGTGTTCCCGAAATTCCTCTGGGTACACTGCCTAGAATGAGAAATGCAGGGGAACACTATTACCACTGATACATGCAAACAAACCCAAACATAGTAAACCACCGCTCTAATGTATTGTATAATCACCTTATGGGTGGCACCATGAAGGTCGGAAAGTGGAAGTCCCAGAAGGGTCAGTGAAAACAACCAGCGCTCCTGCGCTGGTGAAAGGCAAAGGAAAGCAATGCGCTGCTGCGCTGGTGAAAACCAAACGAAAACAATGCGCTCCTGCGCTGGTGAAAACCAAAGGAAAACAATGCGCTCCTGCGCTGGTGAAAAAGCAAGGAAAGTAATGTGCTCCTGCGCTAGTGAAAGTCAAAGGAAAACAATGCGCTCCTGCGCTGGGGAAAGGCAAGGAAAGCAATGTGCTCCTGCACTGGGGAAACAGGCAAAAGAATACGATGTGCTCCTGCACTGGAAAGACAAGGAAAACAAGTACTCCTGCGCTGGAGAAAGACAAGGAAAGCAAAGCGCTCCTGCGCTGGGGAAGGCAAAGAAAGCTATGCGCCCCTGCGCTGGTGAAACAGACACGGCAATGGCAAGCGCTCCTGTACCAGAGAGACAGGCAACGTGTAACAAGGTACAGCGTACCTGTAAGTACGAGCAGGTTGAAGAGAAGAGAAGCGCTTAGCCACGGCAAACATAAGCAGACGCTCCTACGCTGTTAGAACTCAAATGGCGAGGCGAAATTCAAAGCGCTGAAGCGGCGGGAACCGCAAGTAGTTTGCAGTTCCCCCTGGATGCGCCGTAACTGTAATGGCGTCGGCTTCCGGTATCAGGAAGCTAGACCGCCAACCTGCCTCCATGTCATGGAGACGAGAACCACACTTCCGCATTCACTCGGGGAGCGTGCAGCCCGACTGGAACCATGAAAGTCATTGCCCACTACAGGCTCAAAAGGACATCCATCCAACACATCCTGAACTTGATAGCCCACAGGCTGACGCCACTAACACAGCGGAGAACCAACATCCCTCCGCAGACAAAGCTGCTGGCCGTGCTGCATATGTTGGCCTCTGGGACCTTTCAACCAACAACGGCCAGAGTCGGAGGAGTCTCACAGGCAGCCTTCTCAATCTTCCTCCCAACTGTCTTGGATGGCATACTCAGCCTGATACCCCAGCACCTTCACTTCCCAACACTGTGCAGGAACAGATTGAGACCAAGCAAGGATTCTACGCCATAGCCGGATTCCCACAGGTGTTGGGTGCAATTGACTGCACACATGTTCTATTTGTGCCCCCTGCGGACAGTGCACACATATACCGCAACAGAAAGCACACCCATTCCATGAATGTGCAGGCAATAGTGGACCACCGACGACTGTTCACCAATGTCATAGCCAAGTTCCCAGGGAGTGTGCATGATTCCTACATCTTCCGGCAGTCCATCATGAACCAGCGCTTCCAGGATGGCACATACAGAAATGCAGTTCTTGTTGGTAAGTACTAACTGAACACACCACACGCCTCAACTCCACATTCATGCAACTCACAATTGTGAAAATGTACATGTAACAATCACACATACAACATGGCAATAAACAGGCCCACATACCAGACACAACAACACCAAGAACTGTGGAAGCTGTGGCTAGATATGTAGACAAACCATCCTCAAATGCTTAGCCCCTGTGCCACCCATAAGCAAATGTGGTGAGAGGTGGGAACCATGTATGTGTGATGGAGGCACATGACCCATAATGAAAGTAGGAACACAAGGCCCAGTGTGTAGGTGTCGTGCCTGGACAGTTGGGAGTAAGCTGACTGCAGACGTGCACATGTTGGCATATAGTGTGTCTCTGTAGCCCAGCCTGATGGCAATGACTGTGTGGGTCACTGTTACACCTGACAATGGGGGGATCTATGTGAAGGTTGAATGGAGGATGCAGAGGCTGGCGAAGCAGCTGCAGGCCACTGCGTACACCTGTAGGTACATGGAGATGGAGGAGTCAAATATGGGGCCTAGGTACCTAGATTTGTGGTGGGGGCATCCGAAAGCGTTGGACCACCAGGTGATGCCACATGCTGATTGTACTGTTATGAGGATGATGACTCATGTTTCCCCTGCGTATAGCACGCCCCAGCTGTTGATCATCCATGTTGAAAATCACAGCAATCCTACCTGGAAGAGCAGTTTGGTGTGTGTGCGTATTGTTGATGTTTAATATGAGCATTCTGTATGTGTTGGTGGTGCAGTTTACTGGTATCCCAAAGCTTGCACCAGCTCCACTCCATGTGTCAGCATCTGCATCTGCCAACTCTGAGGTTGGTGCTGACCCAGGTGGCATTCATTGCCTGCCGTATGTTGCAGTTGCATAGTGGGACAAGGGTGCATGCGCAGTTGGAGATACATGTTTTGAAAATGTGGACTTGCGCCATTGTTGACGACTGCAGTGTTGAGGGTGTTGCTGTCAATGGTGGTGTGTAGCATCTCATCGGTGACTGATCTACAACAACTTTGTGGGGACTTGCATGTGGTCAACGGTGATCTGGGGTACATCAACAAGGTGGTGCATGCGTAAGTGGTCAACACATGTGCGTTTAGTGGGGCCGAGGAACTGGACGTAGTCTACACATGCAAAGAAGTCGTCAAAGGTGTGCCCTGCCATGTGGATCAGTGTGGTGAAGATCTGGTACAGTCTGATGTCAGCTAACATTTCCCTGAGTCAAATGTACCTTGAGTAGTTGTGGCATGTGAGTTGGAGGCTACACTCCCGAATGAGTACGTAGTCCACGGAGTGGACAGTGTTGCGTCTGATGATGCTGATGGTGTGGGTGAAGCGTTCCTGCCTGCAATGGGCCCTGCATGCGAGGGGGCTGATGATTGTTGATATGTGGCCGCTCCGGACAGGAAACAGCATGTGTTGTGCATTGGGGCAGGTCTGGCAGCAGCGACAGCAGCACAACTGATTGTAAACTGTGTCTGGTGTGGCCCATTGCCATTTCAACGTTCACATGGCATTGACTGTGAGGAGGGTGGATGAGTGCCATTGATAGATGGGAGAAGAGCCAGTCATGCAACCGCGCAGCGCACACAATTGATGAGGTTTGGGGAAGGGAGTATCAACTGTGAGGCAATTTAATTCGCAGTGATGCTTGTAATCAGTCCTAAGCAACACATGGCTAACATGAAATCCAACATAACACAAATGACACACCACCAAACCATCTACACCAACAACACTATCACATGTTACAGGTGACCAAGGATATGCACTATGCCCGTGGATGATGACACCCCTCCGAAACCCCACCACCCAGGCCCAGAGGCAGTATAATGCGGCCACAGATGCACCCGGTCCATTGTGGAGCGCACATTTGGTGTGCTAAAGTCACGTTTCCGTTGCCTGGACATCACAGGTGGCAGACTGCTGTACAGCCCTGAAATGGTCAACAAAATCATCCTTGCATGTTGTGTATTGCACAATATGTGTGCGCACAAATGCACCATGGATTCAAGTGCCTGCTGCACCGGACGACGACCAGGATGATGCTGAAGATGAGGCAGGTGGAGCACACCCCACAGTAAATGCAGCAGGAACTGCCAGAAGGGACCGAATAATAAACAATTTCTTCAACTGAGCACGTCACATTGTGACAGTCCCCCTCCAATGTATCTCATAGCTAAATGACCGTAATCACTGTGTGTGCCAATAAGAATAAATCACACACATACCCTGTCTGCATGTTATTGTCCAGCATGGGTACATCACTCTGAAAAGGGTACGTTGCACAATATGTGCAATGAAAATAACAAAACTTCATCCATGCTGGGAATGTGTCCTCAGTACAGAGATGCTTTACAGTGTGTCAAATGTGCAAGACTAGAGTCTTCATGGTGCAAATTGGGCTACCCAATACAAAAGAGTTGCGTGTCCTTTGCGTAAATCAGTCAATATAGGTTGTCGTCTGTGAATAAATGCACAATTGTAGTCTGTTGACAGTGGTCAATAATTTATTGAAGTGTGTACGTTGTGTAATACAATGAGCATGTGGGCGTGCAATGGGGCAAGAGATGAAACTTTGGGGGTGCAATGGGATAAAATCTGAAAATAGGGCGTGCAATGGGGTAAAATCTGAAAATAGGGCGTGCAATGGGGTAAAACCTGAAAGGGCGTGCAATGGGGTAAAATATGAAAATAGGGCGTGCAATGGGGTCAAATCTGCCTTTCTGTGTGTCCTAAGCAATTAGCATTGAAGCATCGACCACCTCCAGATCAACAAGCCCTACAACAAGTATGTGGACCACTAACCTGACACAGCAGACGGACCACCAGCACCCCTGAGACAACAACCAGACCGCCATCTCCAAATGGACACCATGCAGGGATGAAGACACCTCCTTCGCTAGGAAAGGCATCCACCCGGGGGCCCACACAGACCCCTGGCCCCCTCACATCTACCACAGAGCCTCATCTGCCTCCGCAAACGAACCACTATGCAACATCAACATCACCTTCAACACATGCACGTACACAGACAACTTGAAGCGTGCCAAAAGTCATGCCCCTATGCCTTGTGACCCCCACGGGTGAGTAGCACACTTCAAAAATCCATGATTGATTGATGGTTCTCTTGTTAGGTATGCAATTATGGTGTGACCTGTGTTGAATGTTGCAAGTTCGGGTGTCATGTGTCGTGAAACATCATTTACATGGTGTCATTTGAGTGCCAACCAACCTCAACATTTTGTTACATGGCTCTGACATGAAATTTGCAGCAAGACTGTACATCAGTGCATTGATTCCCTCTTAGCGTGCAGATCTTCCTGCTAACACGTAAAAGCGATATTTTCTCTTTCCATCCGCCCATTGTTAAAATACATCGCACAACACTTTTTAACATTAGAAAGTTTACTCATGTGACCATTTGCGTGCAGATTTTCACCGCTAACCCAAAAACAGGCCGCAAAGAGACAGGAAGTGATGTCTGCATGCTTCCTGTCTACTGGAGTAGTGTTTTTCACTTTCTCTTTTAAGCACATTGCTGGTGATTGTGGAGAGTGTTGGAGCTGTTTGGTGGTGTGTGCTGCAGTTTAGAGATTTTGAGAGTGTTGCTGTGTCCTGTTGATAGTGTCTGTGAAGTGTTGTGTACTGATTTATTGTGTTTAACTGTCTCCTGTCCACAGTTTTGTCGGGTGTTTGTCTTGGGGGAGTACACTAACATTCTTTTTGGGGATATTTTAGAGGGATTATTATTTTTTTCTCTGGCTGTGGGCTCACAGGTGTGCAGGGAGATGCCAGGTGTGGGCAGGGAGGGCAGGATGTCCGAGGGGGCATTGGGGGGCTTCCTGTGGCTCATCAAATTTCACCTGCCACTGATGTTGGAGAGGGGAGGCCGTATCCTGCAAGGATACAATGTGAGTGTGCGGAAGATTCGGTGGGAGCGTGTGCGGGTGCATATGCGCAGATTCTTTGGAGTGGACCGTAACGTGCGCCAGTGGAAGCACCGCTGGCAGGACATGCTTGCACGAGAAGCCGACCTCCTTGACTACGTGGGAGTCATGACAGGCCTACAGGGTGGTAAGTACAAACTCCACATTTAATCTGGTGTACTGTAACGAAAGAAAATTACGACGTGTGTGACACTGGTGTCAAAGTGAGAAATGGTTGCTGATTGAGGTGGGAGACGCAATGCGTTTGCGCATCTTGTTGACACATACGAAACACAAAGCAGCATCACATTAACAAGCATATGTTGCAAGTCTGTGTCACCCACTGCACTGGACCAACACTTGGCACTGTACTGCCACAGCTGACACACCTGCGCAAAATGTGCGTGCAGGCAGAAGATTGTTTGTGTATGGCAGGGGTGACTGTACATGAACCAGCCATGGAATTGTCTATGTGAGCTGTGTGCTGGCCAAAAGGTAGAGTCAAAATGCTGTCCTCATGATTTGTGTTACGTTAGCTATGCTGCCCTGTGAACATAGTTGCTGTGTGACAAAGTATTGTATAGGTACAAATGGTCTAAGGAAAGTGGACATCCCCAGATTGTCATACACCACCTACCTCTGTGTGACTGCTGTGTGCAATCTGCAGCTACTCAATTGTACAAAGTGCATGTAGAACATCAGGATGCATGTAGTAATGTTGCCTTGTGGATGACTCACACTACGATCATGGGCATGTCAGCTGGCATTACAGTCTTGTCTGTCCAAAATCAGCTGTCACAGGTCTGGTGTGAATGGCAGTCAAAGTTGACCCAATCAGGTAGTCAACATGAAACGTCACACCACAGTCACGTAGCATTTGCTGTCATGGTGATGATTGGTATGAGGAATAAGACACATATGAATTGAAGTCTAATCCCAACACATATTTCTTTCCTTGTCTCACAGATGGACGACCGCCAATCACACAGGGGGACATTGACAGCTTCTAGGACCCACACGCCACTAGTGAGTTGGAACGTAATTGACTAGCATGTTGCGTTGGCATGGATGTCTGGGTCACATGATCACCGTTGCAGTATGTAGTATGGGTGCGTATCACGTCTACCTTGCCTACAGTGTGATAATGTATTGTGGAAGTCAGCAGTGTGCACTAATCGGGAAGTGACTCTGGACAAATGCATTGGTCTCACAGTTGTGACTTGGCCCATCCCCAGTCAGTGACACACATTGGAAGTGAGGTGCATATCATCAAGCCCATATCGCAAAGTCAACGTAACTGTCATCAAAGGTGCGTTGTCAATAGGGTCCTAGTATCATAATCTGAGCAGTGTTAATACACTTCATGTGTATTAATGCTTTCTTGTCAATGAGGTAAACTGTCACGCTGTGATGAGTGTGAACGGGGCGTGCATTGGGGGTTGTGTTCGGCATTCCACGGCAACACCCATTTTATCAGAGGCTGGCCCTGATGTCCAAGTGCGGCATTCATAGTTGGCAGCGCACAACTCACCAACAGTTACATCCCGGTTATATTCTGGCCATATGAGCAGGGATGCTTCTTGATCATCATGTTTGCTTTGTACATGTGAGCTGCTTTGTGCAGCACACATGGGAATAGAGAAATGACATGGTGTGTATAAGTACAGCAAGGTGGCCGTTCCAGTACATACATTAACATGCCTCATTTTTCCCCAATGTATCTTTCCTGTGTGCTGCTCTAAGCAACACACATGATAGTCACAACATGGTCCTCTAGGATGGAATCTGTGCATGAAGGGGCACCTTCATGTACAGACACCAAACTCACCTGCACACACACAACCTTGCACTCTGGTGCAAGGGTGCCTGTGTTGGCGCTGTCGTGATGAACCGCACACATGTGCTGGGGGACACACATGCCTACACATGGGCATAGTACCTGTCATGCAGCCCTGTGTCACTGTAGAGGATGAGGGTGGTGCTACACACAGGGGGTAATGCTTTCATCCTCCGATTGCTTGTACATGTCACCCTCTGCCCGTGTATGTAATGGCACAATCGTTTGGCACTGTCAGCCTAATTTGTTAGTGACAGTGCATGTATCATGCCATGCACTGTCATGTCAGTCTCCCCAGCATGTAGTCACTGATCCATGCTTCAACAGGTCGTTGTCCAGGTCACTGGCTGACTTCACATAGTTGCGCTGTAGTGTATGCTCCCATGTTGAAGTGAACTTGTATTACAGATGTGTATGGAGGAAATTGAAATTGGCTAAGGGACTCTAATTTGCCTTTGTGTATGTTTTACAGACAACATGACGCCTGGCCAAATACATGCCTTCCAGGTGCGGAAGGACCGTTACCGCCATGTGAAGAAGGTTGCGAAGGGGTACCGCAACATGTCCAAAGAGGTACCATGAGGAACGTAGGAAGGGCACATGGAAGGCGGTGCCTGAGCATGCCCAGGATGTCACACAGCCCCCCCCAGGCACCTCAGGCATTAGTGGTGTATCCCAGCCGGTACAGGTAGCACATCCCCCTACTGCACCCCCCCCACCCCAAGGCACTGTCCCACCTGCAACTGGGGATCAAGTGGTACCATTCACATTGCGGGACAGGAGGCTGCTACAGGACATTGTTGTATCTCAGGCCGAGCTCAGGCGTGAATTGTCCGATGTCAACAGGCGGGTGATGGACATTCACAAACACTTGGGACTGCCATGATGGGTGGACCTGTTGGACACCATCCCCCTCTTCTCCCTTCCCCCAATGTTTGAAATGTTTTATTATGTAGTGTTAGGTTAGTTATTTAATTGTTAGGTAGTGTAGTTTTAGTGTAGATTTTAGTTAGTGTTAGCTTGTTAGGTAGATATAAGATTTTAATTAGTCATCCGTATTTGGGGATAAGTTTCCTTTTCCTTTGCGTGGGGGTTGATGTGTTTTTTCTTCATAACATTTTTTTTAAAAATCTTACAAAAAAAAATATATTTGTGTAAGTTACATGTTTAGTTAGTTCATGTATTGCTTATATGTCTTTGTCCTGTCTCGTGGTGTGCCTTAAGTGTGGGAGGGGAGTTGATGTCTATGATGTGTTGTTGCATGTTTAGGATTAGTTAGGGTAGATAGTTTGGGTAAGTAAGATTGTTTTATAGTTAGTTTAGATTTTAGTAGTAGTTATAGTGATAAGTGTTAGTTTAGGTCACTTGCATATTTATACTGTTCGAATAAAAATTTGATACTTTGGATTACTGCTTGCACTTATGTCAGGGACGAGGTTGTGGAGTGTGGCTCTTCCCATTGTAGGCAACTTTTCACATCACTGGACTATCCATTGGAATCGCTAAGTCTGCTCAGATGAATTGTGTCAGGATCCCTTAGATGGGAGCACACTGGCTTTGCATTGATGACAGGGTGTCAATTTGGATTGACGCCCTGGTCTAGGGACAGTCGTCTGTGACGTTCTACATCTTCTGTGTGACTCACGGATTTGGACAGCACATTGTTGCACATTTTGAACATGACCTAGTGAGTTGCATGGCAAGTGAATACAGTTAGCTACTGTTATCCATCATGGAGATGGATGTATGCGTGAGGATCCACGGATTCCATCACACACCTGCATGTCAGATGCTCCTGCCGCAGAGCCCATCTAGCCACACTTGCTGCGTAGTGCCAGTGTGTCCGCTTCCTTTGCAAGATATGTTCCGGTTCATGTACGCTCATTCTCCAGACCATGCATGATTTGTTAGGAATCTGTGTGCGTTGTGTACAGGACATGGAACAGCAGTGTTCATGATTTACAAAAGTGATCTGTGAGTAAGTGATGACTTCACATTTTACGTTACTCACAAATGTAGTTTGGGAGTAGTGTATTTTGCTTTACAGAGTTGACATCTCCTAAATGCCTACTGTGACTCACTGGACTAGTCAAGTTTTGATTTTGTCACAGCTAATGTTTGGGGGGTGGCACACTGTCCTGCTGCACACAAGGGGGAAATGTTGCATTGCTCCCTGTATTGACAGTGTCATGGAGACTTGTCCCAGCTGTTACTTCTGCCATTGGCTCATGTTGATGACGCCCTTGAGATGTTGTTGGTGCATCAGACTATATGCTGAGTGCAGTGCCACACACATCCCTACACACATTGCCCGATATGCTCGCAGTGGTCACAGAATGGGAGGGGGCATATTTTAGGTCACATCGTTTGTCAACAGGGAGGGGCTGACTGAGGGCTTCCACTTTGGGGTGAGCCCCTATTTGCCAATCTACTTCACTGAGGCTGACATTGTGGTTCCGTATGTGTATGGTGGACATGTGCCCTTCCGTGTCTTCATCAATGTGAATATGCTGTCCAGTATTTTGGGATGTGACATGCAATGTGCACCATCACAACAGGCTTTGTCCACCACGTAGTGTGTGAGTAGATATGCCAAGAGATATTTGTTTACAAGTGTTAAGGAGGACACAACTCGTGGCCTGCAACAGACTAGGACATTTTTGCACACATGCCTTTTCATGGGAGGACGTGGGGCTAGGTTGGTATATTGCTAGATGGTTGTTTTGGAGCAATGGGGGCAACGCTAGTTAACACATACACTGCCATCTCACTGCCTATCTGTATCAGCTAAAACTGGTACATTGCTCGTATTTCCCTTTATGTACCTTCTGGGTGAATCAGTGTCCTTACACTTTTTACATACTTCTATACTTGATTGGTCAAGAACCACACACATCTGTGTGAGTTAAACAATTTTATTGACATTCAGAGGATGAAGACTGGACCAGTGCATGGCCATACATGCCCACATTGCATGGATGCCCGTTGGAGGGCCAGACAGAGTCATTTGGTGGTAACAGGTCCAAGGGAAGAGGCATAGTTCAGTCCGCAGGCTGATTGCAGTGGCATTGGCAAGAGAAAAAGTTACATGGCAGTCAATGTGGAAGTCCAAGGTGATTTTCGGGGGACAGTGGAAGACAGTGCAAGAAGATTTTCTGTGGCATGATACTAAGCCCGGCACCAAGGAGGAGACTGGGCTTTTGGCGCAGATGGATGCTACCGCTTCCTCCTTAGCACAAATGCACTTTCACCCTCCTCTTCGTCCTCTGATGTGTCATGTGCCTCACATGTGGGTGGTGGTATGGTGGGTGCAGCACAGTGAGGCACTGACACATCAGGTGGCGGAGCTGAAGATGTGGAGGCGGCAGCAGCAGCATTCATCTGCGCCAGTCCTTGTGGCAGCAATGAAGTGATGAGCAGGTGCAGGGCATGGTAGATCTCAGCAACCTCACGCTGGTGTGCGGCCCTGGCAGCCATATCTTGTGCCTGCATCCGCTCCATGCTCTCCATTATCCGACAGATGTTGGCCAAATCCTGGCTGACATTGCTGGAGCCACTCTGAGCAGACAGTTGTTGTTGTCTCAGAATCATGACTCTAGCAATGTCAGCCATGGACCGTTGGAGGGCATTGAGCTGGCTGTGGGTGTCCGTGATCTTCTGCATGTGGTCCCGGATGGGACTCAGACACCCACGTATGGCCTCAAGTTTGTCCGCCAGGTGCTCGAACCCCACCCGCACCTGTTCCGCCATCTCCCGCTGGACCTCCAGCACATGGCGTTGGAAGGCCAGGTGTGTGTTCTCGAGGTCCAGGGTGGCAGATCTGGTGGGAGGTGCTTGCTGCTGGTTGGTTTGTGCAGGTGGTGGGCTTGCCGCTGTGCTGCTGGGTTGCCCTGCTCCTGGAGGTGGGGTGCTGAAGGAGTCTAGCAGATGTTGCAGTGCTTCCTGATCGATGGTGCACTGTGCATGTGACTGGTCATGTGCACGATGGGGCATGCCACCACCAATGTCAGCACACCTGCAGCATTGTGCACATGTGTCTGAGTAGTGTGCAAGGTTGTGTATGCACAGCAAAGTCCACCTATATGCACATGCACATTCCTGCTCACCACTCATACACATGTGCAGGATGTTGTAGGTGTGGTGGCATGCCTTATCGTGCACACGACCAGTCACACTCACAGTGCACATGCATTTTGGCGTTGGAGTGAGATGTGTCCTTGTGCAGGCAATTGGTATGTGTGTGGTGATGTGGCAAGGGGGCCATTTAGCCACCCTGCCACATGTCAGGTTGTTGTTCCACTTTGTCATTTGAGGGGGCACTTATGGAGTGGTCTGACGTTGACCTAGGACTAATTTGTGCTTCCTTTCCTGTGCTCATTTGAAGGTCTGTATGCCGGCCTATGTGTGTCGTGCAATGTGTTGTTTGTGAAGGGTGATATGTCCCTGTGCCACCATGGACAGGGATATCCGGGACATGATCCACAGTACATGTGGGTATGCACTTCAGTTAATTAAATTGTACATGAGTGCCACTGTGCCCATCCACCCCCTTCCCCCCATCCCTGGTTGATGCTCACCCTGGTGTTGTTGTGTCTGTTCACATTCAGCACTATCCTGGCCCGCAACTCCAACCACCGTCTCCTCACTGATGACTCGGGACACCTGCTCCTCCAACTCATCCAGCTCCTCCTGTGGCGCTGGACTCCCACCTCCAGTCTGCCTGGCTGCTCTCACGTTGGCTGCTAGTTTCTCCTTTGTTTTGCACTTGGTATTATGCCAGCGCTTCTTGCAGTTGTCCACTGTCCTCCTCCTCTCTCCTACGGCATTCACCTTGGACACAATGTCCTCCCATATTTCTTTTTCTCTTGCCAATGTCACTGTGGAGGTGACAAACAGTTCTTGTTGGTGTTCAGTCACCTCCGCAATCAGGACCTGGCTTTCCTGCAGGCTGAACTTGGGATTCCTCTTCCTCTTGGCCTTCACATGGGTCTCTGGCTGGTCCTCCTGGGTATTTGTGGGCATGTTTGTGGCCTCTGCACTGGTCCCAGCTTCTTCCATTGCTCCTCTGGTATTTTCCTTTTTTTTTTCTGCTGGGCGGGCCTTTTATGGTGCATTTTCCAGCTGAACGCGGTAAATGCAGGCCTGGTGCTAATTAGCAATAGGATTCTGTCGCTGATTGGCCCTTCGCAACTTTTTTCACGTTAGCGTGCGTTTTTTTATCGCCGGCACACAAAATCTATCGCCGTCCATTACCGCGAGAAAAGGCAGCTATCGGCTGTTAGCGGCGTGTTGCTAATACGCCGCTAACGCGGCGATAGATTCCGGGGTACTGCGGCGATAAGGGAAATGGCGCTAAGGGGAGTTAGCGATAAATATCGCCATTTGTTGATAATATGCCCCAAAATGTTCTGTGAGACAGTGCATATGGGACTGGGATCCAGCGTCACTGCAGCGGGTGTTCCTTCTATCACCTGTAGAAGTGTTAAACTGAAGTCACAGCGTCAGTCTCAATGCCACATAGGTTTTCAAGAACCCCTCCAGATCTGAAGTTTGGCAGACGGTACTCCATTCTTCAGAGTGACTGAGGACATTACTTGTGCCACTCTGAAGGACTATTGAGTGACAAATGTAGGGCTCACCGCTGGCCCAGTATTGCTCTATGTACCTTGACATGAACTGCCACCATGGAGGTCCCTGTCAAAATGCAAAAGGTTTGGTGGACAACAGCCGTCAGTTTTGATGTCCTACCACTAATCTTTAACAACCTTTTTGTATATCAAAAACGAACTTTCAGAGTGGGAGTTTGTTACTCAAAAACTAAAAACTACTGACCCTCACTAACAGGCAGTTTTTACCCTGAGTGAGAGGGTTATTATTAGCTTTTTTCTGTCTCTCACCATCAGGTTATACTGATGTCATTGCAATATCCCCCCTATTTTGACCATGGAGTGTAATGCCCTTTCTCCGACACACCCTATTCCGTTAGGCCATCGGCGGAAGCTTTCTATCGATATAGGCAATAAGGGCTCCATCAACAGAAAGCTGACAATCCTCCCAACCTTAAACAGGTCAGGTTGACCATCATTTTGGTGGACAGGGTACTCCACCACATTTGCGTCAGAATACCCTCTCTGCCAAACTATAAATCACCTGCTCTGTGTGACGATTGTGGATCACAGCACTCACAAAGAAAGGGCCACATACTGACTCTAGCTCATTGCCTCCTTTGTAGAAGCAAAAACAAAGAAGGTTGATTTGCCATAAGCCCAGGCACTCTGCCCCAGTGCTCTTTCTATCATGCTCTTTCTCAGCAGCCTCAGACATGTATTCCTGCAGCCCAGGGTGACTGGCTGCAAAGCCAAGGGTTCCAGCAGATGCCAATGTGATATTCCAAGCTCAGCTACAAGTAATAATAGAGCATATAGTGCTGGCAGCATTGAAAGGGACTGAGAGTTTGACCCCCTCTCAAAAAAGAAAAGGAGGAAACTCTTGAACCTGAAGTGGAGAACGATGACAAGGACATGCTTGAAACTTCTATCTGATGCATCCCTGAAAAAGTCTGAAGGATTTCCTGCTGCATTTCAGAGATTACAGGTAGGTATGCTTGTATGCCAAATTTGTTTGAGCGAATCTAGCTAACAGGCAGTGGAGACCTGTATAGGGTTAAAGGCAAAGATACAGTAAGCAAGTGATTGGAGGGCTAGCTGAATTCTGAAAGTGGGATGTGACATTCCTCATATGTCTACATCACAAGGTATTATTTTTCAACACATCCATGTTATTATTGTAATGAAACGATCATTCAATGGCTTGATTTCCATGCTTCTTGTGGAACTATTAAATGCTTTGAGGAGGAGTTACAAATAGCAAGAAAGGTAGACATGTTCTTGCCGTTTCTAGCTGGTAAAACAGAAGTCACCTCTGACGAATTTCCTTGAGCTGGTTCCACCGATAAGAGAGTCCTAGGCCTCCCACAATTAATTTCTAAATTCTATGGTGTTCCCCATATATATCTCTCAGTCTTGGAAGATATTGAGAATATGTGAGACATTATATGAAACTGGCGACAGTTCTAGCATTCTTTCTGCCATGATGAAGCACGCAAAGCTGACGTGGGGTGTCTTCCCTGAGAAAGTTTGCTCCACAGAGTCTCTTAAGCAGTTTCAGAATGGGCAAGGTTCTGGTTCCTGATGGTTGATCCCAGCATGAAGTCAGCTCCTCTTTAAGCTGTTTAGCTAGTTTCTAGATAAGATGCTGACGCAGGTGGCAGAAGTTGACTCTCCCCTTTCACCTCAAACCACCTACACCTCCGTGTAGAGGCTCTCACTGGATGTGTTTATCAAAGCCAATTTACTCATCAGAGAGAGGCAGAGCGCGTAGATTCATCCCCAGATTTACTGTCAGGTACTTGCCAGGTAGGTCGCTCCCCCACCACACAGCTCCGCCTGTGTTGTCTGCCCGCTGCTTCTGCAGGTAAGATCGCCCTCCGCTTGTGGCCCCGGTGCCCGTATTTTCTGCTTGTCTCCCCATTTTCCTTTCTGTGCCCCTCGCTGCCCCATTGTCGTTGTGCCCGTGATTTTGTCTGCTTTTCTCCCCTTTTTCCTTCTGTGCCCCTCGCTGCCCCATTGTCGTTGTGCCCGTGATTTTGTCTGCTTTTCTCCCCTTTTTCCTTCTGTGCCCCTCGCTGCCCCATTGTCGTTGTGCCCGTGATTTTGTCTGCTTTTCTCCCCTTTTTCCTTCTGTGCCCCTCGCTGCCCCATTGTCGTTGTGCCCGTGATTTTGTCTGCTTTTCTCCCCTTTTTCCTTCTGTGCCCCTCGCTGCCCCATTGTCGTTGTGCCCGTGATTTTGTCTGCTTTTCTCCCCTTTTTCCTTCTGTGCCCCTCGCTGCCCCATTGTCGTTGTGCCCGTGATTTTGTCTGCTTTTCTCCCCTTTTTCCTTCTGTGCCCCTCGCTGCCCCATTGTCGTTGTGCCCGTGATTTTGTCTGCTTTTCTCCCCTTTTTCCTTCTGTGCCCCTCGCTGCCCCATTGTCGTTGTGCCCGTGATTTTGTCTGCTTTTCTCCCCTTTTTCCTTCTGTGCCCCTCGCTGCCCCATTGTCGTTGTGCCCGTGATTTTGTCTGCTTTTCTCCCCTTTTTCCTTCTGTGCCCCTCGCTGCCCCATTGTCGTTGTGCCCGTGATTTTGTCTGCTTTTCTCCCCTTTTTCCTTCTGTGCCCCTCGCCGCTCCATTGTCGTTGTGCCCGTGATTTTGTCTGCTTTTCTCCCCTTTTTCCTTCTGTGCCCCTCGCTGCCCCATTGTCGTTGTGCCCGTGATTTTGTCTGCTTTTCTCCCCTTTTTCCTTCTGTGCCCCTCGCTGCCCCATTGTCGTTGTGCCCGTGATTTTGTCTGCTTTTCTCCCCTTTTTCCTTCTGTGCCCCTCGCTGCCCCATTGTCGTTGTGCCCGTGATTTTGTCTGCTTTTCTCCCCTTTTTCCTTCTGTGCCCCTCGCTGCCCCATTGTCGTTGTGCCCGTGATTTTGTCTGCTTTTCTCCCCTTTTTCCTTCTGTGCCCCTCGCTGCCCCATTGTCGTTGTGCCCGTGATTTTGTCTGCTTTTCTCCCCTTTTTCCTTCTCTGCCCCTCGCTGCCCCATTGTCGTTGTGCCCGTGATTTTGTCTGCTTTTCTCCCCTTTTTCCTTCTGTGCCCCTCGCTGCCCCATTGTCGTTGTGCCCGTGATTTTGTCTGCTTTTCTCCCCTTTTTCCTTCTGTGCCCCTCGCTGCCCCATTGTCGTTGTGCCCGTGATTTTGTCTGCTTTTCTCCCCTTTTTCCTTCTGTGCCCCTCGCTGCCCCATTGTCGTTGTGCCCGTGATTTTGTCTGCTTTTCTCCCCTTTTTCCTTCTGTGCCCCTCGCCGCTCCATTGTCGTTGTGCCCGTGATTTTGTCTGCTTTTCTCCCCTTTTTCCTTCTGTGCCCCTCGCTGCCCCATTGTCGTTGTGCCCGTGATTTTGTCTGCTTTTCTCCCCTTTTTCCTTCTGTGCCCCTCGCTGCCCCATTGTCGTTGTGCCCGTGATTTTGTCTGCTTTTCTCCCCTTTTTCCTTCTGTGCCCCTCGCTGCCCCATTGTCGTTGTGCCCGTGATTTTGTCTGCTTTTCTCCCCTTTTTCCTTCTGTGCCCCTTGCTGCCCCATTGTCGTTGTGCCCGTGATTTTGTCTGCTTTTCTCCCCTTTTTCCTTCTGTGCCCCTCGCTGCCCCATTGTCGTTGTGCCCGTGATTTTGTCTGCTTTTCTCCCCTTTTTCCTTCTGTGCCCCTCGCTGCCCCATTGTCGTTGTGCCCGTGATTTTGTCTGCTTTTCTCCCCTTTTTCCTTCTGTGCCCCTCGCCGCTCCATTGTCGTTGTGCCCGTGATTTTGTCTGCTTTTCTCCCCTTTTTCCTTCTGTGCCCCTCGCTGCCCCATTGTCGTTGTGCCCGTGATTTTGTCTGCTTTTCCCCCCCATTTCCTTTCTGTGCCCCCGCTGCCTCTCGCCATTCCCGCCGCTGCGTCCCTGCGGCCCCGCCCCCTGACTGCCCATTCGCTGCCCCTGCCTCCCGCCTCCCAGCTGCTCCTCCCTCCCACCTCCCCATAAATGGCGGCCGCTGCGCGGCCGCGCGCTGGCGCGCCGAAGGCGCGCCTAAGGCAAGCCCGTCTGCGCCCGTCCGCGACTGGACCGCGCCCAGCGCCAGAACCCCTGGATCCCACTGATGCAACACCACTCGACGGACCTACGACGCCGCCACACTCACCGCACTCAATGCCGGCCGGAACCCTGCCTGCTACCGAGCCTCACCGAGACGCACCCACGGACCCTTCACCTGCCAAACCTGCCGATTCACCTGCCCCCAGACGTGCACCACCTCCGCCAAGTCGAGCACCAGCAGCAACCACCTGAAATGCATCCTGCTGAACACCCGCTCCGTCCACAGGCACGCCGTGGAACTCTGGGACCTGCTCGACGCAACAGCACCGGACATCGCCTTCCTCACCGAAACCTGGATGAACGCCTCCTCAGCGCCCGACATCGCCATAGCCATCCCGGACGGATACAAGATCACCCGGAGGGACCGCGTCAACCAGACGGGAGGAGGCATCGCCATCGTACACAAGAACACCATCCGCATCTCGACTAACTCCGACGAGACCTTCACCGCCGCCGAACACCTACACTTCCAGATACACACTGACCCCAAGACCACCCTCCGAGGCACCCTCATCTACAGACCCCCGGGACCACGCACACTATTCAGCGAAGACATCGCAGACTTCATCAGCCCGCACGCCATGCCCTCCGCCGACTACATCCTCCTAGGGGACCTCAACTTCCACCTGGAGAACAACAACGACAGAAACACCACCGCCCTGCTGGACAACCTCGCCAACCTCGGACTCAAGCAACTGGTGAACACGCCCACCCACTACGCCGGCCACACGCTTGACCCCGTCTTCTCGTCCAGCAAGCACATCTCCTTCAGCCACGCCACCGGACTCCACTGGACCGACCACAGCTGCGTCCACTTCAGCTTCAGAAAGACTGCGACCCACCACCACCCGCAACAGGCTCCCCGCCGGAGCTGGAGCAAGATCACCGCCGAGCAGCTCACCGCCTCCCTCAGCCAGAACACACCCACCAACACAACGGACCCAAACGAAGCAGCCAGCAACCTCGCCAAGTGGCTGACCGCCTGCGCCCGACGACCTCGCACCACTAAAAAACCCTCCCAGCAGACCCGGAAGCAAGAAAACCCCTTGGTTCACCAACGAACTCAAGGAATCCAAGAAGAACTGCCGCACTCTCGAGAAAACCTGGCGACTCGACCAGACCACAGACAACAGGACCACCCTCAAGCACGCCACCCGCAAACACCACCAGCTGATCCGTGCCACCAAGAAGTCGGCACTCAAAGAACGACTGGACAACAACGCCCATGACAGCAAGGAACTTTTCAGCATCGTCAAAGAGTTCTCCAACCCCAGCGCCGGAAACAACGACATCACCCCCTCGCAAGACCTCTGCAACTCACTCTCCGCGTTCTTCCACCGCAAGATCACCGACATACATAACAGCTTCGACGCACAAACCACGCACCCTACCGCCGAACCAACGCCCGCCACCACCACCCTCTGCAACTGGACCCCGATCAGCACCGAAGACACCACCCGCACGATGAACTCCATCCACTCCGGATCACCAACCGACCCCTGCCCACACCACGTCTTCAACAAAGCCGACGCCACCATCGCACCCCATCTCCGGGACATCATCAACTCCTCCTTCCACACCGCCACCTTCCCGGAGAGCTGGAAGCACGCCGAGCTTACCGCCCTCCTGAAGAAACAAACGGCGGACCCCACCGACCTCAAGAACTACCGTCCCATCTCGCTCCTTCCGTTTCCGGCCAAAGTCATCGAGAAGACCGTCAACAGACAGCTTGCCGCCTTCCTCGAGACGAATGGATCCCTCGACCCCTCGCAGTCCGGGTTTCGGGCCAACCACAGCACCGAGACCGCCCTTATCGCAGCCACCGACGACATCAGAACCCTAACCGACAACGGGGAAACAGCTGCCCTCATCCTCTTGGACCTCTCCGCGGCGTTCGACACCGTCTGCCACCGCACCCTAGTGAAGCGCCTCAGCAACATCGGAATCCGAGAGAAAGCACTGGAATGGATCATCTCGTTCCTCGCCGGAAGAACCCAGAGAGTCCGCCTCCCCCGTTCAGATCCGAAGCCACCGAAGTCATCTGCGGCGTTCCACAAGGATCTTCACTCAGCCCAACCCTCTTCAACGTCTACATGAGCCCCCTCGCAGCCATCGCACGCCAACACAACCTCAACATCATCTCCTACGCCGACGACACCCAGCTGATCCTCTCCCTCACCAACGACCCCACCACCGCCAGAGCCAACCTACACGACGGGATGAGAGACGTCGCCGACTGGATGAGGAACAGCCGCCTCAAACTGAACTCAGACAAGACGGAAGTCCTCATCCTGGGCTCATCACCCTCCGCCTGGGACGACTCCTGGTGGCCCCCGGCCCTGGGCACCGCGCCCAAGCCAACGGACCACGCACGCAACCTGGGCTTCATCCTGGACTCCTCCCTGTCGATGACCAGACAAGTCAACGCCGTCTCATCTTCATGCTTCAACACCCTGCGCATGCTCCGCAAGATCTTCAGATGGATCCCCACTGAAACCAGGAAGACCGTCACCCAGGCACTCGTCACCAGCCGACTGGACTATGGGAACACCCTCTACGCCGGAACCACAGCCAAACTTCAAAAAGACTCCAGCGCATCCAGAACGCCTCCGCACGACTCATCCTGGACATCCCCCGACACAGCCACATCACCGGACACCTGAAAGACCTGCACTGGCTCCCCGTCAGCAAGAGAATCACGTTCAGACTCCTCACCCACGCACACAAGGCCCTCCACGACCTGGGCCCAAAGTACCTCAACGACCGCATGACCTTCTACACGCCCACACGCCAGCTACGATCAACCAGCCACGCCCTCGCCACCGTACCACGCATCCGCAGAACCACCGCCGGAGGAAGATCCTTCTCCTACCTGGCAGCCAAGACCTGGAACTCCCTCCCCACTCACCTTCGGCGAACCCAGGACCATCTCTCCTTCAGGAAGCAGCTCAAGACCTGGCTGTTCGAGCAGTAACTTACCCCCTCCCCCAGCGCCTTGAGACCCTCCCGGGTGAGTAGCGCGCTCTATAAATGCCGTGATTGATTGATTGATTATCCCAGATCCCATAGTCACAACAAGCATCCACAATAGTACCCTCCAAAATCCAGATGAACCTGACAGGTCTGCAATTTATGGTTTGAATTCTATTTTTTTTTCCAAGAGATCAAGTTTCAGACAAGTGGGCGGTAGACAACACAGCTATACCATTGAATTTTACCAGCTCTCTGCCCTTGGAAATGAAAGAGACCCCAGGTCCATGGGATCCAGTTAGGCATAGGCTCAGTTGAAGGCGACTGAGGACATAATCGAGAAGGGTGCGGTCATTTAGGTTCTCCCTGTGGAGCAAGTACAGGGTTTCTACTGAAACCTGCTTGCTTCTGGGCTTTGATTAATCAGTTGATTAACATTTGATAATAGACCTAAAAGGGTAATATGTTTGAAAGAACACTGTCTTTAAGAAAGGAGTATTATTCACTCAATCAGCCAGTTTCCTTCGTCAGAAGAGTTTCCCTCCACCACAGAGCACCAAAACAACTACTTCCAACTTGTTATTAAGGAATAACTTCAAAGATTCATCATGTTATATGTGGCGAGGCTGCATTATCAGTTCCAGCTTATTCCCTTTAGACTTGAGTCCCTCCCTAGATACAGTTGGAAGTTTGGAGTATGATTGGTGGGATCTCGATAAGACATTTTGGGGCATATTTACAAGCCCCTATCACCACCACAACGTCACTTTCAGTGCTGTTGTGATGGCGATAGGGCCCTCGTCTTATTTACAAGGCAGCGTTCGGCCACTTAACGTGGCTTAACGCTGCCTTGTAAATAAGGCCCCCTTTCATGCTGCATTTAGCGTGAAAGGGGAGGACAATGGGTGTTGCAGTGGGTGTTCCACCGCAACACCAATGGATTTTTACTCTGCCCCCTATTTACAAGGGCAGCGTAAATATGAGGCAGCGCCAAAATTAAGATCAGGGAAAACCTGGGCTTAAACAGGCGAAACGAAGAGAAATGCTTTATTTCTCCTCGTTTTTGCTGTTTCCATGTGTGCTGCCTTGTGCAGCACACATAGAAACAGCAAATTGTCTATGATTGTTTATGTGCAGGAAGGTCCCCCTTCCTGCACATAAACAATCATTTAAAAAAAATGCTGTTTTACAACTTCTATGTGTGCTGCATTAAGCAGCACACATAGCAGTTACAAAACGGGAATTTAAAGATTGTTTATGTGCAGGAAGGCGGACCTTCCTGCACATAATCTTCCCCTCAACACAGGCACCCCTGCACTATGGTGCAAGGGTGCCTGCGTTGGCGCTAGGCAGCTTAATTTAGCACCAGCGCAGGGGGAAACGCAGGGCTGCACCATATTCTAGTAAATATTGTGCAGCCCTGTGTTTGTAAAGTGACGAAGCGTGTCATTAGCCTTCTTGGCTTAACGACACGCTTCGCCACTTTACTGTAAATATGCCCCTTTGTTCGAGAACCTGTCTCCCACTGGAATCTAGAGAGACTTTTTATGCAAGATGGAAGCACAGTCAACAAAAAAGTTACACAAATTTACGTAATTTGAAAATCTGAGAAATTTTGTGAATTTCATGTAATGAAAAATGTAGGGACTTTACAAATTATGCTGGTGTAATTGAAATTTCGCCCAGGCCTAGACCTGAATAAAAAACTTTTACTACAGGAGTAAGAGAACAAAAACAATCTACAAAGTCCAATTTCATGGAATGAACAAGATGGTCTAATGCCGTTGGAAACTGAAAAATGCTACAAAGGAACAACATAGCCAAGATGCTTATTAAGAGGAAATAAATTGTACTTCATTACAGTACTTCTGGCTCCAGTAACACTCCTAAATTTGCCTCAAATGCTGTATCGTGTCATTATAAAGTATACAAAAAAGTGATGGATGGATTAATTTATGAGTGGGTTATAAATATAAAAGATGAGAACACCCAAAATTTTACAGAATTTTTATTTGAGAAAAAATAATTTGCACCCAGGGCATTCAGGCCCAGTTCGTTGGGGAATATAGGTTTCTATGTAACTAGAGAATCCTTGCTATTGGCAAGCTCAATAAGTTGATAAAAGCCTCTTTTTTGGTTTTAACTTTCAGGGGGCCGCGAACGTGAAAGGTTATTGCTGAAAGTTTGTTGTTGGATATCAATTGAAAAGAAATAAAACCCCTCATGTTTAGTCAAAAATCTTAATAAATACAGTAATGTTAACACACGGATCTTGTTCAGGTCACTGGGCAAGAAAATGAAACCATTCTTTTGGGTGCGGAACTGCAGGCATAACATAATGTCCACTTTGTTGTGTTTTAGAAACCAATGAGACGCCTTTTAAGCCAATTTCTTTTTCAGCAAGACTTGACACAGGATGTGAGGGATGGCTAAACAGCTGATCTTGTGTGTGTAGCTGTGTTGCAGCTGTCATGCTTTAGTCAAGGTCCTTGGTTCCTTTGTTCAGGGATGTCAGCTCTCAGGCAACAGACTGCCTTTTTGGAACTGGCCTGAAGTGAAAGTAAAATCTTCTTGCTTCATTGAATGGTACATGAATCCAAACCAGCATATATATATGTATTTGGCTTACAGTGGCTTGACTGGGAATCAGTTTGCAGGGAATTGGAGATTGCATATTTCTGACTTCTACTCAACTTAAACTTAAACTTCATGGACTACATATGCACAAACGGGTGTACCTAACACCCCATGCATGCCAGCTTGCCCTCATGCTTGCCACTTCCGGTTACCCTAAAGGGTTCTAGGTGGGCTAGTGTGCAAGTCGTGACATACTACATGGATTTAAACAGGTTGAGTCAGCAGACAATCTCCAGACTGAGATGCGGGAATCAAGGCCTGCACCCCATGAGAAAAGACCATATGCCACTAACCAGTAATTATCTCAGAGCCTTGTCAAGGGAGCAGTAGTCGCCCATAATTAAAGGAGTAACATTATGGGTGTATACACCTACTGCATAACAGAGCCTGGAGCACGTTTGATGAGGAACACTTGTGGCTCACTGGTGAGGGAATTTGAAACATACAGGGGCATATTTACAAGCCCCTTGCGCCACTTTTGCGCCGCCGTTGCGTCACGCATGTGACGTAGCGGCGACGCAAACCATGCGCTGCGTTGCGCTATATTTACAACGTGACGCATCTAGGGAGATGCGTCACATAGTAAACCCCTGCGCCACATGAAACCTGCGTCAGGTTTCATGTGGGCATACCGGCGCAGGGGGGTGTTCCGGCGCAGGAACGCCTCGGAAAAGTGACGCAGTGAAATCTACAAGATTTCACGCAGTCACTTTTCCGACGCTGGTGCGTCAAATCCTTACGCCTGCTTCAAGCAGGCGTAAGGATTGACGCACCATGTTAGGGATAGGGAAGGTTGGAACAGTGCTGGAGTTGCGTCGCGCTTGCGACACAGCTTCAGCACTGTGCCAACCTTCCGCCGGCAGATGCGTCACGCATCTGCTTATCCTTGCGCCACGATGCGCTGCATTCTAAATGCGGCGCATCGGACGTGGCGCAAGGGTAAACTTGCGTGACGCATTTTCCCTGGCGCATCCCTGCTGATATGCAGGGATGCGCCAGGGAACGTAAATATGCCCCACAATATATCAATAAGAATGTTGATTGAAGGAGCAGGGTTGCACATCACACCCGGGTCTTTTTATGCTACCTAGAGGGGAGTGACACAAAAGGGAAGAATGAGGACCAAGCAAGAGAACAGGGATGTGTTTTATAAAGCACAGCTGAACCAATACTGGTGACAAAGTAAAACATGTTGCTTCGATATGCCATGTGCTGATATGTCTTGCTAAATTCTTAATCATTATATCTAGCTGTGTATGTGACACCTGTTGAGTTAACTAATCTAGTTTTTGACCCTGTCTTTTATTTTCTTTGAACCTGAGGCTCTATATGCTTAAGAAAATTACATCAGAGCATTGAATATCATTATCATTATGTAAAATGATCACTCTTAACGACCATTTGGCTAGGTAATGTTGACACTTTATCTGGTTTCATTGGTTATCTTGCAAATATCCCAAGGCATCACTCTCTGTTCTGCTAATTCAGATAACACTCTGATCTACGTCACCCTGTGCTACCCTGCACCACCCCTGTGTGCACAGATGCACATAACCTAATGTCATAATTGCACATCATCCAGTGTTTTGATGATAAACAGCCATTGTGCCTCCTGCTGCACAAGGTAATGTACGACTGAGGGTATTTGTGCATCAATACCTGTATGTTTGTTGGGCTGAGTGCCTGGACACCTGTTTGATTGTGGTGAATGGAGGTGTGTTGAAAAAAATTTAATGTAAAGAATGCGCTTTCTATGTATGCGTGCATGTATGTAGGTATATATGTATGCATGTATTTATGCATGCATGTATGTATGTATATGGTATTTCTATACTATAAACCTAGCAAAAAGGCATCAAAGGGTTGTAAATGGTCAAAGGCAAGTTTAAAGTTGGCAAGTAATAGGAGAAGAGGCTGAGTTGTGGACAGTTAATGAATTGTAATGTAGTGTTCTTTAAAGAGGTGAGCCTTCAACTCTTTCCTAAATTGGAGCAGCATTTGGGCCGGTCAATCAGCACCACCCCAACGCTATCTTCCAGACTTGTTTTCGAGGGTGCTGTGTGCTGCTCTATTCATGCTGTGCGCTGCTCTGTTCATGCACCATTCAGCTACCAAACATTGACTTTGTCAATGTTTGTTTAACGTGGCTTTGTGTCATTATCAATAGCATGTCAGGAGAAGTAAATTCTTTGTACTTCATTGCAATAGGAAAACAAGTGTATTCTCTTTACTGACCATATCACTGTCCCCAAGCTAACAAAACATTTTCCACAAATAGCACCAAGTTGTGATCAGGGCCCAAAGACTAAAATCAGATTAAATTGAATCTTTCGGCCCCGATAATGACTGGGGCAGATGAGGTATTTATTGCACCTGGTAAATATCAACACTGTGGGGTGATGTATTTTACTTCCTTACTTCCTTTCCTGAGTTTTCACTTGCGATACTGGCATAACATGTTCAACTGAGTGCCTACTGCACAAACCAAAATTTACCTGTAGAAAATTGAAGGTGGTGGGGCAATGACAGAGGTACTGCAGTTACAACACATACTGGAACTAAAATCCGACTCACGATCAGACATTAGTTAAAAAAAAAAGTTAGTCTTAGAAAGTTTATTAAATCAAATCATCCTTTATTCATCTGTCTTGTGTTACAGACTTTTTTTACACCGAGGGTCTCAATTTTGAGTGCCTGGTTAAATTCTGACAGCCGTATATACAATTGATTTCAGGTTGTATGAAACAGCATGTCAGAAAAATCCTACAGTCAAAATTTTCACAGAATAAATTTCGGCAAGTCAAACCTGATAACATTTACCTGGTGAAAAAGACCAGTCAATAATGGGATATGTGAATTGCTGTGCAGTAAACACAAAAATCCAAACGCTATGCCCCAATTTGAGGCCAAAACTCATACTTGCCCTTATTTATTGCATCCAATTGTTAGGCCTGTCAGCCTTAATGTGGTCTTCCTCCAAACATTTTACCTGCTTTCTTCCAATTCTGCTGGATTTTTGCTTCTGTTGGTCTTAGAACTCTGTGCACTTTTCCACTGCTAATCAGTGCTAAAATGCATGTGTTCACTTCCATAAACATGGTTTGATTGACGTATACCTAATTGACATATTTCATTTACTTGTAAATCCCTTGTAGAGTGGAATACCATATACCCAGGGCCTGTAAATTAAATGCTACCAGTGGGCCTACGGCACTTATTGTGCCACCCACCTAAGTACCACTCTGAAACTTGTCCTACGCCTGCCATGGCAGCCTGATTGCAGTGTCACACTGCTGTGTCGACTTGGCATATAAACCCCCTTGTCAAACCTTAAACTCCCCTTTTATTTCACATAAGTCACCCCGAACGTATGTCCTAGGTAAAAGGTAGGACATGTACTTTTTAGTTTTACATGTCCTGGTAGCAGTGGCGGCTCGCAGAGGTAATGCTGTGGGGTGGCGAGGCGGGGCGGGGGCAGGGTGGGGTGAGGGGTAGTGGAGTTCAACATACGACGGCAAAGGTGAAAGTAAAGAAATAAATTAATAAAACCACTTACATTGAGCTCGCTGCATCGCCGCCTCGGCGATGCCGTGAGAGCAAGGTAAGTGGTTTTATTGATTTAATTATTTACTTTAATCTTTGCCAACGTATGTCGGACTCCACTACCCCCCCACCCCGCCCCGCCTCACCTTCCCACAGCATTACCTGTGCGAGCCGCCACTGCCTGGTAGTGAAAAACTCCCAAATTTGTTTTGACTACTGGGAGGCCTACTTTTCCCGTAGGATAACATTTGGGATTCCTTATTACATTTAATTAACTATAATTCCTAATTGAGAGGAGGCAGATAAACCATGGTTGGTACCTATTGATTTGTAATGGTCAACCCTCTTTAATGGTAAAGTCGATTTTCATTACAATTTTAAAAATGCCACTTTTAGAAAGTTGACATTTTTCTGCCCTTAGCCTTTTGTGCCTGCAGCACATGACTAGGTGTAGCTGACAGTTAGACTTTGTGAATTCTTCCCAAAGTCACACAATAGTGGGATTAGGTGTGCCTCAAAGAACCATCAACTAGCAGGATGGGGGGACCGGGTCGAGGATCGAGGACACCTAGTTCCACAGCTCCGCGTTGGCCCATCTAAAAATCCTGTGCTATCGGTGATTTGGGTGGATGGCGGCGTGAGTGACTGCTGGTGACTGTGCTGCCAGAGCCCCCGGGCCTGCCCTCTACGGACTTACCTGGCCGGACGGCTGCAGTTGGAGAGCTGCGACGGTGATCCAAGATGGCGAGGCACCCTGCGCTGTTCTGAAGCCCCCCTGGCGTTATTGTGAGATGCCGATTCTGTGCCCCTGGAGCCGAGCAGGGGCGCAGTGCGGACCTTCCCTGCGGGCCTGTTTCCCCTCATCAGTGATGATGGCGGGAGTTAATAGGTTCTTCCCCGGCCCTGCGAGGTGAACTGTGGCGGGCAGTTATCCACAACTTGTCACATGAGACGATTTCCTCACATAGCACTTCTGCTATGTTGGCAAAAACGTTTAGGGGAAGAGACACATGTGAAGTTGCAAACTTACTGCCAGTTGTTGAGGGAAGTGCTGATTGGTTCGTGGTGGGGCCAGCTGTCAGATAATTGATAATTGCAGGCCCGGCCTGGGGCCATTGGTAGTTAACCCCTGCTGCCTGTAACACCCTGCTGCGACAGTGCTGAGCCCCTCTAGTGGAGTATGGAGAAGCCTGGTGGGGGCCCACCCATGAACTGTTGGACACAACCTACTCTGCGGCGTGACACACATGTTGCCAACCGCTGATATATTAAGTGCAGGGGACCGTGTGCAGAATGGAAAGTTGGGGTCCTGAACAGTTGGTGGTGGTCCCATTGACTCGCGAGGCCGCCCCAGGGCTGGGCAGTGTCCTGGGTGAAGAGGGTGTGGCGCTACGGTTCTGGTGGAACTCTGCTTGCAGACTTGGAATGGTGGAGCGCCCTGCACCCTATTGAAGGACCACTCTGTTGGCGACTATCCACACTGAGAAGGTATTGTACTGTTAGCTGGTTGCGTACGTCGGCGCATTGGGCCCCGGTCATTCCCTGAGATGGGGAAGCCTAGGCCCAAACAGGGGGCCACACATCCAGGATCGGGGGTCTCCCAAACCACACCTGAGCTTAGAGAGACAGATGAGGCGGTGGATACCACGATCCGTTCCCACCTAGATATGGTTTTGGCTGCTATCACGGACACCAAGACCACACTTCAGCAGGATATTGGGGCTGTGTCGGTGGGGCTGGGACTGCTGCGGGCGGAACACCAGCAGCTATCTGACCAGGTCAGGACTGTGGAGCAGTCACTGAGGGACCTTCTTCCGACACAGAAAGCAACAGATCACAGGGTTGAAGAGCTCGCGACCAGGGTGCTTACCCTGGAACGAAGAGCGGAGGATGTGGAGGGGCAGAACTGTTGCAATAATATCCACCTGATTGGCCTCTCTGAAGGGATTGAAGGGACGGACATGGTTGCCTTTCTGGAGGATTGGACTTCCTCAGTAGTCGCTGTTGACCATCTCACAAAATTCTTTGCCTTGGAAAGGGCACACCATTTGCCGGCGTGTCCTTTAGCACCGGGGAGGCCGCCTAGACCTGTCATAGAAAAGCTACTGCACTATAAAGACCGGGACAATATTCTTCAAAGGGCCAGAGAGAAAGGTCTGTACGAGGTCGAGGGCGGCAGGATACTCATCTTCCCGGATTTTATGGCAAAAGTCCGACAACAACGAGTCTCCTTTGGGGAGGCCAAGAGGGTTCTTCAAGCAGAAGGTATACAATACTCCCTGATGTTCCCAGTCAGGCTCCGCATAATACAGGATGGTAAAACTCACTTCTGTGATACCCTGGCTGGGGGTGGGCCTGGATAGACCCCTACAAAACGGGGGGGCTTCCGTGAGTTCGGGGGGGAAGCCGGAGCCCTCCCGACGCAAATCCATGAGACGACTTAAAAGATCAGCTGGAGGTCCCGCACCACACCGGCCCTCCACTTCACAGACTGAAGTGGAACGTAAGGCTGCTTTGCAAGCTATAGTGGATATTGTATCCTCCAAGAAGTCGGTGGGGGACATGGATACCTCATCAGAACACCCGTCAATGGCTTCTGACTATGGGGGCTCGGCTTTGGGGGGCAAGGGCTTGCCTGTTATTACGCCTCAACCAAACAATGAGATTGTTTACTGTTTGTTTTGCTTGCATTAGTTTCTAGAGGTGCTATGCGCTTTGGACTGAGAGAAATAGTAGACCAGCAACACATGCCTACTGGCCATGGCATCGACTTACTCCTGAGGCCTTTAGGGAAGCTTATTCCCATAGACTGCCGCAAAACAATCTACAAGTCTCCAACCTACTGGAGTCCTTCAGCTCCACCCTCATCAAAGCCCTGGACGCCACTGTCCCCTTTAAAAACCACTGCCCCTCCAAACATCGTCCTTCGGCCCCCTGGTTCTCCTCCGAGCTAAAATTAGAAAAATCAAGGTGTAAGAACCTAGAGAGGCGCTGGCGTAGAAGCAAACTGCATCAAGATAAGGATCTTTATAAACAAGCCCTGTCCTGCTACCGTCATAATAACAAACTTGCAAGGCGTGATTCTATCATTAATCACATTGAACAGGCTGTTAACTCCCATAAAGTTCTTTTTAACATAGTTCATGATTTTCTTACCCCCGGGCCTGTGTTCAGTTCGTCTCGGAATCCCAGAAATTCTGTGACTCACTGGCCATTTTTTTTCAGGAGAAAATCTCTCACATTTACGCAAAATTTCACCTCCCTTCCTTGCCTGGAGCAGGGACCATTAGTCCCAATGGGGACCAGTCGAAGGAGCCTCCCTATATCTTAGACAGCTTCGCGCCCTTCACCCTGGAGGAAATCTGTAGCTCCCTGACGACAGCCAAATCTGGTTCCCCTTTTTACATCTGTCCCCCCAAAATATTGTCTCTGCTGGCCAACTATCTTGCTCCAATGATCCTAGAGATCTTTAACTGTTCAGTGAAATCAGGCTCTATTCCACCTGAATGGAAGACGGCATGTGTACATCCTATCCTAATAAAACCCTCCCTGGATCAAAAACCTCTGGCCAATTACCGGCCTATATCTTTGCTACCTCTTCTGGGCAAACTGCTCGAAAACCTAATTAACAAACAATTAGTTACCTACCTAGAAACCAACCACATTCTAGAGTCCTCCCAATCTGGCTTTTGACCCGGCCATAGCACAGAAACGGCGCTCTTGGCCGTGACTGATTCCCTGCGCCGTGGGTTGGACCCAGGCAACCCAGTAATGCTTGTGCTGTTAGATCTCTCAGCAGCCTTTGACACAGTCTCTCATACTAGGCTGCTGGATAGGCTGCGAGAGATCGGCATACAGGTCCTTGCACTAAAATGGCTCCAGCATTTTTTGGAAGAGAGATAACCAACTGTCATCCTGGGCCCATATTCCTCTCGTAAGACAATCCTGGACAAGGATGTCCTGCAGGGTTCCTGCCTGAGCCCTACTCTGTTTAATGTCTACATGGCTCCCCTTGCCAGGACTGCTGAGTGTTTTGGCTTTGAAATAATCTCATATGCGGATGACACCCAGCTGATGTTTACATTTGACCAGGACCGGATAGCGACTAAAAACCGTTTCGCCCTGGGCATGCTAGCCATTTCTGATTGGATGAACAGTAATTATCTCCAATTAAACACAGATAAGATGGAGATTATGCTGTTTGGGAAAGATGCCTCTATTTGGACTGACGATTGGTGGCCTCACCAACTGGGCGTCACTCCTGTGCCTAAACAAGGCGTAAAAAATCTTGGCATAAAAATCGACCAAGATCTTACAATGAAAGAGCACATCCTGGCCACCTCGGAGTATGCTATTATAACATGCGCCTTCTGCGCAGAATATTTCCCTACCTTCCAACCACTGCCCATAAGTCTCTAGTACAAGCCTTAGTAATAAGTAGATTGGACTACAGCAACGCCCTCCTTGCGGATGTCAATGAGACCCTAGTTGCCAATCTCCAGGTAGTCCAAAATACTGCAGCCAGACTTGTTCTTAACTGCCCTTCAGGCACGTCCTCGGCTCCTTTGCTGAGAGAACTACACTGGCTTCCAGTGAAGAAAAGGTCTTGTTTTAAGATCTGCTGCCTTACCTATAACACCCTGAAAGGAAAAGGCCTGTTATATTTGCAACAAAAAATCAAAACTTACACCCCAGGCCGCTGCCTAAGATCTTGTGACAAAGCCTTACTATGTGTGCCTCGCATTCGTCTGACGCGTAGTGGAAGAAAGGCTTTTTCCTATCTTGCTCCCTAATACTGGAACAAGCTGCCACTCCATGTTCGCACATGCCCGAACTACTGCAAATTTTGGAAACTTCTCAAATCCCACTGATTCTAATCTCCTCCCTTCCTCTTCGATCCCTGTTTTCCGCACAGCGCCGAGATGCCCCCAGGTGAGTTGTGCGCTATATTAAATACATATAACATAACATAACATAACTGAGATACGCTGGACTGGATGGGTCTACGCTATACTGCATGGGTTACTTTTTATATATTTGATGTTGCCTTTGCTGGGGAGGGTCTGGGAGGCGGGGACTCAAGGGGGATGCCACGCGCTTGACAACAGGTTGCTAGACTTCTGGGATGGATCAGCCAGTGCGCATTTGGGTCTTTATTGTGGTACCCTGATTAGCCCCCCTGCAATTGCCCCTGTTGGGACATAGAAGGTGGCTCTCCCTTAAAGATGTTTTTTCCTCTACAGGTTTGGATGGCCAGCCATTGCTGGGCTTACCTTGGGTATAGGAGTTCATGGTTGGGGTTCTATTCAGTCACCAGGTGGACTTGGAGTGTCATTCAGTTATCCGGAGGGACGAAGGGGACCCAGGGGTTCAGGAGGTGGCACGAAGGTTATAGGGGATTATTATGGCAGACACATATCATACCATAAAGCAGATGACTTGGAATGTCTAAGCGGCATAACATCCACCGCTACCTGTGTAGGCAAGGGGCACAAATTGTCATGCTGCAGGAGACCCACCTCACTCTTGAGAAAACCATGCGCCTGCAGCGCAGATGGCGGGGACAAATATTCGCCACCTCTTATTCTGCATATTCCCGAGGGGTGTTTTTGTGGCTACTGGTGGGGACGCCCTTTGAGGTCCTCCGCTCCTTTATTGACCCGGAGGGTCAATACATTTTGGTTAAGGGCAGGCTGTCTGGGAGGGGGGTCACATTGGGTAGTATAGATGCGCCAAACCAGGATCAGATCTCCTTTCTTCGGACTTTGTCCATACCACTGTCTACTGTGGCAGCAGACGACTTACTATTGGGTGGGGATTACAACTGTGTGGCTGATGTTTGTTTGGACAGGTCTACTCCCCCGCTCCATGGGGCGGCAGCCTATGCAACATCAAGGGTTTTCGGGGACTGGGTTGCCCACTGGGACCTCAGGGATATTTGGAGGGTGCAGTATATTCGGATGCGTGATGATTCCTACTATTCACATCTTTTTAGGCTACACACACGCCTTCATATGTTTTATGTTTCCCCAGCTTATGCCCTGTAATAACACACACCAAGTATTTGGGATGTACGTTGTCCGATCATTGTCCTCTGCTGCTGTCCCTCCGTCCCATTAATGAACCCCCGGTGGTCCTGGTTTGGTGTCTGCGTCCATCCCTTCTTGTGGATGCATGCTTTAAAGACTCCCTGCAAACGTCTGTCTCGGAATATTTTCAATGCAACCAGGGAACAGTCGG
Organism: Calotriton arnoldi; assembly: GCA_963921515.1. Taxonomy (NCBI): domain Eukaryota; kingdom Metazoa; phylum Chordata; class Amphibia; order Caudata; family Salamandridae; genus Calotriton; species Calotriton arnoldi. The sequence goes on along the minus strand of CAWUFW010009655.1, from coordinate 354,186 downwards.
GGATACCCTTCTAGTGTGGGACGCCTTTAAGGTGGTAGTGAGGGGCCAGTGTATGGGTCAGTCTGTTGGGGTGAAAAGAGAGATGCACAGGGAACTCACTACATTGGAGCGGAACCTGCACGACATAGGTAACAGGTTTGACACTGATGACAATGCCCAAGCAGACCTCATGGAGACGAAGGGCAGATATAGTGCTGCCTTGGAACACCTCTGCTGTTTAGATTTGAAGGAATATCAGGCACAGGTTCATTAGGAGGGTGGGAGGTCAATCAGGCAGACTTTTGGCTTGGCTGGTACGCCCGTAGGTAAGGGGCACTCCCACAACACAGATTCATACTGATGAAGGGGAACCGATATATTAAGAACATTTACTAGGCTTTTTACGATTATTATAAATCTCTGTATGCCTGCTCAGAGTCCATTTCACCAGAAGCAATAGAGGACTTTCTTTTACCCTTACCTCTGCGCACTTTAGATCCGACTCTTTGTGAAGACCTTGGGGGGCCTATAACAGTACAAGAAATCCGTCAGGCTATAAAAGATATGGCAGCTGGGAAGACGCTCAGCCCAGATGGCCTGCCGACTGAGATTTATTTCGCAGTTGCGTCCTGTCGTGCCCCCAAATTCGAAACAGTGTACGCAGAGTCGCTATGATTGGGTTCTCTACCAGCGGCGTCTAGGGAGGCAGTGGTGATTCCCCTCTCCAAATCGAAGTTATCTGTCACAGCCCCCTCAGGGTACCGCCCCCTCTCTATGTTGAATGTATATTTTAAAATTCTCAGCAAAATCCTAGCAACGAGGCTGCTCCCACATATGATAAGCCTTATACATGAAGACCAGAATGGGTTTATTCCAAGTAGGTCCATTTCTGGGAAACTCCGTAGGTTTTTTTCAATGTTCTTTACCATTGTGATACCGCTCATTGTCCAGATGCTTTGATCATGTCTATCAATCTGGAGAAGGCCTTTGACTCGCTAAGGTGTTTTTTTTTATATGCGACTATGAGGAGAATGGCCCTGGGGGAGGGTTGGATCCGCTGGGTGCATTTATTGCACACTAACCCCACTGCACGGGTTAAGATGGACAGAACGGTCTCAGCTGCATATGGAGTTTAGGCAGGGGTACCTATTGTCCCCTCTATTGTTTGCCCCGGCGATTGAACCCCTGGCAGTGCTCTTCCGGCAAAAGGAGGTGGGTCACGGGCTGGTCATAGGGGGTAGGGAGCATGTTATATCTTTGTATGCGGATGACTTGTTGCTCTACCTTAGGAATGGACAGGCCAGTGTGACTAATGCCATTGAGTTACTGGATGTGTTTTCAGCATTATTGGGTCTACGTGTTAATAGGACCAAGACCCACTTGTTCCCAATAAGGGCGAACATGGCACAACCGCCTGGACTGCCGACGGGTCTGACGTGGTCACTCCGATCTTTCCGATACCTGGGTATCCAAGTGTTCCACGCCCTGGAGGACCTCAAGGAGGGCAACTTAGGCCCAGTAATTCGATTCATTCAAAATCTGTATTCTGTTTTGGCACTCCTTGAAACTGCTGGTGATGGCCCATATCTCTTTGTCTACAATGATTATGCTTCCCAGACTGTTATACTATTTTATGAGTCTTCCAGGTTGTACTACCACGCTCTTGGTTTATTGACTTAGACTCCCTACTTAGGGATTGGGTCTGGGACGAGGGCGCAATAGAGTCACCCTGAAGGTCTTGCGGAGGGTCCCTGAGGCGAGCAGCTTACGGGCTCCTGATTTCGAGCTGTATTATTTTGCCGCCCAGCTTCAGTGGTTAGCTCAGTGGCTGGATGGCAGTCACATCGACTTGTTAGGCCCTATTGGACTGGCGGGCAACCAGGGACTTTTCCTGGCAAAGCTCCTCAACCCAAAGATACGTACGCCCAGACCCGGCATCCTGCTGAGGGTGGCACTACAGTGCTGGAGGAGGTGTGTGAGGAGCACATTAGGGGTGCCTCTGTGTGCCCCAGACTCGTCCTTGGTGGGCCTGCCACATGGGGATCCTCCTTTACCGTTTTCAAGTACACAACTGGCTGCTTGATTATTCCGGTTGGGGGTATTGCTCTCTATGAATGACCTCATAGATCATTATTGCCTGACCCCTGGCCAGTCCCTGACCTACCACGCCATGGCCAGGGCGTACATGGATCTGTGGCCTGGGAGTGGTGGGGAGCTGGTCACTCATGGTGTATTACAGGCACTGGTGACCCTAGGTTGGGCAGGTCACCTTGTGAAATGGCTTTATATGGCGCAGTTGGACATGGCCGTGGGACCGCTGACTGGAATCCGGGAGAGGTGGGCGGTATTAGTGGGCAGAGACTGACTGACCTGGAGTGAAACACCAGCTTTAAATACATCCAATTTAACTACTTGCACATGGTAAACTTGACCCCCGATAGGTTGCAAGTCATGTATTGGGGTGAAGCAAGGGGCTACCCTCGATGTGGAGAACTTGATGCAGGGTTTAAACACATGACATGGGACTGACCGGGGATATGGGACTTCTGGGAAGCTGTGGTTGCAGAGCATAATGAGGTTTCGGAGCGCTGTCTTCCTTGTACTGTAGAGGTTTATCTTTTGGGCTTGTTTTCTAGGCCCAAGAAACGTAAGGTGGGTACCAGATTTATAGATCTTGCCTTGATCTTAACGAAACGGCACATTGCGCCGGGGTGGACAGCCACGACTAGTCCCACTGTCACAACCTGGGGAAGTGTTGTGGATGTATGGGCCAGAGCGGAAGAGAGGGCCCTGCTTAGAGACGATGCTTGAGGAGTTCGGCACCGACCATTGGTGCCACTGTGGGTGGAGGTACTCCATGCTTGGGACAGCCGACATACTGCATCCACTAGATGCTGGCGTGTTGAACATGCAGCTGGTCGAGGACGCTATAGAAACCCCTGGCTGAGAGATTATCCTAAATGGTGTGATTGTGTCATTGCATTGACAGCGAGGGGGCACGCTCCCCGTGGGACCACAGCCTCCGACTGGTCACATTACTCCTCTGTTAGCCCATGATTTCTTTTGGATTTTATGTTTTATCATAACTGTTCACATGTTTTTCACCATTACGATTGCTGTAATCACTGATTGTGTAATAACAGCCACGAGTCCCGTGTAACTAGGCTAGACACGGACAGGCCAGCACAGTATACAGATGAGTATGAGTGTCCCATCGCGTAATCTAGTCAGTAGACAGTATTACAATGTAGTGTCAGTAGGTTGCCAAACACTGGGCACTGGCTACTAGTCTTACATAAGAACATAAGGATATTGGTATTGAGATATATCTGTCAAGACGTGAACACTTATGTACCTTTTGATGGGAATTATTGAGTTCTGCCTGTACAATTATTTTCTATTGATTGAAAGTGAATGAAAACATGTTTAAAAAAAAACTAGCACAATGGGGGGATGGAGCTGAGCACAGCTTAAATTGCACCTGCCTAGGCTGTGTCTTGTCTCCTCACAATAGGCCTAATGAAACTGTATTGTCAATGCAGCCAACTTGGAGCCACGGCAGGAAAGTCAGGGAATTCCATGCACTTCAAAGAACCTTTCCAGAAACTTCTCCCATTTTCCAGAAGAAGGGCACCAGGGTATACAAATAGGACCTTCAGACCCACTCTTCAGTACACTTCTGGACCTGTGGATACTCTGCCAGGAAGAAGGACTGCTGTGCTGCTGAAGGACTACCACTCTGCTGGACTGCTGCTGTGAAAGAACTGCTGCCCTGCTGTGCTGACCTGCTGCCCTCCTTGCCTGGGTGAGAAGGACTGGGCCTGCATCTCTTGAAACCAGACCCCAGAGTGACTCCAAGGGCTAGTTGGTTGGCCTCCTGATCTGAAGCCTCACGGACATAACAGACTTCCAACAACCTTGCAACTGCACCTGCACTCTGCCATCTGTGAGGCTACCCTGCCAAGTGGTGCTACCCCAGTCCTGGACCCTTGGAAGTGGGCCTAAGGTGCTTACCAGTGGCACTGGCACATCTTCTCTGCTGAGCGGCTCATCCCTGAGCAGAACCGATGCATCGCTGCATGAGTTGGACCTGGCGCAGAAGGCCTGCATCGCCCTCGCAGTCCTTGACATCACGCATAGCCGACGGCGGTGTATCTCCACCCCAGGTCCTCACATTCCTCATCGATGGCAGCCTCGATGATGAATCTCGACTGTGCATAGCAGCCTCTCAGCTCCTCAGAACTGATGTATCACCAGCTGCACGCCGCATCCCTGTCTCCAGACTTCACATCACAAGCCCAATGGATCCTCGACGACAATGCAACAGGACCACGCACCGCAGCCCCACCGCATCTAGGAACCGACACATCGCTTTGGCTGCACAGCGCTTCTTCAACCCCAAATCAGGCAACGCTCCGCAACCAAGATTTAAGGTACTTTTGTTCAGCAGGACTTACTGCGTCCCTGTAGCTGACTCGGGCTCCATTATGGTCAGCCTGAACTTATGACTTTGTCCTGGTCCAGTGCGATAGGCGTTCCCTTGTTGGCACTTTGTGCTTTTTGGAACTATTTTTACTAGAAACTTTCAAAATAATTGTCTCCGGTTCAACTACTTGGATTTTTGTCATTTTTATGTCAAATAATTTTTGAAAATTTACTGTATTTTTCTAAATTGGTTTGGGATTTTTCTTGTGTTGGATTTTCACTTTAGTGCTGTTTGTGTGCTGCATAAATACTTTACACATTGCCTCTAAGTTAAGCCTGACTTCGTTTTGTGCAAAGCTACACAGGGTAAAGTTCAGGTTAATTTAGTGACTTAATGTGGTTCACACTGCAGAGGATTGTGGCTGTTGCTTGACCAGGGCTCACATCCCAATCGACCAACAACACAATTTCTCACAACAATAAAGAACGAACCCTGAGTCTAAATAACCATACAATTGGAAGAACTTGTAATTGAGGCCCCTTGGAATTTTAAATAAAAAAAGATGCCAGAAATCCTGGACTGGTAAGGACATGGACAATATTTCTAATACAAGCATCAAACCACTGTCATCACTATTAGAGCGGGGAGACATCCTTTACATCGCATGCCATTACAATGCGGTAGTTACAACGACCGCGTTGTTACATCACAAACCATTACAACGCAAGTCGTTACAACGACTTGCTGTAGGGGGCAGAAGGTGTTGGATTTAAAATCCAACACCTTCCGTACTGTTGCACAGACTGGAGTTGGAATAGTAAATTATACTATTCCAAAATCCAGCTCCCCCTACAGCAAGTCGTTGTAACGACTTGCGTTGTAATGGTATGCGATGTAACAATGTGTTCATTTTAACGACCCCGTTGTAATGGCATGCGATGTATCGCATGCGATGTAACATCGCATATTCTTAGAGCGTGATATATCACTTGACTAATTAAAATGTCACTGTTGGTAAAAGTAGATCCTTGAAAATATCTGTACACAAGGGGCAGTTAAAAAAAATTAAGTAAATTGAATTCACAATCAAGAGGTTTTTGTGGGGTGAAGCCTCTTTTAGATTTTGATCCCTGCGGTATTAGATTTTAAAAAGTGCAACAATAATTACATTTCCAGGCCGGCACTCATAATCAGGGCCAAAGTGTTGCACTTTGAACGCTGAATAATGTTTGTTTCTCAATTACAACAAACACATTATTGGTCTCTTACCTTCACCGTAATTATCGCTGTTTATAAGTTGTGTTCCTTTAAAATGAGGGTTAGCATGCACATTTGGGGGCATATTATCAAGCGGCAGCGATAATTATCGCTGACCGCTCTTAGCGTGGGGAATAGTATCGCCGGCTATCGCTGAAAATTATCGCCATGCTAGCACTGTATTAACAACGTTTAGCGCAAAGGCGATAATTTTCCAGTGATAGCGGTGTTTTCCATGGAACATTGCTGGTTTTTCAGCGATGTTCCATGGAAAAACGGCGATAATCTTGTGAATAGGGCCTGTGGTCTTAGCCACACAATCCACCCCCATGTTAGGTATGCCTTAGTCAGGAATTTAGCAGACGTTAAATTCCTGCGTTAAGGCATACTTAACGCGATTTAAAATATCGCTAACCCACATTGTTAATATGGCGATACCTGGGTTAGCGATATTTCCCCATGTTGTTTTCACAGGCACGCCTCCTTTGCATCTCATTAGCGATGCGATGGGAGGCGTGCAGAAAACGGACGCTAATTCAAGGAATCACGCGCTAGCGTTTCCTTGTTAATTAGGCGATAAAATTATCGCCGCTTTTCGTCAGAAAACGGACGCTAAAACGGCGATAATTCTTTAACGCCGCCTTGATAATATGCCCCTGGGGATTTAGCTCACCGAATTCTTCATGTTTTGCCTTTCTTATGGCCTTTTTTCCCTGATAACTTTCGGGAGATTTTGCCTGCTGAAATTTATCAGGGGACAACTCCGAGTGCATGATTATTATCACACAACTTGTATTTCCAATCCCTGGGCAAAGGCGTGTTTGCACAGGGATTGGAATTTAGCTCTGCACTTGTAATCAGGGCCGAAGCGCCATAAGTAAAAAAATTGGGAATTTCGATTTACAAATGCTATTCTTACCGAATTGCATATAGGAAATTGCAATCCCTAATGTACAAAAGAATATATTTAAAAATAGCCATTTCTATTGGGGTCGCAGGTCGACCTACCTCATGAATAATAATGAGGTAGGTCGCAAATTTGTGAACGACTAGAAATCGCTGGTATCACAGGTATGGTGGCCTGCTGAGGTCAGCAGGCCACCATGTCTGTGATTACCATTAAACAAAGCAAGTTTTCCTTGAAGGAAAATGGGATGCCTTTACAAAAAAAAAGAAAATGAAACCTTTGAGATTCATTTTTTAAGAGTAGGAAGTGGTCCGTGGGGACCCCTTCCTATTTCCTTCGAGCAAGTGGTAAAAACTATTAATGTTTTCTGACTGGAATTCAGTCGCAAAAATAAATACATATCACTGCAATTTGGTAGTTGGAAGGAATGCCCTAAACATGCCCGTTCGAAATACTAAATCGCAAAATCAAATTGAGATTCAGTAACAAGTTACCTAATCACAATTTGGCATTTGTACATTACAAAATGCTTTTTTGCTATCGCAAATGGCCCAATTCTGCAAATCAGGCAGATTGCAACCTCAAAAACAATTTGTACATATGGCCCTAAATTGACTAAATAAAATGTAGTGACAGGATGAAAGGATGTGGTGTTACGGTCAGAGCTGCTGACTGTGGAACCTGTGATTCTGGGCAAATGACAATGTCACCCTGCCTAAAAAATGAATGTGACCTGGTGTAATGTAAGTGGTGCTCATGCAAAGTGCTGAAATAACTTTGGGGAGAGTTTGAGCTATTTAAAACTGCAAAAATATTAAAATACCCTGTGAGAAAAAAAACATGGGTGCTGGGAGACCGCTCCACATAGCCGACCTAGTTTATAAAGAAATTTAAATTATTCAGTTCAAAAGCATAATGTCAAAAAGATTGCAAGTGAGAGAAGCCACTAATCTCAAAAGGCGTAAAATTGTTCTCATCAACAAACCTTCATTTTGTGATGAGTTTCTAATTGAAAAAGGATCATTGCAAAATGTTCCCTGAAATAAAACTTTAAGAGGATATTCTGCTAAAAAAGAGCCAATAACCTGCTTGCTCATCAAGCAGGGTAACAGGATTGTATATATTATGACATAAGATACTGATATGATGAAATAGGATATAAATATATATATATATATATATATATATATATACATATATATATATATTCACTGAAAAAACCATAAGGTTTTAGGGACAGTTATAGTTAGTTGGACATTGCACTCGTACAAAACCCGTGAAATTCCCCTGTTATAGTTAGTTCAGGTAACTATAACTCGCGCCCCATAATGCACTGCTGATGACGTCACATATTACATCACTCATGACATGGTCAGTGACATCACTGATGACATCACTGATGACATCTCAAATGACATCACTGATGACATCATCCAGTGACTGTGTGTTTCTGTAAAGTTTAAATATGTTTAATATATATAGGGAAAGGCGTATTGAAGAATGAGTGGGTGTAGAAGCGCCTGAATGGATGATTTAGTAGGTGCGTGACTGAGTCTATAAGTGAGTGATTAAACGTATCTTACTGGATGCATGGGTGAGTGACTAAACTGTGTGAATGTCTGTATCCGTCTGTCTGTTGTTGTGTAAGCAGCTGCATGGGTTTCTGACTAGCTAAATGAGTGTCTATATGGGTTATGGATTGGTTCTCTGAGTATCTGTATGGGTGCCTCAGTGTTTGTGTGGGTGGGGTGTGTGTGACTCTGTGCATAGATGTGTGAGTGGGTGATTCACTGGGTGCATGGTTTCAAGAGTGCGTCTGTGATGGACTGTATGGGTGGGTGAGTGTGTGTATGAGTGTGTTAGTGATTGAATGTATATCTCAGTGGTACATGTGTGAGTAACTACATATGTGAAAGGCAGTATATATGTGTGTTGGAGTATATAAATGGCTATAAGTGAGAGTTTGTGATTGTGAGAGTGGCTATATGGATGAGTGTGTGCTTGCATCAGTGATTGCATAGGAGCGTAAGAATGTGCTAGTATTTTTATGAGTAAGTGAGCTGGTGTGTATAACTGTATAGGTGAGTAAATTGGAGTGTGATTAATTATTTGCATGACTGACTAGGTGTGTGAGTACCTCTATGGATGAGTTGCGTTGTGTGAGTGTTTATATAGGTGTATGAGTGCATATGATAGTCCTGTACTGAGTGACTGTAAGTATGAGTGACTGTACGGGTGAGTGAGTAGATGTGTGTGTGTAGACCTAAGAATCAGTGAGTGGGTATGTACTTATTGGTATTGGAGTGTGTATGGTTTTGAGAATGGCAGTCTGTAATTTAGAGTGGGTGTATCAAAACTTATATTTGGGTGTGAGAAGATGCATTAAATTCTCACATGGATGATGTCATACAGTGATGTCATTTGAGATGTCATCAGTGATGTCATCAGTGATGTCACTGACCATGTCATGAGTGATGTAATATGTGACGTCATCAGCAGTGCATTGCGGGGCGCGAGTTATAGTTACCTGAACTAACTATAACGGGGGAATTACACGGGTTTTGTACAAGTGCAATGTCCAACTAACTATAACTGTCCCTAAAACCTTATGGTTTTTTCAGTGAATTTCTAAGGTTTTTAAATGCTAATTTCTAACTATAACGTGCCTGAAACCTATGGTTTTTTCAGTGAATTTCAAAGGTTTTTTAAATGCTAATTCCTAACTATAACGTGTCTGAAACCTATGGTTTTTTCAGTGAATTTCAAAGGTTTTTTAAATGCTAATTCCTAACTATAACGTGTCTGAAACCTATGGTTTTTTCCATGAATTTCAAAGGTTTTGTAAATGACAATTTTTAAATGTATTAATTGTTATATTTATTTTTTTGATACTGATTTACAACATTTTTTTAAACTATTTATTTTTAGATATTTTATTTTTTAAATTACATTGTAATTACATTATACATTACATTACAAAATATACTTTCTCAGAATGAATTACTTTAGTTTAAATACTTTGCAAATAGGCAATAGACTTTTAAGTACAGTAGTTACAGTTGTTGCAATGGGCAACACAATTTCAAAAACAATGCAACATTGAGCTCAATGTGAATTTCTAGGTAAATGCAATTAGTTACTTTATGGATTACTTTTCTAAGCACAGGACTGGATCCTAGATTCAGTCCTGGGACATCTCCTGTAAACAGTTGAGTAAAAGCGTTTTGGTTACAGTAGTGATTTTTAAGGAATATTATTGTATTTTAAAAGTTGACACTTAGAAACTTTTTCATATAGAATCACCAATGTTATCCTATGGGAGGAAATTCACTTAGCAGGTAAGTAGTGTGATCGTTACTTTTTCTTACTCAGAGGTGGATCCTGGAACCAGCACTGGTGCATCTCCTGTAAACAGTTGAAAGAATGCGTTTAAGTCACACGGGCGATTTTTAAGGAATATTTGTAGTTTGTGAAAATCGACACTTTGAAACTTTTCTGCTGAAAACCAGACAATGGATTCATATGGAAGGAAATATAAGTTACTGGTAAGTACGGTTAGAATTACTTTTCAGGGTCAGTGCTGGGCTAAAAGATGCAGCACTGGGTTCTCTCCTGATAACAGGTGAGTAAATTGGAATTCGTACTTCGGTTGATTTTAGAGGAATATTATAAAGTTCCAAAACTCCACACTTAGAAGAATTTCCAAGTGAAACCAGTCAATGTTAGCCTATGGAAGGAAATTCAAGTTACTGGTAAGTATGGTTAAAATTACTTTTCAGGACCAGTACTGGGCTGAAGGATGCAGCACTGAGGTCTCTCCTGATAACAGGTGAGTAAATCAGAATTCCTATTTCGGCTGATTTTAGAGGAATATTTGTATGTTTCAAAAATCAACACTTAGAAACATTTTCAGCAAAAAGCAGGCAATGATATCCTATGGAAGGAAATTCAAGTTACTGGTAAGTACGGTTAAAATTACTTTTCAGGATCAGTACTGGGCTGAAAGATGCAGCACTGAGGTCTCTCCTGATAACAGGTGAGTAAATCGGAATTCGTATTTCGGCTGATTTTAGAGGAATATTATAATGTTCCAAAACTCCACACTTAGAAGAATTTCCAAGTGAAACCAGTCAATGATATCCTATTTAAGGACATTCAAGTTACTGGTAAGTACGGTTAAAATTACTTTTCAGGATCAGTACTGGGCTGAAAGATGCAGCACTGAGGTCTCTCCTGATAACAGGTGAGTAAATCGGAATTCGTAGTTCGGCTGATTTTAGAGGAATATTTGTATGTTTCAAAAATCGACACTTAGAAGAATTTCTAAGTGAAACCAGTCAATGTTAGCCTATGGAAGGAAATTCAAGTTACTGGTAAGTACGGTTAAAATTACTTTTCAGGACCAGTACTGGGCTGAAAGATGCAGCACTGAGGTCTCTCCTGATAACAGGTGAGTAAATCGGAATTCGTATTTCGGCTGATTTTAGAGGAATATTTGCACAATAGTGAAGGGAGGGGCGGGGCCTGAGGTGACATCTGTGCAAACGCGCCCCGAGGCGCGTTTTAAGTTGGGGGATTAAGTCCCCTTGAATCATGAGGGTCCCTGGGGGCCATCTAGCCCACCAGGAACCTCCAGTATGCGCCAGGGGCTGCATTGCAGAGACGTGTACAGAGGCCACACCCCTTTTTACACCTCTCTGCAACGCAGCTCTGTGGCGCTTTCTGGGACGTACCTGTTGGGCTAGTTGGCCCCCAGGGACCCTCAGGATTGAAGGGGATTTAATTCCTCATCTTAAAACGCGCCACGGGGCCTGTTTGCACACATGTCACCTGAAGCCCCGGCCCCTCCCTTCACCACTGTGCAAACGCGCCCCGTGGCGCGTTTTAAGTTGGGGGATTAAGTCCCCTTGAATCCTGAGGGTCCCCGGAGTCCAACTAGCCCACCATATACCTCCAAAAAGCGCCACAGAGCTGCGTTGCAGAGAGGTGTAAAAGGGGCGTGGCCTCTGTACACCTCTCTGCAACGCAGCCCCCTAGCGCATACTGGAGGTTCCTGGTGGGCTAGTTGGCCCCAGGGACCCCCAGTATTCAAGGGGAATTACTTCCCCTTCTCAAAACGTGCCAGGGGCGCGTTTGCAGACTGCTGCAGGGAGGGGGCGGGGCCTCCGGCACGATGCCGGTCTTTTTTTTTTTTAATTGGGAGGGGGGCTCCTTCCCTCAGCCACTTTTTGCCCCGGGGACCCCATCCCCCGGGGCCTGAGGAGTTGTTTTTTTTTTAATAAATTTAAAAAAACGGGAAGGGGGCCGCGTGGCCCCCCTCCCCTGGGCCTGTATTGGCCCCGGGGACCCCATCCCCCGGGGCAAGCCCTCTTTTTTTTTAATAAAAAATTTGGAGGGGGGCTGTGTGGCCCCCCTCCTCAGGCCATTTAAGGCCCCGGGGACCCCATCCCCCGGGGCCGGCCTTTAAATATTTTTTTTTTTTTTTTTAGGGGAGGGGGGGCTGTGTGGCCCCCCTCCCTGGCCACTTATGGCCCCGGGGACCCCATCCCCCGGGGCCTGGCCTCTCGTTGGGGACTGTGGGGGGTCCCCAAACCCCCCACAGTCCCGCCGGCTCCCCGTGTCCTACGGGAGCCGGCATTGCTTTCCACATGGGGAGCAGCTAAGATGCTGCTCCCCATGTGGAAAAGCAATTTGCTTTGGATATTGGAAGCGAGAGCAGGTTTCCTGCTCTCGCTTCCAATATCCAAAGCAAGTTTGCAATGACAGGACGGGAGCCGCGAGGCTCCGTCCTGTCATTGCAAACAGCAGTGTCCCGGGGGTAGGCACCCCGGGACACTGCAGGAGCCGGCCCTGGGGGTGGCGGTCCCCAGGGCCATCAAGGGCTCCAGGAGGGGGGCCGCGCGGCCCCCCTCCCATCCAGTGCACAGCCCCGGGGAGGTGGTGGTCCTCGGGGCTTTTGGGGGTCCGTAACGGACCCCCATATTCAAATCTTTAGTGCCCCGGGGAGGTGGCGGTCCCCGGGGCGTGTGGGGGGGCTAGAGCCCCCCCACACAGGTCAAAAATTTTTTTAAAAAAAGAAGCCCCGGGGGGTGGCGGTCCCCGGGGCTGCGGGAGGGCCAAGAGCCCTCCCGCACCATTATGTTTTTAAAGCCCCGGGGGGTGGCAGTCCCCGGGGCTTGGGAGACTTAGAAGCCCCCACATTAAATCTAAACCCCCCACCATGCCCCCGGGACTTGGCCCACCCGGGGCAAATTAACAACAAGCGCGGAATCCGCGCACCCTGAGCGCATCCCGCCGATTTTTTTTTTTTAAATGCTTTTTCTGCCCAGGGGTCCTTGTGGGACCCCCTGAGCAGGCCTAGAGGTCAGGGTGTTTCTACCCTGCCCCCTTTGTGCGTTTTGCGCACTTGTTTCCTCTGGGGTTTTTTCTAATCGGCAGGATCCGCGCACCCTGAGCGCATCCTGCCGATTTTTTTTTTAAAAAAAATGCTTTTTTCTGCCCAGGGGGTCCTTGTGGGACCCCCTGAGCAGGCCTAGGGGTCAGGGTGTTTCTACCCTGCCCCCTTTGTGCGTTTGCGCACTTGTTTTTGTGCCTCGGTTCTACCGAGGGACAAAATGGCTGCCAACACTTCCTGGTTTGGAGTGTTGACAGCCAGCTGACAACCAATTAGCATGCAGCTCGTGATCGGGACGGTGCGTGCAGGGTGCGCTGAGGGTACGCGGATCCGACGCGGCCATAGATATATATGTGATTTTACTTGTGAATTTCTCAGGAACTAATGAACGGATTTACACCATTTTAGCAAAAGGCACCAGTCTGAACCAAGGGCTACCTCTTTGCCAAATTTGGTGTAATTCCGTTCAGCAGTTCGGGCTGTAGCTGCGACTAAAGGTTCCTATGGAAAAATGAATGGGGAAAACGCGTTTTGGGACCCCCCTTTTTTCTCGGCCCCCGCTTGACGTATCACCCCGAGACTTTCAAGGTAGGAGCGGAGCGGAGCGCGCCAACAAGTTGGAAGCTTTCGCGAAGATTCGTCAACCGGCGCCAACGTTATTTCAAATAGAATGTCGCGGATTTCCTATGGATAATAGGTCCTAACTATAACTATCTACTGGCGACCGCCAGTAGATAATATATATATATATATGTATATATATATTCACACACACACACATACACAAATATATATATATATCTGAAATGAACAAAAACACTAAAATTCACCAGTTATACTTATCTCAAGTAACTATAACTTGTGCCCTAAAGTAACTATAACTTGCGCCCCATTCACGCACAGTATTGTCATCAATGATGTCACAGTTCATGTCATAAGTGTTGCAATATGTGAGGTCATAAAGGTCATAAGCAGTGCATGGCAAGGGAACAAGATATAGTTACTTTAGGGCATGAGTTATAGTTACTTAGGATAACCATAACTGGTGAATTTCAGTGGTTTTGTTTGTTTAAAACGGTATCTTTCAACTGATGTTTTCACCTAACTATAATATCTCATTAACCGTTGTTTTTTTCAGTGAACTATAAGTTTTTTTTATGCAAAATAGGATATTAATACCATACCTTATTATAACGTTGCTTTAACCTATGGTGCCTGATTCACAAAGGTGACTTAGGAGTAGTAAAGTTATTAGTGCGGAGTCTCCGCACTGGGGCAGAATCTCTGCACTGTGCATTGCAGAGAGTGCACAGTGCAGATATTCTGCCCCAAGTGTGGAGACTCCACACTCGTAACTTTACTGTTTGAAAGTTACCTTTGTGAATCTGGCCCATGGTGTTTTCAGTTTCTAGTGTTATTTAACGTAAAGTGATATTTTAGTCCCATAGATAACTCCATCCCCACACAGCACACGGCCTTTGGCCATGCTCAGCATGGGGCTGGCCTCAGAGTCTGGCCTGTGGCCAAGCCCTTTGTCCAACTCCCCAGCGGTCAGCCAACAACCAACGCTCACGGACTTCGGTTGGCTGCAAGGTTTGGCCTGCGTCCAGGCCCTGAGCCATCTGCTTGTCCGCAGTGTAAATTTGGGCACAGGGGCTGGGCCCAAACCCCCGTAGCCAAGGCCCTTCAACCAACCCCCGTGCACCTTTGGGGGTTGGGCACAGGACCTGGAGCCAAACCCCCTCAGGCACTCACAGATGACTACATAATGCTACATATAAATATGGCATTTTTAGTAATGCAGACCTACTGACTTTGTCAAAGGGCCAGAACAGCAAAATATAGAAAATGTGCCTTTTGGCTTTATAAAGGGGTTAGCACATCATCTATCATATCATATAACGTAAATAAAGCACACCTATTGTCTTTGTCAAAAAATCACTAATAATTATATTCAAATGTTTATTTCAATAACTCACACAGTGCAATGTTTAATAAAAGTGATATGGCATAAATAACGTTACCAAAGTTCTATAAAAAAAAATAACTTATCTTTGAGTCTTTCTTTTAACCTTTCAGCCCACAAAATGCAAGCCTAAAGACAACCTCTGGAGGGCCCTGCACTCCAACTGAAGAGAATAGAGCTCCAGCTAGGAGTGTTTTAAAAGATATTGTAAACTCCCCTGGGGACTCCTTGGGTCATGGTTCTAATGACCCAGAAGACTTACAGTTTTTTTGTAATGTTGTTGGGGGGCTGCTGCACTTCCTGCAGCACCCCCACGACATTAAAAGAAGGCTTGGTAGTGCCCCTGCCCCTTCCACGGGCACCACCAGGCTCAAAAAAATATGTACTGCAGGCTTCCTGCAAGTGGCCCCATGGGCCATTTAGAAGCCGGCATTCCATTTTGGGCATTTTCTAAAAAAAAATAAACTGAATTGCCCAGCCACCCACATAGGGTACAACTTACTTCATTATTTTTTCATGGGGCTGGGAGGTGAGACCTAGGGCCCCTGCGGCTCTGCTGGTTCTCTACAAGTGGCCTCATGGGCCGCACGGGAGCTGACAACAAGTTTTTCATTTTTTTAAGGATAGTGGGGCTCCCAACTGCACATTTTATGGTGGGGAATGTGGGGGAGCCATAAGGCCCCTGCAGCCGCACCGGCTCTCCTGTCTGCACTCTGCACCCATCCTGGGAGTGGCGGGAGCCGGCATTGCTTGAACCCAGCAGGAGCAATTTTCATTTGCTTCGGAATGGTGGTAGCAATCCTAAGTTTCCCTGCCTGTGAGAGCGCCAACAGGAGAAGCTTTATGCTTGTGCCTGGTGGGGGCATATAGCAGTTCCCTGACCTCACAATAGTGAGCTTAGGTGTACCTGGGAGGGCCATCATTAGCAGGATGGGAGGGCGGAGCTTAGCACAGCCCTTCTTACACTTGAATAGGCTGTGTCCTTCCCCCACACAATGGGCTGCATACCCCCTGGAGTTAGCCAAGAGCCAGGGTAGGGGAGGTAGGAAACCTGTGCACAACAAATGGGAACCTCTATAAGCTTCTCCCACTTCAAAGGAGGCACCTGGTATAAATATTGGACCTCAGACAGCAACTCTTGAGTACACCTCTGGAGTTTTCGGGACTCTACCAGGAATAATAACTGCTGTGCTGCAGAAAGGTCTGCCACTCTGCTGGACTGCTGCCCTGCTGGACCACTGCTTTGCTGGACTGCTGCCTTGCTGGACTGCTACCCTGCTGCCCTGCTGCCCTCCTGCATGAGTCAGAGGGATTTGGATCTGCACCTGAACCCAGGACTCAGAAGTGACTCCAAGGGTTCGACTGTTGCCTCCTGTTCAGAGCCACAGGGACATAGCAGGCTCCCAAACACCTGAACCACCACCCAGATCTAGCTAGAACAAGCCCCTGACCCCCAAGTGATGCCCCTCACGTCTGGACCCTTGGTGCATCTCAGAGAGGCGGAATTTTAGTATTTTGGCTATTTGTGACCGCAAACGGATCCATTGGTGCCAAAACCTTGTCACTTGCACAGCCTGCCAATGCGATGTTCTGTCAACGCGACCCTTTGCATTACCGCATCGACCGCTCACAGAGACTGCCATGGTAAAGCTCCGGCCTGATCACCCATGATGACAACAGGATCTTCATGCTACAGCGATGACAGTAAATGACACCAGGCCTCTCTTTGCGCTGCATTGATGACCATCTGTGACGCTTCCCTGCTCCTCGGAGCCCCCACCACCCCAAACCTCACCCTTTGCGCTGGTCTGAGAAGGTAAGTTTTCATTGAGACTAGCCTAGTCCCTGAATCCTACCCACACTCCATCAATGGCTGCTGAGACCAAATTTTGAAAGAGCCTTGAGGCTTAGTTACTGGCAGCCTGAACTTGTGACTTTCTCCCGGTAATGCACAACCAGATAGCTGTAAGTGGCGCTTTGGGTTTTTGGCTCTGTTTTCAGTTAAACCTTCAAAATTGCAAATCTCCAGTTCTACTGATTGGATTTTTGTCTTATTTTTTTTTTATTTAGATTTGCTCTATTTTTCAAAATTCATGTCAGATTTTTCCTGTGCTGTGTTTCCACTTTTTTACTTTTTGAAGTGCTGCAGAAGTACTTTAGATACAGAAAACAATGGTCCTAAACCTTCCTTTATACTGTGTAAATCAATATATCAATAAACATTTTTGAGCTCATGTAATGTCTGCTCACAGTAATCAAAATATTTGATATAATAATATGCAACAACCAAAGAAGTCCAAAAATAACATGGTTTTTATTCAACCGTAATTGGACTGGCAGTAGACATCTTACTGCATTTTTAGACAATGAAAGAAACAAAGAGGTTGCTCCAGGGGAACGTGCAAAAGGGGGTGCTCAAGTGAGGGGAATGGGAAGGATCCCAAGTCAAGTGAGGTAAGGAAAATATTAAAAACAGTTTAGCAATTGGATTGATAGGAGAATATCAATCTTGGTAAGCCTGGCCATAAAAGATCAATAGTTCACAAAGGTCTATTTACATATATTTTGAAATCCAGAGATGTATCATCATTTAGCACGGCATGGGTGGTTTTTATTTTGATCCAGGCTTAATTGATGTGGGCGTCGACGTTTCGACCCGACTTGGGGCACAGAGGGTACTTTGGGGCCTTGGCCTGCGGGTCTTCCTCAGGACAGGGATGGGCAACCAATTTCTGTGGTGTGGTGTCCGTGTTCCACACCTAAGTAATTAACAAATAAGGTGTCAAGGTTGTGCACAGGATTAATTTACAGGGTTACAAGGTAACCGTGGTGGCTAAGTCATTCAAGCTTACCCGCAATTGTTGCGGATAGGAAGAGTAATTTCCTTACTGGTCCATGATTAACCTGGAGGCTCACGTCCTCATCTGAAAGCAATAGGGCTTGTCAGTATATGATTTGTAAAGTTGGAATATCCCTATGCAAAGTACACACTTACCCGTGGTTAAGGGTAGTATGACCGGTTGAGTCGGTTCTGGGCATTCAATGCAGTAACTAAAATAAACATAAACACGGACGTCAGAATACTGTCTGACATCAGATAACCTACTAGAATTACTTGAGAGACCCCACCAGGCGAGATGCCCGTGGAGTGTGTCAATTACCTGGGGTGTCAGTCTCCTTGATCCGGCGATCCGCACAAGAGGCAGTTGTGGGAAGGCTAGGTGCTTATAAGTAGCGCCGGCCGCGAGGACGTTCACTTGAACGTTCCGCTTGCGTGAGCCTCACGCTAGTCGAGCTGTGACAAGTCATGCTGCTAGAAATGAAGGAAAGACTAACGGTCGTAACTATGTCGGGCGGGTATGGTGCTCTACCTTTCTGATGGTGCACGGATCAATGTTGTGAAGGATTTCACAACCAATTGGAAGAAGAACCGGCGCGTGTGAAGGTAGTATTGCTTAAAGCAATATTGGTCATTCCTTACAATGACATGTAGTTTGCCTGAATTACTAGGCGCACAGGATACATGTCCCATAAGTAGTGAATCACCGGCGTGTGCGATACTGTACTGTTATGTACTTGAAGTTTAAAAGGATCGTACATGGTCAGCATGGTTGAGCAATATTACATGAGGCACAAGGAATGTAATAGTGCAATATTTACAATAGTGTGTATACGGCGCATCAGGTGATTATTTGCAATTAAACATACAAACGATATTAATGAACAATATTACATGGGGCACACGAACTGTGACAGCGCAATATTTGCAGGAATGTAATAGTGCAATATTTACAATAGTCTGTATACGGCGCATCAGGTGATTATTTGCAATTAAACATACAAGCGATATTAATGAACAATATTACATGGGGCACAAGGAATGTGACAGCGCAATATTTGCAGTAGTGAGTATACGGCGCATAAAGTGATCAATTGCAATTGAACATACAAGCATTATGAAGTCAATAGTTGCTATTCATGTATCTTTCCTACTGAAAAATCCTGCATCGTCAGCATGGTTGAACGATATTACATGGGGCACAAGGAATGTGACAGTGCAATATGTACATCACGTGACTATTTACAAATAAACATACAATGGATCTAAGGTTCATGTGTCTGTCCTACTGGAATGTTCAGAGATCAGACAATGTGAAATAGTACACAGAGGGGGAATTCGAGGAATTTCCCTGAGATATCATTCGCATATCATACCTCACCATCTAAACTGTCTTGTGAGTGCAATTTCCAGGGTACACGGTTTGACATTTAGCCATTATTGAGTACTGCCACCTGTTTCCCAATTTCCTCATATTCGTTGAGGCCCCTTGCTATTGTATCAAAGAGGTGTATCCACCTACATTCGCGGATATTTAAGATGTTCGAGAAGTCTCCCCCTCTGGTATTGGGCTTGACTCTTTCTATGACCCACCATTTTAGGCTTTCTGGTGTGTGTCCAAATGTGGTGAAATGGTCAACTAATGGGGCGCCCTGTACCTTGCAACGTATGCGACTACAGTGTTGTAGAATACGGCTTTTAACTTTCTGGATGGTCTGACCGATGTACATGAAGTCACACGGGCATGTTATAGCGTAGATCACTCCAGAGGAGTTGCAGTTACTGTGATCTTGCAATATGTGGGTATGATTGTTGTGGGTGAATTGTTTAACTTCATTCACCATAGGGCAAGCTTTACATTGGTCACATTTGTGGTGCCCTTTAACTGGTGCGATACCCCACAGTGAAGATAACTGGGTTCTGCCTGGAGTGGGTAACAGTGATTTCACTACATGTTCCCTCACATTTTTGCCTTTCTTAAAGGCGTGCAGAGGTGGTGGTATGTTACCTAATTCATCTGAGATCAGATGCCATTGTTGATTAATGATCTTTTTAATGGCGTTGCTTTTGGTGGAGAAAGTCGTGACACATACTATGCGTTCTTGTTCATCAGTATGCCTTTGTCTGGGTACCAAAAGGAACTCTCTGTGGTTAAACCACGCACGTTTGCGTGCCTTTTTGAGAAGTCTAATGGGGTAACCCCTCTCAATTAGGTGAGACATCAGCCCTACAGATTCTTCAAAATAGTCCTCTTTTTTAGAGCAATTCCTACGCAGCCTCAAGAATTGCCCAAATGGTAGGTTATCCCTGAGGTTGCGGGGATGGTGACTCCAATAGCGCAGAAGTGTGTTCCGTTCACTGCTCTTTCTATGTAGACTGGTTTATAGTCTATTTTGCTCTGCAATTATGGTGATGTCCAAGAAATGGATAGATGACCTATCAAATTCCAACGTAAATTGGATGTCATTGGAGCATGTATTAAGCCAAGCGTGGAAATTCTTCAGTTGTTCTTCATTCCCTTTCCATAGAATCAGCACATCATCTATATAACGACGCGAGGGGGCGTGGTCTCGCGCCGCGACAAGATGGCGGCTCCGAATTGAGCTCCGCTCGGACGCGGAGCTCTTAAACAGATTTAAGCCGTATTTCAGGTCCTTGCTGCAGACGGATGCAGGAACCTGTTGCGTGAAGGGTCGGAGCGGCATATGGAGCCGTTTTGACCGAATTTTGAACTTGGAGCGGGCCAGCGGCGGCAGAAGCAATTTCTCCTCAGTTCTAACGCAAGCGGCCGCCATTTTATATCGACCGTCGCTCGCTCAAATCTCTTCAGGTAAACCGGCGTTTTTTTGGGATATTTAAACGCGCGGCAACGTTATTTTTTTTTTTTCTCTTTCTCACATCAATTCTTGCTGCTTGCTCTTATGCAATATGACTCTCACTACAAGATTATAATCATCTTTTAACTATCAACATGTAGGCTCTCCTCAACATGTTACATCCCATATGCAGATGCTCCATTTACTGCGTTTTACTGAATTTTCTGAGCAAAAGTACCAGTTTCTGCATTACTTGAATGGAGCTCTTTCATGTTGTTGCTACCAACCTCTTGTTTGACTTGTTGACCTCTTCTTCGCACAAATGACCTTCACTGCTTGAGCTGTGTTTTTGTTGAGCGTATGGGCAGACTGAAACCTTCACTAAAAATTCAGTCTCACTCTTCACGACATTCCAGGATGGCTAATGAATCTCCGCTCTCGGTTAGAGCCTCGTCTTCTGGTACCAAGCCCAAGAGAGCTAAGAATGACCCTCCTTCTCCCATCTTATCATCTCAAAACCCTGTTCTTGATATCATATTGGATGAGGTGAGGGGGTTAAAATCCTTTATGTCCACGACAAATGAGAAACTTCAGCAAATAGAGGATAGATGGATTAATATGGAGGCTAAGGTTCTTGATATGGAGCAACGCATTAGTGACTTACATGATGTATCTACTAAGATTCCAATCTTGGAACAGGAAATCCATCGTCTCAAACTCCATACTGAGGACCTTGAAAACCGCAATAGACGCAATAATCTACGCCTTTATGGCTTACCAGAAAATCTTGAAGGACCGGATATGCTTCTTTTCCTAAAGAAGTTCCTGTCAGAACTTTTAGAACTTCCTTCAGAACCTTCATTAAATATTCAACGTGCTCACCGGCTTGGACGTCTTCAACCTAATGCTTCCAGACCTAGAGGAATCATTATGTTATTTTTGGAATTTACGGATCTCATGCGTGTCCTCTCAGTAGCTAAAGCAAAACGTCGTCTCATATGGTCTGGCCATACCATCTATCTGTCACAGGATCTGTCTAACGCTACTAATGCAAGGAGAAAGGAGTTTTTGGCTCTTCGTCCACAGATGAGACAGTTAAACATTCGTTATGGTATTCTTCATCCTTGCCTTTGTAAAATTACTCATGAGGGCTCCACGCATTCCTTTGATGATCCCATTAAATTGAGGTCTTTTCTACATAATCTGTCTCCGCAATCTGCTGCTGGCTCTACTCACCATCTCTAAGCTTCTTGTATCTGTTCGCTTCTTGTTCTACTATGGCTGTTCAGAACTCTATTCTTTTTATCTCCTTCACTGTCGTTTCATCTTTCGTCGGTGCTGTCGCGCCTCATGCCTCAGTCTTTGCTGTTTTCTTTTAGATCTGGATCCTTTTCCTTGATCTATCTTCTTTTTTTCTATTCTTCTTTTCTCTGTTTATTTGTCTTTATCGTTCTCTTTTTGTTTGCTTTTCTTGTTTGACATTGTTCCATATGTTGCATGTGTCCATTAGTGCTGTTTATTGCTATATAACACATTTTTTATTTTCATCTCATATATGGTGTCTCTCTCCTTCCAGATGTTTCCCGAAGTGTATCATCTCCTTTCATGTACTACCCTTCCACCCCTCCATTATGTGTAATTTTGTCTCGTGGAATGTTCGTGGTCTTGGACACCCCGTCAAAAGACAAAAGGTACTCTCCCACTTATCAAAATTAAATGCTCAGGTCTCCTTTATTCAAGAAACGCATTGTAATGAAACAGAGTCGCTTAAATTAAAGCGGCAATGGGTGGGTCAAGTTGTGTTTTCTCCTTCAGCTAGTAATAAAGGGGGTGTTGCGATATTGTTTCATAAGTCATTACATGTACAAATTTTATCTACACAAAATGATGATGGTGGACGATGGGTAATGGCCAAGGTTGTCATACAAAATAAAGAGCTAGTTCTTTTGAATATTTATGGCCCAGTTAGACCTGATCCAGAATTTTGGAATTCTATTAAGATTTTACTTTCTTCCATTGATTCTCCGAATATTGTAGTTGCTGGTGACTTTAATCAATGGATGGACCCTTTTTCTGACAGACAATCTAAGTGTAAATTTAATCCTGATAAATCCCATAAAGCCTTTCAATCTGCCATTGCCTCTCGTTCACTATATGATGTTTGGAAGACTTGTAACCCTGACTCCCTTGAATTTACCTTTTTCTCAAATGTTCATCAAACTCGCTCTAGAATTGACTATATTTTAGTTGGTAAATCCCTTCTCCCGTCTATTCAGTCCTCGGAGATTGGATCTATTTTTATTTCTGATCATGCACCTGTCCTTTCTGTTCTGGATTTCTCTTTAAGCTCCCCAAAATTTAGCCGCTGGAAGTTAAATAATTTTCTATTATCAGATACCTCCTTTATCACTGAAGCCACTGCCTTTATTAATGAATTTTTTGCACTTAATATCCCCTCTGATACCTCTACTTCTAATAATTGGGATGCCTTTAAGCCTTCTTTTCGAGCCTTCACCATTTCATACGTTGCGAAGAAAAAGAAACTTACTCGAAATAAATATACAGTGTTACTCCAACAACTCAAATTATTGGAACATACTTATTTTACTTCTAAATCTCCTTCTGCTCTTCATGAATTGATTAAGGCCAAATCTGAACTTAATAAATTGGCTACAATTGAGGCTTGTAATGTCCTTCTTAAAATTAAATCTAAATATCATGGGGGACAAAATAAAGCTGGTAAAATGCTGGCCAATTACTTAAAAATTAAATCTGAGCGCAAAAATATTGGACCCATTTTAAATGAATCTACTAATAGCCTTGCATCATCGGACGAGGATATTGCTAATGTCTTTCATGAATATTACCAGTCACTTTATTCCGATGATACGAATCCTTCTACTCAAAATTTAAATACCTTCTTTTCTGGCCTCCCCACTCCCCCTTCCTTACCTGATAAATTTGATATATTAGAGAGGGATGTCACTCTCCAAGAGATAACTGATGCTATTAAATCTTTAAAAAAATCAAAGGCACCAGGGCCGGATGGCCTTTCTGTTGAATTTTATTCCGCTTTTTCCTCTATTTTCACTCCCAAGCTCTTGGCTCTCTTTAACTCCTTCATTGCTGAATCCAGAGCCTCTGGTTCCTTTATGGAAGCATTGATTGTTCTTATCCCTAAGCCCGACAAGGATCATTCCCTTTGTAAAAATGATCGTCCCATATCACTAATTAATTACGATTGTAAGATATTCGCTAAAATTCTTGCAACTCGTCTTGAAACGATTATCCCATTATTGGTTAAAACTGATCAAGCTGGTTTTGTTAAGGGCAGATTGGCTGCGGACAATGCTCGCATGTTTGCCAATGTTATTTCCTTTGGTAAAAAATTCAAATCCCCACTTGCAGCGTTGTCCTTAGATGCTGAAAAGGCTTTTGATCGAATTAATTGGCAATTCATGTTCAAAACACTTCAGTGGTTTGGATTCGGTCCAACTTTTATTTCCTATATTAAATTGTTATACTCTCACCCCCGCGCCAGTATCTTTGTAAATAACCGTTTTTCAAATTTTTTTCTTTATCTAGAGGTACACGTCAGGGTTGTCCTCTCTCTCCCTTGTTATTTGTTTTATGCCTTGAACCCTTCCTTGAACGTATCCGTGTTAACACACATATTTCTGGCTTCACATATAACTCTCTAGTAACCAAAATGTCAGCTTATGCTGATGATATATTAATATATATGTCTAATCCCCACACTTCCCTTCCTCCCTTTTTGGATGAGGTACAATTATATTCCAGTATTTCTGGATATAAGTTGAACTTCTCAAAAACAGAGGTGCTGCCGCTGAATTCCCTGTGTTATCAATATATGTTTAATGATACTAATTTTACTTGGTGCCCTACGAAAATCAGGTACCTTGGTATCTGGTTTTCTGCCACTCTACCTATCACAATCAAACACACGTTTAATGCTTTATTTGCCAAAATTCAATCTCTCCTACTCTCGTGGTCTCCTCTACATTTGTCCTGGTGGGGTAGGTTAGACACCATTAAAATGATGATTGTTCCCCATATACTCTATACATTATCTATGCTACCTTTTCGAATCCCTGTCTCATATTTTTCACAAATTAATTCTATTTGTACAAAGTTTTTATGGAACAAAAAACAACCACGCATTTCACTTACAAGACTTAAACGTCCCAAATCTGAAGGAGGTGTACGTTTTCCTGATTTTAAAGCCTATCATTCGGCATTTTTGATTAGACAATTTTTTCTCTATCCTATGAATTTGCTGATATCCCTATACCCAGATGGATTATATTTGAACGCTCCCTACTGAAAGATTTTTCCTTTCGTAATGTAATTTACATGTCTAATTGTACTTTTATATCCAATAATCCTATTTTAAAATACTCCCAAAACCTAATATATAGCATATTTGTTGACGGTCTAGACCCATTTCAATGTTTTTTTCCTCTACTATCTGGTATAACAAATACATCAAATACAAAAGTAAATCGTTCTACTACAAACATTGGAAGGAGAAGGGGATTATGTTTGTCCATCAATTTTTTCACCAAAATTCTATTATTCCCTTCCCCGAATTACAATTGCGATATCTTTTACCAGACACATTCCTTCATGAATACATTTTAATTTCAACAGCTTTGCAGTCCTATTTATCTGCTTTTGACCTCTCTAATGTTTCCACCTCACTTGTCCCTCTTACACCGCTTTATAATATCTCTCAAGAACATAAACCTAAAGCTGCTCATATTTATAAGTTATTGTTAATACATGTTACTGAAAGACCTAAATCCCTTACGGAATTAGCCTGGGAAACTGGATTATCCCTTTTATTATCTGTCTCTGTTTGGGATAAATTATGGTCTAAGTTATTCAAAATTTCTGCTGCTGCTCGTATAACTCAATCTATCTATTTTATCTACAATAGAGCAGTTATTACTCCTGTTTGTATATCCAAGTTTTCCCCTTCCTCATCTCCTTTGTGCTGGTCTTGTTCTGAATTTACCGGTACTTTAACACATCAAATTTATGAATGTGCTAATGTTTTGACTTTTTGGCGTTCTATTTGGTCTACATGCATGAAAATCTTTAAATGTGATATTGCGTTATCATTGCAAAATGTTTTTCTAGGTTCATCTTCACCTGACTTAGATGATTGTACTCCTATATCTTTATTGTTTGATCTATTTATTGCATTAGCGTTTAAGGTTATTTTGTCATGTTGGAAGGATAATTCCAAGTTGTCCTCATTGATCTGGTGGAATTTCATATGTGATGAACATAGAATTGCTACTGTCTCCCCTTCTATTTTATCTCAGAAAATTAAATCAGATCTTCTCTGGTTACCTTTTACATCTTATCTTGCCTCACATGCACCTGTATCTTAACATACTTCCTCTTCTTGTTTTTATAGTTCACTCTATGTATTCATATATTCCTTTTACTTTTCTTTCTGTTTACTTATTCTCCATTTCTTTTACTTTTTCTCTCTTTTTCTGTTAAGCGATTTCTCATTTTACACTTATGAATTAAATGCTTATATATATATATATATATAATTCTTATTTTTTTATTTTTCTATATGTGTAATATGTTTATAGCTCTGATGATGATGTTACTTTTTCTTTTTCTTGTTTTTGTTATCCTTAAAACTCAATAAAATTCTTAAACACAAAAAAATCTATATAACGACGCCATAATTCCACACATTCACTGTATGGGTTGTTAGCGTTCAAAACATAGGTGTGTTCAAACTCGTCCATAAAGATGATGGCTAGATTCGGGGCAAAGCTCGCCCCCATCGCTACGCCCTTTGTTTGTAAATAGAACAAGCCCTGGAAACTGAAAACTTTTTGGGAATAGCGATATCCAAAAGTTCAACAATGAACTCCGTAGGGACCAAATGTGGTGTGGGGCGTTTGTCCAGTGCCGATTTTATGCATGCTACAGAGAATAATTTGATGAATACAATGACACCAAAATGGCAAAAATAAATGTAGGGGTACTGGGGAAATGAATTTTTAACATTTAAAATAAAAATAGCACCAAAAAGTGTTAGACATCAACGGTGGTCATCTGTTTGCACTTGACCTGGACCTAGGCGTGATTTAAGGCCGACCGCAGTGGAGGGCAGGTTAGATACAGAAATCCGGATCATCACAGTCAGAAGTTTTACCTTCTGACATTTTTTTTTTTTTTAAATTTGTTTTTATTGTTTTAATCACATACAACAAATACAATCAAGTACATCTCTACTCTGACCATTCAGCTAGCATTTTACACATGTAGCCCCTGGCTGCAAATTTCTTCATTTATCCAGCCGTTGTACTTCCTTGAGACAGCTGTTTAGCATATTAACTGCTAGAGGCAAAGGCCACTCAAAGAATAGTTAGCGTCTGGTGGTACAAATGCTGTGCTGCATATCATGGCAATACATCTCTTCAAACATCATAAACACATAGCAACCAAATCACTGCTCTAAATCCTCCCTCATATCCCACCCCCACCCCCTTGGCACAACCGCTATACACAATGAAAAGTGGCAACAAGACTCAACTACTCGGAGAATAATAAACTACAGGGTAATAATCGGGGA
Organism: Calotriton arnoldi; assembly: GCA_963921515.1. Lineage (NCBI taxonomy): Eukaryota > Metazoa > Chordata > Amphibia > Caudata > Salamandridae > Calotriton > Calotriton arnoldi. Next base: position 326,974 of record CAWUFW010009655.1, on the reverse strand, counting down.
AATGGCCGCTCAACGCCAAGGGCAACATTTACCTTCTGACTTAGGGCCTGATTTGTATTTTGAATGACAGGATACTCCATCACAAACATGAAGGATATCCCGTCCACCATATTACAAGTGCATTAAATCCTACAGCATTTGTAATACGGTAGGCGGGTGGGATATCTGTCACGTTTGTGACTGAGTATCCTGCCCGCCGAAATATAAATCAGGTCCTTAGTCTCTGAAAAGGAAGTCAAAAATCCTCTGAGGGCAAGGCAGCAGGCTGTGGCTGTGGCTGAGAAGGGTTCCACGAGGCCAGGTAGTAGTCAGACGAGGTCCTCGTTAAGCCGTTGACTTTTGTCTGGAAACCTAGGAGAAATTTAATATTTATGCCCAAGGAAGGTCCTTTACTGGCTGAATACTTTTGGTGCCTTTGCCCAGTGAAGATTTTAATTTTCAAGCATAAGCACTTTTTTGGATCTCAGATTCCATCCAGCCAGGAACATCTGAAAGCTGTAACCGAACAGGGAGGCTGGATACACTCTTTGCAGTGTCCAGCTGAGCAGATTTAATGCTGAGAAGAATCTCTGGGAGAGAGAAACCTGAATCTTTGGCTCGGGGGCAATGCAGCTTCATCAGATTGAATTGGTAGGTTTGTCCCTGTCCTCCGGTCATATTTGTATTGTCATTGTAGTGGTGACACAATGAGTGCTGGGGTCCCTTAGTGACATTTAACTTTCAGCCCCTGGGTACACTGGTACTTGTATGTAAGTTAAATATGCAAATTAGGTGTATAACAATTCCACATCTTTATAGGGGTCAGAGCACATGCACTTGGTACTGGACAGCAATAGCCCTGTGTGTAGAATCAAAAAACAACAATAACATGTAGTAAAAATGGAGGTAGGCCATGCAAAAGAGAGCATTTTCCTACATCGAGGAAGGTCAATATACAGGAAAAAAAAATAGTTGAAATGTGATTAGTCCAAAATTTGAAAGATGGGCTTCAGGGTGGAAAAGAAAATCAATAGTTTGACTTCACAGATATTCAAAAGGTGAAAATTAAATGATTTAGCAAGCAAAGCCAAACCTGAGTTAAATAGAATGTCAATATTCTGAGAAGAGGGGAAAACAGAATATGAACTGGATTTAAAATAATAGACGAAAGAATAGAGGTCACAGAAGTAGCAGGAAAGCAAAGGATTTCTGTTTTTGTAAGATTAAGCTTGAAGAAATTTGATGTCATCCAGGATTCAGTTGCAGAGAGACAATCTGAGACACACCGATGTAGAGAAGGAGAAAGAGATTAATAGTAGATTTATGAGACATCCCTATAGAAGTTCTATTTTTAAACCAAAAGTTGAGATGTTAGACAAAAAGGGGAAATGTATAAGGAAAAACACGGGGCCAGTAAGGAGACTTGAGGAACCCCAAACTGCACAGGAAGAAAGGCAGAAAGGGAGACCTTCCACAAGACTGAAAAATAATGGACAGTAAGATAGGAAGAGAAGAACCAGTTAAAAACAGAACCTACAATGTCTAAAGTGGGAAAGAGAGGAAAAGAGCATAGAAGTATTCACCTTGTTTAATGCTGTAGAGATAAATCAAGAAAAAGTTGAACAGAAGAAAGTTTACGGTGACAAGAGTGGAAATGAGAATTAGAAACATAAAGATAAGCTGTTTTCATGAAGTACCAACAGTAGAAATCAGATTGGGCAACAGAAAACACATTTCTGATATAGAGAAACAAAGAAATGTGCACAAACAATGTGCTGAATAATTTTTATAGAGACACGGGAGTAAACAAATGAGACAGAAGTTAGAGAAGTCATCAGCTTCTTGAAATGACTACCTCAGAAAGGAATAACCATTGTAGAGATAAGAAAAGGGGAAAGTTCCAAGAGGTGAATAATGGTTAAATAGGACAGTTGAGTAAGGGAGAAGATAGGAAAAGAAAAGAGGGGTTTCATAAGAGCAGAGGGAAGAGGGGCAGATGTTGAAGCAGTGAGCTTGACACTGAAGTAGTGCCAAAATGTCTCCCTCAGACACTGGCTGAAAGGACAAGAGAGCTGAAAGGAAAATAAAGAGCTGGTGCAGGTCACAGAGGTTGGGCCAGAGATCATTGAAAAATCTGAAGAATATTAGACATTTTTGAAGTGAAATACAGAGCAAGATGATCCAGGGACAAAAACAACTTCAGGAGACTTAAGGAAAGGATGGAGCAAGTAGGTGATTGAAGGTGTGAAACAATTAGTGAGGTTGGTGATGCTGGTACACAATCTTCTGGTGACAGAAATCTGTTGTGACAAATTTAAGCCTGGAGGTATAGGTGTTGTGGACTGCCAAAAAGCATCATAAGAGATTGTCATATTTATGTTCATGCTAAAGGCACTCAAAATAGTGCATTGAGGAGCAAAGACAGGATTGTTTGGTAGTCAGGTTGCAAGTGTATCCAGGTGGGTTTCAAGTATTTCATAGGGACCAAGGAGAAGAAAAAAGTACACCAGACAAGAGTTTAGATGATTGATCTGTATTAAGGGACACAAGGACCCAGATTTATTAAGGCTTTTTGCCATTGCTAGTGGGACACAAAGTGGTACAAAGCAGCAGCACTGATTTATCTTCCAGCACAAAAGGTGCCTTTTTTACAACGCCGAATCAACTTAGTTTCACTTTGTGTCAAGGGATTGTTAATGGGTACGGATCAGCACAAACACCATTGGTTGTTACCAAAAGCCTGATAGCTAGACCAGGCTTTGCATCAAAACTTTGTCTACTGGAACTGGGCATAAAAAAAGAGAATGTGTTGATTTTTCACAGAAATCAACACATTGCCTGTGTACTGCAGTCCACCACATACATCCAGCACCTTCTGTGTTTGTCTGTGCATAGAATTCGTACTGGAAGGCTTGTTCTACAATTTTTATGCTAGACAGCACATGCTCGCCTATGTCATGGTACAAGGCTGTGCGTCATGAAAGGCAACCTGTTGGGGGCGTGGCCACGCAGGCAATGGTGTCGGACGTGCTCTGTTAGAGCTCCGTCGCTGACTACCCGACATCCGACAAAACATCCGAATCAACGCGTTTCTGGGGCCACTAATCAGCTCTACCGGACTTTGGCCTGACCCAGAGTATGCTGTGCGACGTCTGGGAGCCGGGACCCTTGCGAACCGCGTCTGGAGCCGTGAGGCGGTAGAGGAGCCCGAGCGGAAGTGCGGGCGGCTCGGCAGTGAATCCAAGGAAATGCCGGGGATGTGCCCCGCCCAACAGGCCGCGCAGCATTGAGGTCTCCGAGGCGCCATTGTTGCAGCTCCCTCCTGGCCCGCATTTAAATACTGGAGGCTGCGGCTCGCCGAGCATAAGTGTGCAGCAGTAAACGCCCCAAATACAGGATAGCACGTCGGAATCGAAGGCCTGCATAACATGGGTGGAACGGACCCGTGGCCTCGTACGGCCATCGGAGATCTCCGCCACATACGGGGGCTTCAGAAATAAAGGAATAAACCAGGCGGAGTTGTTCTAGTAGCAGGCAAGGGGGGGGGTCAATTCCATATACGGGAGCGGCATTGGACAATATTACCTGCATTTGCCATAAGATAATTACGGGCAGAGAACGGGGAGGAAGCACGTACCTCTGGGGCCCATTGCGAGTAAATATATACTGGACTGCGGCTTCTGGCATCTCAGCTCCCGCCTTGCTGGGCTTCTTGAACCTAAATGCAACTGTGCAGGAGCCAAAACAGATATTCCTTGATGGGCCCTTTGCTGCGCATATGCTGATGTTGAAGCAAGGGGAGCGCAACTTGGCGAGATTTAGGGTGTAATAACTGCGACCAGGAACGAAGTATATTACCTGCCTGTATCGGTACGATCAAGTAACAGCCCCCCCAGCTACCACAGCACTAACATACCCAGGAGGCTATTGTCAAGTGCCTGCAGTGAACATATGTCACAAAGAGGACGGCCACGAACAGGCACCGGGGGCCCTTCCATTCAACCCCCCTTGACTCGCGCACAGTCAGATAAGATGGCCGGAGAGGGGTCAACAGAACAAATGGCCATCAAAATGGACGCAGTGCTGACAGCGGTAGAGAAGCTGAATAAAACCATGGACCAAACCCACAACTCTCTAGAAGGTAAAATCGATAAGGTGGCAATTGATCTGAACCTACTACATGCAGACCACCGCAAACTTGCGGACAGGACATCAGCGATGGAAGCCACAGTGGCGCAGATCCTTCCACAAACAGCGACGACGGATAGGCGTATCAAAGACCTCGAGGCCCGAGCTGACTTTCAGGAAAATCGGGACGATCGAGGTGCAATAATGGATGCGTAGTCGGTCTTCTGGAAGGAGAGGAAGGAAGGGACGCGATAACATACGTTGAGTCTTGGCTCCGTGACTTGATACCGGCGGAAGCACTCTCCTCCCACTTTGTTGTTGAGTGAGTGCACAGAGTACCAGCAAAGCCTCCTCCACCGGGAGCATCCCTGATCCGCGTGCTGTACTACAGGGGCAGGGACGCAATCCTCCAGGAAACTAGAAAGCTGCAAAAAGTGCAAGTGGGAAACAGTACAGTAATGTTTTTCCCTGATTTCACAGCAATGGTGCAAAAGCAAAGATACTCCTTCATGGCAGTGAAACACCGGCTCCGGCAGCAAGATCTCAAATACTCTTTGTCCTGGCTCGTTTACGGGTGATAGCCCAAGGTAAATCGCATTTCTTCAATACTCCTGAAGCAGCGGGAGAGTGGTTGGAAACGTGGGAATCTGCAGGAAGTACCTCAACATCGACTGGTACAAAGGAAATACATTCCAGTGGCCACCCCGGAAAGCGCAGGAGAGAGATGAAACGCACCAAAGCGCTAACGTCGCAAAGCCTTGGACCCAACATAGAACAGATGAAGCAGGACCAACGTAGCGCTCTTCAAGCAGCAGCAGAAATTGGAGGGACACAAGGCGAGATATCATCCGAATCCAGTATACACGAGAGAGACAGTGAGGGGGAATTATCAGACGAGACCCTCAATTTGCAAGACTCAGAAAAACTCCCGGAGGTCACTCCACAGACTGCTGATGGTGTAATACAGTTTCTGACATTGAACTCAGTGAACATGCCGATCAGGATGTGTTGTAGTCCACGCAAGTACAAACAGTCTAGATTGTAATTCTCATGTAATAATGTGCTGAAACGTTATTCATAGGCTTTGTTACGAGTTGCGGGTGGAGGGTGGAGAGGGGATGGGATTTAAGGTAATATGTTTTCCTACAAACAGATGTATAGCTTTTCACGCGGAGGCGACCTGCGCTTAGCAACATGTGGCCCAAGTATACGCCTTCGCTATTAAGACAATAAGGGTTATTATGAACCTGGGTATTTTGTATTGTAGACGTATTACGCCTGCGTGCGAAAACCCCCCTTGTCACTGACAGAATGTCGTTTGTTTCTATAATTGTTTGGACGATTGCTAGTTGCATTCTCGCCCTTTTGGCATTGTATGTTTTAGTTTGGTACAGTTATGCCATTCGTCGCGCACTGGGTCGACACACTTGGTCAGTCAAATATAAGGTAGATCAGCAACAGTCTATATCTGTGATTTACATCATGCCACATGAAGGGATCTCGGGGCCTTATACACGTCGCTTACTCGCTCAAGTAATGATACCATGGCGCCAATTAAAATATGGACATGGAATGTGAGAGGCATACACAGCCCCTCCCGTAGATACCTAATCTATTCATATTTAAAAGACACCATATTCAGATTGTCCTTCTCCAGGAGACACACCTAACTGGGCCAGAAGTCAAGAACTTGCAGAGGAGACGGAGGGGGCAGCTACACGCCACGAGCTATTCTGCGTATGCCAGGGGTGCACTGATTTGGGTCCGACCGGGCACTCCTTTTCGCACGGAGGAAATACTGACCGACACGGAGGGTAGATATGTTATAATACGGGGCAGACTAGATGGCCAACCAATTATCATCGCATCAATCTACGCACCTAACACTGAGCAGGTCTTATTCTTTGACACCATGTCACATAAGTGATCTGGCTGGCACGGGGTTCCCATGATTCTGGGAGGTGATTATAACAGTGTTTTAGATGTGACCCTAGATCGCTCTTTCCCCCCCCTCCCCGGTGCGCCTACGGCTGCCGCCATGAGGGCACTAAACGGTTGGGCTTCACAGTGGCACCTGGTAGATGCATGGAGACATAGGAACCCGCATGACAAGGTATATTCATTCTTTTCGGGGGCACACAGGTTACACGTCTGACTTGATCGGATATTAGTGTCTGAGGACCTCCTGTCAGTCATCACGGAACCCCAATATCTTGGTAGAACCCATTTGGACCATAACCCACACACATTACAATTAGACTGGAACGTTGGCACACCACCGATTCCAAGATGGCGACTACAGCCGGAAACGTTAATGGATGTGGCATTTCGGGAGTCAGTAGGGGAGGGTATAGAGCAATACTTTGAGATAAACGCAGACTCTACCAGGTCACCATTGATAGAATGGGACGCTTTTAAACCAGTCATTAGAGGACATTGCATTGGCGCACAAGCGGGCATGCGCAAACAACCGGAGACAGAACTTACTACCCTAGAGAAAATGCTAGCAGGACACGAGAAAGACGCAATCGAAGGCTTGACCAAGCGGCTAGCTGACAGTAAGGAAGCGCATGCCCGACTGCTGGAAAGACTCCGGTGCCTTAATTATGCAGCACACTCTGCGCGCACACATCATTCAGGTGAAAAGGCTGGTAGACTCCTAGCATGGTTGATCCGGGCAGAAGGCATCACTTCACCGGTCACCTCACTTCGTTCCGCGCAAGACATTACATTATATTCACAAAAGGATATACACCGGGAATTCGCGGCTCATTACACTGCTTTACAAACCCTCGATCTTAGCTACACCTGAAGATATTCAAAGATACCTGACAGACATTGACTTGCCACAGGTCACGCCCGCACAACGATTAGAATTAGATGACCCTCTTCTCCTAGACGAAGTCAGAGCAAGTATACGCGCCTTAGCAACCGGTAAAACACCTTGTCCGGATGGCCTACCGGCAGAATTTTATAAGATTTACGCAGAATCTCTGGTGCCTCAACTTAAGAAAATTTATGATGCTTTGCTGGCTGATTCTACGCTCTCAGCTACACAAAATGAAGCACTGTTGATCTCCCTCCCCAAGCCAGGCAGAGACCCGGTAGCGCTAGGATCGTACAGACCACTGTCATTATTTAACACAGATTATAAGATCCTAGCGTCTATAATGGCCGCAAGGCTGGCCCCAGTGGTACGGACTTTGGTGCATACGGACCAAAATGGGTTTGTCCCTACTAGAAGTACGGCACTTAACATCCGCAGGCCCTTCAGGGTGTAGAAATATGCTACAGACGCCTGGCCTCGCTCAGGTTGCCTAGTGTTAGATATAGAAAATGCCTTTGATTCCCTGGAATGGCCATATTTATTTGAGGTGTTGAGTGGATACGGTTTAGGGGATACTTTCCTCGGTATGGTCAGATTGCTCTACATGTGGCCCTCAGTCAGAGTCCGGACAGGACAGTTAATATCAGAAAACAAAAAGATTAATAGAGGCACCAGACAGGGTTGTCCTTTGTCGCCACTCCTCTTTTCACTTGCAATGGAGCCATTGGCAGCGCGACTCCGTAGAGAGGGGGAAGATTGGAGCATCTGGTTGGGAGATGGCCTACATGCTGTCTCTCTTTATGCAGACGACCTATTATTATACCTGAAAGACCTGCATAACATACCTGCCTCTATAGCAGACATTCTTAAGAACTTCGAGAAGGTGTTGGGACTCAGGGTAAACTGGACAAGTCATGCATGTACCCCTTCCGGGAAGAGACCACCAATCCGAATCTCCGCATTAATAACTCCCTTCTCTATTGGCAACCATCTACCTTCAGGTACTTGGGCATAGTTATATACCGGTACCCCACGGACATACTGGAGAGAAACCTGGCTAGGGCCGTGGCTGCTATACGAGCACAGATCAAGTTCTGGAAGACACTCCCTTTGAATGGGATGGGCAGAATTGCTCTAACCAAGATGGTAGTATTACCTAAACTATTATACTATTTTTCCAATCTTCTGGTTTACGTTCCAGCTAAAATATTTTGTGAGCTCGAACAGATGGTTAGAGGTCTTACTTGGAATTCAAGTCGTCCCAGGATAGCATTATGGAAACTCTATGCACCCGCTGGTTTAGCAGTACCTAACTTAGAATTATATCACCTGGCAGCTCAACTGCAGTGGGTGACAAGGTGGCTCGCTGGATTTGGCCTAGATGACACAGCTTCCGCACAACCACCATGGTCCCAATCTCAGATATACCACCTGTTCCACCTGACCGCTCGCCCCACAAGTCCCCCACAGACTTGTCTTGCATTAGCTCACCACTGTTACAGGAGGAGCCTATACCTTACCAGACACACGGTGCCTTATGCCCCGCTGCTACCACTTTTGGGGACTCCCAGAGGCAGGATGTGCACCTCCAGTGGAGTACTTACACATTGGCATACAGCCGAGCTGATACACTGAGAGACCTATATGCTGAAGGACATCTGATACCATTCAAAACCTTAGCGGAGGAAAACGGTCTACCAGTGGGCCAATTCCTGTTACATAATTCCATCATGAGATTGCTTTCAGCGGCCTGGGGAGACATAAACACGGAGCCAGAGATGCATCTCTTGATACAATATCTACATGTGATGGGCAATGGGTCGTACATTGTACACTGGTTAGCGGAGGCACTACTAATACATACAACAAAATCTATGGCGGCCCTGCGCTTACGGTGGGAAGAGGACAGGGGTAACCCGTGGACAGATCGCGAATGGGATATGATATTAGCTAACCCCACACACATACCGAGAAACTCTAAATTCCGCCTTTTACAAACATATATCACGCATAGAGGGTACCTCTCACCAGACCACTTCAACATGCCCCCGCTGTCGGCAGACAAATGCGGACCTCCTCCATATGCTGTGGTCATGCACCTCCCTAAGTACATATTGGCAGGAAATCACAGCAGCGCTAGCAAAGTACACCGGAGGGCAACCTCTACAGACATGGGACGCATGTATACTTGGCTTTTACCCCAGACCAAAGAAGCATAAAGTCACCGCTAGATTTACTTATCTGGGCCTTATAGTGGCTAAGAGACTGACCACGAAACGATGGAAACACAATGAGCCCCCCGCCCTTAATAGCTGGAAAAACTCACTTACAGCGTGGGCCCAGGCAGAGAGCACGTCATTGCATAGGGATGAAATAACGGGACTACGTAGATATCCCATTGCACAACACTGGGATGCAATATTAGTGGAATTAAAGTATTCAGATAGAGAGGTCGAGACCAACCCCTCACAGGAGGTGGGAGAGCAAGGCTCAGATACTGAACGCCAGACACATCATACTCCGGACTGACAATGAATCCTACAGTGGCATGTACACAAAAGAATCGGTAGGGAACACAGGGCACCAGAGGCGAAGAGATCTAGTCGCTCGTTCCATATGGAATCAAAAAGGGAGGGTGGCAAGCACAGGACAGCACAGAGGAGAAGATAGTCTGCATTTCTTTTACATCATGACCCAGTCGCGGCGGATTTACAATGGTTTCTTTTCTTTGTTTGATTGTTTGATTAATAATTGTATTGTATTTTGCATCCAATTATGCTTATGAGAGAAGAAACATGGTGCGGACGATCGTAGTAAATGCCGAATGGGCACCCATATAAACGGCCCTATTAGGGACAAGGCAAGACTAAAATAATGACAATTTAATGGACATAAAAGTATAGTATCCATGTCGTACATATCCAATAGCAAGTACGTAACTTATATGCTTATGTTTAATCTTTTAACCGACAGGACGGGAGCTGTGTCAAATTCAAGATGTATAGTCAATATAGCAATATTGTCAGTTATTTCTGATTTGATTATCTTGCCCTCATTCCTCATGTGTTTATTGCTGCCTATATTTGAAAAAATGCAAATAAAGATATATATTTTTTTTTAATGAAAGGCAACCTGTTTGTATGCCATAAAGGGGATGACATCAACAATTTTTTAAGGGCCAGATGTACAACCAACAATTTGGCGACTCGCAAATTGTGTCGCAATAGCGACTCGCAATTTGCGAGTCGCAAAATGGGATGTACAACAGTGTCAATGACACTGTTTGCGATTCCCAATGGGGTCGCAAATTGCGAGGCTCATGAATATTAATGAGCCACTCGCAATTTGCGACCCCATTGGGAATGGCAGGCCCTCCCAGGTATGGTGGCCTGCTGGGCTCAGCAGACCACCATGTCTGGGACTGCTTTTAAATAAAGCAGTTTTTTTTTTTAATGCAGCCCGTTTTCCTTAAAAGAAACCGGGATGCATTTAAAAAAAAAAAGATGAAACGTTTTCATTTCATTTTTTAAGGGCAGGTAGTGGTCCCTGGGACCACTCCCTGCCCTTAAAAAATATTTACAGAGCCTGTGACAAAGGGGAATTTGCAACTCCATTACCACCCTCTTGAAGAGGGTGGTAATTTGCGAGTGTTTGCGGTTGCAAAACATTGGTACATAGCTTTGCGGTCGCTATTAGGAAGGGAACGCCCCTTCCTAATAGCGAGTCGCAAAACCTATTTAGCGAGTCGCAAATAAATTGCGACTCGCTAAATAGGCTTTGTACATGGCCCATGAGGTTTTTGCATGCGCAAACGGGTCGCAAACCCGTTTGCGCATGCAAAAACGGGTCGTTAATCTGGCCCTAAATGTGCAACAAAGCGATTCAAAGAGTTTAGGGTGTCAAGAATACATGAGGCCAGAATGCCAGGAGAAAAATTCAGCAAGTTTCTGTGATGAAAGGTTATAGTAGAAGGTATGGAGGAAGACATAAATGAAAAGGAGTTAAAATTAGATTGAGGGCCACTCCAAAAATATGGGGGGAGAAGATGGAAGGAGATAAAGTTTAAAAGATTACACATGGGGAAAGAGTGAAGCACATATTGTAGATTAAAGTCACTTAGAAGAAACAGTAAGGACCTATTGAACAGACAGAATAAAATTCAATAAAAAAGTCAAAGGAAGAGGGGTTGATATATGAACGCCATTGCAAGATTGATGTATCAATATGGTTCTATTCTTCAGAGTCTTCTGGCATTCACTACACAAGAAGAAACACTTAGATTTCAATGAGCATGCAGACATGTAGATAATCCCCTTAAACCACCCTGGACAAATTCTGAAGTACTCGCTAGGGATCTTTCCACTTTTGTTTCCAAATTTAACAAATTAGTCTTTCAGATAATGTCTGACAGCTTCTTCTGTGAAGAAAGCCATCGTTACATGGCTTTTCAAAAGAGCCTTCATTCTAAGGACTCCACAAGTTATCAGACAATCACTAGACTCTTTGTTTATTACTAAACTCATTGAGAAAGTGGTCAGGCGGTATTGGGAATCACCTGCATCAACATCCAGAACAGACTTGATTCCTTGACTTCTGTATGTTGGGCTTCTGTCCTCAGTATGGGACAGACACCTCTCAGATGGGCATAACAGTCAACTTTCAGGCTATTTCTGTCACCTTTGACAGGGTGAAACACTTCAACCTACGTCACTATCTTACACACTTTCAGCTGCCAGGATATCCCTTTCATGATTTGCTTCTTCTGTTCTTATAGGATGACCATTCACAGAGGGATAGTAATTTTGTTCATTTTTCAAAAAGTTTTCTTTATATTTCGATGCTATGTCAAGCTTTACTTTATTTTATTGCAAAATAGAGGGAACACATTTAATTTCTAAATCAATAAACTATGTAAAGGTCAATGTACTTACCATAAATATTACAACCTCTTTGCTGTAGTAAATATTGGAACATAATGGATGTGAGCATGTTTACATGCATTACTGGAAATCTTATTTCATGCTCACAAGAAGGATCCTGGAGTCTGTGTCAATAAAAGATGATAATACATAATAGTGGCTGTAGGAAGGTAGGATCCTTCTGCATGGTTACCTCCATGGTTTGCCTGGTGCTAAGCTGTTATTGACTAGCCTGTCTGGGATCCTGCTAATCAGGACACCAGTCTATCTGCTTACTCTCTTGAATTGTTGTGGTTAGTACTTAGATACATCCAAATTGGATACTGGGGTACCCTTATAAGTCCCTATTATATGGTACTAAGGTACCCAGGGCATAGGTACCCCAGAGGTCTCCCATGGGCTGAAGCATGTATTATGCCACCCATGAGAGACCATTCAAAATGGAACTACAGGCCTGCCATTGCAGCCTGTGTAAGCTGGTGCTAGCACCACTTACTAAAGATATAGGCTTCCTATATCTAGGGTCACTGCACTTAAAACCTATGTCACCCCTATAACAGGCCTTATCAATCCTGAAGGCAGGGTGCTTGCTTCTAAGTGTGACGGTGCCCCTGCATGAGCAGGACACCCCTACAGCCTACAGAGTCCATTCTCCTGGGTTGTAAGTGAAGCAGCCATATACCATATAGAGGGGCACCGCATAATTACACAATGACCATCCCGAAACTGGCTGCAACGAATCCTATCATGTTTGGTATCAAACATGTTGGAATCATACCCCCACACTGTAAACGGTGTGAGAGGTATGATTCCAAGCACTGGAAGAGCCCTCCGTTAGGATCTCAGTGTTCCCAGTGCCAGCTTTCTAGATCCGGACAGCACAAAATGGTTGCTGCCGACCAGAGACACGATTCTGCCCTCCTGATGCTGAGCCAAGCTTGAGCAGGGGAAGGCAGAACAATAGGCATCCTGTCACAGGGAGGTGTGACCACCTCCCAGACAGGATTTAGTGTATTGGGACTGGGTGGGTGTGCTTGCCAGCGCAACTAAGTATGCATCAGAGGCACATTTGGTGCCCCATGCATAATCCAGTTCAAACCAGTCCTGGGAGCTGTTGGCTCCCACTCTGGCACAAAACTGGACAAAGGACATGGCAGTAACCTCCCCCCTGTCCAGACCCTCCCCTTAGGGTACTTAAGGGCTTACCTGGGTGTAAGTCCCTAGATTAGTTAAGGGACAAGATTCAGATCAGACACCACTTCTTCTTCTACCGTCTGGGCACTCTGGACTTCGCTGGACTTCGTTTGGGCTCAACTTCGTCTCCCTTCCAGTCTGCTGCATCGTCTGTGCCTGTGCATGATACAGGAACCTTCCAAGGCCTGTGGGCATCAAAGACACCTGAAGGAATCTCCCTTGGAGTGAAGGATTCACTGCCCTGCATTTGCAGGCACCGCAACTAAGTCGACGTGTCTGCTGATCCTGAGCTCCTCCAGACTCCGTAAGGTTCTGCAACACAGGTGGTGGTTTTCCACAGCTCCGGAGGCCTGCCTTGCCCTCTCACCAAGTTTAAGGCCAGTATCCCTAGTGGGGGTTGCAATAACCGAACCCCTGTGCACCGCGTCAACTTGCAGTTGCAAAGGCTTTTTGGCTTCCTTCCAAGAAGATCTTCAGGCTCAAAGTAGCCCCAAGATCAAGTACTTTCAGTGACCAAAGCCTTCATCCACATCGCATCGTGTGTACCATGGCCTGCATCTTTTGGTGAGCTGCTCGAGGTCCTCTCGCGACTCAAGTGCCTCCGGCCTGTGGGTGCATTTGGGGGTCACCTTTGTTTCTTTTGGGCTCCCCTGATTGCTCGGAGCCTGCCCTGACTCCCCTGCTTGTGGTGAGTCCCCTGCACCTTGCTGGTCCCGACGTTGCCCCTTCTTCAACTCCTGCGTTGGTTGCATTTGCCAAGGCTTGTTGGTGTTCCCGGGACAACGACCCTTCCGCACTCTACATCCTTCGTGGGATAGCTTGTGCATGGCTGCTGGTCTTCCTCAGCATCGCCTGGTCCTCAAAGCTGCAGAGTCAAGGTCATCGTCACCTCTCCAGCAACACCCGACATCGGAGGGCATTCGTCTTCCAAGTCTCCTGGTCACTCCTGAGTGACATAGACTCTGTCCCCTCTGCTTGCAGCTACCTCTCACCTATAATCCACCTTCAGATTCCACCGGACCCTTTCTCCTTCGTCTGCAGCGGCACTTTCCTGAAGTCCTCCATTGGGTTCGACTGCGGTTTTCGACACCAATTCACACCTATTCACCGGGCTTCCCTGGTGTAGGTAACATGGGTACTAGGGTATCGATGGGTGGGGTGGCTCTCCAACCTTATCTCTTCCACAGGGTTTCTTCAGGGTCTACTGGGAAGGGCCCTTAATCTTTAAAAATCCAACCGCGACTTACACGTAGACTTTTACAGAACACGTGGTTGTGTTCCCACACTGCACACGCTCTCAGTTGGGTTCCTAATCACTCACCTTGGGTGGTTCCTTGGGTCCCCAGCACTTCTGCATCCTCTCAATATTGTCTTGACCCGGGTCAGGGCTCTTATACCACTTTCTTAGTATATGGTTTGCCCCCCCCCCCTGGAGTCCACTATGTATTTTGTGCTATTTACTGTATTTCTATGCAAAGTATTGTGTGCATTGTGTTCATCCCCATGTAGGAGATATCTAAACGTATTAGAGAGTATTAAATAATAAAGACTTATTTTTATAAATACCTTGTGTGGTTCTTTTTCACTTAATCTATACTATAAGATTGCATCCTGGTAAAACAAGCTGCTTTACACTCCTTCTGGACTAAGCCTGAAGGCTGCTCTCCACAGCTACCACTTAGAGAGCTTTCTAAGGTTGTCTAAGACCTCTTAAATCACCATATGGGTTGTCTGGACTGGTGCAAGGTGCCCACTTACATAGGTGGACATCATATACCAGGCCAGCTTCTCACAGTGGCCTTCTGACTGAATACTGTGCAATGAATTAAAAGAAAAAGATTTGTGATGTTTTTTTCTATGATTACACAGAGGTGAGTTTGTGTATATCAAAATGGCATTAAATGTTGTGATCAAGGTTATGCTTCAGCCGAAACAAGTTGGACCCAGATGTTGTGTGCTATTAGAAAAACACTGAAACTGGCTTGTGAATCCCAGTGTCCTTTTTGTGAGCATGAAAGAAGGTTGCAGTAATTTGCCCAGAGAGGGCAGTGTCCAAATGTGCACATGGCAGCTCATAAGTTGCAGATAAAGCCATTTGAATGTTGGCACCCCCCCTCCCCATGCACAAGAATCTGGGACAATCAATGGTAAATGATCATGGGCAAAGATACTTATTTTGTGCAATCTAAAATGGAATTTTTTCCCTCTTGGTGAGAACATTGCCCATAACTACATTCAGTGTTTGTGTGCTAATGCCGAGTGTAACCAATTGTGGTGGTGCAGCTTGAACAGTCCTCACAGAAGTAAGTGTTAATGTTCGTCTCACGAACTGTGTAAGGCACCTGTATATTGTTACTAGATTATTGTATAAATCCTGCATCTGAGCGGCAGACAAATTATTGATATTGGGATGCGGTGTGTATCTGGCTAGGACTGGCCATGTCGGCCCCTCATTGCTGAGTGGGCCCAGTCTCACATTTGCTATAGTATGTGGGAGGGCACCTTTAAACCAATTGATTTGTTCTTGGTAAGTGAGAGGAACTTCTATGTCCTCATATGGAGTGTATTCGTCTGGTATTTCATCATCACTTTATGTGTGAAATACTTGTGTTGCATCATCTGCAGCTGGGAATGTAACCCAAGAATAAAACACCTCTGTCCTATATGCTTCATGTGCCTCAACCATGAAGGTAACGTCCCCACCATCTATTGTGAGACCATGTTGTAGTAGTTTCTAAGTAACTGTGTATCTGCAGTTCTCAGTGATGTTTTGTGCCATGTATGCGAAAATGTCTAAATTAGATCCTTTCAAGCTGGAACTACCAACAGCTAATACATAGAATATCCCAACTCAGCTGAGGTGGATGTTTCCTATCACCACAGACGTCTTCAGTTAAAAGGTGTGTAGGGGTCTCTGAGAAGGCACGATTTAACTACTCAGTAGGCCTGGGCGGTGAACTCCGCTCCGTTCGCAGAGTTTGCGGAGTTTTCTGCACTCCGCACTCCACGGAGCTCGCGGAGTGCAGAAAACTCCACTTCGCGATGTGCAGCGGAGTTTTTTTCCCGTTCGCGATCGCGAACAGTAAGTTTGCTAACGGTAAGTTCGCGAGCGCGAGCTGCCGCTTGGCTACAATTTCTACCCGAGCGCCAGGAATACCAGCACAAACTGCAGTTCGCACTGCACTCCGCCACTCGTGGAACTCCGCGGAGTTTTTTTGTAACTTCGCGGAGTTCCGCGGGGCAAAACTCCGCGAACTACGCCCAGGCCTGCTACTCAGTTGATCCATACAAAGTAAGAATCCAACCAACGTTGGCGCCACCATGTCGTGTGGTTTCCACTAATCAGTAGGAACTGCGCATTTGTGGAAGACATAAACGTTGGGATAGTGCCAGGCTGATTCTGTGCACCTCCTCAGGATAGCTCACAGTGCCACCATAAGCCCCCCTAAACCCATACAGGGAGCGGACAGTTCTGGCAACCACTGAACATGACAACCCTAATCCCTCAGGAATTGTAGTGACAGATTTAGAACCTTTCGCTCATACACTTGTGCTCTCTTTTGCTCAGAGAAATATACAGAGAATACACAGATGGACGTTTTCAATGTTTACTGAACCAACTTAATTCTTTTATAGAATATACGTGCTGCAATGATCAATAGACAGAAGCAGATGAAAGTTATAAAAAGTATCATGACAGTGAACAAAACAAAAAGTTCTACCATCTTGCTGAAACAACGTATATATGCAAGCAAACAAAACAGTATAACAAATTGGCGTACTCCTACCATGTAGTCCCTAACCCACCTGTCTGTGTTTGTGTGTGTTCTGCCAAGAATCCTCATACTGGGGTGGTGTGGCCGACTGTCAAGGAAAAAGGCTGCTTCTTAGGCTTGACGGAGCTGGAGCCTGCGGGTTACTCTCAGGGGGTGGGTGGCGCTGGGTGCTGCTGCCCGTGACATTGACTGCTGTGCCCGCTGTGCCTGCAATCCTCCCTTTCCCTTGGGGAGGGACGAAGATCATCAGCCCTCCTTCCGCCCCACCAGTGACTGGCTCAGACTACCACGCAGCACCTGTGAGACGGCATCTGTGAGGCGGCGTCTGTCCGCATCGATCCGGCCCACGGAGGAGGTGAGGACCAGGGCAGTGTGTGGTGTGCAGGGGCCACCCGTGTGGGTTTCCCTTGCAACAAAGGGTCGCTTGATCTGTGGGGTGGCATTGAGGAGAGGGGTGCGGCGGTGGACCGGTACCATATTGAAGCAATGTAGAGGCTGTCATAATGGATAGACAACGCCGCTGGCCTGCTCCTTATTGACAAGAGGCCTCAATGACTGCACTGCTAGACGAGGGGTGTGAGGAGGTATACAAGGTCCTGCCACGAGCTGTCTGAGTGGGCACCAAACTTGGAACCGCAGAGGTATGTGAGAAAGACTGTACAAATCTTCCTGATTGTGATCTGGGGGCCTTGGGACACCGGCAACACCCCATTGATTACCGGGCTGCTGGGGGGGCCTGTACCTGGGGGCTGGCTTCCCCTCCCTCCCATCCCTCCATCAGGCCCAGTGCGTGGTGGACCCCAAGTCCTGGAAAGACTTGGTGGGGTACTAGACACACAGTGAGAAACCCACAGGCCACGGGGGTGCCAGAGTGCATCCACTGGCAGGTGGTAGCAAGTATCCCAGTGTCCCATCGGCCCTGCACCAGCTCCACTCGCCTCAATGGAATGACAGGCAGAAAGAACATGCGGGGATCCCACCAGATCAAACTGGACAAATTTGTGCTCCCAAGGGACCAGAGACTCACGAGAGATCCCAAGAACAATTGTCCTCTGCGACCCCTCAGGCATCTGGAGGTGTCACTCTGTCTCTGTATGACATTATGGCAGACATAGAAGGAGACTGCACTGTGCTGGAATCATGCATAGACTTGGTTACAGCAGAAGTCTCACTGATGCGAGCGGATCTTCATAACATGGGGGCAAGAGTCAAGGAAGTGGAGGACTCAGCGGCGACTTGCTTCAGGACACAAAGGTCCTTAGAGTCCAAGTTGGCAAACTACAGGCCACCAACAAATCCTAGAAGCAAGACTTGAGGAATATGAGGGCAGATCCAGGCGCAATAATGTCCGCATACTGGGGGTCCCTGAATGGGTGGAAGAACCAGCCACAGATCTATTTGCACCTTCAACCCGAGGTCTCTCCAAGTTCTTTTCTGTAGAAAGGGCCAATTGAGTGCCAGGCGGAAGACCGCGACCGGGTGCCCCACCAAGACCCATTCTCGCCCGTCTCTTCACTTTCCATGACCGGGACATTGTGCTCCAGACAGCCCACACAGGAAGTCTACAGAGTTGAGGGGGGGCTGGCAGTTTTGGGTCCGTCATGCAGGGATGCGGGGAGGAGGGTATTTTTAAAGGGGGGTGGGTCAGAGAGGGAAGAAGGTTGTTTAATGTGTTTAAACTTGACAAGTTTTGTTCGGACAAGCTAGGCAGGTACGCAGCCCTCTCTAGTACATGGGAGGGGGAGGCAATCAATATTTATCTGTATATATGTACCCCAGCGGCTCTGCATGGCATAACCTTCCCTGATTTGGGTGCTTTTATGCTTCAATTTCCTGTTGGGGGGCTCTTTTTTGAGGGGGTTATTTTAATATGGCACCAAGTGATAATAGAAACTGTCTGCCCTCCCCTCCAAGACAACTGATGGCCTCACAAATCCAGCTGACAGAATTTCTTTCTGCACTGGGCCTGTTGACATTTGGAGAGCCTTAACACACAACAGTATACATGTCACTACGGGGCACACAGAGGGCTTTCACAAATTTACTTTATTATATTGTTGGCTTCTCACCTTCCAAATTTTCGAGATGTGTGACATTTGGCGAGGGGAATCTCTGATCACTCCCCAATATGGGCACGATATAGCGTGGGCATCCTGCATACCAATAGGACAATCACCATAAATCCCTGGTATATTAAAGTCCATGGTGCAAGGAAGGCACTTGTAAAAGCCACAAACCAGTACTTTAAAGAAAATGAGCACTCGGTTACTTCTTCTGGGTCACTCTGGGAGGCCTTTAAAGCAGTGGTCAGAGGGCAAGCACTTTATTTGATAGTGGGACATAGACAGGACTAGAGAGCTGTGGTGGAGGTGCTTGAACAAGACATTTTAGACATGGAGACTCAACTGGTGGGGGACGAGAACGACGAAACACGAAACAACCTAAACCTCAAACAGTAGAAATACAAAGATCAGGCGATGGTGGCGGAGAGGGCCTCATACAGAGTAATGCAGCACCGGCTGTATGACATTGGGGACCAGGCGGGAAAATGGCTTGCATGGATAATTAAGCGTGAAAGAGCAAGCCGATGGGTGTCGGCCATATGCACTGATGATGGGGAGTGTTTGCATGATCCACAGGTCATCGCTGATTCATACGCAACCCACACTATTCATGCCTGTATTCCTCTGGGGGAACAGCCACAGAGCATGAATCCCGCGATCTTTTGGCAGATCGTCCGGTCCCGACTCTTTCACCAGAGGACTTGACACTTTTAGAAAGCGATCTCATGGTAGATGAAGTGAAGCAAGCAATTAGGGCTGTAAACCCGGGCAAGACATTGGGGCCTAATGGTCTACCAATAGATTTATTTGAACTCACAGCATCCTCCGTAGGACCACACTTATTGACGATGTTCGAGAGCTGATGAAATGGCGCACTCCCTAAGGATCAGAGGCTCACTTCTGTAGTGGTCATACACAAAGAGGGGAGCAGTGTGCCTCCTACCGTCCAACTACGTTATTGAATGCTGAGGCAAAGATTCTCGCCAAACTCTTGGCGCTTCAACTCATTCCAATAATTTCTAAACTGGTCCATCCAGACCAATCTGAGTTCATGCTGGGCTGCGATACAGCTCTTAAATTGCGACATCTCAATGGAGTCTTGGGACGCTTACCTAGAATCCGGGAGGATGCAGTGGTTCTGTCTCTCGATGCATGCATGGCCTGTGATACGGTGGAGTGGTCTTAACTCTTTGCTATGCTCAAGCATATGGACTTTGGACCGGGGGGCTGCGACTTCTCTATACCCAATCTTTGGCGCAGGTGGTGGTAAATGGAAGAGTGTCCTGAGTTTGCCTTCTCCAGCGAGAGACCTGGCAGTGCTGCCCCCTATCACCACTTATATTTGCTTTAACTCTCGAACCCTTGGGGGCCTGGGTCTGAGGATACCCGTTGATCTGCGGTCTGCACTGGATGGAGAACTGGAAGGACAGAATATCGTTATATGCTGATGAAATCCTCCTTTATGTGACGGCTCCACAGTCCTCCATTCCCAGAATGCTGAACATCTTTACTAATTTTGGTAGATACTCCGGATATACAATCAATTGGTCCAAATCGTTGATGTTTGTCCTCCATGGGCCAGCACCACATCTGACGACTGACTGTGAGGCACGGGTAGTAACGGATGAGTTCCGATACCTGGGCATCTTCATTACCACCAGCTCTGACCTATTTGCTGCCAGAAATTTACAGGGCCCACTGACCTGACTTAAAAGCCATGTCCAGGATTGAAGGTCACTTTTGCTTCCTCTGCTGGAGAGAGCAGCGTTATTCAAAATGATGGCATTACCACGCTTTCTGTAAGCATTGCAGAACACGCCATTCCCCATGCCCGATACTTATTTTAAAGCCATAGAGGGTGAGATTAGGACCCTGCAAATTGCCTTGGGAAAGCTGACACAAGGCTGGTATGATGGGGGGATAGCCTTGCCCGACATTCAATCATATGACAGAGCAGCGTAATTGGCGACTATCAACCAGTGGATCATCTGCCCATGACCGAACCAGCATACCATATGGACGATCTCGTTCTCAAATCAGGGAGGGTATTTGCGAGAACTCTACACTAATCCACGGCATTTTAGCCTGGAAGGACCGACCGCACAGACCTTTGGCACACAACACATAGCAAACTGGGGTGGGGCAATAGGATCACCCAAGAAACACCCTTGTGGGACTCTGAATGTTTGGGTCCGATGGGGATGATACCGAGCTTTGATAAATGGGACCTGATTGAGCTCTCTAGGGTTGATGATCTTTGTTCTGGAGCAGAGCTGGTCTCATTTGCTGATTTGCAGGAGACCTATAATCTAGCTTCCGTGGAGACCTTCCGATAACTGCAAATTCGGCATGGCTCTACAGGCAGCATTATCCCAAGGGGATGCCCTCCCGGAGTCGTCACTACTAGATTGTTAGAGGAACACATTCCCACAGGGAGATCTACCTCACATATCAAAAACTCATTAACAATTCCCCTGAAACACTTCTGCACCTACGGGAGCACTGGGAAGCGGACCTAGATGATATGCATGAGGAGGACTGTCTGAAGGCTTTAGCATCACCCAGGGAGGTGACCACTAAGACACGTTTCTGAGTGGTACAGCTCAAAATGCTTCACAGGGCTTACCTGTTTTGTAACATGATGGTAAAAATGGGCAAGAGATCGGACTTGCTGTGTCGCAGACACTCTGGTCAGGAGGGTACTTTTTATCATATTACCTGGGACTGACCGAGGATTCAGTCCTACTGGGACTCAGTGGTGTCATGCATGAGTGGGTTCTGTGGTGAGAGCCTCTCACTCTCGGCTAAATGGTGTCTCCTCAATGTGTGGGAGGTCACTGACCTGGTGCGTGTGGACCAGACCTTGGTAACTTTGGGCATGATGACTGCTAAGCGTAACACAGCTTGTCTATGGGGGGTGGAGTCCACACCAACTCTCAGGGACTGAAAGAGAGACATGGACTGGGCCATGGTGGCAGAGAAGGCCATCTATGAGAGTAGAGGTTGTCCCAGGAAGTGGGATGAGGTCTGGGGCAAATGAAATGTTCACAGGGGAAGTCCATGTGCTGCCCCCCCTGTTGTACCGATGCTGTCCACAGTTTACGAGGGCAAAGAGCAGATGGGGACCCGGGTGGGATGAATACTGAATAGCTCTTTACTGAGATTGGTCATAAATGTTGTAAATGTCATTAATATGCCTAGATTTATTGGTTATATGTACAATAAAGTGGTGTTGAATTATGTGATAAACTACCTCAATCTACTAATAAGATTTATAAAAAAAGAATCCCCATACTGCATGATCCAACCCCATTACCTGATGAGAAAGAGTGTAGGACTCTGTCTTGGTCACAAGCTGCACACCCCCCACAGAGATGTTATTCAGCTGATGGGCGAATGCATCAGCATATAGAGACCTCTCGATGACAGCAGAAGTCCTTCTCTGTCTACACCCGGAAACAGATGTTTATTTATAGAAAAAGGTAACCTTGACTTGGACTAAGATCGTGATCAGGCTGCCATTGTTTGGGTGCTATTGATAGCTGTGTTGTCATATGGACAAAAATAACAAATGCATTTGCAAAATGTACATGTAGGCCTTGTATATAGTGTCAAGGCAATAAGAAAGTATTCTTGATAAGTTGGGTCGTGTAAGCAAGGTCGGTGTTTCTCGGAAACAAAGTGTCACTAATGCAAATGTGTGTCAAAAGCTGATGTGAAAAGTGAAGGCAACTTTAGGAAAGACCCTTCTAGGCTTGACTTGGACACAT
Organism: Calotriton arnoldi; assembly: GCA_963921515.1. NCBI lineage: Eukaryota > Metazoa > Chordata > Amphibia > Caudata > Salamandridae > Calotriton > Calotriton arnoldi. Next base: position 304,318 of record CAWUFW010009655.1, on the reverse strand, counting down.
GACAAGACAGAACTTAAGACCATGAAGGTCTTAAGTTCTGAGAAATGTGAAGGGAGGAGAAAAAGAAAGAAAATGAGGAGCATGCTTGGTAAGAGAAGAAGAAGAGGATATATACATGTGTTCAAGGTCGGGGCTGTGACCGAAATGCGTTACAGAGTCTAAGAGAGGAGAGGGGAGAGGAGTGCCTAATGGCTAGGGCGGTCGACCTCAAATCTGGGGAACCGGGTTCGAGTCTCGGCAAGGACGCGCAATATCCTGTGATTCTGGACAAATCACTTAATCTCCCCGTGCCTAACAAAACAAAAAAAAATGAATGTGTCCTCATGTAACGCAACTGGTGCTCGCATAAAGCGCTCTGATACCCGATACCTTCGGGTCAAGTTCGCGCTATATAAAACTCCGTAAAAAAAAATAAAAAATAAGCAACAAGAATACAATTTTCAAGCATCATTGATGGACTGTGTTTAGTTTGGCATTCCAATACACCTGTACGAGAATTGTTTAAGTTGATATATATACCTATATTTATCTATCTATCTATATATTTTTTCAATTTCACCAAAGGGAACAAAGGTTAATGTAACGTTGCGTTTAAGTGTGATGAAAAGATCTGCTTTTGTTTAAAAAAATTTTTAAATAACCTTAGCAATTCTTTGCAAAAACAACAGTTAAAGTGGTGTTATATTTAGGTAAATATTTTGGTGACACTAACATTTTGAACTAAAAAAAACACAGAAATTCACCAGAGCCCCTGCAATGCCCTGCTTATGACTAAGGCTCCCAGTTTTCTGGTTTTACAGATTTTTACAGCTAAATACAGACAGAAAACAATGTGTTTTCTATCTGCATTTATTTTTAAAAGCGGATAAATACAGAAAATTGTGCTGCTTTTAAGTTACTCTCTGTGCTGTTTTCCATGAATTATAGCCCAACAGCCAAGCAGATGGACAGCATGGGAAATTAAAAAAACAGGATGAAATTTCTTTAAATAACGGCATGTGTCAATATACATTTCTGGTATAATGCTAGTGTTTACCAGTAGATGTATTGTTATGTAATATTTGGCAGCTTAAATAGCTAAAACACGACAGACATCAAAGTATGGGTGCGCATCTATCAGTTAAATAAATATGGAAATGTACAGTTTTACAACTTCATTTATACACAAAACACAAAAAAAATATGGATAAATACAGATAAAATGGCCCAAAAATAAATATGGATGAATACAGATGGAAATGTTAAAAACATAATTACCATAAAACCGGGAGCTTTACTTATGACCTCACATATTACACACTCATGACATGGTCTATGGCATCATTTATGACATCACTGATGACATCTCAAATGACATCATTGATACAGTTTTTATAGGGAAGGCGGCGTCGTGCCCTCCCTCCCGAGCCTCTTTGAGACCCCAGGGATCCCATCCTGTGTGGCAGATTTGAAAATAAAGGGTAGAGGGCACACCACCCCCTCCCTCAAGACTCATAAGGCCCAGGGGACCCCATCCACTAGAACACAAGTTGATTTACTTCTCCCAAAGTCCTAACCCTCTTTGACCGTTTCCGTCGGGAAGGTCCCCTGCATAATTGTCTACACAGACTCAAATCGCTCCCCTTCCCCATTACCCAATTGCTTGATTGTTATGCATTACTGTATTCTTACTGTGGCCAACTTTACTACTCGATTCTCCTATAATTTTCTATATGACTGTTTGTTAATCCCACTTGACTTTCATCATGTACTTCTTGTAAGCTTATTCTCAATGTAAAGCGCTCTGATACCCTTGGGTCTAGCCAGCGCTATATAAAACTTAAATGCATAAATTAAAAAGAAAGAAAGAAAAAAGAAAAAATCCCATAGCCGAAAATATTTAAAAGGGGATGAGCATGTGGCCCCCTCTCCTAGCCTCGTAAGGCCCCAGGAACCTCATCCTCTAGGGCTGCTATTTTAAAAAGGGGAGAGGTGTGTGTGTTGCCTCCTTCTCCGAGCCTGTAAAGGCTGTGGGGGCCTCATCCTTCAGGGCCTTACCACAGTTGTGTCCTGGGGAGACCACCCCCAGGACAGAGCTTCCTCCTTGCCCGCAAGAGTGCGGGAAGGGAAAAACATGTGCACTCTCACCTGGCAGGAGCTGCAGAAAACTTCCCGCCAGGAGACAGCACACATTTCTTTCAGAGAACAAAAACCTGCGTCAGCTGAGCAGGAGCAATGTCATCTCCTGCTGCACCTAGGATGTGTACATGAGGGTGAGCCAGGGGGACTACGGGGGCCCTGGGGCTCCCTCCACAGTCCACAACGATGTGTGCTGTGGCTGCCCTGATTGGACATCAGGCCAGTGTTGGCTCAGGTAGGGGGGGGCTGCACTCCTCCTCTCCTTAAAAAGAATATGGCCCTGGAGGGTGGGGTCCGCAGGGCTAGTGTTGGGTAAGCGGAGGGCAACACACCCCTTCCCCAATATTATAATAAAAAAACAATTGCTGGCTCCCGGCAGCACCCAGGGTGGGTGCTGGGAGGGGAACCAGCAGTGTCAAGTTGGACCTGGGGCTCCCTGGTGGCCTCCAACAAATTATAAAGATATGGATGTCCCAGGTGGGCACCAGCACACAAAATATAAAGAAAAATATGAATAATACATTAATGTAAGGAGACACTCAATTATTATTTAATTCTCTTTGCAAGGAGCACCCCAAAATGCCCTGCAAGAACTTTTAAAACACATTTGTGTCAACCTGGTGGTACTCCTAGAAAGGTATGTGCACCACCAAACATTTTTTTAAATGTTCTGGAGGACTGCAGAGAGTGATGCAGCCCCCACAGCAACATTAAAAACAAAAAAACAGTAAGTCTCCTGGGTCAAAAAGTCCATGACCCCAGGAGACACCCACAGTAAATATAGTTTTTAAAGTGAATAATAAATGAGCGGCAGTAGCTGCTCATTCATTATTCCCAGCTGCTTTGAAGAAGCCCCCCATAATGCCCTGCAACAGCTTTATTTTTCATGTACTGGTGGTGCTCCTAGAATAGGAAGGCGCATCACCTAGCCTTTTTTATGCTGTTCGGAACTGCAGAGAGTCCAGTAGCCCCCTAGCACCATTTAAAAAAAATTAAGTCTCCTGGGTCATTGAGCATATGACCCCACAGGAACTTGCCATATTTTGTTAAATCACTCCTTGCTGGAGCTCTATGCTCTTCAGCTCGAGTGCAAGGCCCTCTTGTGATTGTTTTTACGATTGCATTTACTGGGCTGAAAATCGTTAAAGGAAAGACTCAGAGACATGTTTTTTTTTTTGTTTTTTTTTAAAACCAATATGCGCCTGATTACGATGTTGGTCGTACCGGCACCGACAGGCCATCGGTGGCAGTCTGACCGACCGACAGCCCTTTGGTCCAACCTCCGAATTTCAATCCAGGCCTCGGACCCTAAACAGTTGAGGGGAAGACCGCCAACTCCTACAGGATCAGCGATCCCTTTGGGGCGGCTGTCGGAATCTCAATCCCGAATGGTGGTGGTTCTTAAAAGTTGTAAAATATTTTTTATAATAATTAATATTAATAAACATTGCATTTTGTGAACTAGTGAAATATGCATTCAATTATCAAAAATATTGGTGATGTTTGGGGAAAGATGATAGATTTGCTTTATATATCTTGATATGCTCACCCCTTAATAAAGCCAATGGGCTCTTTTCTATATTTTGATTTTGCAGAAGGCTGTGGTGTCGTAGGGTTGGCTGCTTGCAGGCCAGGCCCTGCAGCCAACCCCACACCACACACAGGTGGTTGGGTGCTTGATGAGGGGTTAGGTGCAGGGCCTGGCCACAGGCCAGGCCTTGCTGCCAACCCCCCGCTGCTCAGGAAGGAAGCCTGTGCGAAGTGGGGGTGGTTGGCTTTCCGTATGATAATAAAATATGACTTTAAATTACAAAACAAATCTTCACTTAAAAAAAGCAAAGGTTAAAGTGACTTAATAGTTAAGTAAAAATTTGAATGACAACTTAGTGTTTTCAAACAAAACACTGACATTCACCAGTTATAACTCAGTCTTTAAGGTAACTATAAGTCGCACTTTAGCTATGCACAGCTAATTACCCCACTTATTACATCACTCATGATATACTCTATAACTTCATAGATAAAATCACTGCAACATATCAGATTACATGATTGGTGACAAGACTGTGCATGCCCACCCAGCCCTGAAACCTAAAAAACCCTTACTATCGCTATACCAAATCCATCTCTGAAACATAAAAACACTTTACTATCTCTATACTCCACTCATCTCAGAAACCTATTAGTCCCTTACTACCACTACAAACCGAACATCCCTGCCTCTAAAAAGCACATAGTACCTTTATACACCACCCACTAACCAAACACCACCCCCATAAATGTATTGTAAATTCATGTGTTGCGTAGTGGACGCTATGTAACAGTGTAAAACCATTGTTTACCCCTGCATTAGCTGAATGTAATCTAATGAGATCACAACCACACTTATTATCTTTAAATTGACCATCATGTTTACTCCAAATTGCCTTGGATGTCACACTGGTAAACCAAAAATCTGTGAGCAGCTGTGTAGAGACGTGGTGGGGTTTATTTACTAACTTCTGCTCTGGATTTATGTAACAAAAGTGACTCCAATCGGCCCAAAATGTTTATTTGAAATTTACTTTCCAGTGCAAAACTTGTTTTGCGCTGGAAGGTTGCCTGAAAGTAATGCAAAGCAGTGTCTATCGCTGTTTTGCATATCTATGTAAATACCGCACTGTCCTGCTCTCTCCCTCCCACACAACACAATGCACAATACAATGCAGCAACTTTGGTTGCTTTGCTGAATTGCAAGACATTTTTTAAATATACCCTGCCCGGTGTGAGAGAGAAGGAAATATGTTTCCCACATAACCCAATACCATAACATGCTATGGGAGCTATATGTTTTCTGGAACCAAGCTGCATGTAATATTTTCATTGTGTAACATGCATTAAATCTTTAATTCAATAATATGAAATATATTCTGCCTAAGCTCAGCTGAGTTCCTTACTAAGACATCAATTACTTTGTATGGACCCTATCCCTTCAAGTTAGTTCACATCTGTGTTCAACTGGAGCCAAAAGCTGTCAGAATAAGCTACAAGAAACATCAGTATGGGAAGGGAAGATTCCTGGGACCCATCTGCCTTTGAATAGCTCTTGTACCACAGTTGTCCTTTCAGACATGAAGGCAGGGACACAGCCCTGGTGAAAAGTAAAAAAGGATGCCTTTATCAGATGGGGGATTAAAGGTGGAGAAATCATTTGAAGTGGGTGTAATTAACATTGCAGACTGGTTTGACTCTTGATTACACTGCTTGAGAAATGCCTACAACAGATGTAAACAAGAAAGCATCCCCGTTTGCTCCACTGAATCATTTATGCTTGCTTGGGATTTGGAAACAGATGTATCCAGACCTTGATTTGGATCTCTGGATAGAGACCCCCTTCATGGGATAGCGCCACTAACGTCCTCTTTGTCTATGGTGCTAAAGAGACCAGTGAGTGATGTTTGTCAGTCAGTCAAGAGATCTGGGTGAAATCCATCGTTCTTTTGCCCGCCATGCCACCCCAGTTTAGACCCAGCCAAATGCAAATCAGTCCTGACCCTGTGCCTCATGGGAACAGTCCAGCCCGAACTGCCAAGCCAGGTCCTCCCTGGACCGGAAAGAAGCATCTTGGGACCAGTTTCGGGGCATCACCCCTCATCAGCCAGGCTAGATTGAATCTAGTGGCACAGTGAGTCTGGGACCCACATCTGGGCTTACCCGGCGCACTTATGGCGAGGAAGCAAAAGACACACAGATTATGGACGGAATCATCTGTTCTTTTTGCATTTGTTGCCCTAAGTGGGAAGGGTATGCCCAGACGTGGGTCCCGTGCTCGCTACGCCACCAGACTCAAGCTAGCCTGGCTAATGAGGGGTGTTAACCCGAAACCGGTCCCAGGATGCTTATTTCTGGTCCAGGGAGGACCTGGCCTGGCAGCTTGGGCTGGACTGTTCCCATGAGGCACAGGGTCAAGACTGATTTGCATGTGACTGGGTCTAAACTGGAATGGCGTAGCATGCAAAAAAACGATGGATTTAGCCCAGATCTGTGACTGGGGGTGAATGTTTGATTAATTCAGAATTCCGTCTATCATCTGTTCTTTTTGAAATTAATCACAACAAAGAGCATTTGCACAAACTGATGACAAATCACAGAGACCTGGATGCGACTGTGCAAACCGACCAATGCCTGCAAAACTGGAAACTGCTCTCTAGTATACACATTGGATGGAGTTTGGAACAGAAACACAGACTCAACATACGGCGTTTTCCAATAGAAAATAACACGTTATACTGTGCGCAAAGATATCCACTTATCTTTAACAAGCCACAGATACTCACTTGCTCTTGACTGAATAGTATTCTGTAGCCCTTTAATGAGAGTGGAACGTTACAAACTGTTCAGTAACTATACAATGTAAATTTTTAGATCAGAGCGACCTCTGAGTATTTCAATTCAAACTCAAGAATATCTCTAATCGAATATGTCTAATTAGAATTTCAAGCGAGATTTATTACAGCCGAGGCACGGTTTAGTCACAAATCGTGCAGGACAGGAACACTTGGCATTTGCTAATTGGAAGCTTTTCAAAAGTGACTCAACGCTGACTGAAGACAATGAAAAATTCATAAAGAGGACTTTCATGGACAGCACGCGGTTGTTTATTGCGGCAATGACATTGCCTTGTACGAATGCAATTATGCAACCAGTTGTTGCTGTTAAAGTTTTATAGATATCAGTCTGGCTAATTAGGGCATAATCGAACCCATACAAACCAAGAGGTGAAAATTACGTGTGGAAAGATAAAAGGTAATGGGCTCCAGCGTGCAACCTGAAATAAGGCATAGAGCTAAGTGCATCTCCCTGCCTTAAATCTCCTTAATCTAATTTACACCCTTCCCGTGTTTGCGTTTAAGTCAGGAGCATGCTATATATCCAGATAATTCTTTAAATTATGCCTCCTTGATTTTGGTCTGTGACTGGATGTCCCTAATGACTCCCTTCTCCCACTATTCTCGTCTTATATGCAGCCCTGCCAGAAGTTCCAGTTCCATGAGTGTCTCTGGGTTTTTTCTTTGAATTCTAGGACTTTTTGTTTTGTTTATTCCATTATAAAACCAGGAAAACAAATCCCAGAATCTAAATCAAAATATTGGACTGGAGCAGCTCATCAAGCGTAGACCTGGGAAGACTTGGCACCTATGTCTATGCTAAACATAAGCTTCACTGAACTGACCCAAGACCGCATGCAGGTGAAAGGGCACACTTGGATGCAGTATTTTGTAAAACTAAAAACATGAAGTGCAGTCAAACATTCCTATTATTCCATCTAACCATAAGTTACTTTGTTTTTGGCTTTACCATTCAACTACTGGTACACCAATTATGAACCCTAAAATTACAGTGTCAAAAATATGTCACTCTTAATATAGGGACACTCTCTGCAGATCCGACAGTGGGTAGGCTTCCTGCTACTATTACTGGCTCTAGCACCAGGTCATATGACCGTTTTACAATACCTCGATGCACCTGCTGGAATCTATGACCCTTTTTCCAAGTCCAGAGTGTTTGACCTGGTCTATTATGCAGGGTCACCCCAGATTGGTGCCTTCCTTTGCTGAACCCATTTTTGTTGGCATTATGACTGAGCACACTTTACTCCTTCTAACCAATGGGAAAACGCTTATGATCTCCCTTTTACATGTGTTCCTGGCTGATTGGCCCATTTAATTTACTTATAAGTCCATAGAAAACGGTACTACATGTACCCAGGGCCTGTAAATTAAATGGTACTAGTGGGCTGCAGCACACATTGTGCCACCCACTAACGTACCACTATAAAACATGTCTCAGGCCTGCCACTGTAGCCTGTGGTTCACTTTAAAACTGCCATTTCTACTTGCCAACATAAACCTTTTTCCAGGCCTACACTTTATTTTTTCATACTTATAAGTCACCCCTAAGCTTGACCCTGATGAGTCAGAAGGCAGTGTGCATGGTATTTAAAGAGTAGTACATGTGTACTTAAGTTTTACATGTCCTGGCAGTGAAAAACTCCTAAAGTCATTTTCACTGTACCAATGCTAGCTCTTCCATAAACTAACAATAACTTCAAATTGAGAACAGATAAATACTTCTTCCACTCATTTGAATTGTAATTTACAATTCTTTTTCATGGCAAAGTCGGATTTAAATTACTGTTTGAAAATGCCATTTTTAGGAAGTTTATTCTATTAACACAATAGGGCAACCCAATTTTTGCCAAGGAACTGGGTAAGACAATTATCTCATACAAAATGTATCCCTTGAGGAATTATTTACATCCAGATTATTTCCACACTTTATCACGGTCGCATATGTGATATGCGTGATTAATCACACAATTGTAATTACAGTCACGGACGTATTCCAAAATTCAAATATTTTTATTTAATTTATATTCAATTCATTAAATTTATATTATACACATCATTCAAATAATCCACATTATATATACAGGCAGTATATACATATAATTAATAGCAACACTGGCACAACCGAACAGTCCCTTCAAATCTCCAGACTCTATCAAATCAGGGGACTGATGGAAGTGCAGTCACTCCTTTTAACTAATGTATATAAAAGAGAGAGACCCCTTGTCATGTACCAAGGGAATGGAGTACTGTAAATACTAAAAAACAACTTGTCCCTTGGTGCACTCAATTAAACAAACATCCTATACATAACAAGATTAATATCTCGCACAAAACACATAAATGAACCCCCTCTTTTTCCTTTTTGTCCCCAAAACAGAGGGGAGAGAAAAAACGTCTCATTCAAGATCCTTTTCCTAATTAACGTAAACTCCCACTAAATCATGCAGAGCAAAAAAAAAATGTATTCAAAATATTTTCATTTAGTATGTACAATACTTATAAAAACACACTTTCTAAAAAAAGCATATATTTAACCATCACATTTCAATTTCACATAGTTAAAAACCATACAATTTAAAAACCGTACAATTAATCTCATCAATAGAGAACATGAGATTTAAGTAAAACTTCTACCACAAAAACCCTAATATGTAGGGAAAGAACAGCAATAGACAATACACTTTGGGGTCGATTCCGATCTCGGCCGGAAGCGCACCTAACAGTATTCGTCCGGAAAAAATACAAGCCGAATGGGTGTTTCCCGACCGAATCGTACACTCGTCCGGACGAACAAGTATGATGCGTATAACAACCCAGTTACCGAACGAGCCTTACTCACCCAATCCAGCTCCTGTTCCCCGCCCGAGCCGGATCCGTAAACGCCGATTCGAGCCGCACGGAAGCAAATACACAGCACCTTCCGGCCGGACTAGTACGATGCGCATTCCGTACGCGCCGAACCCGTCGCTACGTCCGGCACGTTTGAGCATCCGGGCGAGCCGTACATAAGCTCCGTTGTGCACCACAAGACGATCCACGGCTACGAGACGAACAAGCCAGCGACGAGTACGAGTCGAAGACACGAGAAACCCGAACGAGACAATCCAAGCATGAATCCCATTGCGCAGGTCCTACCTATACTCTACATCTATTACCGGGACCGGCACGGACGCGTACGGCGCAGACGGTAAGTCAAACACCAACAATACAAATAAACTACACGTACCCGAAATATGTCACACACACATAGGGATGCACAAATGACGTACACAAGCAACAGCAGAACCATAGGGGTGGGATGGCCAACACCAATGCCATACACACCGATAGGGGGATGGATGCCTACCACCAACACCACCCTACAACCACCCTTACTCATGGGTGGCTAGATGCCTGCCACCACCACCACCCCTACTCAGGGGGGGGCTGGATGCCTACCACTACCACCACCCCTACTCAGGGGGGCATGGATGCCTGTCACTACTACCATACCCACCCTTAGGGGGCTGGATGCCTGCCACTACTACCACCCCTACTCAGGGGGCATGGATGCCTGCCACCACCACCACCCCTACTCAGGGGGCATGGATGCCTGCCACCACCACCACCCCTACTCAGGGGGCTGGATGCCTGTCACTACTACCATCCCCACTCATGGGGGATGGATGCCTACCACTAACACCACCCCTACTCATAGGACGGGTAATGCATGACACAACCAGCATACTCCCACATAAGGAATGACAGAAAATTACATCCCCCAACACCCTTGACAAGCGTGTGTAGTCTGTGTCAAATGCCTACAAGACTGAACATGACATTGAACATACAATGTGACCCCCTAACACATGTGTCACACATAATTGTGTGTGTGGCCTACACAATGCAAGCCGACCATGGCCACTGTGGCAATGGGCTCGAACACCCCATCACCACAGTGACCAAAAGGAAGTGTGGTGTCCATAGCTGATGCACTTTTTGAACAGTGTGGCAATGGGGCCTAAAGCCCCATCACCACAGTGACCAAAAGGGAAGTGTGGTGTCCATAGTTGATGCACATTTTTGAACAGTGTGGCAATGGGGCCTAAAGCCCCATCACCACAGTGACCAAAAGGGAAGTGTGGTGTCCATAGCTGATGCACTTTTTGAACAGTGTGGCAATGGGGCCTAAAGCCCCATCACCACAGTGACCAAAAGGTAAGTATGGGGTCCATAGCTGATGCAACTTTTGAACAGTGTGGCAATGGGGCCGAAAGCACCTCACCACAGTGATCATAAGATAAGTGTAGTCATGGTAAAAGCTGCCAAAGCCAAACTGCATGGATGAATCCTGGTCACACAACAACAAACACATCAGTGGCATAGTAGTGCTTGTGTCCCATAGCAACATAGATTGGTCGAGGCAAACAGTGCAGTGTCACTGAAACATCGTTTTGGCCATGTGCATACAAACATCACCCATGGGGTCCCACATTGTCAACATTCATAAATAACACAATGACAGAAGTGACCATCATAATGCTGACCCACATATCTGCACCAATGGACACACAAATGTAGATATCCTGTGGAGACTGTAGATGTGAGGTGAACAAATACCATACCATGGCAGCAATGGGACATACAAACCATGATTATTGTGCTGACTGATCAATCAATCAATCACAGAATTTGTAGAGCGCACTACTTACCCGCGAGGGTCTCAAGGCGCTGGGGAGAAAAAAGGGGGGGGGGGTGCTGCTACTGGTCGAACAGCCAGGTCTTGAGTAGCCTCCTGAAGGTCAGCAGGTCTTGGGTCTGTCGTAGGCTTAGTGGAAGGGTGTTCCAGGTCTTGGCGGCGAGGTGTGAGAAGGATCTGCCGCCGGTGGTTGTTCTTCGAATGCGAGGGACGGTGGCGAGGGAGAGGTCGGCGGAGCGGAACTGGCGGTTGGGGAAGTAGAAGAAGAGTCGTCTGTTGAGGTAGGCTGGGCCAGTCTTGTGGAGTGCCTTGTGTGCGTGGATGAGGAGTTTGAAGGAGATTCTCCTGTCGACGGGGAGCCAGTGCAGGTTCCTCAGGTGGGGGGTGATGTGGCTGTGGCGTGGTACGTCGAGGATCAGGCGTGCGGAGGCGTTTTGTATGCGTTGCAGTCGCTTGATGAGCTTGGCCGGGGCTCCCGCGTAGAGGGCGTTCCCATAGTCAAGTCTGCTACTGACGAGGGCCTGGGTGACTGTTCTTCTTGTATCTGTCAGGATCCACCTGTAGATCTTGTGAAGCATGCGGAGGGTGTTGAAGCAGGAGGAGGAGACTGCGTTGACTTGCTTGGCCATGGAGAGCGTTGAGTCGAGGATGACTCCCAGGTTGCGTGCGTGGTCGGTGGGTGTCGGGGCTGCTCCCAGTGTCGTTGGCCACCAGGAGTCGTCCCAGGCTGAGGGGTTGGAGCCGAGGATGAGGACCTCTGTCTTGTCCGTGTTCAGCTTTAGACGGCTGATCTTCATCCAATCGGCGACGGCCTTCATTCCTTCATGGAGGTTGGATTTGGCGGCGAGGGGGTCCTTGGTGAGGGAGAGGATCAGTTGAGTGTCGTCGGCGTAGGAGATTATGTTGAGGTCGTGCTGTCTGGCGATGTGTGCGAGCGGGGCCATGTAGATGTTGAACAGTGTTGGGCTGAGGGATGATCGCTGGGGTACGCCGCAGATGATCTCGGAGGCTTCGGATCGGAATGGTGGGAGGCGGACTCTCTGGGTTCTGCCGGTGAGGAAGGAGGTGGCCCATTCCAGGGCCTTGTCTCGGATCCCTGCGTCGTGGAGGCGTGCGCGTAGAGTGCGGTGGCAGACAGTGTTGAAGGCGGCGGAGAGGTCCAGCAGGATGAGGGCTGCGGTCTCACCGTTGTCCAGCAGGGTCCTGATGTCGTCGGTGGCGGCGATGAGGGCAGTCTCAGTGCTGTGGTTGCTGCGGAACCCTGATTGGGATGGGTCCAGGATGCTGTTTTCTTCGAGGTATCGTGTTAGCTGTTTGTTGACGATCTTCTCGATGACCTTGGCTGGGAACGGAAGCAGGGAGATGGGCCGGAAGTTCTTGAGGTCTCTCGGGTCCGCCTTGGGTTTTTTGAGTAGGGCGTTGATCTCTGCGTGTTTCCAGCTCTCTGGGAAGGTCGCGGTCTCGAAGGAGAGATTGATAACGTTGCACAGGTGGGGTGCGATGGAGCTGCTGGCTTTGTTGAAGATGTGGTGCGGGAAAGGGTCTGACGGGGAGCCGGAGTGTATTGTGCTCATGGTCTTGATGGTGTCATCGATGTTCACGCTGGCCCAGGCTGGCAAGGGGTCATGGTCGATGGTGTGCGGCGGGTCTGAAGACCTAGGAGTCCCAGGGACAGCAGGGGAAAGCCACCAAACAACATACAGCCAATGGCACACTCAAGATATGCCAATGCAGTGGTGCTAAGGCACAAACACAAACAGGCAGACTCACACTGCTTATCAAACACAACGGGTGATGGGGGGTGTGCCAGTGTCCCCAGGCAACCACACAACACATGAGGGGGCCTGAATTCCAACCACACAGATGTGTATACAGTGCCATACAAAAGTTACTCATGGATCGGATACCCCAATGTGGGCAATCAGGCATTGTTAGATGAGAGGGAGCCCAAATTACACATGTCACACAAGCTTGTAGGAACAGCAACTAACACAGCAAGAGACAGACCCACCACAGCACTACCCCCAGGGACCCCACATTGTGCTGACACTAGCCTGCATGAGAATCCCACTGTGATGACAAAGGTAGATGTCGTTCACACTGTGAACCACAGCCATGTGTCCTGAGCAACAAACTACCATCACACCTACACAAGCTCTAATCAATCAGCACGGCCTGCCAGCCAAGGCCAATATGGAGGTAGGGATCTAGCCGTGCAATAACTCACATTTGCACACACTCAACAACACACACCCTGATCTCCACCAATGTGCAGCAGTGAAGCTCACATGGACTGGTGACATTGCACATGCACCCATGACAATACATGGGGTGGTGGTGGGAACTAATGTGCAGAAAGCCATCACACATGGCCAGTCAACAAGACTCGTCAATGTCTGACACACAGCACAGTACGCTGTACATGGGCATGATGTGAAATCCACCACAATCAATGGGATCCTGGCCATAGTCACACACCAACGAAGAAGCCAAGGTGACACACTAAGAACACACGTACACAACTTCCAACATTGCAGCTCTGACCCTGAGGAGTGGCAGCAGTCACACACACAACGTGTCACAATCACTGAAAGCTACCACAAACTGTAAATCACATGACTTGTGTAAACAACAAGTGCCAAGGGGAATCCTGAATGTGTCCTATCTGCGTTTGACCACATCCCCAGCCCTGACAACAAAGACAACCTGGGATGACAACCTCATGAACATTAGTTTGCCATGCACCCACATCACGGAGAAACCAGGTCCAAGATGCTGGATGAACACAGAACAACTCAGCAAGCATCACAAACAGGAACATCCCGAGGGACACAGCCTGTGTAGGAAAAGGGAAGGGAACACGCACAGACATGCTTACACAACACACAACACAGGCCCACGCAATGTCACCGGATTACACACTGCCATGAGGGCACTCCACTCCTGTGGAAGGTCCGCTATGCCAAACCTTGTCTGTGCACGACCCAAACATGTCAGCAGAACACTCCGTCAGTGAGTCAACAACTACAACACACAGAAGGCTCTGCTCACATCAGCCTGGGTACGGGAGTGTCACGTCAGTCATCTGCATACACCCAAAACACGTGTCAAGCAAGTTGCACTGTATACACAGATGAGTCCTTCGACATTGATGTGCAAAACTGCATGTCCAGTGGAGCTGGGCACACAGTCAGGGAAATCGGAACATTGAACAGTGGTAAGCCCACCAGATGTGCATCAGTGTAAGACAAAGATGTTCATTTACAAATGCTAAACGTACATCCCTGTGTCAAATGCTGAACATTACACCCTCAGACTGCAGCAAAGGATGCCATAGATCCAGACTACAACAGGACACATATCCCATGGACCACATGGAGTCCATCACAGCAACACTTCATTTTCCTGATATGAACACTATTACAACTGCAAATGCAGGATGCTACTCATCCCATCATGTACATCAAAAGAAAACCCACAATTAAACAAAAAGAGGCTTTATTCAGCAAATGTCAAGGTAAACTCTGAAGTCCAAAGGAAACTAAGGCCAATGGCCAGTCCAAAATCACAGTCCCAATAGGGTGATAAGTGACAACTGGTCACCCATTGCTTGCCTGCACTGGTACGGACAGGGGACATCCCCCTTGGAGGGGCATACAAGGGGCAGGCCAGGCACCGCATGGACAGTATCAGGGGATGGCAGAGTGAGGCAGTGAAGGGGTGGTGGGTGCAGGAGTGTCACCGGCAACTGCAGTGGAGGTGTCTGACTCAGGGGGGGCCGGCACCACTGTGGTACACAAGTCAGTTGGTGTGGGTGCTGCAACCACTGCAGTGGGCTGGTCTGATGTAGTGGACTGGGTCCCCACTGCAGTGCCCGAGTCAGACGGGGTGGTTGTGGACTCCACTGCAGTGCATGACTCCAAGGGAGTGGAAGGGTGGGCAGATGAGGTGGGCAGGACAGAGGGTGGGGACCCGGTCTCCACACCAGTGGCACTAACCGGCAGAGCGTCTGGGTTGGGGGTGGAAGAGCAAGTGGCGGGGGGAGGGCCTAAGCAGTCTGGGGATGCGGTATCGGTGTGTGGGGGAACCTGGGGCAGGGTGTGGCGGGGGAACCTGTGGAGTGGTGGCCTGGGGGATGGAAGAGAGAGACTGGGTGGTGGAGCTGCGTGGTGGGGTCTTGCTCTTCCTGGTCCGGGGGACTTCCGAATGGGGTCCTGTGTCTGCCTGCGCCGGGGGGAGGGTGTCCGGGGGCGAGGGGCACTCCCCTCTGTGTGGGTGGACTTTCTCTTCCCCCGGTATGCTGGATCAGCAGGATCGGAGGGGAAGAGGCCGAGGTCACACAGGAAGATCTGCTGTGTAGGTGGGGTAGCAGGTGAGGCAAGGGAAGGGGTCTTGGAGGGAGAGGATTTGGAGGACTGCGGAGTGACTGTGGATGCCTGTGTGTGTGTCTGTTCCCCATCCCCTGTGTGTGTGGTATCAGTCCCCTGAGGATGCTTGTGTGCACGTCTTGCCTTTCTCTTGGGTGTGTCTGTGCTGCTCATGTCTGTGTGCTTGGGTGATTGTGCAGGTGTGCATGTGCTTTGGACAGGTAGGGTGGCAGGAAGTGTGGATGGGGCAGAGGTGGGAGGGGTGAGGGACTGTTGGAGGAGGGACACGGCTGCCGTCAGGGAGGAGTCCATGGACTTATTGCTCCTCTGTAGGGCAGACATACCCATCGAGATGCCCTCCATGAACGACACCAGCTGTGTCAACAGAGTGGTGTGTGCATGGAGGACACTCAGCATTGCTGTCTGTCCTACATGGAGCTGCCGAAGGAGGTACACAGACTCCTCACTCAGGGCAGCAGAAGACACAGGGGCAGGGGGTGCGGTCCCTGGCACGAAGGAGACACGCTCCCGAGCACGGGAGCCTCCACGGACCTCAGGAATGGGAGCCAATGGGAGGGCAGTGGTGGTGGTGGTGGTGGCGGGGCCAGACAGACTAGCTGGCCTTTGGTGGCTGCTGAGACCCGCCTCCACAAGGGAGTCATCATCCGAGCTGCTGTGGTCCTCAGCTGAGGTGGATGGTGCTGAGGACTCCTCGGTGTGGCTCCCCTCACCCTCTGTGCCACTGGGTCCCTCTGACCACTCGTCGGATGCTGACCCAGTCTGGCTCCGCTGCTCCTCCTGGTCCGTGGAGCTGTCCCCTCCTGTGGCCGGGGATGTATCTGCAAACAATTAGGGAAACAGACAAACATCAGTCACCTGCACTGACCGCACACACCACAGTAAGTACAGCACATCACAGAGCAAGCCCTGGCATCCTTAGTTGAACATTGCCTAAAGTCCTCACACAGATTTGGGGAAGCCAATTGTCAGTCTGATGGTCAACCATGGGACTCACACCCCTCCTGCCCTTGCACCCATCTGTCTGGTGCCTGTCTGATGGTAAGACCCCAGTGTGGACACATGCACCACCTACACAGTTGTTGGACATTGCAGGGAACACAGTGAAGTATGTGAACATGCACACATCACATCTCTTGCCACTGAGTCAGTGCAGGTGTCCAGAGAAAGGGATGGCCAGAGTCTAAATAGAAATGCATGTGATGCATACCAGCACCAGACACCATGATCCACCCATGTCCGGATAGTCAATGCCACAATGGGGTGCATGTTGCACATGTCACTCCCCTGCAGGATCAGTCTTAGGAAGTTTAATGCCATGACACAGGCATGCGTGCAAAGTCATACATCACTGTCTCCAGTCACATGGCCATGGCAGCCAGCCAACAACAGTCTGCACTGTGTCACAATCCTAGGACATGGGGAATGCAAGTTATGTAACTGACAAGTGCACATGTCCATCCCCCAAAAACAACATCATCTGAACTACTATTTGTCCACGTCATACCAATTGGACATATGGGGGACACGAAACACAACTCTCTGAACATGAGCACCTCACAGTGTGCTGTGAATAAAAAACAGCTGCCTGAAAGTCACAGTTGCATACACCTGTGTGCACAGTCAAGTGATTAGACACCTATAAGTCACAGAAGTATCGTCTCTCATGGTCACATCTCAGATGGCATGCTGAGCCCTAACCGACAAACATACCAGTAGTCCTGACAACGAAGACACAGCACAATGACACAGAGGCAGACACCTGAGGGAACATGTCACTGATCACAACATGTCAGATGATCCACAGGAGTGGGAGTACAGAGTGTATTGTATGCCCTGGAGTAGGCATGACTGTCCAGCTCCACCTGTAAGAGGGATGAGTCCTGGACAGTAGGCAGGTGTCTAAGCATGTGTAACACACTTGATATACATACTCCTGAGGCCCAAACATTGTTCCCACCCACAGCATGGGGGTGTGCCAAATACCCCAGGGACATGTGGTGAATCAGATCAGCAAGTGGACCACATATCAAAGTTACACCCAGATTACATGTCAGGACTTGGGCATTGTGTGAGCAATTGACCCACCCATGAATCCCACAACATAGTCACTGGAACAAATGCTGTACTCCACCTTGAGCAAAGCAAAATGCAATGACACAGTCCCCAAGTGACACAATTTCCTGACTGTAAGGGCCACACATATGCGTATCAGATGAGGAGTGGGCATGTCACAATAGAGGGACATGGGTCCTGGACCACAAGACTGATGTACTGTGGAAGTTTAACCAGGCCAGAGGAGGGCACATAGCATGTCAGACAAAGTGCACAGTGCTGTCATGGACTCACCCCCTCCTTGCTGCTGTCTGGCCTTCAGCTGCCCATTCAGGTCAGGGAAGACCACCGCCAGGATCCTGAGCCTGTGGGGGTCAGGGTCCGGTGTCCGCCCCTCCTGCGAGGAGGCGACAGCTTCAGCTGGACCCTTGCGATCCTCCGGGTCCAGCCTCGAAGGTCCTGCCACCTCTTCTGGCAGTTGCGGATCCGGCGCTTGTAGTCCCCCACGGATCTTACTGCCCGGGCGATGGTCAGCCAGATTTTCTGCTTCTGGTGGGCATCAACCTGTGAGGATGACAAAGTGAAAATGCCATTACTACACATGCAACATATCCGTGCATCACACAGTTGGATATACATGTCTCAATCACTGGGGCACATGATGTACACAGGCAGTTCAACGATGGCTATGAACAGTTTGCCAGCAGTTACTACATGGTATCATTGCATGGAAAGTAAACCTGGTTGGAATGCACTGTTACTGCACTGTACTTGTTCAGTGCATGTAACTACACACTTTGGGGGCTCAGAACTACTCAGTGAGCATGCTAGCCAGTGGTGTGCACACTGTAAGTCCTGCTAGTCAGACAACATGCAAAATTAGAAAGGCAGTGGACAGCACACTCACCTGCTCCCCTGGTGTCCCATACAGCTTGCTGTACTGTGGAAGGAGGCTGTCCAGCAGGGCCTGGTTCTCCTCAAGGCTGAAGGCTGGGGCTCTCTCCACAGTACGTGCCATTGCAGTAGCCAGAGGATGCAGAGACAGCAGCAGTGTTGGTGGCAGATGTCGTCCTGTAGCATGTAGTGCAGGCAAGTGAGCTCTCAGGGGAACAGCCAGCATTATATGTGTGCTGCAGAGGCAGATACTGTCCCATGTGTCCAAAGTGATAGGTCCAAGTCGTTTGCATCTTCTGAATCTGACCAATCCATGGAATAGCAGCACTAATACACGCCCACAGCATACTTCAAATCTTCAACTTCATGACACCCATGATTTTGCAACATTGTTGTGGCTGGCCAACTGAATTCACTGCATCAGACTCGTTGGAGCTTCGAAAACGCGTCCGTTGCCATGCCAGGCCCCAGCCAATGCTTGCGCACCGATCTGTCCATTGCTGTACAACGCGTATTTCGGGATACAACGCGTACCCGCTCACAACAGATGCAATGGGCCGGCCGGGCACACCGATCGGTCCATTGCTGTACAACGCGTATTTTGGGATACAACAGATGCAATGGGCCGGCCGGGCACACCGATCGGTCCATTGCTGTACAACGCGTACCCGCTCACAACAGATGCAATGGGCCGGCCGGGCACTCCGATCGGTCCATTGCTGTACAACGCGTATTTCGGGATACAACAGATGCAATGGGCCGGCCGGGCACACCGATCGGTCCATTGCTGTACAACGCGTATTTCGGGATTCAACGCGTACCCGCTCACAACAGATGCAATGGGCCGGCCGGGCACACCGTTCGGTCCATTGCTGTACAACGCGTATTTCGGGATACAACGCGTACCTGCTCACAACAGATGCAATGGGCCGGCCGGGCACACTGATCGGTCCATTGCTGTACAACGCGTATTTTGGGATACAACAGATGCAATGGGCCGGCCGGGCACACCGATCGGTCCATTGCTGTACAACGCGTACCCGTTCACAACAGATGCAATGGGCCGGTCGGGCACACCGATCGGTCCATTGCTGTACAACGCGTATTTTGGGATACAACAGATGCAATGGGCCGGCCGGGCACACCGATCGGTCCATTGCTGTACAACGCGTATTTCGGGATACAACGCGTACCCGCTCACAACAGATGCAATGGGCCGGCCGGGCACACCGATCGGTCCATTCCTGTACAACGCGTATTTCGGGATACAACAGATGCAATGGGCCGGCCGGGCACACCGATCGGTCCATTGCTTTACAACGCGTACCTGTACAGGTCAGTCGCATATGTCACCATGCTTGTCACTGGTGAACGTATGCCAGCCACATATACCTGCCAGAGACACAGGGGCACACCTACAACACCACACCCAGTCCACACTGTTTCCTAAGGCATGTAAGGCTGCATTACCTTTTCTGTGTATGGGGGTTAACATGTGGTTTCTGTGGTGGCACTTGTGGGCAGCCACACCCAGGCTGTGCATGTGTTAATGGGGACAGGGTCCTTTGTGTGTTATGCACATGACCACTGTGATGTGCAACAGTTAATTTCGGAGCATGTGGCATGGTCACATTTCCAGGTTGTGTATGTGTGTGACATGTCACATACCCCCAGGGTCCCATGGGGGAAGGCATGTATGTCACAGGATGACCCATTGCCACAATAGTGATGTCCCTCCACAGTCTGTGTGCATGTTGTGTTTCCGATGTCTCTGATTCCATGTGCACGATGGGAGACAGTCTCCACATCAACGTTGTTTGTGCATGGACTTTGATGTTGCGCATCACTGGCATCCATGTCTGTCCTACGGAGGCGACAGGGGCCACTACCTGTGGGAGTCATGCTTGTTTTTCTGACGTGTACATGATACGCCATGTCATGCCAGTGTCCATGTGGCAAGACAGGATCACTGGGAATCTACCTGTCAATGAGCTGTGATGCCTGTGGCGCATCTGTCCAGACATGTCACTGTGGTGTGTGTGTGGAACGTGACAGCAGGAAATGGGTACTGTGACACAGCCTAATGGTTTCCCATAGCACAACCTGGTACCTGTTGTGCACACATGTTGTACTGAGAAGTTAGATGATGGGCATGTAGGTGTGAGTTATGTCCGAACAGAACGGCACACACATCAAGTACTTGTGTCTCGTAATGATGTATCATGTGAAATTGAGTATGGTGAATGGCACATATGTGGGGTGACTGACAATCTTTCTTTCTTCAACCTATGCACTGCAGGGCTCCAGCTGTCCATAGACCATTCCCTGACCTGGCAACGATGGTGGAACGTGACAGCATCCGACGGTACCGCTTCACCAGGCAGCTGATTGATGATTTGGCAGTGCGCTTGGCACCACATTTGCAACCTGGCCGGACATACCCTACGGCGCTGACACCCAAGGTGAAGGTAATGGCAGCCCTACACTTCTTTGCCACCGGTACCTTTCAACACACTGTGGCGACTGCCGGTGGGATGTCACAGACTATGTTCCGCCGTGTGCTACGTGATGTTTTGGAGGCAATGTTGAGATGCCTGAACCAGTACATCTATTTCCCTACACGTCAACAACTCACTGACGTCAAGAGTGACTTCTATGCCCTGGGGAGGATGCCACATGTCATTGGCTCCATTGATGGGACACATGTGGCTTTGATACCACCACAGGCACATGAGCAGGCATACCGGAACCGTAAACATTACCATTCGATCAATGCTCTGGTGGTATGTCTTGCAGATATGAGCATCACACATGTGTGTGCCCGTTTCCCTGGTTCAGCACACGATGCCTACGTGATGAGGAGTAGTCGCATCCCGAGGATGAAGGCACAGATGCAGAACCAGCGTGCCTGGCTTGTCGGTGTGTACTGACTTTGTACCATTGTGTGTGTTCTGATCTGTAGTATTCCACCCACTTTTCCAACTCAGCTAATGTGCACTTGTCTGTCCGTAGGTGACTCCGAATACCCCAACATGCCGTGGTTGCTGACACCCCTCAGGAACCCTGTGACACCAGCCCAGATGCGCTACAATGAGGCACATGGTCGGACCAGGAGAGTGATTGAGCGGACCTTTGGTCTCCTGAAGAGCCGCTTCCGCTGCCTGGACAAGACAGGAGGGGCCCTCCCATATGCCCCAGCAAAGGTGTGCAAGATTGTCATCGTCTGCTGCATGCTACACAACCTGGCAGTGCGGAAGGAGTTGCCTCTCATCGTGGATGACGATGACCAACGTCCGCCACCTGTGGAGGATCCTGGCCTGGACCACGATGCCAGTGATGATGATGATGATGGTGATGTCCGCACACAGCTCATCACCAACTTCTTCAACTGAATGTGAGTATCCAGGGAGATGTAATGTGAATGATGTGAGTTTTCATGATATGTGTGGGTGGTGCTCTGGTGCTGTTTGAGTGTGGCCATGTGCTACTTGACTGGATGCGTGCAGCAATGTGTCCTTACAGGTAGTCTGTACTCCCCAACAGTTTTGACATGCTAACTTGGTTTTGTGTAGTTGTCTTGTGACATGTATTGGGCATGAGTATTGCAGTTCTGTCCTGTTCTTCAGTGGTTTTAACTGTGTGTCATGTCTATCCTTCACAGGGTGCTTACTGAGTACTTTGGTCAACTTGGATCCCCCGACACCATGATTCAGCTTTCAGGGTGGCAGCAGTAGTTTGCCTACAAGTGATGTGCCACACACCCCTGGACTTCATATATTCTGCACTTGTTGACTGTGTGGCCACTGCCACGTGGGTAAACCTTGCATTTGTAGTGGAAACAACATGTTGCAAATGTGTAATGAACCTGTGCTTCACTTTGGGATGTGCGTTGTCTGTGGTCACACATCTGACTGACATTTGCTTACTGCACCTGTGGGCTAGTTGACACAGACTCTGAATAGGTGTGGTGTCTGTGCATTCCACTGTATTTCCTGGCAACATCACTGTGGGCGATGAGTCCGATGGCCCTGGTGTCTCTGTGTTGTGTAGCCCTAGTGGTGTGTCTCCCTCATATGTGTCACGTCACCATGACTCACACGACGGTGTTGTACTTGCTGTAGCAGTTAGCATACACAGTGTAATTTAGCAGGTCATCATCACCATAACAGTATCCACATTTGAATAACAACAGAGGCAAGTATGGTGTACTAGTGATTTTATTTACAGAAATGTGTGTGTGTATAGTGCACAGGCTGGTGGGTGCTGTACATTGGGATTTTGATCCAAAGTTCCCAGATGAGTTGGAAGTCTTGGTAGCAGAAATGTCCTGAGTGAAGTCCACAGTCATATGATACATTAGTCCAACTTGAACTCCCCATGTCATGTAGGAGAGTAGTGTTGCATTCGACAGGGTGAAACGTTTGCACACAAAGGAGAATTTCCGGAACAGGTGTTGGCTTCCTGGGGGATGTACGTGGCCATCAACCTCTCAGTTTTCCTTCCTCGGACGACCCCTCTTCTTTGGGGGGACCCTCACGTGCAGGCTGCGGCGGTGTAGGGAGTCTCCGCCAGAGTCCTCCTCCCTCCCTGTGGTGTGTCAGTTGTTGCAGCACCAGATGTTGTGGGCACACAGGGAGGTGTGGCCATGTTGGTGCTAATCTGGCGGAGGCATGTCAATATGTCCCTATGCACCACTGTGAGTTCTTGCAATGTGTCCCACTTGGACTCCATGCGAGACATGTGTGTCTCCACACGGGACATGTGGGAGTCCAAGCGGGCATGATGGGCAGCCTGCTGCTGTTGTATGTCCTTGAGGATCCCCACGACCTGTCTGACCTCTCCGGTGCTATCCTGGTACGCATCAGCGATGCGTGCCAGTTGTGGGTCATCATGCAGTCCAGACCCCTCTGCAAGCAGCGACCTATGTCTACCACCCCTGGCGACACGTGCAGGACCTGCGGTGGCACGCACAGGTGATCCAAGGCCCCCTTGGTGGTTGTTAGTGGTGCTGTCGTCCATTGCTCCACGCTGGGCCTGGGGCTCTGTGCTGTTGCCGTCGGTGGTCCTTGGTCTGTCCGTGTCGGCGGGGGTGGTCTGTGTGTTGGCAGTTGTTGGAGGGGTGGGTGCAGGGGGTGCAGGTGTTGGTCCAGCTGGTGCTGCATGATGACTCACACCGGAGGTGCCAGGTAGGTCTTCGCCATCCGAGGAGGACAGAGGCTGTTCTACACCAGTGAGCTCCGTGTCCCCCGGAGCCTGGGACAGGGACTCCTCCTCGCCTGCTGCTGTGTCCCCATCATCATCACCTGTATTTGGAAGAGACACACATTGTATGTTATGTTTCTACAGGCATCAATGGTTCACACACCTGACAGTTGTGACTGTACCTCTGGATGCGGGCATGTACATTGCATTGTCCTAAGTTGTCACAGTAAGAGGTTGATATTGGTGTAGCACATTGTCATGCATACCTGGGGCATTTCAATGTGAATGTTGAGGTGTGTGCATGGCCAGCATTTGTTGTATTTGGTGGACATCCGGCCATCCTTCTCCACCTAGCCCAGTTATCCCACCATGAAGCATGCCACCCTTGCAGTGGGTTCAGGTTGACTCTCAGGATGTCATTCAGTGGTGTCTTGCTGTTGGTTGTTGCACAGTTCCCAGCAGGGCCTTGTGCACCCCACAGCAGCACCCAGTGTCAGCCATCTTGTCAGTCCTTATCCACTCCCTGTGATGTGAGCATGGTTCAGAGTGGTGTTGATGGGCCAATTGTGAGGGTGAGCAGTATCTGTGACTACAACTCCCATCATGCTATTGCCTGCACCCCCTTCCCAGCATGCCCGTACTTCCTTCCTTTGGACTCTGCTTCCCTGTGGGGTAGTGTGCCTGTGCTGACAGGAAGGCTGACAGTGTTGTCCTTGCGTTTGTTTGGCTACAAGTCCCAAAAGTGTCCCTGTGCTTCACACAGCATTACCCAGGGTGGTGGTTCTTTGTGGGATCTTCATTTGGTATGTGAGGCATTGCATTCTCCCAGGTGGGTTATGTGGAGTTTGTGTTGAGGGGTGTGTGAGGTGAGCTGCTTGTAACTATGGTCAGTGCTGTGAGTCCTCCTTCCCACCCAGCCAGATATCCCACCATGCAACGTGCTTGCATTGCAGGGAGTGCAAGTTGGCTTTCAGGATGTCAGGCAGTGGCGTTGTGCTGTTTGTTGGTGCACAGTTCCCAGCAGGGCCTTGTGCTCCCCACAGCAGTACCCAGTGTCAGCCATCTTGTCAGTCCTTTTCCACTCCCTGTGTTGTGAGCATGGTTCAGAGTGGTGTTGATGGTCCAAATGTGAGGCTGCCCATTATCTGTTACTACGAGTCCCATCATGCTCTTGGCTACACTGACTTCACCAGCATACACAGGATTCCTTCCTTTCTGTGAGCTTCCCTGTGAGGTGGTGTTCTAGTGGTGGCTAAATATCTGACAGTGTTTGTTGGTTAGATTTGTGCCACTGCCTAGCTCAATTTGGTATTGGATTTGTACATGTCATGACACAATTACATATCACTATGAGATGGCATGTATTGTGTTTATCTGTCTGACATACACTTTTTGGGATGATTATCTTTTGTTTGCTGTTGATTTGCTAGGG
This sequence comes from Calotriton arnoldi, assembly GCA_963921515.1. NCBI lineage: Eukaryota > Metazoa > Chordata > Amphibia > Caudata > Salamandridae > Calotriton > Calotriton arnoldi. The sequence goes on along the minus strand of CAWUFW010009655.1, from coordinate 279,163 downwards.
GTGCATGGTTTGACTGTCCCCTTGACAGTGATGTGTGTGTATTGGCACACAATATTGTGTATATTAGTTGTGTACTCACCAGGCTCTGGGATGTTTGTTAGTCCATATACACTCACTGGTGGTAGGATGGCCCGCACCTTCTCCTCCCAGGGCCTGAGGTATACTGGTTTGGCAGGAGGGCCACTGCCGGTGTGCTGGCTCAGGAGGTAATCCTTCTGCAGTAGGTCCCTGACCCTCCTGCGCACATCATACCACCTGTTCTGGATGTCTTCCTTTGTGCGCAAACATGGTGATTGTGCGTTCACCCTGTCGACGATCCTCGCCCACATCTTGGTTTTCTGCGACATGGGGGTCTGTTGGACCAATGTGCCAAACAACTGTGGCTCTACCCTCAGGATCTCGTCTACCATGACTTCCAATTCACTATCTATCAACTTTGGATTCTTCTTTAGGGGCATGGTGATGGGTGGTGGTGGTGATTGATGTGTGTGTGTGTGTGTGTGTGTGTGTGCAAGTGAGGGTGTGTGAGTGTAGGTTTTGCTGTGTGTGTGTGAGGGTGCTATTTGTTGAGGTGCTAATGGTGTGTGGCTTTTGTGTTGGATGAGCTGTGTGTGTGTCTGTGTTTGCTGTGTGATGGTGTTCTCTGCTGGCAGGTCAGTGGAATTTGCAAAGGATCATGGTAGGGATTTGTGGCCTTTATGTAGGTGGAGTTGGGGGTGTGTCTTTGTTCAATTTTTTTCACCCCCTGTATTTATTGGCTTTTTATTGCCTGTTTGGCCCTCTTTTTTTGTATTTTTTCATTTGTGATTATTGTGCATGTTGGAGTCGTTCTTCTGACCGAGTAGGACGTTGCAGTTATCTCGTGCGTGCCTCTCCGAGTCGTTCCCGCTGTGTTTCAGCTCTGTTTCATATGCGGAGTACGCGTCGGTCGCGGTGTATTGTGTTTGTTCGGCTGTGTTTTGTATGCGTGTCGGTCGTACGGCTTGGGCTCCGTGTGAATCGGTCTGCTTTTGCACCCATTACATCGTACTGCGCGGGTCGGAGTTCGCGGGTACGTTTCGTTCGGCTTTCTTCCTGGTGCGTGTCGGTCGGTTCGATTCGCGTGGTTTTCCGGCCGGATAGCTTGTTTCCGTCTGGGTCGGTCGTTCGCCTTGAGTTCCGTACGAGTCGGTCGTGATTCACATGCATTTCATCGTACTTCCCAGGTCGGGCAACGCCGGTACGTGTCGGTCGGACTATTATCCCGTACCGAGTCCGTCGGTATTTTTTCCGGCCCGAATCGGAATCGGCCCCTTTGTCTTCTAATACCACATGTCCCTAGGAATAGTTTCTGCAAGAGTAGCCTGGATACATAGACTGTAGTTAGTATCTGCAGGTCCAACTTGTCCTCAGGATAATGTACAGAAATGCGTTGAGGCGTTTCGATGAATGTCTGGTTATTCCATCTTTATCAAGACAATAAAATCTGTTCACTTTTCTATGTGGTATTTTTAATTATTGTATCCTGCATAGTAAATATATGAGAGTTATGTTTAAAACTTTGAAATCGTAGTACTACATCACAATTTGTAATAACATGTTGCTAACATATACCTAATATAACAAAAAAAAAAACTCCTGTTAAACATATCACCATTTATATTACAACCGGATTTCATATCTTACAATGATTCCGTTACTGTCACAGTAATATAGTGTGCTACACCAGTTTCATAATATATTTTCACCAGATGTCAAACATGTATATGAGCATACCCTTAGGGTATTACACCCTAACGCCTTCTGCATCCGATATTTCTATCTAATCCAACCTTCAACGCTCTTGGTTCCACTACCATTAAAAAGCATCCTTACTTTATTACGTTTGGAGATTTTTATTACTCTTAACCCCCATCCGCTGTACCTTACCAGCAGGAGGGCAAGGTCCAACCTAGCATAATATACCGTTGTATCAACTCACATCTTTTTACTGTGTTGTGCTCTATCCTACAGCATCTCTCTCTATCAATGAGTTTGTTTTTCACGGGGTATTCTCACCTTTGTTACACAGTGAATCCAAGCACTTGTTTATATTCTTCTTGAGTTCGAACACTGGTTAGTTTCTACCAACCCTAAAAAAAGAAACATATCCTTATATTGTTTGTCTCTTTCTAGAGTGGAACATGCCCGCTTCTTATTTACACTATGCACGTTACGTTAGCATTAGTGCTATATTTTTATCCTTATAATTTTCTTATTCTAATGTGAACTGTACCCGCTCCTTATTTACACTATGCACATTATAATCGCATTAGTATATTTTTTTGTCGTACTTTTATAAGCGGGATAAAATCACCGCCGTTTCGCGAGCTTTCCCAACTCTCCGAGTTCCATATGTTCTGTAAGGGTTAAAACAAGGTCCCCGGTGTTCTATTTTACACATCCAGAACCTAATTTCACGGAGTGGGGGCTTCAGAATATGCACCTCCTCACCTCCCGTTACGCTAACGTCGCGTTCTAAAAGAGAAGAGCCACCCTTTTCAATTACGGTATACACTGCTTATGTGGCAAAAATAAGATTTTTTAAATCGGTTACTAATCACCCCCATCCTGCAAAAGGCGGCTTCCTTTCTCACCTAGTTAGCTCATGGATTCCCCGTCCTGCTCCATCCTTTCCCAAAATTGAAATGAAGGACCGCTGGGTTACCTTCATTTAAATATCATCTCGCGATATCTCATTGGTTACCCCAGCCACATTGGCAAGCGCACGTTGCTTGTGCTGATCTGCCCTCCATGTCCCGGAGGGAAAACCTTCACTTCGTGGATTGAATACCCAACTTTATTTGTGTATTTAAATGCCACTGATCTCTATGCATTATCATAGATTATGTTACGCATTGTTATATCTAACCCAGATAAGCCCAATAATTTTCATGACCTCCCAGCATGTGGCTCACAGAGGATCTAAATACCAGTTTCTATTTCAGAATATCAGAGCTGCTGGTAATTGCCATAAGGCTCAACTACCCTCTCTCATTACGTTCTTGCTACAGCACTATTGTATTATATATGTATCCATTCGCCAACAGTTCGCTGCGAAAATACTCATTGTGAGTGATCTAATCGCCATATTATTTATTGATTGGCCACTATTTTCATCCAGTCTTCTCGTGTATACAGTCCTTCCTCTATTGTATTCAAGTAACACATGAACCATTGTTCACGTGTTTTTCTTCTATTGTCTATGTCTCCGCCCCTTCTGTCCATGCCAATTTTTTCTAAAATGAACCATTTGATTTGATCATAGTCATGGTTTAGTTCAGAAAAGTGATCAGAGAGGGGGGTATTGACTTTTCTTGTTCTTACTTCTGACTTATGTTCGAGTAACCGGACACGTAGCTCCCTGCTGGTTTCCCCTATGTAAAAGAAACAATTGATGGACGGAATGCTGGACAATGCAAACATTCACCCCCAGTCACAAGGATCTGGGTTAAATCCATCATTCTTTTGCTCACCACCCCAGTTTGGACCCAGCCATATGCAAATCAGTCTTGACCCTGTTCCTTGTGGGAACAGTCCAGCCTGAACTGCCAAGCCAGGTCCTCCCTGGACCGGAAACAAGCATCCTGGGACCGGTTTCAGGGCATCACCCTTCATCAGCCAGGCTAGCTTGAATCCAGTGGTGTAGTGAGCACGGGACCCACATCTGGGCATACCCTTCCCACTCAGGGCAACAAATGCAAAAGAAACAATTGATGGACGGAATGCTGGACAATGCAAACATTCACCCCCAGTCACAAGGATCTGGGTTAAATCCATTATTCTTTTGCTCACCACACCACCCCAGTTTGGACCCAGCCATATGCAAATCAGTCTTGACCCTATTCCTTGTGGGAACAGTCCAGCCCGAACTGCCAAGGCAGGTCCTCCCTGGACCGGAAACAAGCATCCTGGGACCGGTTTCAGGGCATCACCCTTCATCAGCCAGGCTAGCTTGAATCCAGTGGTGTAGTGAGCACGGGACCCACGTCTGGGCATACCCTTCCCACTCAGGGCAACAAATGCAAAAGAAACAATTGATGGATGGAATGCTGGACATTGCAAACATTCACCCCCAGTCACAAGGATCTGGGTTAAATCCATCATTCTTTTGCTCACCACACCACCCCAGTTTGGACCCAGCCATATGCAAATCAGTCTTGACCCTGTTCCTTGTGGGAACAGTCCAGCCCAAACTGCCAAGCCAGTTCCTCCCTGGACCGGAAACAAGCATCCTGGGACTGGTTTCAGGGCATCACCCTTCATCAGCCAGGCTAGCTTGAATCCAGTGGTGTAGTGAGCACGGGACCCACGTCTGGGCATACCCTTCCCACTCAGGGCAACAAATGCAAAAGAAACAATTGATGGACGGAATGCTGGACAATGCAAACATTCACCCCCAGTCACAAGGATCTGGGTTAAATCCATCATTCTTTTGCTCACCACACCACACAAGTTTGGACCCAGCCATATGCAAATCAGTCTTGACCCTGTTCCTTGTGGGAACAGTCCAGCCCGAACTGCCAAGCCAGGTCCTCCCTGGACCGGAAACAAGCATCCTGGGACCGGTTTCAGGGCATCACCCTTCATCAGCCAGGCAGCTTGAATCCAGTGGTGTAGTGAGCACGTGACCCACGTCTGGGCATACCCTTCCCACTCAGGGCAACAAATGCAAAAGAAACAATTGATGGACGGAATGCTGGACAATGCAAACATTCACCCCCAGTCACAAGGATCTGGGTTAAATCCATCATTCTTTTGCTCACCACACCACCCCAGTTTGGACCCAGCCATATGCAAATCAGTCTTGACCCTGTTCCTTGTGGGAACAGTCCAGCCCGAACTGCCAAGCCAGGTCCTCCCTGGACCAGAAACAAGCATCCTGGGACCGGTTTCAGGGCATCACCCTTCATCAGCCAGGCTAGCTTGAATCCAGTGGTGTAGTGAGCACGGGACCCACGTCTGGGCATACCCTTCCCACTCAGGGCAACAAATGCAAAAGAAACAATTGATGGACGGAATGCTGGACAATGCAAACATTCACCCCCAGTCACAAGGATCTGGGTTAAATCCATCATTCTTTTGCTCACCACACCACCCCAGTTTGGACCCAGCCATATGCAAATCAGTCTTGACCCTGTTCCTTGTGGGAACAGTCCAGCCCGAACTGCCAAGCCAGGTCCTCCCTGGACCGGAAACAAGCATCCTGGGATGCCATGCCACTGGAGTCAAGCTATCCTGGCTGAAGAGGGGTGAAACCCTGAAACTGGTCCTAGGATGCTTGTTTCCAGTCCAGGGAGGACCTGGCTTGGCAGTTCCGGCTGAACTGTTGCCATTGGGCACAGGGTCAAGACTGATTTGCATATGGCTGGGTTCAAACTGGAATGGCATGGTGAGCAAAAAAACGATGGATTTAGGCCCAGATCTCTGTACTGGGGTGAATGTATGACATTGTTCTGCATTCTGTCCATCAATTGTTGTTTTTGCATTTGTCACCCCGAGTGGGACGGGTATGCCCAGACGTGGGCCCCGTGCTCTCCATGCCACTGGAGTCAAGCTATCCTGGCTGAAGAGGGGTGAAACCCTGAAACCGGTCCTAGGCTGCTTGTTTCCAGTCCAGGGAGGACCTGGCCTGGCAGTTCGGGCTGGACTGTTGCCATTGGGCACAGGGTCAAGACTGATTTGCATATGGCTGGGTTCAAACTGGAATGGCATGGTGAGCAAAAAAACGATGGATTTAGGCCCAGATCTCTGTACTGGGGTGAATGTATGACATTGTTCTGCATTCTGTCCATCAATTGTTGTTTTTGCATTTGTCACCCCGAGTGGGACGGGTATGCCCAGACGTGGGCCCCGTGCTCTCCATGCCACTGGAGTCAAGCTATCCTGGCTGAAAAGGGGTGAAACCCTGAAACCGGTCCTAGGATGCTTGTTTCCAGTCCAGGGAGGACCTGGCCTGGCAGTTCGGGCTGGACTGTTGCCATTGGGCACAGGGTCAAGACTGATTTGCATATGGCTGGGTTCAAACTGGAATGGCATGGTGAGCAAAAAACGATGGATTTAGGCCCAGATCTCTGTACTGGGGTGAATGTATGACATTGTTCTGCATTCTGTCCATCAATTGTTGTTTTTGCATTTGTCACCCCGAGTGGGACAGGTATGCCCAGACGTGGGCCCTGTGCTCTCCATGCCACTGGAGTCAAGCTATCCTGGCTGAAGAGGGGTGAAACCCTGAAACCGGTCCTAGGATGCTTGTTTCCAGTCCAGGGAGGACCTGGCCTGGCAGTTCGGGCTGGACTGTTGCCATTGGGCACAGGGTCAAGACTGATTTGCATATGGCTGGGTTCAAACTGGAATGGCATGGTGAGCAAAAAAACGATGGATTTAGGCCCAGATCTCTGTACTGGGGTGAATGTATGACATTGTTCTGCATTCTGTCCATCAATTGTTGTTTTTTGCATTTGTCACCCCGAGTGGGACGGGTATGCCCAGACGTGGGCCCCGTGCTCTCCATGCCACTGGAGTCAAGCTATCCTGGCTGAAGAGGGGTGAAACCCTGAAACCGGTCCTAGGATGCTTGTTTCCAGTCCAGGGAGGACCTGGCCTGGCAGTTCGGGCTGGACTGTTTCCATTGGGCACAGGGTCAAGACTGATTTGCATATGGCTGGGTTCAAACTGGAATGGCATGGTGAGCAAAAACGATGGATTTAGGCCCAGATCTCTGTACTGGGGTGAATGTATGACATTGTTCTGCATTCTGTCCATCAATTGTTGTTTTTGCATTTGTCACCCCGAGTGGGACGGGTATGCCCAGACGTGGGCCCCGTGCTCTCCATGCCACTGGAGTCAAGCTATCCTGGCTGAAGAGGGGTGAAACCCTGAAACCGGTCCTAGGAGGCTTGTTTCCAGTCCAGGGAGGACCTGGCCTGGCAGTTCGGGCTGGACTGTTGCCATTGGGCACAGGGTCAAGACTGATTTGCATATGGCTGGGTTCAAACTGGAATGGCATGGTGAGCAAAAAACGATGGATTTAGGCCCAGATCTCTGTACTGGGGTGAATGTATGACATTGTTCTGCATTCTGTCCATCAATTGTTGTTTTTGCATTTGTCACCCGAGTGGGACGGGTATGCCCAGACGTGGGCCCCGTGCTCTCCATGCCACTGGAGTCAAGCTATCCTGGCTGAAGAGGGTGAAACCCTGAAACTGGTCCTAGGATGCTTGTTTCCAGTCCAGGGAGGACCTGGCCTGGCAGTTCGGGCTGGACTGTTGCCATTGGGCACAGGGTCAAGACTGATTTGCATATGGCTGGGTTCAAACTGGAATGGCATGGTGAGCAAAAAAACGATGGATTTAGGCCCAGATCTCTGTACTGGGGTGAATGTATGACATTGTTCTGCATTCTGTCCATCAATTGTTGTTTTTGCATTTGTCACCCCGAGTGGGACGGGTATGCCCAGACTTGTGTACCGTGCTCTCCATGCCACTGGAGTCAAGCTATCCTGGCTGAAGAGGGGTGAAACCCTGAAACCGGTCCTAGGATGCCTGTTTCCAGTCCAGGGAGGACCTGGCCTGGCAGTTCGGGCTGGACTGTTGCCATTGGGCACAGGGTCAAGACTGATTTGCATATGGCTGGGTTCAAACTGGAATGGCATGGTGAGCAAAAAAACGATGGATTTAGGCCCAGATCTCTGTACTGGGGTGAATGTATGACATTGTTCTGCATTCTGTCCATCAATTGTTGTTTTTGCATTGGTTTCCCCTATGTAACCTAGTCCACACGGACTGGTCAGTAGGTAGATAATGTTCTTGCTCCTGCAGTTATTCAGGGTTGATGCCATAATAGTCTTACCTGCGAACTTAATGCTTTTACCTTCAATGCAATGGGGGCATATGGAGCATGTTCCACATTTATAGTTGCCCAGTGCCCTCTGGCCACCTATTGTTCTTTGGCCTTCAGATTCTGTCCTGTATGTACTCACTTGAGAATTCCTAATCGTCTTGTTCCGTCTATAGGAAAAGAGCGGTTTCTGAAGTTGAACTCTGGCACCATGGTTTAGAATCTTCCAATTTCTATTTACTATATTCTTAATCATGTTGCTAGTATTGGAAAAATTGCTAACAAATACAATTCTCTCTACTCCTTTCTCTTTCCTCTCTTTATTCATGTCCAATAGGTAGTCCCGGTCATAAAACCGTGCCCTCTTTAAGGATTGTTTTATCAATTTCTTCGGATATCCTCTATCCTGTAATTTTTTGGACATAATATTGGCATGAGAATAGAAATCATTAAGGGATGTACAATTGCGTCTCAACCTTAAAAATTCCCCGAAGGGAATATTATCTTTTTGTGATCTCGGATGATTACTATTATACAGAAGAGGAGTATTCTTATCTGTTGGTTTGGAATATAGCTCCACTTGTAACTGATCTTCAGTACATTTTAACCTAATATCAAGGAACTCTACACTTGAATCACTATAATGGGCTGTGAATTTCAAATTGCTGTCCCCTAGGTTAAGCCATTCGATGAATGATTCTAGCTCACTGCTGGCACCATTCCAGACAAAGATGATATCGTCAATGAAACGGTGCCAGCAGGAAACATTTTCATAGTAAGGTGCCAGCTCGTTGTAGATATGTCTATTCTCAAAATTACTTACGTACAAGCAGGCCAGACTGGGGGCACAGGTAGCCCCCATGCTGGTCCCCTTGATCTGTTTGTATAATTCATTCTTGAACAAAAAAATTATATTTTTCAGGACCATTGTAATACATGCCACTATAAAATCCTTATTCCCACCATTGAGTTCCTCTTGTTCTAAAATTGATGAAATTACTTCAATGGTGTCATCCTGAGGGATGTTGGTGTACAGAGCTTCAATATCGAGGGTGACCAAGAATTGGGTCACCCTATTGAAGCTCTGTCCCTCAAAAATTGATATGGCATGTGCTGTGTCCTTTAGATATGATCTTTGTTTCTGCACCAGCGGTTTTAAAAAGAAGTCTGCGTACTTGCTTAGTGGTTCTAGCATGGAATTAATACTACTTACAATGGGGCGCATAGGGGGGTCTGATACGTTCTTATGTATCTTGGGTAATCCGTAGATTGCCGGAATTACAGGATGCTGGTTTAATAAAAATGTATATTCACTTTCACAGATCCAGCCTTGTTCTTTGCCCAGATTCAATAACTGTGCAACTTCACTTTTAAGGTCATTGATGGCAGTGGTACAAATACATTTATAGTGCTCTTTAACATTCAATAATTTTCTCATTCTTCTATCATAGTCAATAGAGTCTAGAACCACCACTCCCCCGCCCTTATCGGCTGGTTTAATCGTGATTTGTTCACAGTATTGTAATGATTTCAAAGCTTTCCTGTGATCTAATGAAAGATTATTGTTATGATTAGAATTATTTCCTACCATGTTTTTTATTTCAATATCTACAATCCTTTCAAAAAGTTCTACATTTTTATCTATTTGGCCTAGACTCAGTGTGAAAGTAGATTTTGGTTTGAAACCAGTTATATTCGGTGCGGGTTCATATGTTTTGTCCTCAAAGAATTTCTTTAATCTTATTTTCCTAAAAAACATTTTAAGTCATTCTCTATTGCAAACTTATTCGGAGGGGCTGTCGGAGCAAAACTAAAGCCCTTCTTCAGGACCTCTATTTCATGCTGGGTTAAAATCTTCTGGGATAGATTTATAATTGGTAATTCATCTACCTCCAATACCTCTTGTTCCTGGTTGCTAAGTATTCCTGAGTTCCATGGCTCTGAGGTGGAGGGTTCCTCATGGATTCCTCCCTGCTGTAATTCCTGAATGGCCTCTGACCCCGGTTTTGGCGTCTGCCTAAAAAAGGCTCTCGTTCGAAACTAGGTACTGCTCCACTTGTCTGATTGGTGTCCTGTTCTTCCTCACTACTTGAGCCGGATGTCTCTGAAAACGTGATGCGTCTATTTCCCCCTCTCGAGTAGATTGGTCTCTGGTATTGGGGTCTTTCCCTCTGGTCTCTCATCCCACTATAGTAATCTTTACTCAGGTATGGATAGACCCCCTCTGAGCTGAATCTTTCAACATCTTTTCTAAGTTTCTTCATTTTTTGTTAGTGAGATATTCTCTATATCCATTGGACTCCACCTCTAATTCTTCCAGCTTCTTCTTTGCCTCCTCTACTGCTGAGTTTTGTTTAAAAAGAGCCTTCAATTCTTCAATCTGTTTTCGTTCTATCACCATGAGTTCTTGGGCTGTCTCAATAATTAAAATAAGCCAGTCTCTACTACACCGATTGGATATATGGGTCCAGATTTCCAAGAACTTTCTATTTCTGTGAACAACCCTGGTTCATTTCTCACTTGTAAGCCTATGGGGATTACTCCCGCCTTAAGATATTCAATTAAAAATTCGGCATGCAATTCTGTCCGAATAACTTTCTTTTTCAAATTTAAAATCTTAATTATTTGCTCATGGCTAGTATTGCTCATCACATTAGTATTCCCCTTGCGTGGATTTTGGTTTATCAGTCGGTTAAACTGATCTTCGGTAAATCCGAAGGTTTTAAAATTGTCCATGATTGTCACTAATGAGTCTAGGCTATTGTTCTAGATAGTTCTGGAAAAATCCAGAAAGAACCTCTCCAACCCGAAGGTTGTGCAAGTAATGTATATAAAAGAGAGAGACCCCTTTTCAAGTACCAAGGGAATGGAGTACTGCAAATACTAAAAAACAACTTGTCCCTTGGTGCACTCAATTAAACAAACATCCTATACATAACAAGATTAATATCTCGCACAAAACACATAAATGAACCCCCTCTTTTTCCTTTTTGTCCCCAAAACAAAGGGGAGAAAAAAAACGTCTCATTCAAGATCCTTTTCCTAATTAACGTAAACTCCCACTATATCATGCAGCGAACTGTTGGCGAATGGATACATATATAATACAATAGTGCTGTAGCAAGAACGTAATGAGAGAGGGTAGTCGAGCCTTATGGCAATTACCAGCAGCTCTGATATTCTGAAATAGAAACTGGTATTTAGATCCTCTGTGAGCCACATGCTGGGAGGTCATGAAAATTATTGGGCTTATCTGGGTTAGATATAACAACGCGTAACATAATCTATGATAATGCATCGAGATCAGCGGCATTTAAATACACAAATAAAGTTGGGTATTCAATCCACGAAGTGAAGGTTTTCCCTCCGGGACATGGAGGGCAGATCAGCACAAGCAACGTGCGCTTGCCAATGTGGCTGGGGTAACCAATGAGATATCGCGAGATGATATTTAAATGAAGGTAACCCAGCGGTCCTTCATTTCAATTTTGGGAAAGGATGGAGCAGGACGGGGAATCCATGAGCTAACTAGGTGAGAAAGGAAGCCGCCTTTTGCAGGATGGGGGTGATTAGTAACCGATTTAAAAAAATCTTATTTTTGCCACATAAGCAGTGTATAACGTAATTGAAAAGGGTGGCTCTTCTCTTTTAGAGTTGGGAAAGCTCGCGAAACGGCGGTGATTTTATCCCGCTTATAAAGGTACGACAAAAAAAATACTAATGCAATTATAATGTGCATAGTGTAAATAAGGAGCGGGTACAGTTCACATTAGAATAAGAAAATTATAAGGATAAAAAATATAGCACTAATGCTAACGTAACGTGCATAGTGTAAATAAGAAGCGGGCATGTTCCACTCTAGAAAGAGACAAACAATATAAGGATATGTTTCTTTTTTTAGGGTTGGTAGAAACTAACCAGTGTTCGAACTCAAGAAGAATATAAACAAGTGCTTGGATTCACTGTGTAACTAAGGTGAGAATGCCCTGTGAAAAACAAACTCATTGATAGAGAGAGATGTTGTAGGATAGAGCACAACACAGTAAAAAGATGTGAGTTGATACAACGGTATATTATGCTAGGTTGGACCTTGCCCTCCTGCTGGTAAGGTACAGTGGATGGGGGTTAAGAGTAATAAAAATCTCCAAACGTAATAAAGTAAGGATGCTTTTTAATGGTAGTGGAACCAAGAGCGTTGAAGGTTGGATTAGATAGAAATATAGGATGCAGAAGGCGTTAGGGTGTAATACCCTAAGGGTATGCTCATATACATGATTAACATCTGGTGAAAATATATTATGAAACTGGTGTAACACACTATATTACTGTGACAGTAACGGAATCATTGTAAGATATGAAATCCGGTTGTAATATAAATGGTGATATGTTTAACAGGAGTTTTTTTTTTGTTATATTAGCTATATGTTAGCAACATGTTATTACAAATTGTGATGTAGTACTATGATTTCAAAGTTTTAAACATAACTCTCATATATTTACTATGCCGGATACAATAATTAAAAATACCACAAAGTAAAGTGAACAGATTTTATTGTCTTGATAAAGATGGAATAACCAGACATCCATCGAAACGCGTCGACGGATTTCTGTACATTATCCTGAGGACAAGTTGGACCTGCAGATACTAACTACAGTCTATGTATCCAGGCTAATCTTGTAGAAACTATTCCTAGGGACATGTGGTATTAGAAGATAAAGTGTATTGTCTATTGTTGTTCTTTCCCTACATATTAGGGTTTTTGTGGTAGAAGTTTTACTTAAATCTCATGTTCTGTATTGATGAGATTAATTGTACGGTTTTTAAATTGTATGGTTTTTAACTATGTGAAATTGAAATGTGATGGTTAAATATATGCTTTTTTTAGAAAGTGTGTTTTTATAAGTATTGTACATACTAAATGAAAATATTTTGAATACATTTTTTTTTGCTCTGCATGATTTAGTGGGAGTTTACGTTAATTAGGAAAAGGATCTTGAATGAGACGTTTTTTCTCACCCCTTTGTTTTGGGGACAAAAAGGAAAAAGAGGGGGTTCATTTATGTGTTTTGTGCGAGATATTAATCTTGTTATGTATAGGATGTTTGTTTAATTGAGTGCACCAAGGGACAAGTTGTTTTTTACTCCTTTTAACTAAAACAGTGTAGAAATCATCTTCAAACCCAATGAATCAATCATTCAAATGCTCACATAAATGGGACATGACAAAAACCAATTTGCAATGTTTCAAGTTAAAAAGGATGTGGTGTCGGAGTTTTGGTCTTCAATGGCCCAATGGGTCCGTGAGACCATCCTCAGGACTCAGCATTGCGGGAAAGTAAATCCTGTAATTACTTGCTTCCTCCTTAATTGACTTCAAGACAAATGCCAACAATCTGTATATTGCTCACCTACTCCAAATTAATTCGAATCGTCTCCTTCGTAGTCCATGCAAACACGTCCGACTAATATGTCCGGTCTGAGCAGGCCCATTTGGCCATTGAAGACCGAATTTATCAACCTTCATGTTATTAGAAAATATAAAACAGACATAGTTGAAGCCCAAAAAATTTATTGAGCAGATATGATCTCTAGAGACAAAAACTTGGGGGTATATTCACAAGAACGTGTGCTAAACATCTCCAAAAAATGTTAACCCAACTTTACACGTCGCAGCCGATCGCGGGAAAATAACCCTGTGTTAACGTGGAATTCACAACACGGCGGTACCATGCGATAGTCCCCCGAAAATGCGGCCAATGTCCACGATACAATCACCGTGACCGTGATAAAAACACAAACCTCAACGCGAAAAAACATGCGATGGGCCAAAACGCAATGAGGAAATCAGCAATAAGCAGCGAGAGTCCAGCAAAACCCACGCTTAATGCGGGAAAAAGCACAAGAACAGCATACGGAAAATGCCACCACAAACGTAATCAACTGCGTAGTACCACGGACGCACCCTGACCGACTGCAGAGGACAACATGAACCCCACAATCCCCACGGAGGAACACCCAGGAATATAGGGCACGTGGAAGGGCAATGAGAAGAGGAAGAGGAAGACGGGGTACAGTCTACAGGAAAACCACATGATCACCACGGATGAGACAGAACACCACCACCAACTGTACGTCACCTCCAACGAGTCATTGGCAACAAAGAGGCAAAGATGGCACACCACCTCGGACCATGTGAATGCCGCCGCATGGCAGAGGAGGACAATGGAAGAGCACAAGAGGCGCTGGACTGATGTGAATGGCAAAACCAAGCAGAAACTCGCTGCCAACACGAAAGCAGCAATGCACCACGGAGGAGGGGGGCCAGCAGAACACCAGGAGCTGAATGACATGGAGAAGATGGTGGCCACATTCACCAGTAACATCACATCAACGTGGTGCGTAGCGACCTGGGAGTGGGGGGACGGGTGGAGATGGGCACAATGGCACACATACACAATCCAGCAGGGCACACTGCACACCCACGATGACTCAGGTTCATGTCCCTGATCCCACAGGAACACTCCAGCACACACACAAACACCAAGTAGTCCCACAAACAGCCTGTGCCCAAAGGGGCACCCACCCAACACATCAACAGTCACACAACCAACACATGCCCATGTGCGAACATGCGAACATGCACATACATCAGCCACACTGACAATGCAAGAGACACCACATGACCAGTAGCTTGGCTGCAGTCCTATCATCATGGCAATGTACACGGCACGACACTGAGGTGGCTGAGTGCGGACAACACCCGAAAAGGAGCAGGTCACACTCGGACACAACTACCTGCACAAATAACCCCTGACGTCAACGACACATCTGCAGACAAACCATGCCCAATAGTCACAACTCGACAAAGAGCACAAGTTACCCAAGTCTGCAACATCTCAGCACCCTGGAAGCACAGAACTGACAGGCACACCGCATGAAAGGGATCAGTGGCAGAGAAATCAGAGCTGCAGGAGCGAATCACCCACTGTGCATCATACGCACAGAAGTATAAGTGCACCTTGACAATGACAACATCCCAGTACAAACAGCAACACCTCCACAACAGAACACAGGACACAACTGGTGCCGCAAATGTGCACAACATGGCAAATCACATCTGGCACAGCAGGAAACTGTGACATGACAATGTACAAGTACAACCTGTAACCTGCAAATATGTTTTATTCACACATGCTGTGCTTGTGGACATTTTGTACTGTCCCATGATTGCCAGGGACGGCCACAATGTGACGTTCTCATGAGAAGAAATTGTTAATGATGGTGTTCCTACGGGCCATTCCTGCCGCAGCTGCAGTGGGATGTGGGCCACCTGTCCCATCGTCCCCATCATCGTCCGGTACTTCTGGAACTGGGATCCATGGGGCATTGGTGCGTACACAGATGTTGTGCAACACACAACATGCAATGATCATCTTGCACACGATGTCTGGGCTGTACAGGAGCCTTCCACCTGTGATGTCCAGGCACCTGAAACGTGACTTCAACACGCCAAATGTGCATTCAACGATGCCCCTGGTGCGTATGTGGGCCGCATTGTACTGCCTCTGGGCGGGTGTGTTCAGGTCTCGGAGGGGTGTCATCATCCAAGGGCAGAGTGCATATCCTTGATCACCTGGGACAGTGCAGAGAGAAAAGAGTCAATACTTGGTTCGGCATGATGTGATGGCAGGCCCACTGATTCAGTGATGCCTGTGCTGGCTGTGTGTGGGGTGAGTGTAAGCCAGCCCTCAGGGAGTAGCTGGTGCTGGCAACAACTCCAACAGTCCTCAGGCACTCAGAAATGCAATGTCAGAACAACAAGGGAGCATGACTTGAGTCGCACAGGGTTAGTGGCCCCGGATGAACAGCGGCCGACATGGGCCCACCGCCACGGGACGCTGACCTGCGGGAGACTGGGGTAGGGTCATGAGGGCAGAGCAGGGTCTCGTATGTCTCAGAGGTGCCTTCCGTGGAGTGGCTCGGGGGAGAATGGGAGGTGTAACCCCAGGGCATGAAGCAAAGGGCACATGCCAGCTGTGACCGGCAACATGGTGGATATGAATGCCACAGACTCATGCCAGACACCAAGTCCGTACCTGCCCGTTGCTGATGACAACCCCCAGGCCACAGGCTCAAACACCAACGATGTCCCGCTGGAGGCTGATGGTCACTCACGGCGCACAGGGTTAGTGGCACCAGGTCAGTCCTTGCTACTGGTTGACCTCCTCTGTAACCGTGATCTGTGTTACCACCGGACTGTGATGCATCTCCCTCTCAGTCCTCCCCCTGCATACACTGGCATGGACCCTGCCATTGATTAATGATGACTCAGTTCAAGATGTGGGACATGCTGGACTGCAGTGTAGCCGGGCTGCAGCGGTGGGGTATGTCAACGAATGGGGACCCCTGGGGGCCTGTGTCACGGAGGACAGCGATGGCCTGAGGAGGCCGCCAAGGTCACGGGCATGGGTCTTGGAGCTAGCACCGGCACGTGGTGGGCCCGCTTTGACACACGACAATGTCGGCAGGTGAGCAGTGCGGCCTTGGAGCGCTGGTGCGGGCAGGCCTGGTCTGGGTATCAGTGTTCCGCTGTGCAGCAGGTGCACAGGCTCACAGGCCCCGCTGCTCACGGCATCGGCCTCGTGGCGGACTGCGAGGCGCCGTTCTGGCAGTGATGTTGGCCTTCCCGGAATGACCCACGCTCTGCGCCACGGGGTTTTTGTCCACACCCCTGTGCAGGCCTGGCGTACTCCGGGCCCAACCACTACGCTCACGCACACGGGGGGATGCAGCGAGCAACATTTCCGCGATCTGACCCACGGCCTGAGGTGACATGGTTGCGTCCACTGTTCACTACTCTCCAGTCACCAGCAGTTGGTGTCTGCATGGACATATCTGTGGTTTGCATAGCCATGTCTGTCCAGCACATCCACGCCTCACTTGTCATTGTGTACATTCCCATTCACGGGTCACTTGCATCCTTCGCACATGGCTGCATTCCGCATCTCCACATGTTCAGCTGTTGTGTGGCTGTGGTGCCGTGATATAGCTGTATTGTGTGCAGGGAAAGCCCAGGATCCCCATGGAGTTGTGTTGTCGTGTCTGGTAGGTGGGCATGTTGATTGACATGTTGTATGTGGTTTGGTCACGTGTGCATTCCCACAGTTGTGCGTTGTGTGATGGTGGCTTTGAGGTGTGTGGTGTGTTGATTTGGCACTTACCAACGAGCAGTCCAGTTCCATAGATGCCATCCTGGAAGCACTGGTTGATGATGGACTGTCGGGAGATGTAGGAATCGTGCACACTGCCTGGGTAGTTTGCGACGACATTGGTGAACATTCCCCGGTGGTCCACTATTGCCTGCACATTGATGGAATGCGTGTGCTTTCAGTTGCAGTAGTGGTGTGCAGTATCCACAGGGGGCACAAGTGGGACATGTGTGCAGTCAATGGCCCCCAACACGTGTGGGAAGCTAGCAAAGGCGTAGAAGCCTTGCTTTGTCTCCAGCTGTTCCTGCGCAGTGTGGGGGAAGTGAAGGTATTGGGGTATGAAGCTGATGATGGCATCCAGGACAGGTGTGATGAACTTTGATCGGGCTGGCTGTGAGACTCCTCCGACTCTGGCAGTTGTTGGCTGGAAGGTATCAGAGGCCAACAGGTGCAGCACAGCCAGCAGCTTTGTCTGCGGAGGGATGTTGGTTCTCCGCTGGGTTGGGACCGTCAACCTGTGGGCGATGTGGGTCATGATGCGGATGATGGTTGTCCTTTTGAGCCTGTAGTGGACGATGACTTCCTCGGGCGTTAGGTCTGTGAGACTGGTGCGTTTTCGGTAGGTCCGCTGTCTTACTCTGCGCTGCCTCTGTGGTGGTCCGGGGGGGGTGCGGGTCCGGGTCCTGGGGGTGGTGGCGGTCCTGGGGGTGGTGGCGGTGGGTGTTGTGGCCCTACTGGGGCTCCGAGCTGCATGATGAGTAGCTCCATGGCGTTGTTTGTTCTTCGGGTTTGGCTGTGTGCGGGGCTCCGTTGCCTACTGCAGGTAGTCGTCCGGCTTTACACCAGCAGAAGGCAGGTGTTAAATACCTGCTGCTACAGCGGCTTATTGCGTGGTTTTGACTCACGTCGCAAATCTGGCAGTTCATTGTGAAAGTGGTGTAGTGGTGTTTTCGTGTGTTTTTGCACGGGAACCCCTACTCTGCATCTCATTAGGGTTAGTTGGTGGTGTCCTCCCTGGGGATACGTTTTGGGGCAGTTATCGTGGGAATACTGGCGATGTCAGCAGTTTGCACCCGCTTGTGAATGGGGTGTTAAATCTATCTCCACTTTTGATGGGTTAAGGTGGGGATAAATCGGCGGTAGGTCCTTGTGAATATCCCCCTAAGTGTGATCTTCAAATAGATTGCTGCCTCAACCCTTCTATCTCATTGTTATGCAGCAGACAAAATTAAGAATATAAGGCAGGAACTGTGTGCGACTGCCAAACTTTTACAACATGCCATTCGTCTTCACTGCCATTATGCTTCTCCTAGAAAAAAATCACATCTGAGACTGTTGAACCCTTACCTAGGCCCTTAGAAGGTACTGGTTGCCCTCTGACCTTGCTCCTCCCTGACTCATCACATACCTCACTTTTGACTTAGTGCCTATCATCGTTTCCTTTTAAACCTCTCCTACCATGTCTGTGCCGCACCTCCTCTCACAAAATGTAAATTGAAATCTTTGGTATCAGGCAACTAGTGACTCATCACGAACTTGCTCATCTTGGCTAAAACATTGTAAAATAATGTGGTGGCATATCTGCAGAAATACCTTATATTAATCAATTCAACTGTGTGTCCAATATGCAAGCGGGCTTTCATCCTCGCTCTGAGAGCCTGAGTTCTGAGATGGTACCCTGTGCTTCATTGACTAGGGCAGTGGCGGTTCTTTTATATGGGCGGAGGGGCTACGCCCTCGTCCTTTTTCTGCCCCCTAGTTGTGCTTCTTACTCTACAATTAAGAGTAAAAAATTATTTCTGCAAGTAAACTGCCTCAGGCTGTCTGCTACGCAGACATTGACTTCAGGCAGCGTTCGCAAGTCAGGTTTAATGGCAGGCACAAATCATGCTCTCTGAGCATGCGTCAGCAATCCTAGATTTGCCCGGCTGACGAGCTCACAGCCCTGAGGTTCGTGACATCACCAGCTCGGCAAAGCCATTGTATTCCTTGCTGAAGGACCTCCCCCGCCAATAGAGTTAGCCCTGGGCGCTGTCTGCTTCAGCTCTGCAGAGGCCAGGGCTACACATCAATCACAGTTCATCAAGCCTCACTGTAATGTTAACCCCACCCTTCCCTGCCCTGTGACCAATCAAACAAGGGCGGGTTAAAGTGAAAAGAAAAGAAGCTGCGCCATGACTCCTTGCACCTCCGGTGAGTGAAAATTAAAACGTACATATTTATAAAGTCTTCAAAATGCATGTGCCTGTTTCATCTCTCAGCGAGCCATAAAAGTTATTAGTAGTGCTCAACTGTGTTCGTGCCCTCCTGTCAGGTATTAGTTTGTGGCTGGAATCCCGAAGTGCATGATAGCTCCGCTCAACCTTAAGGGGCCATAAACTGTAGCTAGGATTTAGTTGTCAAATTGAAAGCACGTGTGAAATCCTTTTGAAAGGCGCATGTTGTTACTTGTTAATAATTAATATGTTGTCATCAGAGGCCAATATTGGGTGCTGACGGCTGTGGTTCAGGGCAGAGTGAACAGATCTCATGACCATAGAGAGCTGGGAAAGGCAGGAGGCGGACCGGAGACTTTGTTGGTGAACTCTGTAGGCTGGGTATGCATACTGGAAACCTCCATTATTATCTTTTTATTACTGGTTGGATTTGTAAGGGGCTTGGGTGGAGTCACTGTGCATATGGGCTCTTGGGATTTTTGTAAGGCACGCGTGCGGCACCTTGTAATCCTTTCACTGGCTTATAGGCACTCGCTGTGCACAGACGGTGAGTGCTTTAAGTACTGTTGATGTACCTGCAGTGTTTTTCGTCCAAAGCATGGGGTTCACACAGAATGTTTACAGCAGGTGCGATATAACTGTGCTACGTATGAACATACTCACCCAATTGGGCCCTCTTTTACTCTGCCACATGGCAGGGTCTTTAAGTGGCTACAGCAGGGAGTATGACACTGGGGGTCACACTGCTCGGGGATTTGTAGTGGTTGGAAGATCATTGTCACGCCTGGTGTCGCGCTCCGTGCTGCAGTCAGTTGAGAGAGAAGCGAGCCAGCCATGCAGTAGACTAAATGAGTGCTGGCTGTGTAACTAGTGCTGATGTGTGTAACGGTTTGAGAGTGTGTTTTTGTGTGTAAGTCCACCTATCTCAGTGTGTATGGCTGCTGATGTGTTGTTTAACTGTGAAAAGGGCCTAAGTGAAGTGTTATTAAACACTTTCATATTGCAATTGTGAAGGTACATTCCTCCTGCTTCAAAGTAGCTCACATAGAGCACTCCAATATTTTTGAGTCAAGTTCGAGCTATATAAAAAAAACAAAAATAAGTTGTTTATCTTACTCTTGTGCATAAAGTACACGGTGTGAGTTAATCATTGATGTGCTGTCAATTACGGGCAATAGGTTAAAGACAAATTCATATATCTTTATTGTGGGACATTCATCAAGTGTAAATTGAATCACCCGACACCATATGTGACCTTCCCAGAGCTTGCATGAAAAAAGACCGCCATGTCTAGACTGCATCAGGCAGCTGACTGATGTTCCAGATCAGTACAACATGCCAGCATCGGCCAGTATTAACTCAAAACCACGACCTCCAGAGGCACAAGAGACCCTTGTATTACACCTACCAGTGCACGCCCTGGTATTACACCCACCAGTGCTCACCCTTTCATTACACTCACCAGTGCACACCCTAACGTGCACGTCCTTGCATTGCACCCACCAGTGCACCCCCTTGTATTACACCCACCAGTGTATGCCTTGTATTACACCCATCAGTGCAAGCCCTTCTATTACACCCACAAGTGCACGCCCTTGTATTACACCCACCAGTGCAAGCCCAAACAACCAAACATATGCAACGCCAAATAAACTAGAGGACAGCAGGGACATGAAAGACACATAAAGAAATATTTATGGTAATAGTTAGCATCTGTTGTGCATTTATGCTTTAAAGCACACTGATTCTTTCTTTAATTTTAATAAGCTCACTTAGTGAACTTAGCATGCCCCTAAGTTAACACTGATGCCAAAAACATGGATTGACTTGCAAACCATGAATGTTAAAAACGTCGAGGGAATGCATTTCAGCGATTTAGTTCCTCTCTTATTTTACATGCTTTACTTAATCTTGCATTCCCCACGAGTAAGCTATTTTATAATGTTGTTGTTTATCTGTATTTTTTTCTGTGCACACTTTGAAGCTTGAGCCATGCCAGGTGTTTGAGGGGCTTTGATTGAGCATGCAGGCGCTAAGGCTGAAGCTAGACAAAGTGTCTGTCAGTGGGTTGGCCTCTCTGCAGAGCACACAGAACAATGTTTGTGTATTCCATTTGCAACTGAAATTCTGTGGATATGTGTGTGAAGGGGGTACACTGATGTCAAAATATTTGCAAGGCAAAAGTAAGAGAAATTAAAGTGCTTAAATTTGAGGGAGTGCAGTGCATGTTGGGAGCGGTGAATTGAAAGAGACAGAGACGCGAGGAAGGGCATTCGGGGAAGAGTGAAAAAGGATGCTGAAGAGGAAAGAGAGGGGTTGAAGATGTGCAGATGGACAAGATATGCAGAGAAAAAGAGGATACATATCTAAAGCACACATTACTGAAGGCCAAAACTCCTTCCACAGGCCTCAATGCTATTTAATTCACACTCACTATTTCAGAATTTAAACATTTCCAATGTTAATTATTTATAAGAAATCATTGTTGTTACTCATTTATCTTAAACAGCTAACACCCAGTGACAAAGCCAATCAAACTGACAGGCTTTAGGTGTATGTCAGTTGCTGTGCCATTTATCTGGATTAAATTATATCTCAGAGAGAAACCAAAATACCGGTCTGATGGCACACTATGGGAATCACAGAAATGTATTTGGCATGTTCCTTCTTCTGCTCCTTTTTCTCCAAAGTCTATATAATTCCTGTTCCTTTTTGGTCTTTTAGCCCTCTAATATTTTTCTCCACTAATTCTTCCACCTGTTTTTTCCCCTTTTCTCTCGTGCCACTTTTTCTTTCCCTTTCTCTCGCTCCCATCTCTTTTCCATTTCTCTGTTGTTTTGACCTTCTTTCTTCTCTTTTCCCTTGTCTCTACTCCGCTCTATTTTCTTAATCCGTCATTCTTTTCCCTACCTGCATTTCTCTCATCTTCATATACCCCTCTCCCCTCTCCCCTCCCGTTTTTGTTCCTTACACCTTAGACTTCCGTTTCTCTTTCTTTTCTTCCTGTAGATAGCTTTCTCCATCTGTGTCTCTCTATCCTTCTTTTCAATAACCCCAATGCTTCCCCCTCATTCTTTTCCTTCCTGCCTCGCAGCGCTCATCTGTTGCCCTGTCTTAACTACCTTTCCTCTCCCAAGAAAGTAGTGGCATTTACATACATTACGGGACAAGAACCGTCAGACCTTTTGAAAAGGTAATGCGGGTGGGAAATGGCCCCTACACAAGACTTTACAGACTGTGATAGAAAATAGGCCCGGGCACCAAAATAAAGGTGGTCCCCGTCACTGAATTAGGTAGCTAAGAAAATGCCCCACCTTTTCAAATTGGGGCAGTTTTTAACTTATGACAAGCAGTGTAGTGTAGGTGTTTTGCAAGGTATAGTGGACTGCATGCATTGGTGCTTGCTGCAGGCATTGTTTGATACCAGAGAAATCAACATTAAAAAATGGGTCACCAGACTCTAAAGCAGGCCCACAAAAAGCCGAAAAGATGGTCCACACACTGACCTGAAATACCAGCTCTTCTGGCACTACCTGATTACCATACACTGTATAGACCTGCTACTGCCCTGGGTTGTGGTAATGAGAGAGAGGGTACTGAGCCCCATGCATGGCATTTTTATTTCCAATTCCGTAGGTGGGGTACTGCCACCTCCCCTCTCCACTCAGTGTAGTTGGAATTCCACAACAATAGCCCGACACACGGAAGGCTCCATGGATGCACAGCTCTTCGGCCCTTAATTGTAAATATTCTGGCCTGTTTCCTTGTCTTCACAAGCAGCACCCCTGATGAGGCGGCAAGAGGTGCACAAACAGCGCCCTGACACCGGCAGATAGACCCGCTGCTCTTGCACCTTAATGTGCGTGCTTCTTGCACGCCACTCACATGATTTCATGTGCATTGCAGGACTGTCAGGCAGGCACGTGGCTGGTCCGGAATGGTAAAGAAAGGAATAGTTGGACAAAGATCAGCAGCGGATGCACAGGCCTGGGCCCCCAACCCCAGAGGGGGGCACCTCATTCCCTCACCTGCAGTTTGCACGAACAGCCTCCAGCCACCCACTTGGACCAACTGCAACATCGCTGACAAAAATACGCCATTCGCCACAAAGAGGGTTATGTGGCAACCTTGGAAACGGGTGTAGTGGACTGCATGGTGGAGGTAGTACCGGTACTGGGCCAACTTCACCTTCACTCGATCCAGAATATCTCCACACACTTGTTCGGGATGCGCTGCTAACTGTACAACTGTACAACTATATACACCAAGAAAGAGGTGCCGTCTCAAGTTTGCAGCTTCAATACGAGCACCATGGCTGAGTGATTAGAGAGGTAGTAGGCCATGTTAGTAGAAAAAGCAGACGTGCTTTCCGTATCACTATTGCCTTCAGGAAATGCAGCTCGCACTTTCGGCACCACTAATGACAGGTGGCTGGAGTGGGGTACCAGTGGCATCAGCAGAGGGGAGCGGCAGATAAGATGTGTGTGCAGAGTCCACAGGGCTGCACTGGCCTCGGCTCTCATGTGAGCCTTGATGACTTCATCAACCAATACAGTAAAGAGGCAGAGATGTGTTACAGGTAGAAAACACTTAGAGGTCCTGTTTCCATTGGTTGTATGTGCTTGGCTTGGGGGTCATTTTGCAAGCAGAACAGTTAGAGGATTGGGCACATTTTTGATATGTTTCTAATGTTTTCTTCACACTTGTGCTTTAAAATGCTATATTTGGATCCTGTTTTTGCAACAATTTGTAGTAAATATGTGGTGTAAAAGCCACCATTTAAATCCATTTTTTGCAAAATTTTCTTGCGGGGGGAGAACCCCCCCGCACCCTCCTTTTTCAGTTCGGGCTCGCTCGCTTCGCTCGCTCGCACGTTGCACTAGGGTACAATTATTCGCCCCACCACTTTAAAAATCCACCAGCCGCCACTGGCACTGGCTGATTCTCCGTAATGCTTATCCTCTCTGCAGCACCTGAGACCGTGAATCCTCCTATGCTTTTAGGGATTCTATTCACAGTGATCTACGTGTAGTAAAACGCCATTATTTGGTTTACATCACCAAGAGTCTCTTTGGGTCCTTATCTCTCAGCAGGCACCCCTCCTTGTGACACCCCACAGGGATCAGCATTATTATCATCTCTTTTTAATGCATACTTTGAGTCGCTAGAGGACATCTTTAGAAGTACCTCGGTTAGAGTACAGTTGTATTTAAATGACATCCAACTCTACATTAAATTACATAACACCATCCTGGTGGTCTCTGAGTAACAACAGATGCTAGGAAAAACTGAAGACTGGAAGCAGAATAACTATCGTTAGCTTAACAGCAATAAAACAAGGATAAATTATCTTTGGAACTAATGGAAAATGGGTCTTCACTCCCGAAACCTAGGCTGCTCAGTCAAGCAGTGTCCACCCCCATAAAGGTCAAGAAACCTGTCACTGCTAGAGATTCGTTCGTGCAATTGCCACGTGCTTTGTTGATATTTCCTGGGACTTGTCCTTCTCAACTTCTCGAAGGTATCGATTGCTTCTTCTTGTGAATTGCCTCAGAAACTGTTCAGTCTCTGCAAGGAAATCTGAAACACCCAGACAGTTGATTAAATTCAACTGTTGCTAGGACTCAGCAATTCCATCTAGAAATGTTTTCTCCTATTCGGCAATGTCTAACTGGTTCAGTGTCACAGCTATACAGACAACATATTCATGTATGTGCAAATCACCAATAGTTAAGTGTTCTTTGAGACATTAATCCATGTTTACTTGTAATCCGGAAATGGACGAAAGGTAAAAGAGTTTAATTTAATAATCCAAAAACATTGGTCATTCTTTCAGCAGTTGAAAAAAAATTGATTTTGGTTTGAGTACTCCCACCTTTAAATGAAATAAAGCTTCCACATTACTTCCATATTCACAAATATTTCATTTACCTTTATTGGCAATATGATTTTTCATGGGAAATTTGCCAGCGTCTCATTTCTTTTATTATTTTCTCGGCTGAAAGGGGTCCCGTCTCTTCCCATACCCCAAAAAACCAGTGGTAGAGGCAGCAATACATTCTAGGGCCATGTAAGACCGCTAGACCCCAGGTTCACCAGAATGCTAGTGGACATTGGTCTAAAATAGTTTAATCACATCAAGGAGGCTAGGGTGTGCATACATTGGCTTCTTGTGCCAAAATAAGAAAGGACAAGCACTCTGTATGAATCCCTTCCCAACTTGGTTCATATTAAACTACTTAATACAGTGCCATGTTACATCCTTGAACACATTCTTCCTTCATCTTCATAACACTTGGGGTAAATTTGTCTAATTAACTCATTAAACCAAAAGCTAGAAATTTGTTTTTTTACTAAAAGGTGGACAATTGTTGGAAATGCCCCGCAATGCATGTCAAATATGATTATCTCTTGTGTACAAATGATAGGTTGCAAAGCAGCCAGCATTTTCGCACTCTGACTGCTTTGTGGCATAGCCTTAATTCTATGCTGCAATGGATGTATTAGTCCATGGCTGAGCAACATTTGGTAGGATTTTCAGAATCCTCACCTGCTAATTTTAATGAGAAAGAATGGGGAATGGCTGACAGTCTCATTGAGAGTGATCTCTGTCAAAAACCTGGGTTGCAGCTTGAATTGTCACTGCCCTGGATTCACAGATATGGGCATTTGGATTGGGAAACCACTGCTGCACCTCTTCTGATGGCAATTGAACCACAGCACCCCATTCACACACATCTGCAATGCAGTAGATCATGCTGAAAGGCCAGGGTGTAAATTAATTACAGTGGTTGCATGCTCAACGATGTATGCTGAGGAGGTCATGCTGGAAGTGCCCGGGGACTGGGGGTGGTGGGGTGACAATGGCACTTCAGGCTGTAACCCTTAGGTTTTTCTGCCAGGCTTTGGTAGCCTCTTGTGTTGGGGGGATAGAGTGGAGCGTAGAAGTGCTGCAGTGAGGAGATATGGATGATACCTGGTCGGTGGGCAGTGAGCAGCCTGATGTGCAGTGATGGAGTGGGGGAGGTGCATGAGGGTTTAGGACTCTGTCACTCTGCACAACAAGGCCTAGACACCGCCGTGGGAGTTTGAGGTACTCAGTAAGACCCTCGTAAGTGCTCACATAGCATTTTGAATGCTAAAAGTAGATGGGGGTTTGAGCAACCTAGATGGAAGATATGAAGGGGCCCTGACTGTCTATACAAACCTTCAGGAAACTGTAACTCTGGAAACGGTTGATGATATTTTGCAACTTATTGGAGGAAGTGAAGACTCTCCTTATCTTCAGTAAAGGATTTTAGGCCATGGGGTGAGGGCTCCTAGTGACTGTTCCTCACAAGGAGCAATGGTTGCCACCAATGGACTCTGGTGCCTTCTTCTGTGAGGAAGGAGCCTTATCTTGGGAGCTATTGAATGGTACCTGTGGGATCAGTTTTAGCCGGGCCCTAAAACCTCACAAATTTTCCATTCCAAATAGAACTCTAGCTTCTGATAAAGAGTACTGCTTGGCTGTCTTGACGTGCCCAGTAACCTTCATGGTAATGTCCCATGGCTGATGCGGAATGAACAGCAATGGCCTCCATTAGAAACAGAAGGAAACCCTCTATTAGGGAAATTCTATCATCTAAAGTGGCAAAGAAGGACCATTAGCCTCGCAAGTCAGCTATGAAATACCAGTAGCCTAGTAGATAGAACACAGCCCCGAATTTCTTAGATATTGCACCAGATTTATAATAGCATTTCAGCAAACAAATTAAATCTGAAGTGAGCAGCATCAGGATGGATGTCAGGGCCTGGTTCAAGGCACTGAAAGGTGACTTGGCTTCTCTGGTGGCAAATGTTTATGACACTGATAGAACAGTTGACAAGAGATTGGAAGAACAAAATTAAATGTGGGGAATGGTCCAGATGCTGCAGAAGAACAGAAAACTCCAGTGTAACCAGGGGGACCTTGAAAATAGGTCTCAGAGAAATTACATATTGTGAGAGGTAATCCCAACGGAGCGGAGTGGCATGGAATTGTAGTATATGTGCATGACATCCGGTACTTTGTTAGAGACAGATCAGAAGATGTTCTGCTGTAGTATAGATCGTACTCACACGGTAGGTCTTGGTGGGCCAGGAGGGAACAACCTCCAGAAATGTTAACATGGGCCCGTTTATGAGCATAAGGAGGACTTTATTGCTTTGGCTTGGGAGAGGAGAGCTTGACATGTCATGGGACTAAGGTGCAACTGTTTCAGAAGAGGTCTCGAAATATGGAGATAACAGATGCACTAACCTGTTGTTTACAAGCCCAGCAGGAACAATATTCTGATGTACTTGCTGCCTGTGCCCAACTGCGTTCTCCAGAGTGAGAGGTGTCACACTCAGCTCTCAAGAGAGATCCGAGGGGGAAGGGAAGGAACAAGGGAAGAGAGACTTCATGCTGCTAAACAGCTACTCCTGTCACTGTCAGGCTCCGGCGCTCTATATACCTGGCCTCTAGTTGGTAGATGTGTTTCTTAGTCAGCATTGCCTCGGCTGTTGAGTAAAACAATACTTTGATTTATCAACCATCACTTGCAATGGTGTCAACAGTATTCCCACAATATATTCACAATTCAAGAGTCCACTTTTCTCGATTATGCTCTCTTTACTTTGTAAATTCTTTTACTGGGCTCAAGACTTGTCTCTGATAATCTTGTAGCTGTTTGCTATCTTGTGTCTTCACACGAATTACACTCTGATAGTTCTAAAGTTGAAATCACTCAAAGTCACAAGTCCGTGAACTATCACAATTCTGATCTTTTGTCGAATCAGTTCTTTCTCTTTTAGCTTAAACAGATGTTACAGCAAGCGCTTGCTTTATGTCTGTATCTTACGCGCACACTTTTACTGGAAGCGTCTTTACTTATCTCTTTGTTTCTTTATTGTTGTTTACAGGTTTCCTTCTGGTCCGGATTGATGAGAAGAACCGCTGCAGCAATGTACAGGAGCTGTGGAGAGTCCCTCGAGGATGACAACGGGTTGCAGCTAAGCTTTCCATCGGGCATGCTGAACAGGCGATTCCTTCCTGGAAGCTCTGATTGCCGAGCAAGACATGACGGGACATGACCTTTTAACACCCTTGGAGTTAAAATGGCCAGCAAGATTCTCCTGATCTCGCACAGTCTTTCAGGAATGCTCCAGACTAACACTGACAATACTTGAACAGTCAATAGTGCATGATGTTAAGATTGTGTGGAGGCATAAACACAATAGGCCTCAACAACGAATAGTAACAATGCTGAACCCAGTAACATTCATGACACTATTGGCACTCCATATGGGTCAGTCTCTACAATGATCTGCTGCATCCCCAGGTCAAAGATGATTACTTTAGAAGCCATCCTGGAGTCATTGGAAGATCATCCAACTACCTTAGAAGTAATTTTCACATCAGACATCACCAACCTCCTGAAGTCATCTGACGCGGCGGATAGAAAAGCATTTTGCCAGCATACAAATGTTGATTCACCAGTGGCATGACCACAGGGGAAATTATGATGATCTAGCTGTCCTGTTGTAACAATCGCTGTGTTCCGACCACCGCGGTCGTGTGAAACGAACATAAAAAAAGGTCCACATCAAAGTCTGAATGGAAAAATAGAACAGATGGTCATTCCTCAGGTGGACACCGTTAAAACAAACCCCTTCCCTGACCAGCATTCTTTGCAAAAAGCCAGCATTGAAGGAGCACACAACACACAGCATTGAAGGCCCACTTGTTAGAAGAGGAGAATATTTCACACTGCACACCACACACCCGCCTATCTCCACACACTAACACTTTTCACCCACACACCTGACACACCTTTCACACCTCCACTACCACATTACTCTTTGCACTAGTTCTCATTTTGCACACTACTCACCATGGCACAAAAAAATATGCCAAAATTCACTGACAAGGAGTTGTCAGTGATGGTAGATGAGATAATTAGAGTAGAACCACATTTGTATGGAGCCATGGTCCAACAGACACCACTTGTCAGGAACAATCATATGTGGGAAAGAATAGTCAACAAAGTCAATGCAGTAGGTACCACCCTGCGCACACTGCGTGACATTAAGAAGAGGTGGCATGACCTCAAGGCCCGTGGAAATACCGGACCACCACGAACCATGAGGCAGCTCAGCGGACTGGCGGGGGTCCTTCCATTCCCCCACTAACACTTACAGAATGGGAGGAGGAGATGCTTGCCATCCTGCATCCAGAGAGTCTCACCGGAATAGCTGGGGGAGTGGAGACTGGTAAGTACAACTAAAAGTTTCCCATCACACTGTCATGTACTGTCTTGCACAACCATTGAGCTACAATTTAAATACCAAAACCCACTTATGTAGAATGCACTCTTTCTACCACATGTATAACATGGCTGCCATTTCCTTCTTCTGCTTCACCTTAAAGGTAGCTAGGCATCTTTCCATGGTGGTGTGTGAGGGCAGGCAGCCAGCACCACAACTCCCACCAGGCCCATTTGCCTCACACCTGAACAGGATGGAACACTCCACCCACCCCAGAGCCATGTGTCAGCCATCTCACTCCTCAGATTCACCTTACAGGTAGGTGGCCATGTTACTAGGGTGGGGAGTGTGGGGATAGGAGAACACCACTACAACTCCCAGCAGGCCCTCTTGACTCTCAAACAGCTTGAAACACTCCTCCCACCCCAGAGCCATGTGACAGCTATCTCACTCCTCAGATTCACCTTACAGGTAGGCAGACATCTTAATCTCTCTTGCCTCAACCCTGAACAGCATGGAACACTCCCCCTGAGCCATCTGGCAGCCATCTCACTCTTCTGATTCACCTTACATGTAGGTGGCCATCTTACTAGGGTGGGGAGTGTGGGGACAGGAGAACTCCACTACAACTCTCAGCAGGCCCTCTTGACTCCCACACAGCATGAAACACGCCCCCCACCCCAGAGCCATGTGGCAACCATCTCACTCCTCAGATTCACCTTACAGGTAGGCAGACATCTTCATCTCTCTTGCATCACCCTTGAACAGGATTGAACAATCCGCTCACCATATTTCTCACCTGTTAGCCAAGTCTACAATGCTCCATTTGTCACATCAACTGTGCACACAGCTATGCTCACGTACATGTAACAGAACTCACACTTCCAATCACAAAGACCGATGTAAAGAAATGCAGAAAGCAATTACGACATGTGCACAATGCTATGTGTAAGTCAAATTTTTGTGAAGCATGAAGGCTGACATGGCCACAATACATGCATGGACACTCATTCAAATACCACAGCCCACATGCTGTCAATTCAAAATTACCAACACAAAATCAAAAATTCCCGCATATGTGAAACATGGTTTTGAAAAATCAACAATATACATGCCTAAACTCAAGTGGATGAGCACTAAGTTGTTAACTGATCACATGTCCTTGAAAACAGCCAATCCCAACATGTCAAATGTTTCCCATCTCCATGTCACCTCGAAAACAAGTAATGGATGTACCTCTAGTTCATGTCATACTGATGAAAAGCTATTAAAAACTACTAGTATGTTCAATGCAAAAACTTTGGTCTTCTCCTCTAGTACATCAATTACTGTGTCAGCAATGTTGTTGAATGTACTCTACCTCCTGACAATTTAACCTTTGTACAACAGGTGGATCGCTATCATCAGCTGGCACAATCACCAACAACCAGCAGAGCCAGTCTCCACACCTGGAACATGAACTCTCTGATACTGATTCTCCCCAAATCTCATACATGGATGACCGACCTGGCCCTTCTGGCCTGCCAGGGTGTACTCAGTCAGAGGGCCTCCCTGCCCCCACCACATCACAACTCCCACCACAGCTGCAACAACAACGCAGAGCCCTGCACCAACTACATGTGGAGCAAACACCACCACCACCACCACTGCTGGCTGCACCACTGTCCCTGTTGCAGAGTTAAGAAACACCACCACCCGCACCGAGCAAGCTGGGGAGAGTGTACAGGTTCAGCCAAGGCCACATGTACGGGTGTGCAGGGCAGGTGGGAGGGCAGCTGGGGGCCAATCATAGGAGGCCACTGAGACTGCAGCCCTGGCCTCCATCGCCAGAGTCCTTGGGGCATATGAGCAGAACCAGGGACATATGGGCAAGGTTGTAGAGAAACTGCAGGAGATCCGGCTGCTGCTGAGATCCATGGACACCCGTTTCGGACAAATAGTTGATCTCATGGGACAACACACGTGTCCACAATGGAACATGCAGTAGGGCAGTTTTACATTTCAACATCACACTTACAAGTATGTGTATGCAACGTCATGCACTGTCCAATCCCAGAGTACTCAGACTGATGTTACATTAGTGCATCCACAGACATGTGAAGTAGGGCTCAACAAGTTTCAGCCAGAGAAACAGCAAAAGAAACAGGGGCCAAAAGTCTAAATCTGCACTGGTACACTCCAAAACGATTTGTCAGCCACTCTTGGCTGTCCTTTGACATGTGTAACTGTTTACACATACTTTACGTCGTATATAATACTGAAACACATGGATAGCTACATCCAAATTTGCACGCAGAAACGTATAAACCTAGGTGAACAGTAACAAAACTGCATTGTCACAACTGACACAATGTGGTGAAGAACGGATCACTGACAGAATATCGACAACAAAAATGTTGAGGTACAAAAATATTGGGACAAAAATATAGTTGTCCAGAATATCGAAGTCCTATCTACATCATGGTAAGTACAAAAATATCGCAAAAAAATATTGCTGTCAAAAATATTGTTGCAAAAAATATCGTTTTTTAAAAATGCTTACAGTAAGAAAAGTGTTGGATAGCGGAGGGGAATAATTTACTATTCCCACTCCAGCAAGTACAACGGTAGGGAAAGTGTTGGATAGCGTAGGGGAATAATTTACTATTCCCACTTCAGGGAGTGCAACATTAAGGAAAGTGTTGGATAGCGTAGGGGTAAATATTACTATTCCCACTCCAGAGATAGCAACAGTAGGGAAAGTGTTGGATAGCATAGGGGTAAAAATTACTATTCCCACTCCAGAGAGTGCAACAGTAGGGAAAGTGTTGGATAGCGGAGTGGATAAAATTACTATTCCCACTCCAGCGAGTGCAACAGTAGGGAAAGTGTTGGATAGCAGAGGGGAATAATTTACTCTTCCCACTCCAGCAAGTACAACAGTAGGGAAAGTGTTGGATAGCGGAGGGGAATAATTTACTATTCCCACTCCAGCAGGTAGAACTGTAGGGAAAGTGTTGGATAGCGGAGTGGAATAATTTACTATTCCCACTCCAAAGAGTGCAACAGTAGGGAAAGTGTTGGATAGCGGAGGGGTAACAATTACTATTCCCACTCCAGCCAGTGCAACAGTAGGGAAAGTTTGGTATAGCGGAGGGGAAACATTTACTATTCCCACTCCAGATAGTGCAACAGTAGGGAAAGTGTTGGATAGCAGAGGGTATAAAATTTACTATTCCCACTCCAGAGAGTGCAACAGTAGGGAAAGTGTCGGATAGCATAGGGGTAAAAATTACTATTCCCACTCCAGAGAGTGCAACAGTAGGGAAAGTGTTGGATAGAGGAGTGGATAAAATTACTATTCCCACTCCAGCAGGTAGAACTGTAGGGAAAGTGTTGGATAGCGGAGTGGAATAATTTACTATTCCCACTCCAAAGAGTGCAACAGTAGGGAAAGTGTTGGATAGCGGAGGGGTAACAATTACTATTCCCACTCCAGCGAGTGCAACAGTAGGGAAAGTTTTGGATAGCGGAGGTGAATAATTTACTATTCCCACTCCAGCGAGTGCAACAGTAGGGAACGTTTTGTATAGCGGAGGGGAAAAATTTACTATTCCCACTCCAGATAGTGCAACAGTAGGGAAAGTGTTGGATAGCATAGGGGTAAAAATTACTATTCCCACTCCAGAGAGTGCAACAGTAGGGAAAGTGTTGGATAGAGGAGTGGATAAAATTACTATTCCCACTCCAGCAGGTAGAACTGTAGGGAAAGTGTTGGATAGCGGAGTGGAATAATTTACTATTCCCACTCCAGCGAGTGCAACAGTAGGGAAAGTGTTGGATAGCGGAGGGGTAACAATTACTATTCCCACTCCAGCGAGTGCAACAGTAGGGAAAGTTTTGGATAGCGGAGGTGAATAATTTACTATTCCCACTCCAGATAGTGCAACAGTAGGGAAAGTGTTGGATAGCAGAGGGTATAAAATGTACTATTCCCACTCCAGAGAATGCAACAGTAGGGAAAGTGTTGGATAGCGGAGGGGTAAAAATTACTATTCCCACTACAGAGAGTGCAACAGTAGAGAAAGTGTTGGATAGCAGAGTGGATAAATTTACTATTCCCACTCCAGCAAATGCTAGAGTAGGGAAAGTGTTGGTAGCAAAGGGGAATAATTTACTATTCCCACTCCAGGGAGTGCAACAGTAAGGAAAGTGTAGGATAGCGGAGGGGAATAATTTACTATTCCCACTCCAAGGATTGCAACAGTAGAGAAAGTGTTGGATAGCGGAAGGGTAACAATTACTATTCCCACTCAAGCGAGTGCAACAGTAGGGAAAGTTCTGGCTATCGAAGGGGAATAATTTACTATTCCCACTCCAGTGAGTGCAACAGTAGTAAAAGTGTTGGATAGCGGAGGGGATACAATTACTATTCCCACTCCAGCAAGTGCAACAGTAGGGAAAGTGTTGGATAGCGTAGGGGTAAAAATTACTATTCCCACTCCAGCAATAGCAACAGTAGGGAAAGTGTTGGATAGTGCAGAGGAATAATTTACTATTCCCACTCCAGCAAATGCAACAGTAGGGAAAGTGTTGGATTGCATAGGTGAATAATTTACTATTCCCACTCAAGCAAAATAATTAAAATTAATTATCAAACAATTAATTAATTAAAATACATTTAACTCTCACCAAATTCCCCTATAAATGACACCACCAATATTGTAAAACATAACACTATTAACATAATTAATTAATAATTAATTTAACTAATTAATTAAAATTAACAAGCAATTTAAAAGCAATCAATAATAAATTAATTCACACTATTAACACTATAAACAACTTAAAATAAATATTACAATAAAAAATGTAATAAAATATATTATAATTAAATTACTTCCCAGCCTACTTCCCTATCAACCCACAACCCACTCTTAAAAAAAATAACACGAATAACATTATTAATAATTAATTAATAAGTATTAATAACCAATTAATAAATAATTAACAATAAATTATTTATCACAATTAACAGTATAAAATTGTAAATACATAAATATCAAACAATTAAAAATATAAATTAATTAATAATTATTACATTACTTCCCACCCTACTCCCCAATAAACCCACAACCCGCTCCTAAAAAAATAACGCAATTAAGATATTTACCAATTAATTATTAATAATTATCAACCAATTAATAACTAATTAATAACAAATTAATTACCACAATTAACAATATAAAATATTAAATACATAGATATTAATTAATTAAAAATATTAATTAATTAATTATAATTAAATTACTTCCCACCCTATTCCCCTATAAACCCACAACCTGCTCCTAAAAAATTACACAATTAAGATATTTACCAAATAATTATTAATAATTAACAACCAATTAATTACTAATTAATAATTAATTAATTACCGTAATTAATATTAAATATTAAATACATAAATATTAATTAATCAACTTTATTTATGAATTAATTATAATTAAATTACTTCCCACCCAATTCCCCTATAAACCCACAACCCGCTACGGAACAAAAACGCAAAAATTAATTAAAATAAATTAATAACATAAAAATTATTATTACATTTATTATAATTAAATTACTTTCCACCCTATTCCCCTATAAACCCACAACCTGCTACGGAACTAAAACGCAAAATTTACTTTAAAAAAATGATTAACTTCTAAAAATTTAACACATATATTAAAAAACAAATGCAATACTTACACAAAAAAATAGAACACATACATATAAAATACACACTAAAATACATAACACTAAATAAAACAACGATATTTTTAGCAACAATATTTTTGCTAACGATATTAGTTACTTCGATATTACTTACCTTCAACTAGATATTCTGACTGTCGATATTTTTGTAGTCTGAGATTTTGGACTCGATATTACTGCTACTCGATATTTCCAACTCGATATTATGTCTGTTCACCGTGAAGAACACTATGGAACACATAGGATATGCACCAACCCTTGACAAATTGCTAGTTGCGCATTACACATCCATCCCATCACAGTGCCTGTTGCCTGCAAGCCAGAGTTTCAATCACAAAGTCTGTGTCTGACATTGAGTAGTCAAATGATGTCACCACACCAACAATACACTACTGTTCAACACTGTACAACATTCATAACAGACAACACTTACCAACAGCATCAACATAGACATCAGGTAAGTGGAAATACAAAGACAGTGATGCACAAAGTACCCCACATTAGTGTGCCCCCACAGGCAGCATCCCAACACATCATCAATGCTTCTGGCCCAACAGCTAAGCAAACTGTCACTGTCGTACAATCTCAATGCATACTTACACTCAAGGGAAGTAAGTAAGTAAGTTTATTGTATATAGTTAATTAAAACTGATACAAAATTTACAATTAAAAAGAGCATGAAAATGACTCATGTGTGACTAAGACAAGGAATTAAAACCAGATAAAAAAACATTTGATGATTAAAAAACAATTATTGTGCAAATTGCCAGGCCCAGTTTAGACAAAGTTCATGAGTCCTTGGGTTTGACCCTCTTGCTCCTTTGCTTGATTTGTTCTTCAGCCGCTTTGCGCAAAGGTTTGTAACAGTTCATTAATCGTATGTGCTTTTCCCACTGAGCAGCGAAGTTGTAACATTTGCCTGTGGTGTAACCACCGTTACCCAGCTTCTCGTCTATCAGTGCTAAGAATTTTACTAGCTTACAATTCATCTGTGGGTCATCTGAGTTAAAGCAGGATATCACAGCTTGACTCCGTGTTCAGATCCCTTGCAGATTAAAATGAAACTTGAGCAGACACGATCTTTCTCTTCTTAGGCTGGGGCAGGTGCATATCAAGTGAGCCATGTCCTCGACACCGTTACTACACAAGCGGCAATTTGGAGACTTTTGACCCCGCAGCCATGGTGGTAAATGCTGAGCAGCTGGCAATTTTCCTAATCGATGTTTCAGGAAATTCTCCTTGATGGTCCTGGAGGACCCTGCACTGAAATATGGTTGT
Source organism: Calotriton arnoldi (assembly GCA_963921515.1). Classification (NCBI taxonomy): domain Eukaryota; kingdom Metazoa; phylum Chordata; class Amphibia; order Caudata; family Salamandridae; genus Calotriton; species Calotriton arnoldi. The sequence continues at coordinate 242,597 of CAWUFW010009655.1, read as the reverse complement.
GGCCTTAGTTATACATAGCCGTTTTTTGTCATCCAAGCGTGTTTTCTCTGCGCGAAGGTAACTTTGTCTTCTACAAGCGACATACTCCTTATCGTCTTCCCCACAATTTTCTTCAAGACCGCATGTGTGGTTGGAATTTCCCAGACCTGACTGAGGCCGGTGTTCTATAGGCACTGATATAAGTGTTTGCTTGCCGGAAGGGAAGTCGTTGTTGATGAGCTGTTGACGCAGGTCAAGACCTTCCTCCTCACCACTATCATCTTCACTGGGCATGTAAGGATTCTCTGCCGGGGATCCTGCTAGTCCTCTTCATCCAGAATCAGGGGGATCTCCTTGCGCAAGGCAAGGTTGTGGAACATGCAGCATGCAACTGTGATCTGACACACCTTCTGTGGTGAGTAGAGGAGTGCACCACCGGTCTTGTCCAAACACCTGAATCTTGCCTTCAGGAGACCAAAACCCGCTCCACTACCTGACGTGTCCTCCCATGTGCATCACTGAAGCGGACCTCCCTTGGCGCCCTTGGATTTCTTATTGGGGTCAGCAACCAAAGCCAGTTGGGATATTCTGAGTCACCTAGTTGTGAGACACACAGAGACGCATAATCTGATTGAAGTATTTGAGGAGGACGAGGCCAGCATATCACACATGCAAGCAAAATATTGACACCTCTCACTCACCAACAAGCCACGCCCTCTCTGGGTGAAGATTTGACATCAACTGTGGTATGAATCTATTCCCCATTATATATGAGTCATTCGCATAGCCTGGAAATTTGGCACAGACATGGGAAATGGTCAAATCTGCTAGGCATACCACTTGCACGTTAATTGAATGGAAATGTTTTCTGTTCCTGTAGATATATTCACATACCTGAGGTGGAACAAGGCCCATGTGTGTGCCATTGATGGCTCCTTGCTCACTTTGCCACTGGATTCAAGCTAGCCTGGGTGATGAGAGGTTTTACCCCGAAACCGGTCCCAGGATGCTTGTTTCCGGTTCAGGGAAGACCTGGCTTGGCAGTTCGGGCTGGACTGTTCCCATGAGGCACAGGGTCAAGACTGATTTGCATATAGCTGGGTCTGAACTGAGGTGGCAAAGTGAGCTAAAGAACGATGATGGATTCAACCCAGATCTGTGACTGGGGGTGAGTGTCTGAAAAGTTTCAGCGCTCCGTCCAACATCTCCTTGTGTTTAATAATTTAACTAAGCAAGACGGTGAGGGTAAAACCCGTGTGCACTGAAGGTAAATCACCCAAAAGTATCTTCCTAGTAGTTAATCCACAACGCTCAACTTCTCATGGCCCACCGTCCCAGGCACCATTAACACAAAATTGTACAATAAGGAAGGAGCGTTCAATATATATACAATTAATCTGGGAATTCTAATTTTCCCTTTTTCCACAGTTCAATACAGTCGTCCCAACAGAAAAATCCTCGTAAGGTATGCTTCTTGTATAATGTTCTTTATTTCACATCAAATCAATGTAATCCAACTTGAATATAGTTATTGTAAAACACAGCCAACGAGTTTCGTCCCCCTCAGGGACATCATCAGGGCTGTAAAGCAAAAAAATTGTTTGTAACATAAGAATTTCATTTTTGCACAAATTTTCCAAAAACAACATACAATATAACCCAAATGACAAGATGGCACCATCCCACCAATAGTATTCATATTCTGCCTATTTAACAATCTATATACATATACCCAGAACAATTGATCAGTGAACGTCAAATGATCCCTACAAAAGGAGTGCAACATTATAAAATGATATTCATAAATCGCAGGTCTGACATATTACACTAACTGATAATAACGGCCCCCTACTCTCTTAATTAATGGTTTAAATAATTTCATTGCAAAATCACTCTATTCAGCTCACCTTTTTCATCTATTCATCCAAATTATGTACTCCAAAAATCAAACTCGTTCATCAATCCATATAACTTCCCAGAAGAGAAATTCTTTTTCTTCTTCTTCTTATTCTCCTGGATCCCTTTGAATATCTAAATCTAAATCTAAAATACCAAAATATATATAGGTTATCCTCACAACACCAGTAATTACATCATCCCTAATCACCACCCTCAGTTCAAATATTCCCCTCTATCTCATTCCATACCTTCAAAATCAAATTGGTTTCATTCCAAAGCGTCCTCCATCCGGCCCGATAAATCCGGAATGAATTCCACAACCCGTACGCCATCCAGTTTTAAAGTATCCACTGACCAATCAGGCGCATTTAAGCAACCACCAATCATATTGCACCTAACTTCAATCATAGGTGTTCTCTTTCTGGTCCACCGGTGACATCAGCGTCACAAATTGACCAATCAAATTCAAGCTCTTCAAGTCACTATTCAAACTAGTCCTCTACGTACCAGCCTCCTGTTTCTGTATCCACCAATCATACAGCACCTGTCTTTAATCGCTGGTGTTCCCTCTCTGGTCCACCGATGACATCAACATCATAAATTGCCCAATCAGGTGTGAGTTTGACAAATAAACATTTGCTTCAGTCCCCCATGTTCCGGCCTACTATTTCAGCAACCACCAATCATAAAACACCTATCCTGAATCGACGGGTGTTCTCTATCTAGTCCGGTGACATCAGCAACTCAAATTACCCAATCAGCTGGGAGTTTAGCCAATAAATATTTACACTAGTCTCCCATATACCGACCTCCTATTTCTGTAACCAGGTGACATCAGCGTAACGAATTGTCCAATGAAATGTGAGTTTTTCAAGTAACCATCTCACTACAGTCAAATGTTCACTTAATTTACGCGCAGCCATCCTGCTTCATTGTCTCCAATAATTTTCTTGATTCGCCCAATACTTTTAAATATCTAACCTGCAAAATTAGAAATGCAAAATTAACCCAACAGAGATTCTCTCTTATTCCTACCACACATTCAGCTGTAAAACCTACCATTCCCAGCTTGTCCTACGACTATTTTTCTAGAAGGAAAAAACACTAACCCTACTGACCTTGACTTCTGACCCCTAAAATGGAATCAATCTAAAAAATAATGCAATTCAGAATCGGTATTTAAACCCAAGGAAACAGATCTGCATTTACTGATCCATCTGGCTTCAGCCTGTCGAATCTTAAGTTCCCAGTCACCTCCTCTAATCCCTTGTACAATTCTCTGAATCCCATGGAACCTAAAGTCTTGTTGTGCATTATGTTGCTCCTTCATATGCACATACAAGGGTGATCTCATATCCTGATTGATAATCGAACGTCTATGTTCCTGAATCCTTACTTTCAAATTCCTTTTGGTGCTGCCTATATAAATTCGATTGCAGGCACAAATGATAATATAAACCACACCAATGCTATTACAATTAATGAATTCCTTAATGAGATAACGTTTCTGGGTGTTATACCTAAAATCTTTTATCTTATTCATACTCAAAGCACAAACATTGCAAGAGCCACAAGCGTAAAAGCCTTTAGGCGACAGTGGTAACCAATTCAAATCACCTCTGCCCGTGGGTTGAATATAGTTCCTTGTAACCATTTCCTTGATGGTTGGACACCTTCTTTAAATTACCACTGGCTTATCTCCTACCAAATCAAACAAACCTGGTACTCCCTTTAATAAATTCCAATTCCTGCCCAAAACCTTAGCAATCCTATCCTTCTGTACACAGTGAGTAGTGATCAAAGCCATGCGTTCCTGGGACTCTTTTTTCACCTTCTGCACCAAAGTGGATTCCCTATTGATTTTTGTCACTCTTCCTCTGGCAATCCCCAGATCTCTCCTCTTATATCCCCTGTTTGTTACCCCGAAACCGGTCCCAGGATGCTTGTTTCCGGTTCAGGGAAGACCTGTATTGGCAGTTTGAGCTGGACTGTTCCCATGAGGCACAGGGTCAAGACTGATTTGCATATTGCTGGGTCTGAACTGAGGTGGCGAAGTGAGCTAAAGAACGATGATGGATTCAACCCAGATCTGTGACTGGGGGTGAGTCTCTGAAAAGTTTCAGCGCTCCGTCCATCATCTCCTTGTGTTTGCATTGATGGATCCTACAACATTTGGGATGTGAAGCAGGTCATAAAATTCACCCTTCACAGTTGCCAGATCTTCTCTCCTTGGAAAATATATATAACTGTCCAAGTGTGATAACAATGCAGACAGGACCATCTGCGACACCATGCTGAACATCGGTTGTGACATCCCACCTGATGTAGCCACTGTGTATTGAAATGAACCAGTGACAAAGTAATGCAGTGCAGCCATCACCTTCACTGTTGGTGTTAATGCTGTAGGATAGGTTCTGTCAGGCCTCAAAAGGGGCTCCAACTGACCACATAGCTCTTGAAGAGTAAGACGATTTAGTCTGAACTTCTGGATGACTTCTTGATCCTCCATGGTCAACAGGTCTGGGAAGGGCCGATAGGCAGGTGGTTTTCTCCTTCTCACTCTGGCAGGGGGCACATGTCTGGAAATAGGCAAACATGAGATGTTGGCAATAGCGTACACAATGACTCAGACAAGCACAACATCAACAGACCTGTTGAATCAGTGTAATGCACAAGTGACATGGATACACACCTTGGCATCCTGTAGTTATTTCTGTCACTAAGGTGTACATAATAACTACTACAGTTGATATAATTACCTAGGTGTCAGACATATGGTACATTGCTAATTCATGTGTACACAGCCCTGTGGGTAGGTAACACATCACAGGTGGCAACCAGCATGCATGCAACATTGTACATAGTCACTCAACCAGACCCACCTTGAGGTTAAAAAAATGGCACAACATCATCCAAATATACTGGCAGTGACAGGAAGTAGAACAAGACTTCATTAAATGACAGCACTGTGTAGAGCATATATGCACATTTCTACGTCAGTAAATTATGCCTGTGTGAGGAGTCAGCATTTGCCACATTTACATTTTCATAACAAGGAAACACAAAGCCCTGTTAATGTGTGTCTATGCCCACATGGATGACAATGAGCTGTGAGGTAGGGCAAAGCAATGTTTAAAGTCCCATGTGGAATTGTATAACAAGTTTTGGCAGTGAAAATAGTAATTTCACACTCTCTAATCCCTTTACAAGGTACCCTTCAAGTCAAAAATTGTTTGGGGATGAGTGCATCAAATTTTCACTTGAGAACCGCAAATGGAAAATGTGGTTAGCCGCGCGGTAGGTGTGCTCAGCGACTGCGGTCAAAGCCATTGGACCCCCATTGAAAAATGCAGCGTTGTGGTGGAGAAGTTCTGACTGCCGCGGTGTGACACCGCCTATGCGAATAACATGGCTGCCAATGGGACCTGTCGTCGCTGTCTGCTTTTGGGATTTGAACATCGCAGTAGGCGTGCTCAGCCCCTGCGGTCACAGCCATTGGATACTATTGAAAAATGCAGCATTGCTGGCCAATTGCAATTGCAGAATAACACTGAAACCACCCTAAGGACCTATATATGTGTGGGAAATGCCCATACTTGTAACTTGCCTACAGACACTGCTTCCTGCTATTCCTCCCCATCACCTGCTGCTGTTCTACATCTCTGGGACCACTCATGTCTCGTACTGTGCACATCAGGGCCCATCCCTTCACCCCAGAGGAGCTGGAGCTCCTGGTGGACGAGGTCCTTGGCCAGTACTGGCGGCTACATGGTGCACCAGAGGTACTGGTAAGTGAATATGTAAAATCATTTGAGTCCTTCGAATGATCAGCTTATGTAACTGCACACTAGTATGTGCCTCAGAGTGCAAGAGAATGTATCTGGGTAATTTTTGGACCACTACATGGCCCATACATGACTTACAAGTTGTTGCACATGAGTATGTGGCGAGGATGGCACCATTGTCCCTAGTGCCTCTCCCTTGGACAATTCAATCACAGATATAGTTACTGCATGGCTCAGAGTAATGTGTGCTACTCTGACTTGCAGAATGACTTCAAGGTAATGGTGTGTAGAGCCTTCTTCCCCCTGATCTCTGACTATATGCAATGGGGATTTGTACCTAACAATGTTTAGCAATTGTACAGTTAAACTGATGCATGGAGCAATTGGCACTTTGTGTCCCTGTTCCCTGTGAGATGTCACATAAAAACATCAGTAAGATAACTTAAAAACATTAGTGAGATGGTACTTGTCGATTGGGCAGAGGGTACAGATAAGTTCAGTAAATGAGGTCATAGTGACACTATGGAGATGAGTCCTGTCTGCCCAAGAGCTCAAGGCCTGTATCTGTCTAGATTATTGGATAATCACCTCTTACACATCTGAGACATGTACAGTGGAAATGTCATCCTTGGTTTGTTGACATAATGTGTTGATTCTCACATGTGTATGTACTGTGTCAACATTTTCATTCTACATGCATGTGAATCATGTGAGGGCTCACATTTTGGGACTCACAATAGGCTAAAGGGCTGTCCTGTGAATCCACAAAGTAGAAAGTCCACATCTCACATATGACTTGCTCAGACATCTGAGTAGTGCACTCTCCTATTTGGAAACAAGTATATAGTGGTTTGAATAGTACACACGACTGGCCTTAACCTTGTCACATAAGTGAGTGAATGTAGTGTCAGGCACCTTACTGTGACCTCAATGACATGTGGTGGAAAGCAATGGTCCCGGATGTGAGGGTGTGTGTAGTGTCAGACACAGTGAGCATTTCCACAAGGTATCAATTACAGTGTACTGTCTGTCACGGTCACTCACATCATGCACCACAGATGAGGCCCTTGCTCACCCTGATGTAAGTGCACACCATCTGCATGTGTATGTGATGCCCAGGTAGTAGGTCCATCGTCATAGATGTTGCCATTGTACTCATCAAACTTGCTCAGAGTGTAGTATGTGACATAGTCTATCAGACTCTCCTGTCCATTAATCAATGTGTGCGGTATCCGTATAATTGCTTCTGGACTGGCTCACTACATATTGTACAATTTTTTTTCACGTCTCCCATGCCCACAGCTCTAGGTCCATCAGCGCAAGGCCATATGGAGTGCCATCACCCGCAAGGTGCGGACCCTGGGGGTCTCCAATCGGCGAAGGATTCACTGTCACAAGAGGTGGGACGACATCTGCCACCTCAGCAAGACTGTTGCAGAAATGCAGCTGGGGCTGGCCCCTCGAAGTGGCAGGTTGGGGTGCCGGACTATGACCCCGCTAATGGCCCGCATCCTGGTGGTGACCCAGCCAGAGCTAGATGGATGCTTGAGGGCCCAACACCAGCAAGTTGGGGGTAAGTATTGGGATGAGTGTGAATTTCTGCATGACTGGCTGCCTTAATCCAAGCCAGGATCAAGCCAGGGACCTCAGAGATGTCTCAGGTGTGATGCAATCTGTTCAAAGTTGCCTCAGTGGCAATGGCATGAGGTGCCGGGTGTGTCTAACAGTTGGAATCTCCTGTATCATTACCTCAACCAGTGTCAGGGCAAATAATCTTAACTTGTGAGCATGTTCCATTTTGAAAATGATGTCTGAACTGACACATTCATATGCATGAAAGGAAGGTGTGTGAGTTGTCTGGTACAGTACACTTGTCAGCCTTGTGTGCTGTGTGGCTCACAGAGTATTGTGACTTGTGTGATGATGTGCCAGTGGATTGAGTCTTGGACAAATGAGGACTCAGGGTGCAGTGAGTTAGCAGAGGTTACGCTTGTCCAATGCTGCATTACAGCTCCACATTTTGTCGGATATCAGCAGCATGCCATCAGATTAGTTCATTCCCTGCCACAATGACAGCAACTGCACACATGCGCAGATGGTGTAGATGGTGATGAGTACAGGTATGCATTGGATGATCTACAAGTGGCCATTGTGTACATGGCAGCATGTCTTTGTGATGGTCAGACAGTGGAAGCTTGCAGCTATGGAGCAGAATGTGCCTATTGTGAGAATGTGTTTAACCTACGGCTTTACATGGTTGTATGTGATCAGTGTGTATGTGAGTTATTAATGTTTCAGAAGTGTTGTACTGAGAAATCTGTGAAAATAAGCCTATGACACTCGGAGTGTCACCACTTATGGTGTGTACATTGAGGAGGGGTGTACATATGCATCAGTGCATGGACAACTTGTGGCTACTGATTTCCATCATTGATTGCACTCTTGTGGCATTGATGTGCACTGTGTGTCAGCAGTCAGCACAACGTAGGGATGACAGACACCAGACACTAGCTTTGACCCCACATTCCCTGTCCTTATGGAGGCCATTGGAAGCTTCACCTAAATGTTCATTCTGATGCCTTGCATCATTTCAGGCTTACCCTGACATCAACATATGTCTGGTATGTGACATTTTATCACATGTAAGGCCCTTGCATCAGATTGCCTCATTCAGGGCTTTGTGCCTTGTTCTTTGTCAACACTTGTACATGGTGCTTCCTTGCATTTTTTCATATTGATGTGTCCATGTGAAGTCCGCAGACGTGTAGATCTCAAAGACATCAACTGGCAGTGAGCAGCAGTGAGCATCTTGTTATGCGGGAAAGAGATATTTGTGGTGTCCACTTCCATATCAGTGATGAGTTTAAAATCTGAAGTGAATGATCCCCAGTAGGTGTGCTGCAGTTCATGAAGAGTTAGATGTATGGATGTAATGTCACTTAACTATTTGCATGTTCCAGTTTGTGTGTGTTGTGTTTAGGGAACTTCTTCTTAACGTCAGAGAAACAGTACACAATTAGATGTGTAGATCTCCTGATCTGAGCCATGTAGATGTAGCTACACATAATGGGATGTGATTCTAAAATGTTGGCACATGCACAGAATAATGACAGTGTCAACGCATCATGTTGCATGAATGGACACAAGTCATGATTCAATACATCATGTATTCAGGCCAAAGATTGTGCTGATGCAGCCAGTACATGTACAAGTTAATTCCTGTTCTGAAGTGAAATGCATTTATTTTGTATTTCATGTCATATTTGTGAGAAGGCCAATGTACTGAACCTATGTCTCTGTCTCTTACAGCATCTACCAAGGGCAGGGAAGGAGAGGGGCATGACTCCGTTGGGGAAGCAGCTGGCATGAGTGGTCACCGTGAGTTCAGCGACATTGAGGGGACTAGTGCCTCGGAGGGGGACAGGAGTGCCCTGGAGGAGACAGGAGCAGAAACACCTAGCTCGACAAGTTCACACTCCAACGGCGACCCCAATGTGTTGGTGGACCAAGGGAAATCTCCATCTGCATCTCCGTCCAACGCACCACGTCCTGTGTCCACCCTCCCTGCTGCTCCCCAAAATGTTGTCCAGGCCCCCAGACCTAGGAAGGGTAGAGTCTCCTTCCACCCAGGAACCGCTGCCCCTGCCCCTGTCTCCCCTGCTGCCCTCAATGTGTAGGCCATAGACATCCTGCAGCAGATCTCTGTGGGTCAGACCAGGGCCGGACTGGCCATAGCGGACAGCGGGCGTTTCCCCGGTAGGCCGCTAGGGTGGGGGCCAGTTTTGGGCCCCTGGGAGGCCGTTTTTGTTACCGGGAGTCGGCAATATCGGCCCCCTGTAACAAAATCGGCCGAAACCGGCCCTCGCAAATTGCTCGGCTGCACTCCCCCTCACCCCAGGGGGGTCCGGCTGAGCAGTTTGCCAGGGCCGGTTTCTGTTCCCAGTCCGGCCCTGGGTCAGACTGCAGTCATGAATGCCCTCCAGGATCATGGCAACAAGTTGTCACAGGTTGTTGCGTTCCTGGAGGGCATTCATTTGGACATGGGTGGCCTGCAGAGAACTGTCCAGTCTTTGACCTCCACAGTGACGGCAGTCATTCAGCAATACCAACCTCCCAGCCCAGCCCAGCTCCTGCCCCTTCCACCTCCACCCTCCCAGTGCCCCTACCTGTCCAGATCAGACACAAACCGGAGCACACAGGCACACATACATCCACATGAGGCACACATCAACACCACACCATCCAAAACACACACAAAAGGTACCCATGAGTCCACACCAACAACACCATCACAGGACACTCAGAAACATAAACAATCAGAAACATGCATCCACATCTCATACCTCAGATTCCTTACACTCCAAAACCCCTCCCATCCCCACACCTCAGCCCACAGTCTCTAGGACCCTTACCCTGACTGCCCTGGGCCTGGTTCCTACCACTACTGGCCCACCACCCAGAGGTAGGAGGGCTGGGTTGCCCAAAGATTCCTCTCCCACCCCCACCCACCCCACTCAGAAGCATGGACACAAACCAAAAGAGGTGGATGTCACGCCCCAACAGGGGAGGAAGGGGAAAAGACCCCCCTCCCCCGATTGTACCACCAGATCTGGGAAATCTCCCCAGAAAGAAGCCCAGCTACCTGGCCCATTTTATGGGGAGAAGGAGGCTGTTGTTTCCACCTCACTTCTCCCTTCTACCAAGCAGTTTTGTGCGTATCATATACCAAAGGAACAGAAACCCAGCCCTCCACATGCCACATCAACCCCTGACCCTCACCACGGAAGCCCTCCACCTCCCCGGGCCACAACTCCACCTGGTCCAGACAGCCCTCCACTCACACATCCACTGCTCCCACTGCCTCAGACAGTTCTCACCCTCCTAGGTCCAGTCCTCCCACTGCCCCAGACAAGCCTCCCCCTCCCAGTTCCAGTTCTCCCCAAGTTTGAGCAAGTCTCACCCTTCCCCCATATCCTCCCTGAGTGGTGCTTGGACTGCCCATTTGCTGCCCCTATCCTGGAGAGGTTTCCATGGCAGTTGACTGTAGTATATCAAAGAAGGGGACAGAAGGGCTTTTACTAGGTCCAGCATACTTGCCCGGGTCAATAATCAAAGAAGAGGGTATGCCATTCCTGTAGGGGTAAGGGAACAAGGAGGGAGAGATACACACCAATTCCTCGTGGAGACAGAAATGTCCCAGAGAAAAGGGCGGGAGGGGGATTCCTCCCTTTGGAACTAGGGCCCTCACACACCCAGCCAGCTAGGTGTCATGCTTCATCATTGGGTCTGCTCCTCGTCGGGTCGGCGCTGCAATACCCGACGGGCACCCAATGAGGGGCTCTTTAGCGGAGATCTTTTGTTCCTGCCGTTTGGTGCAGTGGGGGTGAAGGGCCTAGAAAGTGTAGATGTGGTGTAGTGGTGAAAAGAAGTGAATAAAACAGGTCAGTTAGTCCTAAAAATACCTTTATTCTGGTAGGCTGACTGCCTGATTAAAACTGTGGAGTGGCAGCTATCTAAGAACAATGTGTTTCAGTAACTACGCTCTACTCTCAAGAGGTCAACATGTTTCTTGCCTATGGTGTCTGAAGGATCAGAGGCAATTCTTCAGGACTATGGAAAATTACTATCTACACAGGGTGGTAAGGTGGACGACCTACCTCCCACGTCGTAAACCTGTAGGATAGTACCCACAGATGTTGAGGAACCTAAATAAAAATAAAGAAGAACAAACAGTGGCAATTGATAAAAACAGAACATTTGTTGTAACAGCGTACCTCTCTCTCGTCTCTGTTTCACAAATTAGTGACCGAACTGTGTGCAAATCGTGATAAAAATCGTCAAACAACAGGTACCAAAAGTGCAGCGATCAAATGGTTGAAACATAGTGAGGAAGCGTGCGCACAATTTACATCGCGGTCTCTCTTTTAAAAGAACAACATACGTTGCCAAAGGGTGACAACTAAAATGTACACACATTTCAGGGACTCCAAACCCTCTCCAGAATCACTTCACTGGTTGATCCTGGAAGCCCACCCACAGATCACACAGAGCGGGCTATTTAGAATTGAACAGAGATGGGTTCACAGATTGTCCACTGACCAATTGAGACTGAATGATGACATCCCCTGGGGGTCATTAGCTAGTACTTGACTCTTATTTTAGTTATACATGTACCCCTTAGTACTTCTAGCAAAGAATTTAATGCCATCTATGAACTCTCACATGTCCCCATTATGATCTGTTCGACTTCCCCTGCACTGGGTTACACACTGCTCCTTATACCTTGACTGAGCAATATTACTTGGGTCATGCCACACCGGGAAGAGTAATCTCGATGACATTTAACATACTACAGCATGGCCGCCACTATTTCAGATCAGTTGCGGGTAATCTCTAACATGCAAATGGCTGCACCATCAGTGATATAACACACTACAAGATGGACGCCACACTTTTATGTACCGTTCCCGGGCTATTGTCGGGGATTATTTACATCTGACAGGCGACTCAGTCATGATCCTTAACTTATAACGAGTGGTCGTTAATCTGTATACCCTACCAATGGGCCTCTTGGTTATACACGCTTCTTGCACATTACAAGATGGCCGCCACATTCTGCACACCATCTCTGGGCTACCGCAGTCGGCGATCAGCCACAGCTGACAGGCGATTGAGTCCCCGCCCCTCTACCGCACGTGAACCGGAGTGTGTATATCTGTGCCTCCCCACGGCAGCAGTGTACCACCCGGTTCCGGCGGCTAGGGGTAGGTCTCCTGGCGTGCATCCATTGGAGTGCTGGTGAGTTATTCTTTTAACAACGAGCTACCTCGACCCGCAGTGTCCAGAGCTATGCCGTAATTGCGGGCCACGAGGCTTTTAGGCATCAGGGGCAGATGCACGCGCTCTACTATGAGCCGGTCACTCGCATAGCCCATTGTTGAGCACAGCAACGTGACCCCGCTCCGCTCACTTGGCCAGTTTTTACATTTGTTCACTGCCTGGTGGGTGGCGCGGTGGGGCCACGTGTCAGTAAGTAGCTCGGGCATACGAGGGTCCTTTTCCCGCACATTGGGGGGACGCCTGCACCTGGACAGGTACACCGCCGCCTCTACCCCCTACCTACAGCCTGCTACTGACTCCAGGGTTGTAGGAGACTCTACGTTATCAGTTAATCACTGAACTACTTTGTGCCTCCTTTTTCCCCAGAACACTAACTTTTGATGTCATTCATCCCGCCGGATACTGTTGAGGCGAGGCTACTAGAGCGTATAGGTGAGCTCAGATGTCCTACACACCTTTTAATTCTTGGTTACTGTTCTTTTAAAAGAGAGAGTGCGATGTAAATTGTGTGCACACTTCCTCACTATGTTTCAACCATTTGATAGCTGCACTTTTGGCACCTGTTGTGTGATGATTTTTATCACGATTTGCACACAGTTGGGTCACTAACTTGTGTAACAGAGACGAGAGAGAGAGGTACGCTGTTACAACAAACGTTCTGTTTTTATCAATTGCCACTGTTTGTTCTTTATTTTTATTTAGGTTCCTCAACATCTGTTGGTACTGTCCTACAGGTTTACGACGTGGGAGGTAGGTCGTCCACCTTACCACCCTGTGTAGATAGTAATTTTACATAGTCCTGAAGAATTGCCTCTGATCCTCCAGACACCATAGGCAAGAAACATGTTGACCTCTTGAGAGTAGAGCGTAGTTACTGAGACACATTGTTCTTACATAGCAGCCACTCCACAGTTTTAATCAGGCAGTCAGCCTACCAGAATAAAGGTATTTTTAGGACTAACTGACCTGTTTTATTCACTTCCTTTCACCACTACACCACATCTACACTTTCTAGGCCCTTCACCCCTACTGCACCAAACGGCAGGAACAAAAGATCTCCGCTAAAGAGCCCCTCATTGGGTGCCCGTTGGGTATTGCAGCGCCGACCCGACGAGGAGCAGACCCAATGATGAAGCATGACACCTAGCTGGCTGGGTGTGTGAGGGCCCTAGTTCCAAAGGGAGGAATCCCACTCCTGCCCTTTTCAGTTGACTGTAGTGCAAGTTTTCATGCACACATGTGCGGACTTTTATTTGGACTGGCCATTGGCCTTGTTGTTTTGCACTTTAATGTTATAATGGAGATTATATTAAAGGTATATTTTTGTTCAGAGCTTTGTCCCTGGCCTTGCTAATGATGTTGAACAATATATTTGTATGTGATGAGCTGTTCCATGCTCTAAATGCAACATTCACAGTGGCATTTACTTAATTTGCAGATGCAGATGTCCACAGAGCTTGGAGCAGGTAATGTGCTTATTGAGTCAGAGGGTTGATAGGGCCATGGTGCTTATCTGTGATGGTCTACTCTTGGACTCTACATATATTTGTCTGGGCTCTGCTTTTGTGCACATATAATATTTGGCTCATCACATCAACACCGTCTATCTAGTTTCCAGGATGACTTGAGTGGTGGACAGGGTGCATCATATGTGACGGATCTATTTTGATGTATACACACCAGGGTAGGTGTACAGTTATCTTTGATAGGTATGGCTTCATAGTCACATGAGTATATTCACATGTGTAATTGACTGCTCATGCAGTGTGATAGTCATGTGAAAATCAAATGTAGTAATGTGAATTGTGGGCTTGAGCATAATCCTTCCACACATATGCGTTCCAGTTTGTGAGTGCCTGATTGTTATCAAGCTCAGACACATGCCACAGGTAGAGTGCACATGTGGATGTTGATGCAGATGCAATGTACAGTGTGTCAGTGTGACCTCGCTGTACTTGGGTACACCTACTTGTGGGCCACATCAGCTAAAAGTATGCAGAGTGTGTTACTCCAATGTGTGAGGTGTTGGTTTGTGGATCAGAGTTTGCTCTTGCTTACCTTTGTGATCACTGTGCTGACTGACTCTGGGAAACATAGGTTATATGTGCCATTTGCCATACATTGATGTCACATTACACTATATATACTCAACTATGGAGCCTTCCACTCCATACCAGTCCTGTAGACAAGTCCAGTCTCCAGAACTCCACTGTGTGTGTGCTATTACAGTGTACCTGTCACCACAGTATGACACTACAGTCAACAGAAGTCCATATTAGGACCAAAACAATGTGAGATACTCCACTATGTCCTATTGCTCTATACATTCCTCACCTGTACAATTCTCATGTATATACCAATTCACTCAACAACATTCCACTCTGTGCCATACAAGTGTTTGACACTCAGAACCACTCCATATTGTGATACTATACTATGGCAGAATCATTTGTGTCCTAAAACATTGTGACCTCAGCACTGGCTCCCAATTTGATCTGTGCTAATTGAGTCTACGTAATTGCAGTGATGGTCAATCCTGTATTGTACAGTTTAATTTACAACACAGTCCTCTAGGCTTGTTCCGTGCATATGTGGTTGCCAGAGTTGTAGAGCAGTAGGTGATATCTGCAGTGTGTAGGTGTTCGATAAGGCACTGCCACACATCCTGATGTGTGTTCTGGCTGAGTATGTGTCATATGTGAAGATGCATTTGAGGTTGTGGTACAAGATGCTGGATCAATAATTTGTGCTGTGAGTGTGGACTTTTCTCTGCATACTGTGCAGAAAGGGATTGTGGTGTGGGCACAGTAGTTCTGTTGGTTTGTGTAGATGTGTCCATGGTGACTTGTGTGGATATAGGTTGACCAACTTACATGTGAGTGTTGGTCTGGTGATTGCAATGAAGCCTACATGGTCAATGTGGATTTATTTTGGGCATGGATGTATGATTCTATGACTTTCACACTGTCTTGATGCTCAAGGGTGGTGGTGTTATGTGTTGCGTGAGCACCTGCTTATGTGTTGGTATGTATGCTTACTCATGTAAGGATGAGATAGCCTGTTGTGTGTTGATCTGAAGTGTGTGTGGAAGATCTGTCAGTATGTGTGTACCTGGCACCCTGATATGTACATGTACTTGCTGTTTGGTGTGCTGTGTCATGGGTGTTCAGTGTGGTGATATTTTCCCGCATGGTAGCAGCTGTGCTGTACATGTGGATCTTCATTGGGATGCATATGGAGTGTGAATTGTGAGACTGCAATGAGGTCTATCTTAAGAGTGACTCATGGATAATGGAGAGTGATCTGTGTGTTGTGATGATTTGTGATGTTCTTGTTCATGATGTTGATTTCAGATATGTGTGTCCCTGGTTGTAGGGATGTGCACTTATTGCTTACTGCGCATGCACTGCTGTCAGTGGCTGATACATTTTCCATGACAAGTGTGAGGCCCCCTGATGTCCAGCTATGTTTCCTGTGGGATGTATTATGATGTGAATGGGTTATGATTTTGCTTGGGAGGCCTGTTTTATTTTGGCTATTTTGCCTCTTTCTACAGACAAGTGCATGTGTGTGTTCTGTTGTTATTGCAGGGGAGCGTGTGTGTAAGGAGTGTGTGTCTTACAATGCACTGAGATGAGTGTTGGTTTAGTACTGTACATTTATTTTGGCCTGGCCACATCAGGCAATGTGGAGTCTTGTTGATTTGCTCGTTGAGTGTGCTCAATTGTGCTATGGCCCTCTATCTGTGCACAGTTGTCAGGATTGTGCCAGGGAATATTTGGGAGGCAGACTGACACCATGGTCCCTTTGTGACCGGTGGAGTGTCTGTGGCAGTGTTGCCAGATTGATATAGATGAGGCACACTTTGGGGTTATATGTGTCAGTTGGTCAAGTAGATTTTTCTTTGGTTGGTTTATGCAGTCTGTGTAGTTAGCCAAATGAAAGTCTTATATCTATCTGTTCAAGGGATGACTATGAGCATATTGAGCTATCCCCTCTCTTGCTGCACATACCCATGCTTGGTGGAATGATCTTGATGTGGTCTGTGATAAGGTATTTGGCAATCACCTTGAGTACTGAATTACATCTGGCATCCTTGACCTTGGCTCTGAGTTGGCAGTGTACCCACCAGTGTGAAGCATTCTGGAGCAGGGCACTCATAGGAGTAGTATGGCACCTGTATCAGACATTGTGCTGGGTGTAGCTAAGACAAATGGAGTGCTGTTCCTAGGATGGCTAATGACAAGTGCTATCATTGTGGTCTAATAGCTTACTTGCATAGCTGAGATCACAGTGATAATGCACTGATGATATATTTAATTCTATTTGGCTCTGTGTGCCACACATTGATCAGTTGATGTCCTATGTGTAGTCTCATATGTGAGACCTCTTACATTCCATGAACATATGCTACCACTCATTTCTCCAGACATTTCTTGGACAGGTCCCTCCACTTTTGAATACTTTACTTGTTCTCAACAGTGTTGATGATTAGCACTTTGTGGAGGAGGCAAAGAATGATTATTTGGAGTCTTGTTGAGAGTGCATCATGGAGCTGACATGCAGTATGACCAGTGAAAGGTTTGTAATCTGTGCAATAACTTATTATGTGTTCAATTGTGCTAGTTTATTTACAGAAGTGAAAGCCACGTGTGAGTATGAGGATGTTTGTCCTGGTGCTTAGGTCATGGTTCACCGCTTTCATTATGGCCTCTTCATGACACATTTGGATTCAGCCCTGAATTTCTGCTTGGTACTACATTTGGAAATGTGGAGTGTTGGTTTGGAGGAGTAAAGTGGAGTGGCTGGATAGTCAGTGTTATTGTGGTACAGGACATACTCACATGGGGATGTTTAGTGCAGCATTACACAAATGATACAAATGCCCACTGGTGTTTCCTTTAAGTTTACAGTTCATGTCTATTATTTTCTACAGGGGTGAATGTTATAGCCTGTCATTTTGTGGGATGGTCTGCCATTGTATGGTATGAGCCTGTCAATGTCTGCTTAGGGTGTGGTCAGACCTGTGATTATATGGCAGTGGTATCTCATGTAATTTGACATCTACCTTTGCTCTCTGACTCATCACACACCTCATTGTACTATTGTGAGCTCCCAAAACACATCTTGTTTGCTCTTGCCTCCTGTACTCCTCCTTGGATCAGGACTAACCATGATTTGACTTCAATGATCGCCATTGATTCTTTCTGGTGACTCTTCCCTCCTCCATCTCTCCTATTGCTCATCCCATTCCTCATGCACCTACTATGATGTCACTATGTACACTGCCCCTGCCCTCATTCCTTGCAGCAGCTATGTTGGGCTAATTTGGGCTACTTTGTGGGTGGTTGTGGGCTGGAGAATGCTCTGAGGATCTTGCAAGGCTGTACTTTTCTGCGATATGGGTCACCCCGCTGCTGAGGTGACAATGGACCTTCGTGCGAAGCATGCTTACCTTAATATTGGTATTTGTTCCTGTGACCATCAGGGTGTCCAATGTTGACAGGTAAGTTGTCCATGAGCGATTATTGTGTATTGTTGGTGTCAAGCAGTTGCATTTGGGGATATGTTTTGGACTTACCTTTGGTGGGGTCCGCGACGGCGTTATATTTGTTGGTAGTGGACCAGGTAGAGCAGCGGCAGGGCTTGTAGGGCAGGATCCATGACGTGCAGGAACGTGATGAGGTGTATATGAGTCGAGTATCTCGCTCCATAGTTCTGTTTCGCCATCTGTGACGAGCTGGTTTTTCTGCCGTGGTCAGATGGCCTGATTGGCGCATCATAATGTGGTGGCTTTCTCTATTGGCTCTCTCTGGCATCGTCGCGGAACGAATTGTCTGTCGGATCTGGAAACACCGTGATGTTCGGGAAACGGCCTATCTTCGCCCATTGTAATATGGTGGTCGCGATGACTGCTTCCGGCATGACGAAAATGTCTTTTTCCGCCACCGACGTCACCGCAGAGGTGCCTACAACCGCAATCTTAATGGGGCCCCAAGGTTCTTATTGAGTTGTATCATTCCTGTACCTCAGAATGCTACAGGGTGGGACGTCCTGCTGCGGGAAAGCAGTAAGTGATTTTTGTCTATGTGAAATCAGGCAAAGTTGCAAACCTTTGCTCTCCTTTAAGGAGCATGAAGTTTCCCTAATTTTTGCACGCAGAGTTATGAATGCAAAGTGTATGCTGCTGTTTTAGCAAACTATGTACATTCAGTACATATGTGTTTCAATCAGACTAATTTGTGTAAATACATATTTGAAACCTACTATTTCTAGTCTGATATTTTACTTTCAAAATAGTTTCAGAAAGATTTTAAAAAACTGTCTCAACATCAAGACTAATGTACTAGAAAATGCAACTTAGAAACTCTTTCACCATGGCAGACATTTTAAAAGAGATAACACCTCTAGTGCTGTATGCAAGGCTGTCCTCTACACAACAGCAGCATCTACTTGAAGGGGGTGGAGGGCACACCATCACTCGAGACAACAGTGCCTGCTGTCACCCATAGATAGGTCTCTCCTCGAGGAAGGGATGCCGATTCAGTCCTTTTGACTTCAGTGGTCCCACAGGGCCACTTCAAGCCCCTTATGTGATTCCAGACACTGTGTGCAAAGACAACAAACGCATGGATGATAAGGTACAGATTTAATTGTATGTGAGAGAGAACATCTCATGTTTTGTTCCAGAAGTTTATGTGAGCAACCACAGGTGCCACCCAGTGCTCAGTCATCACTGGGATTAGCCATATCACCTTATTATACTTCTCTCTCAGTGCGGTTGTTAGAGGGCTTCATACTTTGGGGAGCACATATTCCCTTGCCGCAGAAGCAGGCTGCACCCAGCCTCAGCAGGGGGCTCCGGAGTGGGGCCCCAACAGAGCCACAGCAGAGTCCTCGACTTCACCCTGATGCTTCCACTACTACTCCACCGTACTCTAGGGCCTCCAGTCAGTTTTTTACTGGCATGACCAGCATTTTAGTGTCCTGGCTGGTACAAAAATAAGGAAAATCACCTAAAGTCAGTATATTTTCCCCTTATCAGTACATACTTAAACATTAAATGCAATAAGAAAGTACTTTTAAATATGTTCTAGAGCTGCCTTAATGATCCCTGACTGAATAATTAAAAAGCAATGACAGATCATGATAAAAGTGGATATAGACTATTTTATATTAAGGCCTATTTAAGTACCATGTCTGGGCCTTTGGAGAATCTTAAAGTGAAGAAATGGCAGGTATTTGTTTTTGAGAAAGGTGGCAAACCTATGGCCCAGCCATTAAGCTTCGTTCCTGGCTACATCACATTACCCCAGCCCCTCCTGCCTCAGAGTAGCAGTATTGGGCTCTTTTTGGGCTACTTTTAGTTGGATCTGGGCTACCATGCCATTCTACACTGACTGGAACGGAAGGGGAAGCAGAATTGTAGTGTGCCCGAGTGAGAAGACAAAGTGCTGTTGCACCGGACTGTGTGCAGATTGATCGGGCTGAGAGGGAAAGAAGAAAGCATTGCTCTGTTTCGTCTGCATTTTGTTGGTGGGGGTTAGATGCAGGAAGTCGGTGGGTTGATTTCCCACCTCTCCTCACACTTTAGGGTACTCTGCATGTGCTGCGCTTTATTTGAAAGGCGGGAGTCCACCTATCTTTAACATGCAGCACTTTAATGTAATGCTTTCTTTGAGAGAGGTGGATGTAGGATTCCGCCTCTCCTCAGTGAACCTTTGGGACACTGCAGGGCACTGATGAATGTGGTACTTTTAATTGAGGCAGGGCGTATGAGCTTTCCTCTCAACATCAATGTTGGATTTTGTGTCACCAAGACAGATTATTGATGGGGCGTTACGACCAGAGCTGCTGAGTTTGAAACTGAGGACCCGGGTTCCAGTCCTGGCGTTGAATCCACAGGCTGTGATTCTGGGCAATTCACTTAGGGGGTCATTACGATGGTGGAAGGACCGCCACCGCCGGGCCGGCGGTGGCGGTCCTTCCGCCATCGCACTGGATTTTCCCACCGCCCAATTAGAATGGCGGTGGGTACCGCGGCGGATGGAAAGTCCTTCCGCCACTTCAGCACCAAAGGCAATCAGTCCGATTGCCTGGCGGGCGGTGCAGGGTGCCCAAAATGGTGGCGGTGCCTAGCAGGCACCGTCCACCAAATTAGAATGTGTGTTTAAACCGGCCTTTCCGCCATGGAAAGGCTGGCGGGGATTGGGTTTGGGGGCCCGTTGAGGCTCCCTCTGTGTGGGAGGAGGGTGGTTGTGCACTGGGGGGGGTACCCCCCAGCATTTCCCTGCACAAAGTGGCAGGCACCGCGTGGAGCCTGCCACGTAGTGCAGGGAAATGCACTACGTGGCATTTTCGCATTGCGAACGGTGCTGCAGCCAGCAGCACCGTCCGCAATGTTCAGGGCCCTGGATGCGCCCGCCATAGTGGTGGACACATCCTAATTCACTTAGCGGGACCTCTGCCTTACCGGTGGCCGGTCCCCAGCACCGCAACGATGGCGGGGGGACTGATGTCCGCCCGCCGTCATAATTTGCCCCTTAATCTCCCAGCATTTAAATACATAAATCTGACCTTGAGTAATGTAACTGGTGCTCATGTAGAGTGCTTCAATACCTTTTGCTGCTATATAAAACTGCAATTACAATAAAATTAATGAGACTCTTTGTTTGGAGTGTCAAAGCCTTATTTTCAACCAAAATGAAATCCTAGTGGTATGATTAACACTTTAATATTTCTTATCAAGCATACCTATTGTGGTGCCATGAAAACATATTGTTGATGGCAGAAAACCCTGTTACGGTGATTGAATCACCATTGTGTGTCTGGGCTGCAGAGCTATGCATTAGGTCAGGCCCAGCAATGATACAGACCTGCCATCCCTGAACTTTAAATATTTTATTACTATATATATATATATATAGATATATATATATATATATTATCTACTGGCGGTCGCCAGTAGATAGTTATAGTTAGGACCTATTATCCATAGGAAATTCGTAACATTCTGTTCCCAATAACTTTGGCGCCGATTGACGAATCTTCGCGAAATTTTCAAAACTTATGGCCCGTTCCGGTACGCTCCTATCTTGAAAGTTTCGGGGTGATTCATCAAGCGGGGTCCGAGAAAAAAGGGGTGTCCCAAAACGTGTTTTCTCCATGTTAATTCCCATAGGAAATTTTAGACACGGCTACAGCCCGAACTGCTGAACGGAATTACACCAAATTTGGCAAAAAGGTAGTGCTTGGTTCAGAAAGCGCCCTTTTTTAAATGGTGTAAATCCGTTCAGTAGTTACGGAGAAATTCAAAAAATAAGAGTCAAAAATCAATTTCCCATAGGAAACTTTATGCAAGGCTACAGCCAAAACTGCTGAACGGAATTACACCAAATTTGGCAAAAAGGTAGTGCTTGGTTCAGAAAGCACCCTTTTTAAAAATGGTGTAAATCCGTTCAGTAGTTGCTGAGAAAATCAAAAATAAAAGTTTTGATATTTAGAGGCACGGAGGATCCGCGGACCCTCCCGACCACGAGCTTTATTCTAATTGGCTGTCAACACTCCAAACCAGGAAGTGTTGGCAGCCATCTTGTGACTCGGTAGAACCGAGTCACAAGAAAACAGAAAAACAGTCACGTAAAACAAGAAAAAGGGGCAGGGTAAAAACACCCTGACTCCCTAGGCCTGCTCAGGGCCCAAAAAAGCATTTTTTTTTATAAAAGCACCTAGACGCGCGGAGGATCCACGGATCCGGCCGCGAAAATTAAAAAAACGAAGCCCGCGCTTCGTTAATATTTAGCCCCCGGGTGGGCCAGGTCCCGGGGGCAGTGAAAAAAATAAGTGTGGGGGGGTCCCAATCCCCCCCACACTGCCCCGGGGACCGCCACCCCTGGGGCTTTGCATAAATATTTGCGGGGGGCACACGGTCCCCCCCGCAGCCCCGGGGACCGCCACCCCCCGGGGCTTCTTTTTTTACTGTATGCCCCCCAAGCCCCGAGGACCGCCACCCCCGGGGCTTTGATTAATTATTTGCGGGGGGTACACTGCCCCCTCCCACAGCCCCGGGGACCGCCACCCCCCGGGGCTTCTTTTTTTTTAAAGAAATACCTGTGTGGGGAGGCTCGAGCCCCCCCACACGCCCCAGGGACCACCACCTCCCCGGGGCTTTGCAAATGGCGCGGCCCCCCTCCTGGAGCCAGTGATGGCCCTGGGGACCGCCACCCCCCAGGGCAGGCTCCTGCAGTGTCCCGGGGTGCCCACCCCCGGGACACTGCTGTTTGCATGCCCTGTCATTGCAAACTGCTTTGCTTCATTGAAGCGAGAGCAGGGAAACCTGCTCTCGCTTCAATGAAGCAAAGCAGATTGCTTTTCCACACGGGGAGCTGCATGTTAGCAGCTCCCCATGTGGAAAAGCAATGCCGGCTCCCGTAGGACGCGGGGAGCCGGCGGGACCGTGGGGGGATTGGGGACCCCCCCACGGTCCCCAACGGACAGGGCCGGCCCAGGGGGATGGGGTCCCCGCGGCCAGAGGTGGCCCGGGAGGGGGGCCATGCGGCCCCCCTCCCCTGTTTAAAAAAAAAAAAAAATGGAGAGGCCAGGCCCCGGTGGATGGGGTCCCCGGGGCAGTATTTGGGTACTGAGGGTCCCTGGGGGCCAACTAGCCCACCAGGTACCTTCAGTATGCGCCAGGGAGCTGTGTTGCAGAGAGGTGTTCAGAGGCCACGCCCCTTTTTACACCTCTCTGCAACGCAGCTCTGTGGCACTTACTGGAGGTACCTGGTGAGCTAGTTGGACCCCAGGGACCCTCAGGATTCAAGGGGACTTTATCCCCCAAATCAAAACATGCCACGGGGTGCGTTTGCACCGTGGTGAAGGGAGGGGGCGGGGCCAGAGGTGACATGTGTGCAAACACGCCCTGTGGCGCGTTTTAAGTTGGGGAATTAATTCCTCTTCAATCCTGAGGGTCCCTGGGGGCCAACTAGCCCACCACTTACCTCCAGTAAGCGCCACTGCGCTGCGTTGCAGAGAGGTGGCCCAGGCCATGCCCCTTTTTACACCACTCTGCAAAGCAGATCTGTGGCGCTTACTGGAGGTAAGTGGTGGGCTAGTTGGGCCCCAGGGACCCTCAGGACTCAAGGGGACTTAATACCCCAATTTACAACGCACCAGGGGGTGCGTTTGCGCAGTGGTGCAGGGAGGGGGTGGGGCCTGAGGTGACATGTGTGCAAACACGCCCTGTGGCGCGTTTAAAGTTGGGGAATTAAGTTTCCTTTAATCCTGAGGGCCCCTGGGGGCCAACTAGGCCACCAGGTACCTCCAGTCAGCGCCAGAGGCCTGCGTTGGAGAGAGGTGGTCCAGGCCATGCCCCTTTTTACACCTCTCTGCAACGCAGCTCTGTGGCGCTTACTGGAGATACCTGGTGGGCTAGTTGGACCCCAGGGACCCTCAGGATTCAAGGGGACTTAATCCCCCAACTTAAAACGTTCCATGGGCGTGTTTGCACAGTGTTGAAGGGAGGGGCGGGGCCTGAGGTGATGTGTGCAAACACGCCCTGTGGCGCGTTTTCAGTTGGGAAATTAATTCCCCTTCAATCCTGAGGGCCCCTGGGGCTAACTAGCCCACCAGGTGCTTCCAGTAAGCGCCACAGAGCTGCGTTGCAGAGAGGTGGTCCAGGCCATGCCCCTTTTACACCTCTCTGCAACGCAGCTCTGTGGCGCTTACTGGAGGTACCTGGTTGGCTAGTTGGACCCCAGGGACCGGCAGGATTCAAGGGAGTTAATCTCCCAACTTAAAACGGCCACAGGGTGTGTTTGCACACATGTCACCTCAGGACCCCCCTCCCTTCACCACTGTGCAAACGCGCCCGTAGCGCGTTTTAAGAGGTAGTTTTAATCCCCCTGCCCTATTATGTACTAGGGACTTACAGAGGAGGTCATGCTAATCACAGGGGTACCCCAACGCATCGTGTTCCCTAGTGTATGTAGGTGTTTTCACTGTATTCTAAGTGTCTTTTAGCATAGCACTGGCTCTAGGCCTGGTTAGTCAGAGTCAGTTACCACCAGTACCCGTCTGAAAAAGTTGTGGGCACAGGATGATTTTGGAACAAGGCCTCTTTCTGCTCCTCTGTTGGTTCTTTCTGTACATGTCTTGCTTCTTCCTGCACTTTTCTTCGTCTTTGTGGACTTCTGTTGCTTCTTTTTGCATTTCTTTTGCTTCTTTCTGTGCGTTTTTTCTTCTTTCTTCACATGTCCTACCTCTGTAGGCATAGTTAGAAACTAGCATTTGAAAAACCTTTGAAATTCACTGAAAAAACCATAGGTTTCAGGCACGTTATAGTTAGAAATTAGCATTTAAAAAACCTTTGAAATTCACTGAAAAAACCATAGGTTTCAGGCACGTTATAGTTAGAAATTAGCATTTAAAAACCTTAGAAATTCACTGAAAAACCATAGGTTTTAGGGAAAGTTATAGTTAGTTGGACATTGCACTCGTACAAAACCCGTGAAATTCCCCGTTATAGTTAGTTCAGCTAACTATAACTCGCGCCCCGCAATGCACTGCTGATGACGTCACATATTACATCACTCATGACATGGTCAGTGACATCACTGGTGACATCACTGATGACATCTCAAATGACATCACTGATGACATCACTGATGACATCATCCATGTGATAATTTGATGCATCTTCTCACACCCTAATATAACTTTTCATACACCCACTCTAAATTACAGACTGCCATTCTCAAAACCATAGACACTCCAATACCAATAACTACATACCCACTCACTGATTCTTAGGCCTACACACACACATCCACTCACTCACCCGTACAGTCACTCATACTTATGGTCACTCAGTACAGGACTATCATATGCACTCATACACTTATATAGAAACTTACACACTGCCACTCATCCATAGAGGTACTCACACACCTAGTCAATCATGCAAATAATTAATCACACAGCCATTTACTCACCGATACAGTTATACACACACCAGCTCACTTACTCATACAAATACTACCACATTCTTACACTCTTATACAATCACTGATACAAGCACACACTCATCCATACAACCACTCTCACAATCACACACTCTCACTTATAGCCATTTGTATACTCCAACACACATATATACTGCCTTTCACATATGTAGTTCCTCACACATGTACCACTGAGATATACATTCACTCACTAACACACCCATACACACACTCACCCACCCATACAGTCCATCACAGATGCACTCTTGAAACCATGCACCCAGTGACTCACCCACTCACACATCTATGCACAGAGTCACACACACCCCACCCACACAAACACTCAGGCACCCATACAGATACTCAGACAACCAATCAATAACCCATATAGACACTAATGTAGCTATTCACAAACCCATGCAGCCGCTTACACACCATCAGACGGATACAGACATTCACACAGTTTAGTCACTAACCCATGCAATCAGTAAGATACGTTTAATCACTCACTTATAGAGTCAGTCACGCACCTCCTAAATCATCCATTCAGACACTTATACACCTACTCATTCTTCAATTCGCCTTTCCCTATATATATTAAACATATTTAAACTTTACAGAAACACACAGTCACTGGATGATGTCATCAATGATGTCATCAGTGATGTCATTTGAGATGTCATCAGTGATGTCATCAGTGATGTCACTGACCATGTCATGAGTGATGTAATATGTGACGTCATCAGCAGTGCACTGCGGGGGCGCGAGTTATAGTTAGCTGAACTAACTATAACGGGGGAATTTCACGGGTTTTGTACGAGTGCAATGTCCAACTAACTATAACTTTCCCTAAAACCTATGGTTTTTTCAGTGAATAGATATATATATATATATATATATATATCTATATTATAAAGCAGGGGCATACACCCTTTCTCCGTCTCCCACACTATGTTCTTTTCTTCCTTCCCATTTCATCATGCTTCTTTCTTATTATCCAGTCTTTCGTGCTCTGCGTTATGTACACTTTCTCTCACTTCTCCCATCATGAACTACTTACCACCTTTCTGTCTTTCTCTCACTTTTCATTCTTCCCTCTCCAGGTCTGCTTTTTCCCTTCCACTTTTAATTCTCATCATGCTTCCTTCTTCCACTCCAATTTCTACTTTTCCTAGTTCTTGTCACTTTTCTCGTTCCTTCTGTACCCTATCTGTCTTTGGCTCCCTCTCTAATATCTCCTCCTTCCTCACGCTTCCTTTTATTGGTTTTATAGGTTGAGCCGAGGCAGCACTCCTGCGCTGTCTGGAAGACCTGCTGTAATCACTGTAGGACTGTAATCCCGCCTGCTGCTTGCCTCTGGTTCACTCCTGCATTGCTCTTTTTTCCTGGCTCATTATTGGTTGGTGCGCCCGATAGATCATTTCCGTTTTATGCATAGGAGCACCGGCCAACAACAGTTTACTTACGCTGTTGGTGGTTAAGTGTTCCTTTAGGGAATACTTGTTTTATTTCCTGCTAGCTTTCTGTTACAAGTGCTACAGTTTGCCCTGCTCTCTTGTACTCTTGCTGCAGTCATGCTGGGAACGGTAACTAGAGCTATGGCCCCCGTTTAAGTCTTGGGTGACCCGGCGGGGTCCGCCTGCCTCCAGCGCATTTCAGTGAGTACCAACACAACATCTCCTGCAGCTTATCTTTCTATTGCTATCTAAACTCTAGTGCTTCTGGCCCCTGCTGAGGTGCTCTTCCAGAGTGTGTGCTGCTCTGGCCATTGTTCTGGTGTGTTTTATACGGAAACATGCTCTAATCATAATCCACGGGCTCCCAGCTAGTAGATGACCCTCTGAGAGGTTCACATTTGGAACATGCTCTTGCATTTCACACTCCTCATACTGACGTTGGTCATTTTGTGTGCCTCTACGAGAGGTTAGTGCATTTTGTAATCTCCACTGTATCAATGTATTCTCCTCCCTACGTCTACCTCTAACTGCTGCCGGGCCTTCCTCCTACCACTAACATGCTACCGGGGATCCCTCCTACCACTGACTGCAGCCTGGTCTCCCGCTTTCACCAATGTGCACTCTTCCCTCCTTCTACCACTACCTGCTGCCAGGCCTCCCTCCTACCACTAACTGCTGGCGGATCTCCCTGCTTTTAACAATGTTCACTCGTCCAGCCTTCTACCACTAACTGGAGCCGGGTCACCCTAATTTTTACCACTAACTGCAGCTAAGTATTCATATTTTACCACTGACTGCAGGTGGTTCTCTCTGCTTTTATCATTAACCGCAGCCGGGGTCTAAGTGCTTTCACCCATAACTGTAGCCGGATTGCTCTGCTTTTATCAGCTGGAGCTCCATGCCTTGACCAATGTTCACTTGTCCTGCCTTCTGCAACTAACTGCATCAGGTTCTCCTTGATTTCACCACTAAACTGTTTCTGAGTATTTTAGTGATTACCACTATCTGCAACCATGTCTCTTTCCTTTTACCCCTAGCTACAGCCGGTTCTACCTGCTTTCACCCCTACTTCCTGCGGGGTCGCCTTGCTTTTTCCACTAACTGCACCTGGGTCCCTCTGCTTTCACCTCTAACTACAACCAAGACCCTAGGCTTTCACCACTAGACTATTGCTGAGTATTTCTGCTCTTACCAGTAACTGCAGCTCAGTTTCCCTCCTTTTCTCAGTAACTAAATCTGGGTCACATTTCTTTTACCACTAACTGCATCTGGCTCTCCATGCTTTCACCACTAACCCGTAGCTGATTACTTCTGCTAGCAACACTAACTTCCGCTGGTTTCTCTGCTTTTACCCCTGTCTGCAGCTCACTCGCCCTGCTCTCTGCTCGCACTGCTAACCAGCACTCAAACTTCCTGTCTTTAGTACTAACCTTAGTTGTCGCACAACTTTCACCACTGACTACAGTAGTGTTTCCTTGCTGTTACCAACAACTCAACGCGCACAAAAAGAAATCATTTTATATTGTCTGTTTTGAAATAATGCCACCTTGTATTTGGATTGTATATGAAAATGGTGTATTTTTTCCCCGTTTTCTTCTGGACTGCAGTGATGTCAGATTGAATATGAAAATGTTGTTTTATTTACCCTATTTTTTTAGTTGGCTCGCACTGGTCACTGGTATTTTTTAATTTTAAGAAGAACTTTAAACGCGTGTTCAGATAAAAGGTGGCTGCCTGCCTTCTCTCTCTGCTTTTCTAACGATGACTTTAATTGTAGATTAACTTTTCGGAATGTATTTTTTCTTTCTGCCCATGTGTACGAATTATCAATTAAGGTGCAGTTTTAGGAGTGGAGTTAAAGACAACAGTGGCATTTTTCACCTTTTTTACCATTAGCTATGTTTGTAATAAATACAAATCCACATACCTCTCTCAATATATTCTCTAACTTCACTCTCTGACTCATCCCAAACCTCATTCTGCTACTATAATCTCCAGAATTACAATTTCTAGACTCTTCCCTCCTGACCTCCTCTATCCCTCCTTACATCACCCAAACCTCATTTTACTACTAAGATCTCCCATACAACTCTTTCAAAATTCTTTCCTCGTGTATCCCTCCTTACATTCATCCGACACCTCATTTTACTACTATCATCTCCCTAATCCATTTCTAAAGAGTCTTCCCTCCTCCATCTCTCCTATACTCATCTCAAACCTCTACCTACTACTATAATCTCCCAATAAACACTTTCTACACTCTTCCCTCTTCTATTCCTCCATTCTCCTTTCAATCAAACTAACAGACTCACATGCCCACTGCTCAAACTAATACATATTTCCCTATTTTAATTCACCACTAATCCTTTTGGGGTTCCGGAGTAGAGTGCTTTTTGCTGAAAAGCGATTTGAAGCCTAGTAAGTGCTATATAACTACAATTACATGCACACACCCACGCGAGCTTTAAAAATGGATGCAAAAAAAATCTCCCAGGAATATGCCCCAAAATGTGTCTATTCCCTCAAAGAGACTGATAAAAAAAATATTGTTTGATATTGCAATTGCTTGTTTGAAACTTAACCATCATTAACACAGTGCTGTTTCTTAATTATGTGGTCTGTTCATCTTTGGCTGTTCGCTGTGCTTTCTTGGGCTTATACTGCTCTCTTCCTACTCTGCTTCTTGTGTATAATGCCACATTTCTCTCATCGCTCTCCTTACTTGTGCCTCATGCAGCTCTTCTCCTCACTCACCATCCTTGTTCCTCATACTGCTCTTCTCCTCACTCTCCTTCCTTGTGCCTCACACTGCTCTTCTTCTCACTGTCCTTCCTTGTGCCTCACACTGCTCTTCTCCTCACTCTCCTTCCTTGTTCCTCACACTGCTCTTCTCCTCCTCACTCTCCTTCCTTGTGCCTCACACTGCTCTTCTCCTCCTCACTCTCCTTCATTGTGCCTCATGCTGCTCTTCTCACTCTCCTTATTTGTGCCTCATACTGCTCTTCTCCTCCTCACTCTCTGTCCTTGTGCCTCACTGTGCTCTTCTCCTCACTCTCCTTCAGTATGCCTCACTCTGCTCTTCTCCTCCTCAATCTCCGTCCTTGTGCCTCATGCTGCTCTTCTCACTCTCCTTCTTGTGCCTCACACTGCTCTTCTCACGCTCCTTCCTTGTGCCACACCCTGCTCTTCTCACTCTCCTTCCTTGTACCTCATGCTGCTCTTCTCACTCTCCTTCCTTATGCCTCACGCTGCTCTTCTTCTCTCTCTCCTTACTTGTGCCTCATCTTGCTTTTCTCACTCTCCTTATTTGTGCGCCATGCTGCTGTTCTCCTTCCTTATGCTTCATGATGCTCCACAACTAACAATTCCAGTCCAACCCACATAATTCCACTACACACCACATACATACACTCCATAACACATAGGTAAAAGACACTGCCACTTACAATGCCAAAAGCTCTAACTCAAAAAATGCGAGACCTATTGCATTTCCAGTGCTTGTCCTTCTTGCAAATACCTTTCATGATTTCCACCTCTGTCTCTGCTGTTCTTCCCTACACCGCCATTTGAGAAAGTGGTTGCACATTGTAATCCAGGTCTGGTATATTAGTAAAAAAGATGGTTTATTCACTGTGGAGATGCCTCTTAAATTTTTGTGCAGTACTGGTATCATCCAGAACTGTTTGTTCAGGATTCAGCTGCCCAGCCCAGTTCTCACTCAGACTCCTGGGAAACCGCAGCATGCAGTTTTCTCCAGACAGTGTCCACAGCAACTGAAACAATTTCATCTTGCCTCCCTCACCCAGCCAGCATAAACTGCAAAACTTAGAATCACTCTTTTAGGATGATGCTGCTGCTCAGCAATGGTCACAGCGAGGCCGCAAATTGACAGGCCAGGCAGAATCTCATGTGATCTGGGACTGGCACTATTTCTTGAAATTTGCTAAAAAAATGCTTGCCTGACCTGCCATCACTGCCCGACTCCCCCTCAACTGTGCGACCTGCTGATGATGTTTCCAGTTGCATACTGAGGTCACCCTCAATTTGTTCTTGAAATATTGACCTGTATTTAGCTGTTTGAGTAAGTTTTGTATTCCTGACTGGGTTTGAATGCTTTAGAATATGAAACAAGCAATGGCAAAGGTAACAGGATTTGGGTGACAGCCTTTTGGCTTTGTCATTGCTTTTGTTTTGTCACGTTTTTTGCAAAACTTTATTGATGGGGAACCTGTCAGGCATGCATCAATCTAAAAAAAAAAGAAAAACTCTAAAATCAAATATATATTATTGATCTTAAAAAGAACACTTTGCCTTAGTAGTCCCTGATTCTTAAGGGAACTATTTTGTGTGTGGATTTACTTCTTGTGAAGGGTAAGAATGCATCACTTGTAGTAACTATAGCCAATGGCTAAAGTGGGCTGCTGTATGCTGCAGTGGATAGATGAAAAATGTGAATGACCTAATAACAGAGCAATTGATAACTAAGTATATTATATATTATAATTTTAATAAATTCTATAGGTCTTGACTAATGCCAGACTTAAAATAGAGCTATGAGTCAGGCAGGCTCCTTGCCTTCTACTGAAATCACATTTTGATGGCATGGAGTCCTATTGGTGTCAAGGGCACAGTTTACATTGCAAATGATTCTGCTGAAGTTAAGGTACCTTGTGGTGATTTTTCTTACATTAAAGGTCTGATATCAACAAGTGCAGTGCTTTGGGATAGGTGGCTGTCTAATCGGCTCTTCCGAAGCCTCTTCTTTAAAAATATAAGCCATTTTCTGAGGGTTTGTCAGGTTTCAAAAGCACTAACTAGAAATCTGTTGACATAATCTGAAATTTCTTATTGTAACTTTTGACCCAAGAATAACATCAGCGAAAATCACGTTGAATGGGATCCAGATAAAAAATGATAGTGTAGCTTGTGATCCAGATAACAACATGTGATACAAGTGGCATAAATGAGTAACATTTGATTATTGTGGGTAATGATGGGGCGAAAGTTCTGTGAAAGTGACTGAAGACTTCGGGTGGTGATGGGGAAGCAGGCCATAAAATCATTTTTTATACTACACTTCCATCTTTTAATCGTTGTAGCTTACAATTGTTACTATTACACTCTTTCATCATTCTCCATTGACCAATCTCAGAAGGATGGAAGATTGAGTTTGCGTTGGAGGGATTTGAATTTGTGACCTGCAGAATACTAGATGTGAGTATTTACCTCTCTGAGCCATTTTGCTGATGTCAGAACAAAAGGCGGGTGACAGAAGGGAGCAGGCTAGCAGGACAGCCTAATGAGTATGACAATGCGCCAGGCCAGTCAATGAGAGGAGATTATGAGAGAAGAGGACAGGTATGGCTATCTTGAATATATGGTTCTTGGAAGTGGGTGGGATTGGAGGATATTGGAACTGAAGGACTGGTGTCAGAACGTGGCCAAAACAGGTAACAGCAATTTGAGTAACAGAGGCAGACAGGGAATGACTGACACTGAATAGATGTTAGGAGAAAAGTTAATAGAATGTAGCTGGGATGGGTCACAGCAGAACTAAATTATAGTTGAGAGAAGGAATGAGTTGAAGTTGCTTGGTGTAAGAAGATGTGTATGAGATGGGAGAGGCCTGTGAATTACAAGCTGCAATCAGGGTATGGGCCAGAGGTGGGAGTAAGTACTAGGAGGAGGAAGGGAATAGGTGCAAACACTATATTATAGCTGATGGTTGGTGGGGTGAAAGGAGATGTGACAGATGGGAGGTGCAGTGTACAGGTGATAGTAATGATAGGAAAGGACATGAGATGCATGATAGGGATGGTTAAGAATAGCAATAAGTGGGAGGAGCTGATGGGCTGCAAGTGAAGGTGGGAGTTGGGTGCCACAGAAGAAGGGTGCAAGAACTCCTGTCAGTGCTCATCCCTTACAAAACAAATTTCTTACATAATTCACTTGAAATCAGTCTTCTACAACGCCCCTCCATTTTAACTTGTACCCACAACCCCCTCAAACTTCACATTTAGCCGTGTGTAACAAAATTCAGCCATTCACATGCTAAAAGGACATTCCACACTACTCAAATAACTATCTCACGAAACTAAGCTCATCTTACTCACTCACCTTAATACCCTCACAAAGCACCATTTAACCACTTGCAACACAGCAACATCACAAACACTGAAAAGCCTCTCACAGCACTCATTTACACTACTGACTCCCCATCATCCAATTACACCAAACACTCATACAAGATGAAATATCACTTGCGTCCATCACCTTTTCACCGACACCTCACATTCAGCTGCATGCAACACCAGTCATACCTTCAGAATACTACTAGGATGCACGTTTGAAAATACCTCTTACTGCAACAGCCACTCACTCCAGTCAGTTTCAACAGCATTTACTTTCATCCACAATTGATTACAGTATGACGCAAAAACAAGGTAACTTCCCACACAACTACCATTTCATCTCAATCACTACCTTTACCACTCGCCACATTACTGTGACATTTGTATCACTTGACCATTCACAAAAACACTTTCATCACAAACTTTTCCAGGAGCCACTGACCTCAGTCACTTTACTACTCCATCTCTACACCACTGCTCACAAAAACTCTTGTTATCACTTGCTCACTTCCTCCATTGGCACAACATTTAACACGTTTTAATTAAACCACTGTCCTTCAACTACATGCATTATTCATTCTCAGCACCACCAGTCACCCACCCTACCCACCCGCAACTCTAGTCACAATCACATCCTTCACTCACACCAGCAATGAGCTGCAACCACTCACATACTGGCTGGCTTGCTCACACCATTCTCCCATCTCAGCTATCCCTCGACAATGTAATCATTCACATGAGCTATTCAATCATGTCTCACCCACAACTCTGTGTAACCCTATTCTACCTCACACAACATGAATCAGTCGCTCGCAACTTTTATTTCACATCTCACATCCCAAACTGCCATCACTCACAACTCAGCCACTTGCAGCACTCATTCACTACTTCACATCAATTGCAGTCCACACCATACTTTACTCATGAAAGTGTTTCCCAAGATGACTCGTGATCTGTGCTCAGCAATTTGCTGCACTAACCCACAGTCATTCAGCAACACTGGCCCACCCCATATCCACTCGCATCCCCACCTGCAGTGTTCTTCACAGTCAGTTGCAATATCCCTTGCAACATTCCTGCAGTCATTCACAGCACACTCAAAACCCTCTACAACCACACTCACTCACTATTTATTCATATTCATAACACAACCCAGTTGCACTAGTCGCCTGCAGTCACTCACAGCACATCCTCAGAACATCACTAACCACTACAAATGCTTGCTTTCACCCACAAATAACATATAATTATTCTTACCCAATTGAACCCAAGGTATCATTCATACACATTCAGTGCCTCTTCAGGTATCACTGCACACTAAAGCCACTCAAAATGCCTCTGTCAGGAAAACACTTCTTTCTTCACTCACAAGATCTGTGGCAGCGCACATCATTTGGGCAAACTACACCCCATCAGCTTCTTATACAGCTCAAAACCATAAGACCAATCACCCAACACTGCCACTTTCCATATCTTGTTACAGCATCCCTCAGTCACACCATCACTGAACTGCAGCATCCACTTGAACACTCAGAAAACCACTTGGAGGCTTACTAACATACACTGAACCACAATATACTTCTTGAGCAGTCTCATGCATGCACAATTATCCACTCCACACCAATCCTGCATTGATGGTACTAATACCTACGCTTAATCACTTTTTAACATCTGCCTTCAACAAAGTTGCTTGATTGGAGTGACAAAGATGGAAATGAAATAATAGAGGTGAGGCAGGAATAAAAGGAGTGCAATTATATTGTTTGTGGCTCTCTGCTTTGGGTAATAGCTTAAAACATCAGGCTATTAAGTTGTAATAGCAAAAGTTGTAATTCTAGAAAATTGGCAAAGTAGTAATAACAGAATTATCCTGGAGTAACATGAACGTATCATGAAGTCACCTTCAACTGTACAACCCCATTCTAAAGTTAATCTGGATAATCTTTGAATAGCACAGTCTCCATCTGAAGTCATGATATTTCTACTGAATATTGACCATCAGAATATTGTTGTGACAAGAATATCAAGGACAGACTATTGAAAGGTAAGTGCATATAGGAAAGTATAGGTTTACTCTTCCTAATCGCACATGTATATACTTTGAAGATATGTGTACTGCTTATGTGAAGTTAGGCATAGAAAATTTAGACTTAGTTACCTGCCTATTTTTTCCCACGATATTTTGTCCTCGAAATTGTGTTCTATCGGTATTCTGGGGGTGATATTCAGAGTGCACGTCTGAAGTCATCACATGATGATTATGTGATAATACACATTCCTGTGCGCGGAATACACATTACACACACACATTCCTAACACAACCCAGTTGGACAAGTCACTCACAACACTCACTCAGAACATCAAGGACCACACATCCAAGTGGAGTCCCCATCTTGCAATTGTTAATAAAACAGTAATTAAAATGACGTCTGTTTCATGCTGTATGGGTGAGTATGCATGAAGATTCAAGTACACGTATGTCATCCTTCTTTGCCACCATAGAATCATGATGTGTACACATGGCATTGGTGCGCTCATAATCGCATTCTTTTCCACATTATTTTGAGGTTGAAGCCTACCAAATAGCACAGCTGTCTGATTTGTTAATGTCATCTTGGGAACATTCAGAAAGATTCCCTGGGAATGCATTCTGCCCATTGCTTTGTGGTTTGTAACTCACATTTTCTTGTTTTTTATTTGATAGCTCTATTTTTTTTAGGATGTCCAGCTTGAGTTCGTCCCTTCCCTTGCCCAAATTCTATTTACTGTATTCTTCCACCAGTACTGGATTTCTGTAAACAGGCCTTTAAATCTTGTTCTTGTCTTGTCACATTTACTGTGCATTCAAAGACAAAGGTCAAGGGGCCGATTCCGATCTCGGCCGGTAGGGCTCCGAATAGGATTCGGCTTTACCGGATCCGATTCGGAGCCCTTTTTCCCGACCGAATCAGTACGCGGGTCCGGCCGAGCGAGTACGATGCGACTCGCCGACCGACTCGTCCGGGCGACCCGACCGCTCCGACCGACTTCGTACCCGGATCGTACCGCTCCGACCGACTCGCTCGGACCCGATTCGCACCGCGCAATGGAGACGCTTTCCGGCCGGGTAAGTACGATGCGCACCTCGACCGCTCCGACCGACTCGCGCCGTCCGACTCGAACTCGCTGTCGGAGCCGTACTTTGGGGGTCCGTGTCGGACCCCCTGTACGCGTACCCGTGCGAGGCGCACACAGGGGGACCCATGGGTCCCCCTACCTGTGCGTGTACGCCGCGAGCGCTTCGCGGCGTACTCGCTGTAGGGGCGCCTTGTCCGCCTCGCACCCATTGGAGGCAATGGGAGCCCGCGTACGCGTTGTACGACCGGCTCCCATTGAGTTCAACGGGAGTCCGACCGACTCGTGTCCGGTGGCATACGAATGCATCGGACTAGTTCGGTCGGACTGCACGGGTCCGATTCGGTCGGAAATCTCTCCGGGTCCGGCTCGGTCGGAGAGATTTCCGGCCCGAATCGGAATCGACCCCCAAATGTCTGGCTCTTTCTTCCAGGGGGTGAACAGACATAATATCGAGTTGGAAATATCGAGTAGCAGTAATATCGAGTCCAAAATCTCGGACTACAAAAATATCGACAGTCAGAATATCGTTGTCAAGAATATCGAGTTGAAGGTAAGTTATATCGTTTTTCAAAATATCGAAGTAATTAATATCGTTAGCAAAAATATC
The DNA here is from genome assembly GCA_963921515.1 of Calotriton arnoldi. Classification (NCBI taxonomy): domain Eukaryota; kingdom Metazoa; phylum Chordata; class Amphibia; order Caudata; family Salamandridae; genus Calotriton; species Calotriton arnoldi. The sequence goes on along the minus strand of CAWUFW010009655.1, from coordinate 205,784 downwards.
TTTGTTAAAAATATCGTTGTTTTATTTAGTGTTATGTATTTTAGTGTGTATTTAATATGTATGTGTTCGATTTTTTTGTGTAAGTATTGCATTTGTTTTTAAATATGTGTTAAATTTTTAGAAGTTAATAAAAAAATTTAAAGTAAATTTTGCGTTTTAGGTCCGTAGCGGGTTGTGGGTTTATAGGGGAATAGGGTGGGAAGTAATTTAATTATAATAAATGTAATAATCATTTTTATAAGTTATTAATTTATTTTAATAAATTTTTGCGTTTTTGTTCTGTAGCGGGTTGTGGGTTTATAGTGGAATAGGGTGGGAAGTAATTTAATTATAATCAATTAATTAATAAATTTGATTAATTAATATGTATGTATTTAATATTTTATATTGTTAATTGTGGTAATGAATTAATTATTAATTAGTTATTAATTGGTTGTTAATTATTAATAATTATTTGGTAAATATCTTAATTGTGTAATTATTTTAGGAGCAGGTTATGGGTTTATAGGGGAATAGGGTGGGAAGTAATTTAATTATAATTAATTAATTAATATTTTAAATTAATTAATATCTATGTGTTTAACATTTTATATTGCTAATTGTGGTAATTAATTTATTATTAATTGGTAAATATCTTAATTGTGTAATATTTTTAGGAGCGGGTTGTGGGTTTATAGGGAGTAGGGTGGGAAGTAATTTAATAATTATTAATTAATTTATATTTTTAATTATTTGATATTTATGTATTTAAAATTTTATACTGTTAATTGTGATAAATAATGTATTGTTAATTATTTATTAATTGGTCATTAATAATTATTAATTAATTATTAATAATGTTATTTGTGTCATTTTTTAAGAGTGGGTTGTGGGTTGATAGGGAGTAGGCTGGGAAGTAATTTAATTATAATATATTTTATTACATTTTTTATTATAATATTTATTTTAAGTTGTTTATAGTGTTAATAGTGTGAATTAATTTATTATTGATTGCTTTTAAATTGCTTGTTAATTTTAATTAATTAATTAATTAATTATTAATTAATTATGTTAATAGTGTTATGTTTTACAATATTGGTGGTGTCATTTATAGGGGAATATGGTGGGAGTTAATTTTTTTAAATTAATTAATTGTTTGATAATTAATTTTAATTATTTTGCTTGAGTGGGAATAGTAAATTATTCACCTATGCAATCCAACACTTTCCCTACTGTTGCATATGCTGGAGTGGGAATAGTAAATTAATCCTCTCCGCTATCCAACACTTTCCCTACTGTTGCTATTGCTGCAGCGGGAATAGTAATTTTTACCCCTACGCTATCCAACACTTTCCCTACTGTTGCACTTGCTGGAGTGGGAATAGTCATTTTATCCCCTCCGCTATCCAACACTTTTACTACTGTTGCACTCGCTGGAGTGGGAATAGTAAATTATTCCCCTTCGAGATCCAAAACTTTCCCTACTGTTGCACTCGCTGGAGTGGGAATAGTAATTGTTACCCTTCCGCTATCCAACACTTTCTCTACTGTTGCACTCCCTGGAGTGGGAATAGTAAATTATTCCCCTTTGCTATCCAACACTTTCCCGACTGTAGCATTTGCTGGAGTGGGAATAGTAATTTTATCCACTCTGCTATCCAACACTTTCCCTACTGTTGCACTCTCTGGAGTGGGAATAGTAAATTTTATACCCTCTGCTATCCAACAATTTCCCTACTGTTGCACTATCCAGAGTGGGAATTGTAAATTATTCCCCTCCGCTATCCAAAACTTTCCCTACTGTTGCACTCGCTGGAGTGGGAATAGTAATTGTTACCCCTCCGCTATCCAACACTTTCCCTACTGTTGCACTCTTTGGAGTGGGAATAGTAAAATATTCCACTCCGCTATCCAACACTTTCCCTACAGTTCTACCTGCTGGAGAGGGAATAGTAAATTATTCCCCTCCGCTATCCAACACTTTCCCTACTGTTGTACTTGCTGGAGTGGGAATAGTAAATTATTCACCTATGCAATCCAACACTTTCCCTACAGTTGCATTTGCTGGAGTGGGAATAGTAAATTAATCCTCTCGGCTATCCAACACTTTCCCTACTGTTGCACTCTCTGGAGTGGGAATAGTACATTTTATACCCTCTGCTATCCAACACTTTCCCTACTGTTGCACTATCCAGAGTGGGAATAGTAAATTATTCCCCTCCGCTATCCAAAACTTTCCCTACTGTTGCACTCGCTGGAGTGGGAATATTAATTGTTACCCCTCCGCTATCCAACACTTTCCCTACTGTTGCACTCTTTGGAGTGGGAATAGTAAAATATTCCGCTCCGCTATCCAACACTTTCCCTACTGTTGTACTTGCTGGAGTGGGAATAGCAACTTATTCCCCTCTGCTATCCAACACTTTCCCTACTGTTGCACTCGCTGGAGTGGGAATAGTAATTTTAGCCTCTCCGCTATCCAACACTTTCCCTACTGTTGCACTCTCTGGAGTGGGAATAGTAATTTTTACCCCTATGCTATCCAACACTTTCCCTACTGTTGCTATCTCTGGAGTGGGAATAGTAATATTTACCCCTACGCTATCCAACACTTTCTTTAATGTTGCACTCCCTGAAGTGGGAATAGTAAATTATTCCCCTACGCTATCCAACACTTTCCCTACTGTTGTACTTGCTGGAGTGGGAATAGTAAATTATTCCCTTCCGCTATCCAACACTTTTCTTACTGTTGCACTCCCTGGAGTGGGAATAGTAAATTATTCCCCTCCGCTATCCAACACTTTCCCTACTGTTGCACTTCCTGGAGTGGGAATTGTAATTTTATCCCCTCCGCTATCCACCATTTTCCCTACTGTTGCTGTTAATGTAGTGTCAAATGTAATTGTAAAAGATTATAATATTTTAATATTTTAAATTATTATATATATTTTATTTTTATTTTACTGGTATATGTATATATATGTATTTATAATTTTTAGTATGTTTCTAACATTTTATAATTTATTATAATAATTATTTATAAATATTATTAAGTAAATTTATATATTATATTTTATATATATGTATGTTTAATTATTTTTAACATTATATGTATTATTTTAAACATTTTCTAATAATTCTAACTATGTTTTTTTAATTATATGTATTATTTACTTTATTTTACATTATTTTTAAGCATTTAAAAAAACGATATTTTTTACGAAGATATTTTTGACAACGATATTTTTTTTCCAATATTTTTGTACTTACCATGATGTAGATAGGACTTCGATATTCTGGACAACGATATTTTTGTCCCGATATTTTTGTACCTCAACATTTTTGTTGTCGATATTCTGTCAGGGATCCCTTCCAGGGAGCTTGGTGTTTACTTTTCTTTCTCGACTTCAGAGCGAGAGGATTTATGTGACAATCATGCTGGCTACTGGTGGAATGCTTGAAGAAGGCTGTACAATGTTTTGTTTCTACCACACAGCACAATTGAAATATCTGCAAATAAACTATGCAGATATTTCAGAATATATTAGAATCAGAAAAGCACAAATGAAGCTCATTTTTGGTAATCCTTATGTGTGGTGGAAACAAATGTGTTAATATGATCAAAACAAATCAATACACTAGGTGATGACAATTCCACACATTATCATTCATGCGTTCTATACTTTTATCAGTATAACTGTACATCTGTGTAAATGTAATGGTCATTTCAATTGAAGATGTGTTGATTGTAATGACAGTGTGCTACCACACCATGTATATTCCACTCTACGCCACTCCACTCTGCACAACACCACACTACGCCACTCCGTATTGTGTCACTGCACTCTACTCTGCATCACTCCACTCTACGCCACTTCACTTTATGCCTCTCTACTCTACACCACTCTACTCTATGCCAATGCACTCTACTCCACTCTACTCTACGCCACTGCACTCTACACCATTCCACTCTGCGCCACTCTACACCACTCTACTCTGCAACACTGCACTCTATGCCACTCCAATGCACTCTACTCTATACCACTCTGCTCTAAGCCAGTGCGCTCTATGCCAATCCAATCCACTTTATGCCACTCTACTCTACCGTGCACCACTCCACTTTGAAACAATCTACTCTATGCCCCTACACTCAGCGTCACTGCACTTGGCGCCATTGCACTCAGTGCCACTCTACTCTGTGCCACTGCACTCAACTCTGCATCACTGCACTTTACACCACTTTACTCAAAACAAATGCACTCTACGCCACTGCATGCTGTGTCAATCTACTCTGCACCACTGCACTCTACGTCACTATACTCTACTCTGTAATACTTTATGCCATTGCACTCTATGCCATTGTACTCTATATCACTGCACTCTATGTCACTCTATTCTACTCTACACCACTGTACTCTACGCCACCCTCCCTACACCACTCTACTCTGCACCACTCTAGGCCACTGCACTACATGCCAATGCACTCTACGCCACTCTACTATGCACCACTGTACTCTACGACAGTCTACTCTGCAACACTGCACTCCATGCCACTGCACTCTATGCTGCACCACTCTATGCCACTCTACTCTGCACCACTCTTCTCTACGTCACTCTATTCTAAGCCACTGTGCTCTATGCCAATTTACTAATGACCACTTTACTCAAACCAATGCACTGTACACCACTGCACTCTATGCCAACTACTCTGCATCACTGCACTCTAAGCCACTATACTATTCTCTGGAACACTCTATGCCACTGCACGCTACGCCATTCTATTATACTCTGTAACACTGCACTCTACTCCACTGCACTCTATGACACTACTCTGCAAGACTGAACTCTCTGTCACTGAACTTAACGCCACTCTACTCTGCACCACTGTACTTTAAGCCACTGCACACTACACCACTCTACACAATTGCACTCTAAGTGACCGCACTCTATGGCGCTCTATTCTTCTCTGCACAACTGTACTCTATGCCACTGCTCTCTGCACCACTGCACTCTCTGCAATACTGCACTCTATGCCACTGCACTCTACTCTGAACCACCCAAATCTATACCACTCTACTGAACTCTACACCAATTGACTATACTCCACTACACTCTGCATCACTCCACGTCACTCTAATCTATTCTGCCCCACTGCACTCTACGCCATTCTACTCTACACCACTGCACTCTATACCACTCTACTCTACACCTCTGCACTATATCCTGCACCACTCCACTCTATGCCACTTCATTCTACTTTGAAACAATCTATTCTATGCCACTGCAGTCTACTCTGCACCACTCTACTCCGCCCCACTCTACTCTGTCTCTCCACTCTGTACCAATACACTCTACACCACTGCACTTTATGCCAATCTACTCTGCAACACTGTACATTATGCCACTTCACACTAGGCCATTCTATGACACTACCAGCTATGATACGCCAATCTATGATTCTCTACTCCATTAAACTCTAGTCCACTCTATGCCATTCCATGCTACAACTCTCTACTCCATGCTATGCCACTCTACAACTCTACTCCACAAGGCTCTATGCGACTCCCTCTAGACCACTGCATGCAACTTTACTCCACTCCACTCTACTCCATCTCACTGTCCTACACTACTCCACTTTATGCCACTCCACTCTGTGACAATCTACTCTACTCTGCACCACTCTACAACACTCTACTCCACTCTACCAAACCTCCTCCACTCTGCTCTACACCACTCCATGACACAATGCCCACCCCCTCTACATCACTCCATTCAAATCTACGCCACTCCATAACACCTCACTCTACTCCACTTTTCAACATGCCACTCTCCTGTACCCCACTAACTTTTAGCCATGCTAAACAGCAGCCATGCTGTTGTACAACATGGCTAAAACATATTGGCAAAGCCAATAGCTCTTGCATAGGCCAGCCCTTTTGGCTTTGCCACTGCTTGTTTATTATTAGCGATACTGCAGACCATAGGCAGAAAACATTGGCAGGCCATTTGGTCAAAAAGACAGGACCTATTGGCTTTGCCAATGCTTGTTTTTTAGCAGTAATTTGCTCTGCCACCGAACTAATAAAACTGTGGATTTCTTAACATCCTGTGTGTGTCAAAAAAGGTTTACCCATTACTACTCGAGATCATCCTAGAATAATATATCCCCATATTGAAATCGCCATGCAGTAATACAGCCAGAACACCTCCTAGGGTAATACATCCCCATCATGAAGTCATCATCGAGTAGTACAGTCACAAAATAAAGATATCTCGGGATCATCCTTGAGTAATACAATCTCATTCTGAAGTCATAACAAGATAATTCTGTAACAATACAGCCCTATCCTGAAACACTTAGAGGATCATCTTGGAGTAATACAACCTAATCCTGAAATCATCATGGGATAATCCTGCAGTAGTACATGATCATAATGTTTTCCACTAAAGTAATCAGGATCCCATCCTGGAGAACTTTCTGTGATGACTCTAGAGTCATCTTATTCACCCTATACACATACTTCAGGATGGGATGTATGACGATACCACGCATGCATTACATCGCATGCCATTAGATCGCGGTTTTAACAACGAAAGTCGTTACAACGATTTGCGTTGGAGGGCGCTGGACTTAGGAGTAGTTTAATTTACTATTCCAACTCCAGCCTACGTACAGTAGGGAAGGTGTTGGATAGTAATTTAAACTACTCCTTGTCCTATAGCGCCCTCCAGTGCAAGTCGTTGTAACGACTTTCGTTGTTAAAACCGCGATCTAATGGCATGCGATGTAATGCATGCGTTCTAAAGGTTGTTTCCCTCAGGATGGGTTGGGATGACTTCTCCAGAAAAGTAAATGAATAGCCCAGCTGAAGTCATCGGATGACTTCAGAATGACTCCAGGCTGATCTTCCTTTTTTTACTTGGGTCTCTTACCCTGTTGGCTACCTGTTCCTTCTACCCTATACCTTCTCCCAGCTGGACTCTGGGGATCCATATATTTCCAAAACAAACGGGAAGAGATGAAGACTCTGATAGTTTACTGAGGGTCACAATAAACTTTTCCAGGACTTGGCACACAATTCTTTAAGGAGACAGAGACTTCAGAACAGTCACAGACTGTCCACACTCCCAGAAAATCCCTTACCATAGGGAGCACCATTTTGGCATAATCTTCCATTGGAATGAGAAGAAAATCTTTGCCAAGATCGTACAATAATCCAAGAAAGTACTTGGGTTGAGAGGGCAGGATAAATAGAACCAGACAAAGGCTTGCTGAGCAAGTGAATGACAGTACTGTATCCTCTGTGGCAGAAGTTGAAGTCTAAAAAGAAAAGTTAAGGAAGCCTTCACCCAGGGACATTGCTGTGGCCAAAACAGGAGTGCTGCAAAGTCTACGACAGCAATTAGAAAGGCACCACACAGAAATCTCAAGACTGCACTGGATTCACATGAAGGAGCATATAAGACTAATACGAAGGCACCATGGCTCTGTGGATTTCCATGCTGCAATGGGGGTAGGAAGATCTTAGCTATATATATAATAATCCCTTATGTGCTTCTATTACAGTGCTATTGGCTCTTCAAATTACCTAGTTTTATGGAGATGGGGCTTTGTGGAAATCTGCCGGCTTTGGACTGGTATACTTTACTCTAACAGGGGCACACAGACGCTAACACCACTCTGACCAATATGTTAAACTTCATAGGCAATTGAGTTGTTCCTCAGACTGGTGACACCCATTGGTTTTAACACAAAGGGGCTAAATGGTCCAGCAAAATGCTTAGAGGTGCTGAGTATTTTGCATGACTCTATAGGAGGCACTTGTCTTGTACAGGAGACGCATTTCCTTAGAAAGGATTGGATTCACCTCAAATCTTAGTGGTTCTCTGTGAGAAATTGGGTTGTTGGTTGACTGGGGTGTGAGACCTGCTCACGCACCAGCCACAATCCCTTGCAGGGTGAACCTCAAAAAGTCACTAAACTAACCTGTGCTTAACCCTGGGTAGCTTGGCACAACAAGCAGTCAGACTTAACTTAAAGGCAATGTGTAAAGTATGCATGCAGCACACAAACAGTAATAAAGTGAAAACACAACACAAGAAAAATCTCTCACTAATTTAGAAAAATCGAGTCAGTTTTAATAAATTATATGACACCAAAACTGCAAAACTCCAATCAGTATAACAGGAGTTATGATTTTTTATAGTGTTTAGTAAACCCTAGCGCCTAAAAGATCAAAGCGCCAACCACGGATATCGATGCACGCAAGACCAGGTCAAAGTCAAAAAATATGGCAGACTGCGATGGAGCACAGTTCGTATTGAAGAAGTGGATTGAGCCCGGTCATCGCTTACCTTCGTACTTAGAAACATTTCTGAGAAAGATGTTCTGTGAAGGTAAAGTTCAGCAGGACAAGGCTGCAGGAGTTGTCCAAGGAGGGAGTGTCATTGTCAGATTGCCTTGGTTCGAAGCTGTAGTCAACATTTCTACGTTCGGGCTTAGTCGGTGAAATGGAAGTTGAAAATCTTCACCAGGATGAGGCAGAGAGCTGTAGTTGAAGACAGTTCCATGAGTCTGGATAGCCCTTTTGCAGCGGACTGCTGAAAAGGATTTGCTGCTGCAGAGAAAAATGTAGCCGTAGAAGTCACAAAGTCAATCCGAACAGCAGTGCACCTTGGGTGGATAGGCGAGCAGGTTGGTCCTGGTCTCCTCCAGATTTTAGATATCTGGTCACCTTAAGCCCCCTTTCCAAGGGTCCAGGACTAGAGGGGCACCACTTGGAGTGTCAGGACTCACTCAGACTGGGTTCAGGTGAAGAGAGCCTTTTTTGTCCCTGAGGCCCAATCAGGAGGCCAGCTAACTAGCCCTTTTGAGTCACTCTGGTGATCGTGGGTTCAGGTTGCAGGTCCAGTACTTCTTCTCCAGACAAGAGTGCAGCAGGGCAGAAAGGCAGCAATTCAGCAAGGCAGAAGCAGGTCAGCAGTCCAGCAGGCCAACCGAGTGGCAGTCCTTACAACAGCACAGCCGTCCTTCTTCCTGGCAGGGTATCCACAGGTCCAGAAGTGTACTGAAGAGTTGGTGTCTGAGGTCCCTTTCTTATACCCTGGTGGCCTCTTTCTGGAAGGTGGGAAAAGCTTCAAGACAATGGCTTTGAAGTGCATGGAATTTCCTGACTCCACTGCCCTGGCTCCAAGCTCACTGCAGTGGCAATGTGTTGGTGTTAGTAAGGGTGGGCGAAGTTGGCGGAGTACCACTACACGGAATTCTGCGGAGTTGAACAAACACTCCGGGAAACTCTGCTCCCGCTCCATAATTCCGTTCCATCTTATCCCAATTAATAAAACAGAAACCTCACATACCTTTGGTAAATCAAGTAACTCTAACTTTACATGCTAAAATGCATATAGTCATCTCACAAAAATGAAAATATAACAAGAAGTGAGAGAGGTGATGATTTTGGGGTCCTCCCTAACCTAGGGAGAGAACTAAGCAGGTGCCTTGAACACAAAGAGCACATCATGCTGAACGATTCGGTGGTGGTCCCATCCTCCTAGGACCACCACAAGCACAGTTATGGGCAACAATACAATCCCAACCAAAGGCCCTGCAAAGCATTATGGGACGAGATTCTAGAGTGCAGTGAATATTATAGTATCCAATATCAAAACATTCCTCAAGCAGCAGCACTCTCCCGGCTCAGCTGAGAGCTAATACTATAATATTCACTGCACTCTAGAATCTCGCCCCATAATGCTTTGCTAGGCCTTTGGTTGGCATTGTATTTTTGCCCATAACTTTGCTTGGGGTGGTCCTAGGAGGATGGGACCACCACCAAATCGTTCAGCATGACATGCTCTTTGTGTTCAAGGCATCTGCTTGGTCCTCCCCCTAGGTTAAGGGGGACCCCAAAATCATCACCTCTCTCATTGCCTGATATTTTTTAAAGCTCACTTTTGTGAATTGGTTATATGCTTTTTAGCATGTAAAGGTAAAGTTGTTTTATCAAAGGGTTGTCGGTGCAGTAGCTAACTCCGCTACGTGGCGGAGTTGAGTTTTTGCATGAATTCCGTGTTTTTAATATAATGCGTAGTTCCGCTAGCGGAGCGGAGTTCATTGCCCACAATTAGGTGTTAGGCCCTTTGTGTGAGGGCAGAGCGCTCCCTATTCAGTTGAAAGTTGGGCTGTGCTCATCTCCGCCCCTCATTCTGCCAGCAGCTGGCCCATCAAGGCATACCTAATCCCTCTATTGTGTGACTGTCTGGGAGGAATTCACAAAGTCTAACTGTCAGTAACACCCAGTCAGGGACGTAGTCAACCCCGCTATAGCAGCTACCGCGGGGTTGGATTGTTGATGGGCCTCTTCTGTCTGCAGCTTGGCAGACAAAGGCTCATAATTAACGTTAAAAGAGTGGGAGGGTGAGCAAGTGGAAGGATGGATGGATGGCTGAGTGAACGAGAGGGAGGATGGATGGATGAATGGATGGATGGATACTCGAAAGGGTGAATGGATGAATTGATCAATGAAAGGGTGGATGGATGGATGATGAGTGAAAGGATTATGGATGAGTGAGTGAATGATGGAACAGATGAGTGAAAGGGTAAATGGATGTGTGGATGAGTGAATGGATGGATGAGTGAAAGGCTGGATGGATGGACAGAGTGAAAGGGTGGATGGATGGATAAGCAAAAGGATGGATGGATGAGTGGAAGGATGGATGCAAGGATGGATGAGTGAAAGAATGTATGGATGAGTGAAAGGTTGAACTGATGGATGGTTGAGTGAAAGAATGGATGGATGAGTGAGTGAAAGGGAGAATGGATGAGCAAAAGGATAAATGGATGATTGAAAGGATGGATGGATGAGTGAAATGGTGGATGGATGAGCGAAAGGATGGGTAGATGATTGAAAGGATGAACGGATGGATGAATGGATGGTTGAAAGGGGGATGGATAAGTGAAAGAATGGATGACTGAGTGAAATGGTGGATGGCTGGATGGATGGATAGGTTTAATGGATAGGTTTGAAGATGGTTGGATAGGTTTGGATATGGATTGATGGACGGATGGATGGACAGATGGAATGGTGCCAGACTGACTGATGGATGGGAGATTGAATGGATCACAGAATGTAAAGATGAAGCGGTGAATATCAGCTGGTGGATGGAAGGATGAAAGGTTGAATGGATTGATTCTTGGATAGAAGAGGATTTTGATGGCTTGCTTTGCTTGCTTAGTGCCATAAGAGCTTTTGTTCAAAGTGGGGAGTATTTTAATTTTCTGTAGGCCTGGGCGTGAAATTCCACTCAACTTGAGGAGTTTGCAGAGTTTTTCCCACTCCGCGAGCCACGTAGCGCGCAGAGTTCTGAAAAACTTTCCTCTGCGTATCCGACCGGAGTTTATTCCTCGCTCGCCAATGTTAGGTTGGCAGGCACGAGTGAGGAAAACCTTACTCAAGAACACCTATCAGTGAGATTTCTCAATGCAGGCAGTCGGGGTTGCCCGCTACCCCTCGCATTGAGAAACCTTCTGTTCACGTTGAGGAAACTGCTGCTCAAGTAGAACATCTACTCGAATGGCAGAAAGAAGCTGCACCCTCTTGCGCTGCGCATGGTGCAGTTCGCACTGATTTTCCAGCGAGGGACAAACACCCAGTGCTAAAAATCATTGCAAATGGCGGGACCTAACGCACTCCGCCGCTTGTAGAACGCTGCGTAGCGTGGCAGAGTTTTTTGGTCACTTTGTGGAGTTCTGCATAGCAGAACTCTGTGAACTCTGCCCAGGCCTACTTTTCTGGCTACTTCCTTGCACCCAGTCATGTGACCCAGGACAGGCAACATCCACAAAAGGGCCGAAAAATGGCAACTTTCTAAAAGTGCAATTTTTAAAATTGCAAATCAAAAACATGACTTTAACATTAAATGGGGTTTTTCGTTACGATTCCAAAGACACCAGAGATGACATAGCATCCTGCTCCCAATTGGAAATTACAGATTATTAAATGTAATAAGGATCTCCAATGTTCTCCTATGGGAGGAGTAAGCCTCAAAGTAGTGAAAAAAAGATTTAGGAGTTTTCACTACCAGGACATGTAAAATTAAAACTACATGTCCAAACTTTCAATTACAAAGCACCCTGCCCTATGGGCTACCTAGAACCTACCTTAGAGGTGACTTATATGTACTAATAGAGGAGTTCATGGCTGGACAAGGGGGTTGTAATGCCAAGTCGATATGGCAGTTTGAAAATGCATTCAGGCTGCAGTGGCAGGCCTGAAACATGTTCTAAGGTGCTACTTAAGTAGGTGGCACAATAAGTGCTGCAGGCCCACTGGTAGCTTTTAATTTACAGGCCCTGGGTATATGGTATACAACTGTACAATGGACTTACATGTAAATTAATAATGCCAATTAGGTATAAGCCAATTTAACCATTTTTAGGACAGTGAGCACAAGCACTTTAGCACTGGTCAGCAGTGGTAAAGTGCACAGAGTCCTAAGGCCAACAAAAATAAGCTCAGCAAAATAGAGGAGGAGAGGTAAACAGTTTGGGGGAAGACCACCGTAACGCTTACAGGTCAAATGTTCCCAAAGCAGTATTTCTCCTCAGGGCTTGATAAGGCATTCCAAATTGTCATCCTTTTCTCCAAAAATTCTCCATTTGAGGTGCCAAAGGTGTCCCAAAAATCATGGGCAGATCAATTACCCTTCTGTTTAGGTTGGGCATGGTCTAATTTACAGTGCCACTAATGCAGGGAAGGAAACATTTCTTAGGGATTCTACAACTGAAGCTCTTCAGTTGGCATAGAGTGACATGGTCATGAGAGAAGGTCTCATTATTGTCAAGGACAAACTTAAGTTCAGATCCATGATGTGGCCGGTCCAAGCTGGCTTCCTTTTGGCGAAGACTTGGAAATGGCTGACTTCTATAGTGTATGCACAGCATATTCAGCATCTTGAGGTCCCACATTTTACCTTCTTTTCAGCTGAGGCTTGCTTATTTACTTATTAGCTCTGCTATGTTTCCTAGGAGATATAACAAACATATAGACTGTTAGACCTGTCATCCTTAGGGTATTCTTCCCCCAAACCTTTTGCCTTTTTGCCTCACAATTTGCTGAACTGTTTTTGTTGGTTTTAGCACTCTTGGAACTTTACCACTACTAACCAGTGCTAAGGTGCATGTGCTCACTCCCCTAAACACGGTGACATTGGTTTATCCACAATGCACATTTTTAATTTACTTATAAGTCCCTAGTAAAGTGCCCTAAATGCACCCAGGGTCTTTAAATTAAATGCTACTTGTTGGCCTGCCGCACTGATTGTGCCACCCACTTAAGTAGCCCTTTCAACTCAGGCCTACCACTGCAGAGCATGTGTGTGCCATGTCGACTTGGCATTTATAACCCCATGCCAAGCCTTAAACTCTCCTTTAATTACATATATGTCACCCCTAAGGTAGGCCCTAGGTATTCCATAGGGCAGGGCATTGTGTAACTAAAAGGTAGGATATGTACTTTTAAGTTTTATATGTCTTGGTATTGAAAAACTCCCAACTTCGTTTTTCTCTACTGTGAGGCCTACCCCTCCCAAGGTTAGCATTGGGGATTTGTCACTACATCCTATAAGTTATAATTCCTGATTGAGAGGCAGTAGATCTGTCATGTTGGGTACCTATTGACTTGTAATAATACATCCTCTTTAATTTAAAAGTTGGATCTATAATTGCAACTTTAAAAATGCCATTTGTAGAAAGTTGACATTTGTTCTGCTCTGTCTCCAATAGACATCTGGGTGGGTGACAGCTGGGACTTGGGTGTTCCCTCTAGACAGCCACACATAAAGGGAGCTTAGTTGTGACTGATGGGTTATCCATATCCCTATGGGCCATCCTGGGCAGGATGGGAGGGAGGAACTGGACACAGCCTCACACTTACATCTGAATGGGCTGTGTACTGTCCCCACACAAAAGACTGCGTAACCCCCTATAGTGAGTCTGAAGCTAGGGCACAAAAGAGAGGACCTTGGTGCATTTCAAAGCCCCTCTTTAAGTCTCTCCCACTTCAAAGGCACAACTGGTATAAGTACTGGACCTCTGACACCACCAACTCAGTACACCTCCGAACCTGTGGATACTATGCCAGAAAGGACAGATGTGCTACTGAAGGACTACCACTCTGACGGACTGCTACTCTGGGAGAACTGCTTTTTTCTGTGCTGACGTGCCTGAGGTCTGCTGTCCTCCTTCCCTGGGTGAGAAGGAATGGACCTACACTACTTGAACCCAGAGTGACTCCAAGGGCTGGTCTGCTTGTCTCCTGTTCTGAAGTCTCAGGGACATCAAAAACGTTCAATAACCCAGACTATGTCATCTGTGAGTCTTGCCCTTCCAAGTGGTGCCTACACAATCCTGGGCTCTTGGAAGTAGTTGAAAAAGTGCTGTCCCAGCAGAAATCCATGCATCGATGCCGTTGCACCGCTAGGAACTGGCGCATCTCCATTGATGCCAACATATCTACGCTGCTGTGAAGATCAACTGCAGCGCATCACTGATGGGGCAGCGCATCACCTCTATTCCCGACGCATCTTTGACTTTGAGCGGCTCAGAGATGATGCATCACCTACAGCCCAAGGGTTGATGCATCGCCTCCTTTGTTCCTCGCATCTCATTCTGGCCGTCGACGCCACCGCAAACAAGGTACTGGGTCAGCGGGCCAAGGCTAGTCCTTTGTATCTGACCCACCCTACATCGTGGTCAGCCTGAACTTTCGACTTTGTCCCGGTCAAGCAAGGCCAGTTAGCCCCAGTTGGCGCTTTATGCTTTTTAGAACTACATTTCAAGATATTCTTTAAACATTCAGAACTCCTGTTCTACCTATTGAATTTGTGTTGTTTTGGTCTTGTTTTGTTTAATAAATTAGCTGAAATGTCTAACCAGGTGTGGTATCTTTTTGCGTAGTGTTTTCACAGTTTTACTGTTTTAAGTGTTGCACAAATACTTTACACATTGCCTCTTAAGTTAAGCACGAATGTTCTCTGCCAAGCTACCAGAGAGTGAGCACAGGTTAATTTAGGGTGAATATCTGACTTACCCTGACCAGGAATGTGGTTCCTGCTTGGACAGGGTATATACCTCTGCCAACCAGAAACCTAATTTCTAACATAGGCCATATAACTTTATCAGACCATGCATGTATCTTATTGTGCTTTTCTATCGCAGGAAGGCTACACTCCCACATACATTGGAGGCTGACGGGTGCACTTCTTTTCTGTAATTCAGCCTAGAGTAAAAATAGGAGTGGATTAAGGTACATTTGATCAAAAATGGGAGGGGTGAGATTAGTGACAATACTTTGTTGGATGCACTAAAGGCAGTAATTAGGGGCTTTTTGCTCTCAGGCATCTCTAAAATGAGCAAGGTTACTAGGAGTGTGGTGTGACTGGAGACTGAGCTAATGGAACTAGAAGTTATATGTAAGAGGACAGGTTCTATGAAGGTTTTGCGATAGCTTTTAGCAATTAGCACAAATTAGGGCACTAGACATTGACAAACCCCAATATGGATTACTTAGTGGAAACATTGTTTTTGTAGTGGGGGGCTGTACTACTGAATATCAGCACCAACAATAATGTGGCATATATATAGGGAGGCCAAAATATCGAAGTCCATAATATTGAAAGATATGTGCATATAGGGAAGTATGGATTTACTATTCCTAATGTCACATCTATGTACTTTGGAAATATCTGTAGCACTTAGGTGTTTATATGTGGAGTTAGGTATAGCAAATCTAGACTTACTTACCTATTTATTTTGTAGTTTTAATAATCTGTCCTTGATATTCTGCCCCATCAATTTTGTTGATTTGATATACAGGGTGCCCACCTAGTGGGGGGTAATAAGGCAAGAAAAACTGCTAATGTGTAACTTGAGATCAAAAATAAGCAAGGATAGAGTGGCAGCAATAAGTGACTCTGATAGGAAATTAAGGCATAACACCCCTGAGATAGCTGCAGCATTAGTTTCCTTTTATTTTAATCTCTATCAGGTGAAGGGTGTTCCCCTCAATAGGATTTCCGGGTATCTCATTAATGTACAGGTGCAGACGCTATCACCTGAACAGGTAGAGCAGCTGAGCAAGCCTGTTAAAGAGATGCAAGTCATTTCCATTGTAGAAAGACTCAAGTGGTGAAGGCTTCAGTCATCATGATCTTCCCCAAGCTATGCAAAAAGCACACAATGTGTAGCTCCCACAGGTCGATCTCCTTATTGAATGTGTGTGTGAAAGTCTTCACAGACGTGTTTGTGGCCAGGAAAGGGCTGGTCCTTCCAGTTTTGGTTGACTCAGACCAGAATGGGTTAATGACAGAGAGAAGCAGTGGGGACACAAATAAAAACGTTTGTATGTTCTAGAGAACATCCATCAGATACAAAAAATAATCTTATTCGATGCGGAGAAACTATTCACCTAAGTAATTTGTTGCTTTTTGGGCAGAACAATAGAAATCTTCTGCTTTGAGCACAGTTTCTCAGAATGATACCTAGGTGAATATATCAGTCCATTGGCTTGAATTAGAGTAAATAGGGGGCTCTTCACCACTGTTTGTAATAGAAAGAGGGACCAGGCAGGGTTGTCTCTTTTCTCGGTTGCTGTTTTCCCTTACCATGGAATCAACAGCAGAACAGGTGTGCCAAAACAACAACATTCTGAGGATTTGAAATGATAAGGAAGAGTTTAAGTTAACAATGATGTCAGGCTTGGTTAAATCTACCCCTTGCTTGAAGTAGGAATTGAAGGCATATATAGAGGTGTCCAGATTCAAGGATAATCTGCAAGAATATTTTTCTGCCATAGAAACAGGTGGCAGTCCTGCAAATCTGTTTCCCCTTCCAGTGGGCTGCCAAGGCCATAACATTTTTGTGGATCCAGATTACCTTCTTACCTCAACAAGTGTGACTGGCTAATCACACCCTCTTCATAATTTTGATATAAGAGGACATACAGTTTTTCCATGTGGAAGGGTTGTCCTGGTTTGGGCATCTAACCTCTTGTCAGGATTCAATATAAAGGGAGGAATCCCCAAATGGAATAAGGTAACAATCCATCACAATTGTCCACCTGTTCCAACCAACGTACTGAACAATATGTCAGATAGGATTTGAGGAAAAGTGGGGGAGGGGGAGACACTCAATTTGACTGGTATTAATAACAGCCTGGTATTGTCTCAGAACCACTGCTCAATAAACTTAACAAAGAGAGAGAGAGAGAATTAAAAAGTATGAAAATAATCAAAAAAGATATATGCAAACATGTAGTGTTCACAGCTTACATCTCACTTGGTGAGGACATGCTCTGGCCAGCACCTGTCCAACAAGGAATGAGCCCTGGAACCAAATATGCTGAGGAGAGGAATATGTGCCCCCAAGAAGGAGTGGAGAAAGAAACCAAGATGCTCATTGTAATGATAGCAGAATAACAGTACACTGACTCAACTGGTGTTGTACTGAGATGGAGAAAGGCAGCACATGGATGCCAATACAAGGAGTGGATCAACAGGCAGGCAAGGAAATCGGAGTCTGTAAGCCAGGACACATGATGAGTCAAGGCAATCAGAGAAGAATAATGGCAAAGAAGGGTTAGTGGGACAAGTAACCAAAAAAGGAAAAAAATAAACTGAGATGCCTTGGAAGCCAGGTCCGAATCTGGAAAGCAGAGAAGGCCGAAAAAACTGGGAACTGTTAACAAACACCTACCCATTGTCTGGGGATGGCTTTTTATATTTTCTAAATACACGACCCTGGAAATGAGAGACTCGTAAATCTAGCCTAACTTCTCCATACTCTCCAAGCCTGATCTCATCTGACATTAAAAGAGGATCTAAGGGCTGCACGAAGATTTGAAGGCACTGCAGTTGTGTGATCATTCCTAATATTCCTGACACCTCTGTAATAAACAAAATATTACCCAGATTTATCTTTCTATTTCAGACTTTACCCCTATCTCCTCCTTCTACTTTGCATGATAGAAACCAAGAGTTGCTAGGCATCTATTGATCTTGCAACTACAAAGACGAAGGCTAGGATTCCCAGTTTGATGGGGATAATACTGGGTGACACAGATACGCTACACAGTGGAATGGGTGAGATTGGATCTAAGAAACAGTGGTGCCTAGCAGAACAAATAATAGTCACAACTCATAGTTGGAAGATTCCACGGCTAAAGAGAAAGCACTAATTCTCGAGCCTGTGTTCAGCATCCTCCTTTGAGATGTAGGATCAATGAGTTGGGGGATCGGATGCCCACATACCATCACCCTCCATGCCTTTCTTGGGAAACCCTGAATTTACACCAGCAATGCATAAGCACTCTTTTAAGACATTGTTACTACAGGGATGCACTTTAAAATTATGATATCAAATTGTTTAACAGTTGGGGAAGGAATATGGGCTACAAGAGTGTCAGAAATTAGTTTATTATTATGAGAGGGGTGACCCCCTATCAACTTAATAAACATAGTTTGGTTAGGTCAAAAGACATCTCTGAGAGACTCTTTGTTCAGCCACTGTGTAGGATATAAGGTTTCTAGTGGTGTAGGATGTAAGGTCTGCACAAATAATAGGTACGCAATTTTCCCGTACTGGGAACCAAGCACCCCATTGTAGAGCTTGACTCTCTCTGGGTAGAGAAGCAGTCCAGGGCCTACTGAGAGGAGGTGATAAGGCTAGTAATCACCATCAACTGGCATGCAATAAGAACACTCAATAAATGATTGTCCAGTCAGTGCTTTACAAAAGGAAAAGTACTTTTATTAAACACACACTACTAAATACTGAGCATTATTTTACAAATAATTACTAAAGGCAAACAAATGCCTTAGAGGCCATTATGAAATAACATTTGAACCCTAAAGGGTCATGGCCACCAAAATCACAGTACCCCCCACCAATATAAGAGTACGTCACAAAATAGGGGGGTATCACTTGAAGAAAAACAGGCCAATTGGCTTTGTCAAAGGTCATGACAACACATATATGACAAGCCTATTGTCTTTGTCAAAGGTCACCACATTAAACAACAAATTATGTACCTGTTAAAAACACCATCGTATCAATACTCGATAATAACCACGTGTAAATACAATAATTGTTATCAATAAAGCATTTCAGTATTTTTCAACAATTACTGGCAATAAAAATGGTTAATAACCCTTCTAAACATAAACATAACATTTGTCTACGGTTTTATTGTACACTTTTTTGCCATTTAATGCACAGCCGTAGAATGATGTCCTAGAAGGCATTGCACTCCCAGCTGAAGAGCAAAAGCCCCAGCCGTGGGAATGCTACTAAAGAGAAGAAAATCCTAGGGTGGTCATCCTTTCTGAGACCCTGCAAACTTAGGGTCACTCTTTGAAAACCCCTTTTGGGTTTACTTGGGGAGAAGATACTGCATTCCTGCAGCCCCCACACTCTCTTTTCTCTCAGAGGGTGGGCCCCTCCCATCCCAGGGCCACCACAAATGGCCAGAAATGCTTTTCCAAGTTCAGCTCTGCAAAGCATAATGGTGCCCTCCCTCATAGGAAGGGTGAATGCTAAATGAGTGACTCTGGCTGCATTCTTTGGTTGTTGCCACATGGCCTCACACAACGCAGCTTCCTTTTCTTTGTTTTTTCTTAAACTTCTTGGGCTACCCAGCCCCATCTTGGCAACTCGTGTGGCAATCTATGTTTGGAGCAGCTTGGGGAACCAACCCCGGCTGGCCCCTCCACATGGCCAGCAGTCTCTTTTGGTGCTGGTGCAGGAGCTAGCAGCACTTTTCTGCCCTGCCCGCTTCATACACACAGGGTTTTCTCCTTGTGCGGTGGCTGTCATGCTCCCACCAGACACAGGAAGAGTGTGCAAGGCCATCACAGTTGAGGTCCACAGCTGGGTCCCGGGCCACTTTCCCTTTTTCTTATGGGGGCATGATTGCCCCTTTTGTTGCTACTTGGGAGGGTGCAACGGTGCTCCACTGGTTTCATTTAGTGGTAGGGGCCTGGAGATGGGGTCCCTGGCCTCCTGGTGCAAACACCATCCCAAGGGTTGGGATCTCTTGGTCTCCAGAGCTCTTGGAAGGAGGCCCTATGCATTCCCCCTCCCAAAGGATTTATAATTTATAAAAGCAGCAAAGGTCTACATGCTCCGATCTGACTTGAGGCATCAACGGTCAAATCCTGAGCACATGTTGCTCCTGGGGGCAAGCCCTGGCCACCTGGAGCCTTTTCTTCAGGCCTTCTGGCCTGAAAAGTGGTGTAATTTGAAAGGAGCGGGCTCCACTGGCTCCTTGTGCCAACGTCTCTCCTGGTCTTGGTCTCCGGAGCTCCTCTCCTCCTTGTGGGTGTAGATGTCCAGATCTCCCCCCAACTGGTCCTTAGAGGGTATAAGGGAGCCAGCCGCATTGTTCCTTGGAGATACCCACTGGTCCTGGGGGCATTGAGGGCAGAGTTGTTAGTCCTTTTGGGCATCAGAGAGTTTGTCCTTCCATTGTCCATGGCTATTGCAGTCCCAGGGTCCAGCAGCAAAAAGCACAAAAGCACTCTCTCTCCATTGTACAAGAGTTTTCAAATAGGTTGGAAAGTTCTGTGTAGTGATTACACTGGGCCAGGTAAGTGTAAGAGCACATCATTTATTGACTGTTCATCTCCACATCTTCCAGGGACACAGATAACTGCCCCTTGGAGTTCAAACCATCACATTCCATCACCATGACAGTCACATAATAAGATCTCATGAGAACATTAATAAACAGTAAAGGAAGACTACTACAACATCTCCCTTCTTCCCATAAAACAAAATCAGAACCTGGAAGACAAAAGAAAGAAAACAAAAACAAAAGAAGAAAAGAACAAAGAAAGAAAACACATAAAAGAATGGAAGACTACAGATCTAAACGTTTAGGTGGAATAATTCTCCTACCACTCTTGCGAGGAGTAACATACTCCATAGATAACCTAGGAGACTGGGAAGATTGCGTACGTCTAGGCTGGACCTGAGCTAGAACGCACCCAGACTCAAGACCTAGTTGCAACACAACCCTTCTAGGCACTTTGTAGATTCTTGACAAATTCCACCAGCTCCTCCCATTAACCCTCACAGCAAAGCGTGAAGTGGCAACCACTTTAACAGGAGGACCAAACTTAGACACCCCTTTAGCTAAATTGATAGGAGATTTAATTCTCACCCAATCTCCAACATGAACGTTGGACTCATAAGCAACCTCATCAGGAGCAGCAGAACGAGTATGTGTACTCACATCAGTTTGGGAATTCCCACACAATGACCGTGAACCCCACTTTTTCATCCAAGTCGGGCACATATGAAAAGAAGCCTCCTTCCATGAAGCAGTGCAAATGGGCTAGAACCCGTGACAGGGCTGGGAGTGGTGCAATGAGCCCACAACATACATTGGACAGCTTCTTTGATATCAATCTTGGTAGAAATAGCCCACTGAACACACTCAACTAAGATACGGTTCGTCCGCTCAATGAAACCATTGGCCTGTGCGACCCTGCGATGTGAGATCCCAGATTGACTTAGAAACAGAGACATCTCCTTTGAAGTAAATTGCACCCCATTGTCAGATACAATCTCTTTGGGGAAACCTTCTCTGGCAAACAGACACTGAAGTAACTTGATAACCTCCTGTGTATTAGGATCAGACATGAATTGGACCTCCCACCACTTACTGAAGTAATCCGCAACAACCAAAGCAAATTTGCATTTATTGGGTAAAACATTGAATGGATCCACAAAATCTATGGCTAACTTCATCCAAGGGGCATTAGGCGTATCCACCTCTTGCAAAGGTATCGTGTGTGACATGAAATGGTGTGGTTTAACACAGACTTGGAAGGAATGGCCTTGCAGAAAGGAACGTAACCAGGCCAAAGCCAAGCCTTGTATCTCATTTTCCAATCATTTACTAATATAGAAGTTTAAAATATTGTTTAATATATTATTATTTTTTATTATGGTGCTTTCTTGCTTTGAATATGTTTTTTATTTCATTATATATATTATTATAAAATTCATATATCTTTTTAAATATGTTACAGTAGATGGATATTTTTTAAAGCTGCTCGGATTAGAAGGGAGATTGGGTGATAATGTTTTGCTATCTACATAATAATTAACGTTAGTTGATTAATATGTTAATTCTTTCATGAATTTGGATTGTTAATTATGTTTTTAAATGTTTAATAATTGTTTTCATTGTGCAATATAATACAGGTTGTATGGTTTTAACGGGGATTGGGTGGGTAGTGTTTTTAATTATGTTTTATTTAATGTTAGTTGATTAATATATTTTTGTGATATTTTGGATTGTTTATTGAATCAATCAGCATTTGTAAAGCGCAACGCTGTCACCCCGAGGGGTATCTGGGCGATGTGTCTCTATCGAAGAGCCAGGTCTTGAGACTCTTTCTGAAGTCTTCCAGCAAGGGGGCCATGCAGGGCTGGAGGGGGAGATTGTTCCAGTTCTTGGCTGCAATGTAGGAGAAGATGTGGCCACCGCTGTGGGTGTGGTGGATGTGAGGGGTGTGTGCGAAGGCAAGTGAAGAGGGGCATAGGTCTATAGCAGGTTGGTAGAAGTTCAGTCGGTGGTTAAGGTAGGCAGGTCATAGGTCGTGGAGGGCTTTGTAGGTGTGCGTGAGGATCTTGAACTGGCATCTTTTTTGGATGGGGAGCCAGTGGAGGTCTCTCAGATGGTGGGGCGATGTGGTTTTATTTTTTGTGGGGGTCCAGTATGAGTCTGGATGCTGCTTTCTACATGGTCTGGAGTCTTCTGAGGAGCTGGATGGAGATGCCGATGTAGAGGGCATTTATGACGACAAGACAAGAAATGTAGAGGGCATTGCCATAATTGAGGCAGCTGGTGACGAGGGCCTGAGCCACAGTCTTTCTGGTGTTGGTTGGGATCCATCTGAAGGTTCTACAGAGCATGCGAAGAGTGTGGAAGCAGGAGGAGGTGACTGCGTTAACTTGTTGTGTCATGGTCAGTTGGCTGTCGAGGATGATGCTGAGGTTGCATGCGTGGTCGGTCGGTGTGGGTCCGAGTCTGCTGGCCACCTGCTGTGGTCCCATGTGGAGGTGTTAAATGGCACAAGTTTAATTTGATATACATTTTTAATTTATAATTTAAGGGTATTTTAATTGTTGCATTTATTTTAAAGTGCTTTTAGATAGGATATTGTGCAAACCATGATAATGTAGCTATGTAGGTTCAGATTCAGTTTAAAAAGCACCCACTACTTCTGATTTAGCACAGCTCTGACTTATTACTGTTTTGTGCTAGGTCAGGCACAATTTACATTGTCATCCCTTAAAACTGGGTCAATATCTGTTCATGTAACATGGGACCAGGTGTGTAATGGTCTTCGTGTGCTTGATTTACTTCTAACATTATAGTCTCTCATTATTCAAGCATTGGTAAAGTCAACAGGTCTTTCTCTAAAATTGTCACTGCTTTTTTACAATCACATGCATGTACATGTATGCACATGGATGACAAAGAGCCTTACACATGCATGAAATGGCAATTTTTAAATGGGTTTTCAAGTAGAGAAAACCCATTCCAAGGTAACCACTGATAATACAACAGATGCACATTCAGGCATTATAACACATGCATGCATCTTTGCAAAACTGGCTAATTTTAATTTACCAATTTAACATGGCGAATGCCAATGCCAGATAGGAAAATTAAAATTAAAATCAGCACAAAGTGCAGAAAATGTTGTGAGCGGCCTAGTAGCTCTTGACATATGCTGGCCCTCGTTAATATATATATATATACATATAATTCACACAGGTAGTGGTGGGAAATGGGACTGGCGACTAGCTTCAGGGTATCTTGGAGGGTGAGTGAGAAAAGAGCATGAATAGTGGGTGGACATTGTATTGAAAGAAGTGCTGCCTTAACAAAGACCTAAAAATCATTTTCTCTGTATTAAGACCAACTTTATTAATGTGTTCATGCAAATGTATCACCTTAAGGACAGAGAATTTGTGAAATATTGATGGCTGACTTGCTTTTTATCACGGCATGCATTAATCGCTGCAGGATCATGGATATCAAGTTTCCCTAATGTCCCAAAAATTACATCACAAACCCTTTGATCCTTGTTTCAACCAAGTCTCTCAACATTCAGCCTCCTTTTTTTTTGTGAAACTACAGCTGTTGGACTTGGGCCTTTTTGCATGTCATCCCCAAACTTTTTGCCTTCACCCTCCTGATTTCTGAACCCGTTTGTGTTTGCTTTTAGGACTCTGTGCACTTTCCCACTGCTAACCAGTGATAAAGTGCCTACATTCTCTCCTTTAAACATGGTGAAATCGGTTTACACCAAATTGGCAAAGTTAATTTACTTATAAGTCTACATGTACCCAAGACCTGTAAATTAAATGCCACTGGATGCAAGCTAGCCTGGCTGATGACGGCTGAATAGCCAGAAACCGGTCCCAGGATGCTTGTTTCCGGTCCAGGAAAGACATGGCTTGGGAGTTCGGGCTGGACTGTTCCCATGAGGCACAGGGTCAGACTGATTTGCATATTGCCATGTCTGAACTGGGGTGGTGGAGTGAGCTAAAGAATGATGATGGATTAAACCCAGATCAGTTGACTGGGGTGAGTGTTTGATTAGCTCAAGCGCTCCGTCCATCATCCCCTTTGGTATCGCTTTGTTCACCCTAAGTTGGCAGGGTATGCCCAGACGTGGGTCCCTTGCTCACTTTGCCACTGGATTCAAGCTAGCCTGGCTGATGACGGCTGACTAGCCAGAAACCGGTCCCAGGATGCTTGTTTCCGGTCCAGGGAAGACATGGCTTGGCAGGTCGGGCTAGACTGTTCCCATGAGGCACAGGGTCAGACTGATTTGCATATGGCCATGTCTGAACTGGGGTGGTGGAGTGAGCTAAAGAATGATGATGGATTAAACCCAGATCAGTTGACTGGGGGTGAGTGTTTGATTAGCTCAAGCGCTCCGTCCATCATCCCCTTTGGTATCGCCTTGTTCGCCCTAAGTTGGCAGGGTATGCCCAGACGTGGGTTCCTTGCTCACTTTGCCACTGGATTCAAGCTAGCCTGGCTGATGACGGCTGAATAGCCAGAAACCGGTCCCAGGATGCTTGTTTCCGGTCCAGGGAAGACATGGCTTGGCAGTTCGGGCTGGACTGTTCCCATGAGGCACAGGGTCAGACTGATTTGCATATGGCCATGTCTGAACTGGGGTGGTGGAGTGAGCTAAAGAATGATGATGGATTAAACCCAGATCAGTTGACTGGGGGTGAGTGTTTGATTAGCTCAAGCGCTCCGTCCATCATCCCCTTTGGTATCACTTTGTTCGCCCTAAGTTGACAGGGTATGCCCAGACGTGGGTCCCTTGCTCACTTTGCCACTGGATTCAAGCTAGCCTGGCTGATGACGGCTGAATAGCCAGAACCCGGTCCCAGGATGCTTGTTTCCGGTCCAGGGAAGACATGGCTTGGCAGTTCGGGCTGGACTGTTCCCATGAGGCACAGGGTCAGACTGATTTGCATATGGCCATGTCTGAACTGGGGTGGTGGAGTGAGCTAAAGAATGATGATGGATTAAACCCAGATCAGTTGACTGGGGGTGAGTGTTTGATTAGCTCAAGCGCTCCGTCCATCATCCCCTTTGGTATCACTTGTAGGGTTGCAGTACTTATTGTGCTACCCACTTAAGTAGCCTTTTAAACATGTCTCAGACCTGCCATTGCCGACTGTGTGTGTAGTTTTTAAACTGTGATTTCGACCTGGCAAACTAAACTGTTTGCCAGGCCTGAACCTTCATTTTAAACACATACAAGTCACCCCTATGGTAAGCCTTAAACAGCCCATAAGGCAGGGTGAAGAGCATTTAAAAAGTTGGACATGTACTTTTAACTTTTACATGTCCTGGTAGTGAAAAACTCTTACATTTGTTTTTTCACTACTGTAAGGCCAACCTGCAAGAGTCCCACTGGATCACAGAGGGTCTTGCTGTCTCCCACGGGATATCCACTGGATTAAAAAAATATCTTACAAAATAAGTGGGCTGGGCCTGAATGTTTGCGGTGGCTTTCTGTGGTCAACCTCCCACCACACACTACTGTATACCGTGTGCAGCGGGGGTTGGCTGCCCGGAGGGGGTCGGCTGCCTATGGGGGCAACCAAAGTCTGTGCACAGTGTGAGGTTACCTTTAGATATGTGTTGGACTTTTCTGCATGTACCCCGGTGTGTAAGTTAGATGCTACTGGTGGGCCTACAGCATGGATTATGCCACCCACACAAGTAGACCTTTAAGCATGACCCATGCCTTCTATTGCAGCCTGTGTGTGAAGATTTAAATTGCCATTTTGACCTGGCAAAATAACACATTTGCCAGGCTTAAACCTTCCTTTTTTAATACATATGTCACTCCTAGGGTAGGCCCAAAACAGGCCAGAGGTCAGGGTGCAGTGTATTGAAGAAGTTGGACATGTATGTTTATGTTTCACATGCCCTGGTAGTGAAAAACTTCTAAATTAATTTTTCTCTATTGCAAGGCCCACCTCACCCATGGGATAACATTGGGTTACCTTATTACATGTCATAAGTGCTATCTTTCAATTGGGAGCAAGTAGGAATTTTGAGTTTGGCGTCTAAAGTATTGTAATTGAAAACTCTCTTTAATTGTAAAATCACAATTCTGAAAATGGCCACATTTAGAATGTTTACTCTTTAAAACTTTTAGAAATTTAGCATTTTCTTATCCTAACCATTTGGTGACTTCATCCTGTATCCTGGGTCGCATGACTATGTTTCACTGGCAGTTGGTCTTTGTGTATTGCTCCCAGACATTGAGACAAAAGGGGAATTGGTGTTAGCAGGATGGACCATCTCTGACTTGATGAGGGGGAGAAGTTGTCACCTACCATGCTTGCACATCGCAAAGGGTCTGCCTGAGTACACTCACAAATGGTTTGACACTAGTCTTTTGTGCCCCCGGCAAGCTGGGGCCAGAGCAGGGAAGCAAGAAATTCCAAGCTCCTCTAGCGGGTGGAACCCTGCTTCAAACTGGCACCAAGGATAAATAGTGGACCCTCAGACCCAACTCTTCAGCACACCTCTAGACATGTGGATGACTCAGAAGGACTGCTGTGCTTCTCTGCAAGAAGGACTGCTAATTTGTTGCCCTGTTGCCCTGCTGTCCGAGTGAGAAAGAATGGACCTGCATTTTGAACCCAGGACAACCAGAGTAACTGAAAGGGCTAGTTTGCTGGCCTCCTGATAAGGGACAGAATAGACTCCAACCACCTTAAACCCAGCATCTGGACTCTGTCTGCTGTGAATCCTACCCCCCAAGTGGTACCATCTCAGTCCTGGACCCTTGGAAGTGGGCCTGAAGGTGCTCTGCCAGCCCAGCTGTCGTCCTGTGAGCAGAACTGATGCAGCGCAATGCACATCGGAACTGCTGCTGCACAATGTATCCCCAAAGCAGGACCTCGCATTGCAGCCTGCAGCTTTCTCAGTGCTGCACAATGCATCCTTGACGTAGGCCTTCGCTTTGCAAGCCCCCTGTTCGTGGAATCTTTGACAACGCAGGACTTCGCATTGCAGCCCCGCAGCTTCCTCTGAATCACTGCTGCCTGACGCATCCTCGATTCGGGATCTCGCAACACTCTGCAAACCAGGATTTATGGTACTTTGTAAAGTGGGCCTAACTTGGTACCTGTATCCGGCCTGCACTCCATCACAGCTAGCCTAACCATGTGACTTTGCCTTGGTTCAGTGCCTCTAGTCACTATTTTCACTTGCATTTTTTAAATTGCATATTTCCGGTTCTATTAATTGGATTTTTGTCATTTGGTCTCAAATAATTTATAAAATTTTACTCTATTTTTCTCAATTCGTGTTGGATTTTTCTTGTGTTTTTTCACTTTATTACTATTTGAAGTGCTGCATGAATACTTCACACATTGCCTCTAAGTTAAGCCTGACTGCTTTTGTGTCAAGCTACCATAGGTTTGAGCACTAATTAATTTAGGGTTTGTTTGTGTTTCACCTTGACGAAAATTGTGGTTGCTGCTTAAATAGGGTTTCAATCCCCTCAACCAGTAACCCAATTTTGAAATATACAGAGAGTAATCAGAGCTCATGGGTTCTTATTATAAGTGGCTTAGTGTTAGGTGCGATACTTATTGCACCTTATAAATAACAATACGGGTGCGATAAATAGCACTTATTATTTAGTATGAGTTTTTCTCTAAGATGGTGCATAACACCAGCATTTTGGTGCTTACAGCATAAAAAGCTACATGTCCCAGTCTTTTTCTCCTTTAAATTCTGGCAAGTTTGACCTGCCGACCTGTAGTGGGTGATGTGTGTTTTTTACCTCACTTAGGGCTTGATTTCGATGTCAGGCGGAAAGCCACCGGACAGCTAAGCCTGGACGGACTTCACGGAGTTCTGCTACACAGACCTCCGCGAAGTGACAAAAAACCTCCGCCAAGCTACGTAGAGTTCCGCGAGCAGTGGAGTGGGTTACCTTGCGCAGTTCGCACTGATTTTTAGTGCCGGGTGTTTGTCCCGCACTGTAAAATCAGCACGAACAGCATCTCGCACAGTGCAAGAGGGCTCTGCTTCTTTTTGCTGCTTGAGTAGAAGTTCTACTTGAGCAGCAGCTTCCTCAATGCGAACGGATGGTTTCTCAACATGAGCGGTAGCGACCATCAGCGAAATCTCGCTAGGAAGTGGTCTAGCTTTGGATTTTCCTCACTTGCGCTGACCAACATACCGTTGGCGAGCACGAGCAAGGAAAAAACTCAGCTCTGCTGTGCCGAGAGCAGTTTTTTTTAACTCTGTGAGCTCCGCGGAGCACGGAGTGCCAAAAACTTCACAAACTCTGCGAACGGAGTGGAGTTTACCGCCCAGGCTTACTGACAGCTAGTAGAAGGCTTTCTGCCTGACATCGATGGTTTCCCTCCGACTGCCATATTACAATACCGCCAGTTGGAGGGAAACTAGCGGGGAATTCTGATGCGCTTCCGACAAGCTCAAGAAGCCCGTCAAAGTGTAGGAAGGACTCATAATCCCAAAATGTTGGCGGAGCCAGCCTCGGTTCCGCCGTCGGGATTATGATGTCGCTTTCCACCTGCCCTTTCATGGGGGTCCGCCTGCCATGAAAAGGCAGACGGAAAGTGACTTTGGGGGCCCCCCCACAGGCCCTCTGCATGGTGCCAGCCAGACGGTGCAGGGATGTATAAAAACATCTATTTTACAATTGTAGCTTGTGCTGCGGGCCTTTTCCGCCCACCACACTTGCTGCAATTGTACACTGGATGTTTCCGACCGGCCACCGGGCGGTCGCATGCAAGTTCTGCTGGCGGAACCGCCGAACATATGTTCGGGCGGTTCCATTCCGCAACGATTGGCGCCCGACCGACATCGTAATAAGGCCCACATGGTGTACCAGATGTAATAAAAGACACGAAATTCACAACAAGGTTTGTAGGCCTCCAGCCCTTCAGGGACCCCAAACTCTTCAGAGGAGCACCATTCCACCCAATGCCAATGAGAGATATGGGAGACACAGGGATCCCTTTTCACATTCTGGTGGGGGGGCCTCATTATTTTACATTATGCACCTGCACATCTGTCTTTAGTAACATTTTCACTTTCTTTTTCTTCTTTAGTCTTGTGAACGAATCATTCTTCTGCAGGGGCATTTGCATCAGAGTTCACGTAATAATTAGTGTAAGTGTCGTAAGGAGATTGGCAATAGGCAGACTTCCCGTCCACACTGCACGGCTTCATTTAACAATCTCGCTAACTGCAGCCAATTGAATTTAAGATCCAATTTAATCTCGGCAACTCTCCCGCTGTTTCCTGGGAGACAGTCAAGGATTCAGGCCGCTCATCACCGAGTGGCGAGCGCTTGAACTTTTAATGTTCCAGATCGTTGACAAAGTGTATAAACCAACCCTTGAGTAAATATGTATCTAGCTGAAACTTACACGTTTGAATGACTCTCTATACGTAGGTTTAGCACTCTGATATTAAATCTAAAATCTAGTTTTCATGGTTACAGTAAAAGACGTGAAAGCCACATTTTATTTATGTAAAATGCTTTCCGACAGTTTTAATGGATTTCCGAAATATGCACAACAGGTCAGGTTACGTAAATTTGCAGGTGATGGTAATTTGCACGTGGGTACTATTTAGCATACGGCTCATATTGTAAGAGTCTACTATTTTGCACATTGTCTTGATATGCCCGTCAGTGCCGGATCCTGGCTATAAAAACAGCCCTGACGGCTGCAGAAAAAATGGTGCAAAATGGCACGCAATCGCGATATGTGTCAAATAACAGTGATGCAAATTAGGCCCATCTTGCAGTTCTTGTAACCCATGTATTGATGATTTCAAAAGTAAGGTAGAAAAAATAAATTATGCATTTCTTTTTTAAAATGTATAATAAACGAAGGAGCACATTTGTTTTTACTGCTAAGTTTTGAGCAATGTTCATTTTTGATTGCTACTCATGTAGACAGCATGTGTAATATTTCTTGCATCAGATAAGAAAATCACGGGGCATACATATAAGCTAATGCCCTTTTAAATATGAGCAACACTTGTCTTTCCAATCTTATCTGCCGCTCCATGTGCTGTGTGTAAGCCGGCCAGATTGTTATTATTAGATCACTGTAAGCAGTTTAAGAAGAGGTAAATGCCAGGATGCAGATTTCTATAACTGTACCCCATTCCTGTAGGTGCTGTAAAGAAGATTGAAGGAAATGAAAACCTATGTGAGTTATAAGTGCATTATTTCTTCTTAAAGATATTGCCGCATACTTTAAATATAATCCTCGGTTCCACCCGATGCCAATGAAGGTCTAGTAGGTATGGAGTAATATGATACTATCTAGATCATGGGTACTCACAAACATTTCCCCGAGGGCCGCAAAGTGCTGTCTGTGGCATGCCCGAGGGCTGCACTGATGCCAGCAATGCTAGGGTTGTGGTGATGAAAGGTGGGCATAGGGAGGCGCGAACCAGATGCATGGTGTGGACAACAAACCGAGCCTTCATGTGACTGCTGTCTGCCACCAACAGTCTATTCTCATGCACCAAGAATTAAAGTCAAAGCATTAACTTCTAATGCAAAACGTGAGAGGTAAAGAGATGCTCGTCTGGTGGCGGAATTGCAAAATGTGAAACCCAAAAACCTGGGATATCTCCTGGCTTCCCCACTTGATGAAATTGTGTGATCCTAGGCAACTGGTTAATTTCACTTTGCCTCCTATTTCTTCATTACCACACATGAGAGCCCCTTAAAATATAGGAGTTCAGGATGTGTGCCGTTTGTTTTACAGATCTCTGAATTATCCTGCTATGTCAAGTGAACAGCAGCCCAGTGTTGCTGTTCACCAGGGTGCTGCAATTAAAGGTCCGGAGGGCCGCATGCGGCCCCCTGGCCGTACTTTGAGTATCTCTGCTCTAGATTAACTAAAAATAAGTCTGGCGGCCTGATTCAGTATAATCTGCAATCTACTCACTTGGGTTTTAGGAATACCCAAGTAAAGAGAGTAGCATAATCCAGTTGGGACATGATTAAAGCCATCACCACCATGATTAGAGCATCTTTGGTCAGAAACCTAGCTATCTTCTTAATAATACGAAGCATAAAAACACAAATAGAAATTACAGATCTTATCTGGAATTTTAAAGACCGCTCATTGTCTATGATCACTACAAGACTTTTTGCAGATTTTTTGGGGGAAGAAGTCCATAGGCCTGCTTTGTTGTTCACTAAAAGGATATCTGTTTTTTCTGCGTTAAGTTCTAAAAAGTTGCTACCCATCCAATCCCAGATAAAACACATTATAAATTGAAATTTGGGAAGCAAGAGAGCCATTGCGTCTAATAAGCTGAGAGTCATCGGCCTAAGTATAAATTTTACAGTTCCAACTCCAAGCCCTAAATAAAAGGTCTAATGTAAACATCGAACAAGTGAGGGGAAAGACAAGTGTCCTGAAGGACCCCACACTCCAACCCAGATTCATTCTGGGGCTTTAAAAGGACCCAAAATGAACAGATTGCATTCAGTCACTCAGGAAAGATTTCATCCTACAAGAGCAGAACCCCGAAGCCAGCAGCTTCCATCCTGTCCATTTACAGTTCGTGATTAAGCATATCGAAAACTGCTGACAAATCTAACTGCACTAAGGTGTTGGTTAGACCGTCGTCACAGTCCTTATGCACATTGTCCACTACTTCCAGCATAACAATCAATCAATAAATCAATCAATCAGGGTTCTTATAGAGCGCGCCTACTCACCCGTAACGGTCTCAAGGCACTCAGTGTGGGGGGGGGGATTGGAACAAAACTCAGTTCAGTGCTTGGGGCAAAATCCAGATGGGCACAGACTTGTGCCACTTGAGAATCTAGTGGGTTAGCTGGAGAAGGAAGCAATACAATTGGATAATATTTTTTTTAAGCAGGTGCTCTACCCCTTGTTTTTTCTACAGGGGGATTACAACTGCTTCCTTAAAGGAGTTTGTTATACTTCTCTGTAGTAGAGAGGAGTTTAAAAAGGTCAGAAATGGGCCAAAGATTTCTAAGGCAAAATGTGTCACAAATGTAGATGGGCAGGGATCATTAGGCGAGCCCGATTTCACTTTTGACATATGCTACAGGAGTCGGTCTTCGGTAATAACAGGAAAGCTCGCTCCTTTCTAAAGAGGGCCAACTACCTATTACCAGGCACAATACTATCTTTGAGAGTTTTTATTTTATCAATAAAAAGCCATTGAGCTTATTGCAAATTCTTTTGAGGGGGCAATGTTCGGGGATAACCTTGTAGGTTTAGGTAGCTCAGTCACTGCTCTAAAAATATCCTTGGAGTTGTTACTGGATTGTAGGATCTTATCTGTAAAAAATATCTTTAAATACAAAGCAGTAGAGCTTTATAATCATTCATACTCTTTTTTTTTATAAAGGATTCTTTTATCAGGAGGGTAGCCTCTAAGCCAATTTAATTCAAATTGGCGAACCTTCAATTTGGCAAGTTGAAGTTCTTCAGAGAACCACTGTGAAAACACCTATCGCTTGAAGGAACTTAAACTTAAATTTACGCAGTGGAGCGTGTTTGTCGCAGGCTCTGAGTAGCCAGTTGGTATTATCCTTGTCGAAAGAGAACATGTCTTTGCTTAGAAGGGGCATGAAGTCCATAGTGTGATGCAAAAGTTATCCTTCTCAACCTGGGACCAGTTATGGAAGCAATGATACATCTCAGAGTTAATTTGAGTCCTAGAATACTGAATGAAATGAAAATGATGAAACCATATACAAGGAAATACTTCTAACAGTGTTTACAAAAGCTTTCAAGGGTATGCACTTTAATACGTGTGGGCATGGATACATGCTGCTCTAAGTTTAGACTCTGAAGAAGTTCCAAAAAGTCCCGGGACCTTTGACACATGGAGCCATCATTAATCCAATAGCTGAAATCCCCCACAATGATACGTCTTGTATAATCAACCAAAGTGGAGAAATTACTTCAAAAATAGCTGGGGGATGGTAGGCACAAAATTCAAAAGTTCTTGACTAACACCAGAACTAAAAAATCTACTTAGTTAAACAGGTGCAGATCCTAGACAGGTAACAACTGGTATTGTCTTTTCTAAACAGGAAATACTTTGAGCGGGTGAAAAGCAAACATTCCATTAAAGGCATGTCATTCACTAACTGAACACAGTGAAGTTAGCTAAAAAAAAACACGCATTAGCTAAGCCAATAAGTCGCACCTTTAAAAGATGATTCTCAAGCTATTGGTTTGGCAATGCTTGTTTCCACTGGCATTGACAAAAAAAAAATCCGAAATGGCCATCGGTGTGTCACAATGCATGAACCCTCATGCACCTACATAGGAGTTCAACTCGGAATGTTTTTATCTATGCAAAAAATCATTCCAGTATGGCCACAGGTGCATCAATATGCATGTGCACTTACACACATGGGTGGCCAGTTTGGATGTATTTTTCTTTACAGAAAATTATTCCAAGATGACAGTCGGTGCCTAATGGTTCATGCACATGCATTGACAGTCACCTTGGGATGTTTTTTCTAATAGAGAAAAATAATTTCAAAATGAACACCCAAACATGCGCATTCATCATGACGCACTATCAGCCATTTGGACATAATTTTTAAACTTTAATTTACCATTCCAAGACGGGCAGCAGCCATTTTAGAATGGTAAGTTTAAAAAATAGTATACCCGCATTCCTTCCTGGAAAAAAGAAGGGAGCGGGCCAGTGGCAATGTGCAGCTTCCAGGACCTCACCAAAGCAATGACTTTTGATGGTAAAAAAATAATAGATTGTTAAAAATTTAGAATGGCAAGGCAAGGGGTAGGGAACAACAAACTAATTTGGAATATTGACAAGCCTCTAGAGAGAGTGAGCCAGGCATGGAAGTGAAGGGGAATACGAAGATGGTGGAGAGCAAGGAAAGCCATGGACTCCCATGACGTGATAAACAAAAAATGAAAAAAGCAGTTCCTGAATGTCAGCAGTAGAAGGATACAACTCACTCCATGAAAAAGACGGCAAAGAAACTATTTTTTAATTATTTTTTGCAGTTTTATCATGCTGTGCTTCACGGGCAAGGCAAAAAAAATTATAGGGAGGGAAGCTATTAAGTCAAGAACAGGGAATTGAGAAGAATCTCTCCCTCTCCGGTCATGAGCAAAAGTATGTTATTGTTCACAACAGGTCTTCCACACATACAACTAAAACTGTCCGTAGACTATGTAGCGGTCTAGATGCTGCCCGTGCATCCCTCGAAGACCCTTGGCCCGGAAGGGCCCGCACACATTGTATCACTCTCTGGCCAGGCGTGGCCAGAGAGTATTAATAAATGGGCGGAGGTCGCTCGTGACTTCCGGCCCAGACCCGAGTAGTGTGTATGTGTGTCTTCATTTCTCTCTCCAGTGGTAGGCCCCTTAGACACTGGTGAGCCCCGTTACACTGGCGACAAGGGTGGGTGTACTACGTCCACGCACCACCGTGACACCCCTCCTGCCGGTCCAACACCTGCTCCCCGCCTGTCATCCCTGCGGGGTGAGGAACGGCACTATCGCGACACGCGTGAGGAACGCGCGCTGCGCCCGTCTGGTTCCAGTCGCAGCATCAGACGTCAAGAGCCGGCAGAGGCATCCAGTGTCGTCGAGGTTGCCGGCACGCGATCCGCATCTCAGCGGTATTAGGAGCTCCCTGCCCAACCTGGCCCCCACGTGTCTGCCGCAAGGCATGGGAAGCCCGAAAAGAGGAACGGAGTGCTGTCTGCCCCCTGCCTAGCCCACACACGTCTGCTGCGAGGCCTAGAAAGGCCGAGTGCCCCAGAGACAGCACAACCGGAGCCGACTGCTAGATGCACCGAGGCGCGCTCCTGCTCGCACTGCCCCTGCTGGGCCCCAACATCATGGCATGTGCCGAGACACGCTCCTGCTCGCACTGCCCCCTGCTGGACCCAACATCACGGCCTGAACAGCGCCCCACGAAAGCAGGCACGTGGTTCGGGCCAGCGCTCCCTGCTGGCGATCCCAAGACCCAGTACCCTCATATCACCTGTGAGGCGGCCAGCGGCAGAAGAGCCCAGTGCACAGCCTGTAGAAGGCCCACGCAGCAAGGAGTGACGAAGCACAGCTACACAGTACCTCAGAGCACCGTCTCCGTAGTGCCACAGCGCAGTGGACACAGCACCAGGCACACGACGCACGTGAGGGAAATGACGGACTAAGCGGCACAAGCAGCGCCGCAATACCTACCACCTGCCCAACAAGCTGGGCCCCCTGCTGTGCAACAGATGTCACTGCACTCACAGATCAACACGCTGCCCCCATTCAGCGAGCTCATTGACCCAGCCACAGCGTCTCCCAGATGGACACTCTGGATCAGCAGGCTGGACAACTATTTTACAGCAACGCGGGAAACAGACGCCGCAGTGAAGAGGTCCCTACTATTACACTTCGCAGACGAAGAAATGTACAAACTGTTTGCGCACTTATCTAACACCGGGGCGCCCAACGACTACAACGCAGCGGTCAGGGCCCTGAATGCGCATTTCAATCCCCAACTGAACCCGGATTATGAATGATTTAAGCTTCGCCAAGTGCGCCAGAGGGAAGGGGAGTCTATGGATGCGTTCCATGCATGGCTGCGAGAGCTAGCGAGCACGTGTACGGATGACAACAAGAACAAGGAGGTGAGGGCCCAAGTGATTCAAGGCTGCCGAAACAAGAACCTCCGGACACTCATCCTGCGCCAACCAGGCATCACCCTGGAGGACATCCTCATCATGGCTAGGTCGCATGACCTGTCTGACACCAGGGCGACAGCAATGGACATCGCCATAACACAACAGGCTGAGAAACCCGTCGCGATCAAAACGGAAAGAGCGGACACAGTCTGCACTCAAAACAGAGGCGCCCGCGGACTGTGGCCAGGAAGAAGCACACAAGGAGCACGCTGCGGGTACTGCGGTAAGGAAGAACACCCGCAGGAAGAATGCCCGGCACAAGGGTGGACATGTTCGAAGTGTGGCACCCCCAACCACTTTGCAGTGGCGTGCAGAGGAGGTCCGCGGAGTCGAGGAGCCTGAGGACGACGGCCACCGTCAAAAGCAGTAAAACACCTGTCGCTCGAAGACTCCCAAAACCCTAAGTCAGCCTGGACACCCACACAACAGAGGCACTACCTGGAGGACTCATCAACAGACGAGGAAGGCGAGTGCTACCTCATCTCGTTCGCGAGTGACCTCAAGCGGAAGAGGCGCCCACAACCCACGTGCGCCCTAGAAATTGCCGGATCCCAAGTAACTGCGCTAATCGACACGGGAGCATCCATAAATGTGATGGGGTGCCAACAGTACAAGCGACTCAACCCAAGACCTGCACTGTCCCCGTCGCACATTAGAATCCTCACGTATGGTAGTCAAACGCCACTACCGCTAAAAGGGAAAATGATCGTCCATGTGAAGGCTGAAGGGCACGAGATCACCACCACCTTCCATGTAGTTGACAGGGAAGCCAACATCCTGGTGGGGAGCCACACAGCTGAGGACCTTTGCCTAGTCAAGTTTGCCAATGCGGTCAAAGCCCTACAGACCGAAGATGTCCTGGAGCTGATCCCGCAACTGTTCACAGGACTTGGATGCATAAAGAAAGCCCTGATCAAACTGCATATCGACAAAGCTGTAAAGCCAGTTGCCCTAAGACACAGGCGGATACCCTTCCACCTCAGGCCACTCGTCAAGAAAGAACTTCAAGAGTTGGAACGACAAGGTGTCATCGAGAAAGTCACCGGACCGACACCCTGGGTCTCGCCCATGGTGATCGCAGAGAAACCGAAGCAGCCCGGCAAGATCCTGCTATGCATCGATATGCGCCTACCCAATCAGGCGATCAAGCGAGAAAGGCATTTGACACCTACCGTAGGTGACATCCTGGCTGATCTGAATGGGTCCACTGGTTCTCCAAGCTCGACCTCAACGCAGGATACCACCAGTTGAGGCTAGCCGAGGAGAGCCGGTATATCACGACTTTCTCGACCCACAGGGGCCTACGGCGCTACAAAAGACTGAATTTCGGCATCTCGTCAGC
Source organism: Calotriton arnoldi (assembly GCA_963921515.1). Classification (NCBI taxonomy): domain Eukaryota; kingdom Metazoa; phylum Chordata; class Amphibia; order Caudata; family Salamandridae; genus Calotriton; species Calotriton arnoldi. The sequence continues at coordinate 168,121 of CAWUFW010009655.1, read as the reverse complement.
GGCAGAAATCTTCCAGAACGCCGTCCAGGAGGTGCTATCAGGGCTCCAGGAGTACTAAATGTCAGCGACGACATCCTGATACACTCAGCAACCATGGAGAAACCTCATCCCCACCTCTGGGCCACGCTCCAATGCCTTGCTGAGCACGGAGTCACCTTGCACAGGGACAAGTGTTCGTTCTTCCGGAAGTCTATTGAGTTCTTCGGCTATGTGTTCAGCCAGGATGGAGTCATAGTCGACCCACGGAAGTCACAGGCCATACAACAAGCCCCAGCCCCGACGACAGCATCAGGAGTCCGGATCTTCCTCGGGAAGGCCACCTACTGCAGTAGGTTCATACCGAACCTGGCCACGCTAGCGGAGCCACTGCACGCCCTGACAAAGAAAGAGGTGGCCTGGAAGTGGGGCCACGAAGAAGAAGACGCCTTCCAGAAAATTAAGGCAGCGCTGTTGGGGAAAACCATCATGGCATATTTCGATACCACATGAATGACGGAACTCCTAGTGGATGCTTGCCCCGTTGGGCTAGGAGCTCTCCTGACCCAGGAGACCGAACCAGGAAAATGGACTCTGCTTGCATTCGCGAGCAAAGCCCTCACGCCAACGGAAGCCCAGTATTCGCAGATCGAGAGGGAGGCGTTGGCCATCAAATGGACCTGCAACCACTTCCACTTGTACATCAGTGGGCATCCATTCTGAGTGGTGACCGATCACCAACCACTAATCCCGCTGTTCAGAGGCACCGCGCCACATTCTCCACCAAGGATCGAACGCTGGGCAATACAGCTACAGCATTATCAAATGGAGCTGGTGTACCATCCCGGGGCGAAGAATCCGGCAGACTTTTTGTCACGACACCCACCAGAAGCAGCGGGGGACGGAGGTGATCAGGAGCCCGGACGGAAGAATACGTGGAAATGGTCTCTCAGTGGGCCTAACCATGAGCCCTCACTCTGGACGAAATCAAAGCGGAAACCGGCACAGACGCCGTACTAGTGAAGGTGCTAAGATCACTCTGAAGAGGATCCTGGGAGGACTTTCTGCATGGGGTGAATGGATGGAACGAAGCCGATAGGGACCGGCTAGGACAGCTCTGGAAGGTGCGAGACGAGCTAAGCGCCGCGGCAGATGGAGTGGTACTGAGAGGCTCTCGAATAGTCATCCCCGCGAGCCTCCAAGAACGAGCCACCTCCCTCGCCCACGAAGGGCACCAAGGGACGATGCGGATGAAGTCTCGTATGAGGGAAAAGGTGTGGTTCCCTGGGCTCAAAGCTGCCATGGACACCCTGGTAAGAAACTGCAGACTGTGTCAGCTCACCAGCAGCCAAGAACACCCCGCCTCAGTCATAACGGAAGACCCAGCGACAGCCCCGTGGGCGAAGATAAGTTTGGACTTCGGGAGTTTTACAGACGGCCAGGTAACTGCAGTTCTCATCGACAGCAACACAAAATACCCCATAGTGGAGGTGATTGCGTCCACGACCTTTGCCCACCTGCAACCAGTCTTGGAGAAGACCTTCTCACTATTTGGATTACCTCACGAAATCAAAACCGACAATGGGCCCCCTTTTCAGGGAGCGGAATTTAAAAACATGTTGGCGTTGTTGGGAGTCCACCACCACCACATCACTCCCCAATGGCCACAAGCCAACAGTGAGGCAGAACGCTTCATGCGGACCCTCAACAAAGTCCTGAGGATTGCCGTCTCCGAGCAGGCCGACCCGGAGGTAGCACTGCACAGGTTCCTACAGGAGTAGCGCAGTACTCCACACTGCACGACAGAGAGGTCACCCTGGTCCCTGATGCTGGCCGGGCCCCGGCGGGACACCATCCCCGCAGCCGACGGCTGGGCCCCAGAACCGTATGACCCTGCCAACACCCAGGCATGAAGAACGGCAACCAACGAGCGGGCCAGCAAGAAGAGAAGAGCGAAGACCAGGACCATCGTGCCAGGATGCACATTCCTAGTGAGGAACCGTCACAGCGGAGGGAAGTTCCGCATGGAATATGAGCCCGGGGTGTGGACTGTGTTGAAGACCAACGGGACCGCCCTCACAGCTAAAAGCGGTGATGAAACTATCACCCGAAACATCTCCTGTTTCCAGCGAGTACAGGAAACCAGCACTGACCAAATTCCTCCTGGCCATGTAGAAGGTGGACAAGCTGCTTCGGGGGGCCTGCTGCCAGGTCCAGATGAAGATCAAGCCGTGCTAAGCCCACCTTCGCCCATGGCCGCAGAGGCCGGAACGACTACAACCACCAATACCTCGTCATCTGACAGCCCTCAGGCGAGTCGAGGAGGCCGTCACCAGAGGTACGAACTGAGACCAAATCTGAGACCAAGTCAAAGGCTCACAGATTTTATATGTTGATCCTTTTGTTTGCTTTGAACACTAACTTGGGATGGGATGTAGCGGTCTAGATGCCACCCGTGCATCCCTCGAAGACCCTTGGCCCGGAAGGGCCCACACACATTGCATCACTCTCTGGCCAGGCGTGGACAGAGAGTATAAATAAACGGGCGGAGGTCGCTCATGACTTCTGGCCCAGACTCGAGTAGTGTGTCTGTGTGTCTTCATTTCTCTCTCCAGTGCTAGGCCCCTTAGATTTTTCAAAAAAGATGGAAGGTGCACTCGTTGTGGAGTCAGTAAAGCAAGCAGAAATCTGTTCCAAAAATACTTCTTTTATTCCTTTGATTCTTAAAAACTGGCACACAGCCAACGCGTTTCGTTCCCAATTCTGCCAGAGGGAACTTCATCAGGGCTAGCACCCAATAGGCTGTAGGGTATCAAGTATCCAGAGCTCTGTAATAAGTAATATGGCAAAATCCCAGTCACCACCGTCCCAAGGGGGACCAGTAATATATGCGGTCCTGGTGTATTATGCTTTAAAACAGCATGGTTGCATGTATCACGGCATGATAACTGGCAAGATTTGGGCTATTAGTGGCACCTCTGGACGGCGGGTGCAGGAAGCGATTGCACCATTTTTTATTCTATTGTACATATGGATTGAATGTGCTTGACCTTGGTCTGCCGTTTGTTCTTTTCTTGTTAGCTAGGCCCCTTAGACACTGGTGAGCCCCGTTACAGACTAGACATAGCAATAACATTTAAGAGCTTTACAGACATATGTAATGTTAATTATGTTATGTTATTGTTATGTTAAAAGCACTTGTTAAGCGCAAGTACACCAAACGGTTTCATGGCGCTGGAGTCAAAAGGGGAGGCTGCAGCAGCAAGGGAATTAACTAGTCATACTCCTGGGAGAACAACCAGGTCTTGAGCTGTGTCCTAAACTGTTCATAGGAAGTCACAGACCTCAGCTCTACAGGAAGGGAGTTCCAAAATTGCGGGGCCAAAACCGCAAATCTTAGTCCCCCGTACTGCTTGCGTTTGAATGGTGGAATAGCCAGCAAGTTCAGGTGGGTAGAGCGCAGGTCCCGAGAAGGAGTATAGCGCTGGATCCTGGAAGAGATGAATGCTGGGCTATTACCAAAGAGGGCTTTGAAGATGGTGCATCCCAGCTTGAAGGCACACCGTTTAGCCACCGGAAGCCAATGTAGACTCTTCATAAGCGGTCTAACGTGGGACCGTTTGGGCTGACGAAAAATCAGTCTGGCCGCTTGGTTTTGAACCAGCTGTAGGCGATGTAACTGATATGCTGGGATACCAACGTACAATGAATTGGCATAATCAACACAGGAGATTGCCAGAGCTAGGATGACCAAGGTCAGGGCTTCAGTGGTCAATAATCTACTGATCTTCCGGATTCTTCACAATTGAAAAAAAACAAGCAGAGACCACTGAGCCAATCTGTGCTTTCATAGACAGATCATTACTGATTACAATGCCCAGGCTCTTAGTAGAGCCTGCTGGGGATGGGGGATTTCCCAGCAGTAGAGGCCAAAAGTTGGAGTTCCATGCGTTGGCTGACCCACCCGTAAGGATTAGCTCAGTTTTATCAGGGTTCAATTTTAGTTGGTTACTATTCATCCAATTGCTGATGAAATTCAGGGTGGATGGAAAAGTAGACACCGCAGCTGCCGATGAGTTGATATCAAAGACTAACTGAAGGTCGCCAGCGTAGTTGAAGTTTCCGACCTTTCTTTCTCTCAAGGAGCAAATGAAGGGTAGTAGGTACAGGTTAAATGAAAGGGAGGAGCCCTGAGGTACCCCACAGGTCAATTTCATTTTATTGGAGAAGTTGGCAAGACGGACCGCTTGAGATCGATTACTGAGAAAAGAAACGAGCCACTTCAACGCCAGACCCTGGATCCCGGCATTGCTGACACGGTCGATCAGAAGATCGTGATCGACCGTGTCAAATGCAGCTGACAGGTCAAGGAGTACCAGGGCCTCGGAAATACCTTTGTCAGCCCCCCTTCTGAGCTCGTCCATAACTGTAAGGATAACGGACTCCGTCGAGTGGGCAGGTCTGAAACCTGCCTGATGGGAGTCAAGAAAGTGAGAATGTTCAATGAAGGAGCGGAGGCAGTTTGCTACATGAGCTTCTAAGATTTTTCCCAAGTAGGGCAGCAAGGAGATGGGACGATAGTTGTTGAGAACCAGAGGGTCTGAGCTAGGTTTTTTTAGGATCGGGACGATTTCCGCACTTTTAAATGTATTAGGGACTATACCCAATTTAAGGGAGTTGTTCAGGAGTGAAAGAGGGGGATCCGGGCAAGTGAGAAAGGTCTCCCGCAGAATGTGAGGGGGACAGCTGTCAGTAGGGGAACCAGAACCAACCTTTTTAAGCAGATCAAAGAATACCTCCTTTGAAATTAGAGGAATTTGATCAAGTACACATGGGTTTTTGCATCTGAGCGGCCAGAGTGTAGAAGAAGTATGAGTAGGGATGCTAGCCTTAATAGTGGCAATTTTCTCTATAAAGTAGGAGTTGAGAGAGTCACATAAGGATTGCGACGGGACAGGTTTCACCATGACTCTATCTGGTTTAGCAAGCTCGTCTACTATAGAGAAAATATCTTTGGGCTTATTTGCCGAGTTTAAAATTTTCATATAGAAGTAATCCGCCTTAGTTTGAGGAATGGCATTTTTATATTCTTTCAGCTGAGTTAAGAATATAACCTTTTTGTCTGAGGAGTAGTGGCGTCTCCAATTACGATCTGCTTGCCTTAAGGTGAGTTTCTTTGATTTTAAGTTGGCGGAGAACCACCGTTGAGCGTCATGGGGTCTCATGATTTTGGTTTTCCTGATGGGGGCAATACTATCACTGGCCGATTCAAGCCATGTCTTAATGCTTACTGCCTGATCGTGAAATGACTCCTGAGCTTTCGGGGCCGTGGCGTTAGCAATGAGCAGAATTCGGCAATATAGTTGACGGTTTTAACACAAATACATATAAAAAAGAATATCTGCTATATCCAACTTTATTGAAAATCCCATAATACATGGAATCTTGTTCTAAATGTATAGAAAGCTGTCTCTATTTTTTTTATTACACACTAACTGTGACATAATTAGTTACCTGGATAAGAAAATTATGGAACTACTCTTCACAAATAAATTATTACGGCTGTGTTCTGACATCACATAGCTTTACCAGACACAGCAGATATTATGTAAGTCAAATTGCAGAATTGTTTAAAAAGGTGTTTTACAAGGAATTAAATAGCAAGGGGCAGATTTACAAGAAAGTGACTCAGTGCGTTCCGCCAGCCATTTGGCTGCGCCGCACTGAGTCACTTTCAAAGCACAGGGATGCGACATATTTACAACAATATGTCGCATCTCTGTGCTTCCCCCTGTGCTGGCGTACAAACTGCTGCCATGCGCCCTCGCAGGCACCCTTGCACCATGGTGCAAGGATGCCTGCGTCATGGGGAGATTGTTTTTGTTCAGGAAGGGTTCCCTTCCTGCACAAAAACAATCTGGAAAATTCTGTTTTTCAACTTCTATGTGTGCTGCATTAGCACACATTGAAGTTGAAAAACGTAATTGTTTCAATGATTGTTTATGTGCAGGAAGGGAACCCTTCCTGAACAAAAACAATCATTAGAGGTGATTTCCTCTTTCTATGCGTGCTGCAGAATGCATGAATACATTTCTCCTCGTTGTGCCTTCCTACGCCGCCCCTGGGGAGGCGTAGCATTCACACGCATTTCCAGATTTACGATTCCTCGCAAATCTGGAAATGTATCTGGTTCCATGGGTGTTGCGTGGGAACACCCACAGCAACACCCATGGAACGCCCCTTTCACGCAAAGTGCTGCATGTAAAGGGGCCATATTTACAAGGACAGGAAAAGTCACGCAGGGTGGCTTTTCCTGTCCTTGTAAATATGGAGCAGGAAAATGCGCCACCAGTACGACACAAAAAGTGACGCACCGGTGGCGCAAGGGGCTTGCAAATCTGCCCCCAGGTTTTTCTTTTCTCGTTCCTCTATTATATCTAAACATACCAAATAAATGTGTTGCTTATATAATTCATACTCATTTTACATACATACAATTATAGCGCAATTTTCATTCAATTGAACAAGAGAACAATGATATAAGCGGTTTGAGGAAAGGGTGATAGAGTGACCATCTATTATAAAACAGAAAACAAACCCCAGCTGTTAAAAGGGAATTGCAAGTATGGTTCAGTCACGGAACTCAGTGGTGACTTGCAATATCCTTAGAATATACTGCACAGTCCATTGTATCCCATTCATCATATTAAATTTGATTGCATTTAACTATATTAAACTTTAACTAAAGTATTGAACTCCTTTGCACAGGATCAGCGATGTCCCTGTTTCATCATATTCTTCCATGAAGCCGTGAATACGCTCTTGCATCTCATGAAGATAATCCAGGCAGAGTGCCCATACCATGGTCCAATCCAAAATGAGAAGAAACAGGCTAATATTTAGAAGTTTTACACACCTGCTTTGGATCCACCCCCTCCTGTGGTTACTGGTTTACGGATCCTTAAAATTAGTAGGATAATTTAGAAACCAATGGGTCCTATCTGATTAAGAGCCATGCTATTGACGGATCTTCAGCAGCTACTAATGTTCAGGAAGACCAACAAGAGTGCAAAAAAAGTGACAGGAAATGCTCAAACCCATCTGCATGTGCCTCAGTAGGATCAGGTGTTGGACCATGTCACAGCTAATCGTTGATATCCAGTAAGACCTATACAGTTTCATTTCTAGAGCCCATGAGCCTTATAAACATTCTAGAGTGCCATCCAAATGTCTCACTGACAGAATCCAAAAAAATCCACCATGCCATAAGTTGCTGATAGCCTAACAGAATAAGTTTACTTTTGCAGTTGACTTATTAGAGTAAGATCACAATGAGCAAGCATGGACCAAAAACACTGGAATCTCCTTTGCAAACCCCTGCATTCTGGGAACAAAGGAACTCACTCAGCAAATTTAGAGTAAGTGTTACTACTTGTGCTCAAAAACGTCTTTGACCACTCTACCTATCTACAAAAGCACAATGTAGTTTTGCACCAACTTCCAAATCAACCATCCAGTGCAGAATGTTGTTTTGTTAATAGTCATTACAAATGACTTTTTAGAACTTCTTAGACAATTAAATGTCGATGCAATCTATGTAGACTGACCCCTAAAGTGCAGAAATGCTTTCTATGGTGTGAAAATGTGAGGAAATAAACTTTTCTTGAGTCTAAACCTTGTTAACGAAGTATTCACCTCCTACACCTATGGATTGTACCTCAAGTTGTTAAAACTAAATAGGCGTGTCTCCATGCTGAATGAAAAGATGTCCATTCAAGGAGACCACCTTCTGTCAGAATTTGTTAGAAAGTTGGCCAGTCAAGAAACTAGCCACTTCTGCTCTTTCGGTTTCAGAAATTCCAAGGAACAACTATTTGGGATAGATCAGCCATGTATTCTTAAATAATCACAATGTAGTGGTGTAAGTAGCAGGGCCACATGACTTTCTTAGTTCTTGCTAGCTTCTGAGACCTTATGCCTTTAACATCCTTTAGCTTCTATATTGCACTGCTGAGTGTTGCCCATCTGTTACATATTTGATGCTGTTTGCGTATTCTGCTAAGGTATTTTAAGTGAAAGAATTTATGTTTAATATATTTTCTATTTTAATACCTATATCTCCTATATTTCCTATATCTCCCAAACTGGCTTCCCGTCCTAAAAGACTGGTGGTGTGATTGGTGATGAACTAGTGAAAAACAAAATTCCCTTCTGTGCCGTAATATATTTCTAATGCGGAAGTCTAAATTAGTTTGCACTGAACCAACAATTATAGAATTTTAATTCTTATTTATTATCACACAACGTAATTCTTTTTGCCCACTATTGACTTTATTCATCACTTTATCAGTCAGAACATAGCGTTTGGAAATCATTCACTTAAAAGCACATTATAAAAACATTTAATAAAAATCATTTATACACATAGATCTGTGGTTGCAAAAAACCAACTGATGTCAAGGCAAATATTGACTTGATATTATCTTGTATCACATCCAGGTTCTTCTATTTCAACAAATTCCTGCCTATATCCATTCTACTTCAAAGGTATTATCATACTAAACAGTTTCAGAAACCTATCAGGTTCTATACTCGACTCCAATATTCACTTCTATGCAGGATGTGCAGTACTATCATGTGTAAATTACATATATTCTATTAAAAACAATACTTTATTGTTGTCCAAATGTCGACGCGTTTCGGTGTGTCTAAGAGTTCATAAACACCTTCCTCAGGACTCAGATTAAAAACATGAACTTTTTTCCAAAACCAGATCAAGTATCTACAAAAATAAATAATAAATACAATTAAATTCAAAATATACGTGTGTGAAGCTAATACAATTATTATATTGGTTCAGTGCCTCCTCAATGTATTACACATACGACCTGCTCCTTAAACAGCTTGCAAACTAAAGGAACAGAAAGTGGATGATTACTTCATCCATTTTTAACCAAAGTTTACTATAGTTTCTTATTTTGACTATGGTTAATAAGATCTCTCACCCTCAGTATTCTTTATAAAGGGACCTCAATAGAACGGATGGACTTATATCAGCACTCCATCTTCTCTCCTCAATTATCTTTAGTTAGTGAGGAACACCCACCTAAAAAAATATTTCATTTTATTATTTGCACTTAGTGTCCTCTATTAAACATATCTAGTGGGTGGCAATTTTATCCTTATACTTACTCAGTAAGCACTTTAATGATTGCATGTACCCTGAAGTATCGGCAAATTCTGTGGAATTCCTTATTCCTGTGTGTAAAATTAGTGCATCTCATTAATCATGTAGTCCTTATCAGTAGAAGCTTCTAGGTTAATTTAATATTGTGGGACACTTACCACTACTAAAATTTCTTGTCACCGCACCCTTGTATCAATTTCCAAGCTTATTGTTTGGCGGATCAAGACGATGTTATCCAAAGAGCTCCTTTAAATGGTACGACCGCCTTTCATCAATTGGGTCGGTTTCGTATTCCTGATTAAAACCAAGAAAACATAGGGAATGCTACATGTTACCCTTTAGATGATATAGCTGCCTTTGATCAATTGGATCGGTTTCGTATTCCTGATTAAAACCAAGAAAAAATAGGGAATGCTAGATGTTACCCTTTAGATGATATAGCCGCCTTTCATCAATTGGGTCGGTTTCGCATTCCTAATTAAATCCAAGAAACGAATAGGGAATGCTAAATATTACCCTATGACATTTCTTAATAAAATTATTTAGTGTCCCTTATACTCCTTTACAATTAGGGGCCCAAAGAATTTATACTTCTAGCTATTGCCTCCTTATTATTCGAACTCGACTTATTTTGCAAAACCGCTCATAGCTTAATAAACCCGACAGATCTCAGTGCTACTGTCTAACAGGCATAATTCCCGGATTACATACCTTTTCTTAAACTCTGCCCTTCATTTGAAAGGCCAAGAGGTGAGCATGCACTATTCATTACCCTACGAGTATTCAATACCCTTTTTACGTCCTGTAGTCTCTATCTAACGGTTTTGCAGTTTCATCAGTATAGTAATATACCTCAGTCTTACTAGATTAAAAAGACGGGAAGGTTTCTGTACAGAACGAATTACAAAACCTGTACAGCAAGAACCTCAATTCAGCTCGGTTGTAAACCGCGATACACTTGCAGTTTTACCTGTAGAGTAACTAACTATTTTTACAGGACGTCTATCGTCCAGTCAATGTCTCACCTTAAATTTTGGAGCAGCGTTCCGTCCCACCGGATAGAGTAATGCGGTTAGTCACTGTATTATGAAGGGTCCTTAAAAAGATGGCGTGTGTTTTGTTTATGGCACATATTTTACTTGAGGGTACAACATTAGAAATAGAGAAGGTTCGAACTAGAGTACCGTTATGTTAAATTGTGTCTTGGGAAATTTAGATCATGAGGGTCAATTAATATGTCATGACATATGAATATAAACTATGCACAATTGTTGTTTTTAATTAAAAACATATTTGGAAGCATTAAGCACTACGCCAGTGTACGCTATTTTAATGAGGGAGACTACCAAAATGGCCGCTGCCTACATAATCGTAAGGGGCGACGTCGCAGTTACGTATAAATAGAGAAAAGACTGCGAGTGGTCCATTTTCAACTATACCAGAACCCCGGCGATACGGAACGCTGCTCCAAAATTTAAGGTGAGACATTGACTGGACGATAGACGGCCTGTAAAAATAGTTAGTTACTCTACAGGTACAACATTAGAAATAGAGAAGGTTCGAACTAGAGTACCGTTATGTTAAATTGTGTCTTGGGAAATTTAGATCATGAGGGTTAATTAATATGTCATGACATATGAATATAAACAATGCACGATTGTTGTTTTTAATTAAAAACATATTTGGAAACATTAAGCACTACGCCCGTGTACGCTATTTTAATGAGTGAGACTACCAAAATGGCCGCTTCCTAAGTAATTGTAAGGGGCGACATCGCAGTTACGTATAAATAGAGGAAAGACTGCGAGTGGTCCATTTTCAACTATACAAGAACCCCGGTGAGACGGAACCCTGCTCCAAAATTTAAGGTGAGACATTGACTGGACGATAGACGTCCTGTAAAAATAGTTAGTTACTCTACAGGTAAAACTGCAAGTGTATCGCGGTTTACAACTGAGCTGAATTGAGGTTCTTGCTGTACAGGTTTTGTAATTCGTTCTGTACAGAAACCTTCTCGTCTTTTTAATCTAGTAAGACTGAGGTATATTAATATACTGATGAAACTGCAAAACCGTTAGATAGAGACTACAGGACGTAAAAAGGGTATTGAATACTCGTGGGGTAATGAATAGTGCATGCTTACCTCTTGGCCTTTCAAATGAAGAGCAGAGTTTAAGAAAAGGTATGTAATCCGGGAATTATGCCTGTTAGACAGTAGTACTGAAACTGAGATCTGTCGGGTTTATTAAGCTATGAGCGGTTTTGCAAAATAAGTCGAGTTCGAATAATAAGGAGGCAATAGCTAGAAGTATAAATTCTTTGGGCCCCTAATTGTAAAGGAGTATAAGGGACACTAAATAATTTTATTAAGAAATGTCATAGGGTAATATTTAGCATTCCCTATTCGTTTCTTGGATTTAATTAGGAATACGAAACCGACCCAATTGATGAAAGGCGGCTATATCATCTAAAGGGTAACATCTAGCATTCCCTATTTTTCTTGGTTTTAATCAGGAATACGAAACCGATCCAATTGATCAAAGGCGGCTATATCATCTAAAGGGTAACATGTAGCATTCCCTATGTTTTCTTGGTTTTAATCAGGAATACGAAACTGACCCAATTGATGAAAGGCGGTCGTACCATTTAAAGGAGCTCTTTGGATAACATCGTCTTGATCCGCAAAACAATAAGCTTGAGAATTGATACAAGGGTGCGGTGACAAGAAATTTTAGTAGTGGTAAGTGTCCCACAATATTAAATTAACCTAGAAGCTTCCACTGATAAGGACTACATGATTAATGAGATGCACTAATTTTACACACAGGAATAAGGAATTCCACAGAATTTGCCGATACTTCAGGGTACATGCAATCATTAAAGTGCTTACTGAGTAAGTATAAGGATAACATTGCCACCCACTAGATATGTTTAATAGAGGACACTAAGTGCAAATAATAAAATGTAATATTTTTTTAGGTGGGTGTTCCTCACTAACTAAAGATAATTGAGGAGAGAAGATGGAGTACTGATACAAGTCCATCCGTTCTATTGAGGTCCCCTTATAAAGAATACTGAGGGTGAGAGATCTTATTAACCATAGTCAAAATAAGAAACTATAGTAAACTTTGGTTAAAAATGGATGAAGTAATCATCCACTTTTTGTTCCTTTAGTTTGCAAGCTGTTTAAGGAGCAGGTCGTATGTGTAATACATTGAGGAGGCACTGAACCAATATAATAATTGTATTAGCTTCACACACGTATATTTTGAATTTAATTGTATTTATTATTTATTTTTGTAGATACTTGATCTGGTTTTGGAAAAAGTTCATGTTTTTAATCTGAGTCCTGAGGAAGGTGTTTATGAACTCTTAGACACACCGAAACGCGTCGTCATTTGGACAACAATAAAGTATTGTTTTTAATAGAATATATGTAATTTACACATGATAGTACTGCACATCCTGCATAGAAGTGTATATTGGAGTCGAGTATAGAACCTGATAGGTTTCTGAAACTGTTTAGTATGATAATACCTTTGATGTAGAATGGATATAGGCAGGAATTTGTTGAAATAGAAGAACCTGGATGTGATACAAGATAATATCAAGTCAATATTTGCCTTGACATCAGTTGGTTTTTTGCAACCACAGATCTATGTGTATAAATGATTTTTATTAAATGTTTTTATAATGTGCTTTTAACTGAATGATTTCCAAACGCGATGTTCTGACTGATAAAGTGATGAATAAAGTCAATAGTGGGCAAAAAGAATTACGTTGTGTGATAATAAATAAGAATTAAAATTCTATAATTGTTGGTTCAGTGCAAACTAATTTAGACTTCCGCATTAGAAATATATTACGGCACAGAAGGGAATTTTGTTTTTCACTAGTGTGAATTGACCCGGTCCCTTTTGGTCTAACCTGGGCAACTCTCTAACTTTTTAGTAGTGATTGGTGATGAACACAGCAAGCAACTAAGAATTGTAGGCTTCTGATCCACACTAGGGGGCAAACATCAGTGCTTCTATTTGAAGCCAATGCATCATTATAATTGTTCCCTCAGTAGGTGGAAGCCTATTAGCCTCTGCAGAATCTTATGTACGATACTGTAGTGAATTTAACAGTCAGGTTCAAATGAATAAATGTTTTATTCATTACAGGAGGTACCGCGCAGCATACGCAGCAGTTGACAACTCCAGCATTGCTCAAAGCACATTCCACATTCTACAAAAGAATATAGAAGTCAGCATGACAAAGATTCCAGCTACGGGTGCTGGAGAAGCCAGAAGCAAACCATAGCAACCACTACATTATCTTCTCCCTCCAGAAGCTGGACAAAGAAAACTTTAAAAAAATGAAAATAAAAAAACACAAAACAAGATAAACAAGGCAAATACAGCTTGGAACCAGGCAAACATTTAGCAACAGTAAATAAGTGAAAAACAAAAGAAGACAATATACAATAAATGCCTTCATCGGAATCTCAAAGGAACATTGCAATGATGTTTGCTCCTGCGGAGAGAAAATGAGAGATTCTCACTCCCTCCATTCGAAGCAAAACATGATCGACCATTCTTAACAGTGTCACCATGTTCAGCACTACAGTCAAAAGTCTGTTGATTCTTCAACTTGACCACTCTTGCAATGTTCCACCAATTCTTGTTGTTAACCCTAATGGCATTGCCACACACCTTGTCGACAATAAAAGGATCTGAAAATTTGAAACGTCCCTTGGTCGTGTGAATGGGACTCTTGATGCGCACCACATCACCCACACCGATATTCGGAGCAACAGTTTTTTTTCTTTCATCAAAATAGGTTTTCTGCTGTTCCTGAGCTTTCTTAACGTTTGATCTAACAAACTCATTAACATCATCCATTACATTCATCTTGACCCATTTGGACATCCAACCAGGGCAAATTTTGGATGATGGCTTCCTTCCCCTCAGAAGTTCAAAAGGCGAAATACCAGTTGAAGAATGAGGAGTAGTCTGTTGATTCTTCAACTTGACCACTCTTGCAATGTTCCACCAATTCTTGTTGTTAACCCTAATGGCATTGCCACACACCTTGTCGACAATAAAAGGATCTGAAAATTTGAAACGTCCCTTGGTCGTGTGAATGGGACTCTTGATGCGCACCACATCACCCACACCGATATTCGGAGCAACAGTTTTTTTTCTTTCATCAAAATAGGTTTTCTGCTGTTCCTGAGCTTTCTTAACGTTTGATCTAACAAACTCATTAACATCATCCATTACATTCATCTTGACCCATTTGGACATCCAACCAGGGCAAATTTTGGATGATGGCTTCCTTCCCCTCAGAAGTTCAAAAGGCGAAATACCAGTTGAAGAATGAGGAGTAGTACGGTAAAACCATAACATCGAACGAACAGCATTTTGAACAATACACTTACTGGCAATGGTCCATTGGACGCAATTATTCAACACTCTATTCATGCGCTCAACCAACCCGTTGGCTTGGGGATGATAGAGCGCACTCTTGTGGTGCGTGATTCCCCCATGTAAAAGAAAACTTTCAAACTCAGAACTGACGAATTGTACGCCATTATCTGAAACGATAGATGAAGGAAAACCTTCTCTTAAAAAAACGTCCTTTAGAAAATGAATTATATTCTTGGAGGTGGGCTCACCCATAAACCGAATTTCGGGCCATTTGGAATAATAATCAATGGCGACCACAGCAAATCTCGAAGACACAGGGAGTAAGTTGAAGGGTCCAACCAGATCAATACCAATTTTTTCCCATGGCCGACTTGGAAACTCAACAGACTGCATGGGGGGAGACCTCACTACGAAACCTTTTTCCGCACATCCACAAACCACACATTTGTCAACTATCTCATCAACAATCTTGTCCATTTGTGGCCACCAGAACACCTCTCTCAATCTGCGTTTAGTAAGGGTTTTTCCTAAGTGCCCTTCGTGTTCACCATTCATCAAACGTGTTCTTAAATTTTCTGGTGGTACCAACCTCTCCCCACGCAAAAGGATACCATCCTCTACAGTGAGTTCATGAGAAACCGTTACAAAAGTTTGGAACTGATGGGCAACATTTTTTTCTCTTGGCCATCCTTTCTTGACAAAGTTTATGACTTCCACAAGGATATCATCTCGAGCCAACTCTCTCCTCCACTCAGATTCACTCACATCACACATATCTTCAACATCGACAGCAGCAACAAAACAATCATCTTGATCGTCATCCTTTTCCAGATCAGAATCGGACTCTGACACCGGGAAACGGGACAGAAAATCAGCTCTGACATTCCTTGATCCAGGTGAGTATACAATATCAAAATTGTACTGCAACAGTTTGGTAGATAATCTTGCAATTCTAGGTGTGTGTACTTTTATTTTTTCACCTGATAGAATAGGAACCAAAGGACTGTGGTCCGTTCTCAAAACAAAATGGTTTCCCCCCACATAAGGACTAAATTTCCTGATGGCCCACCAACAGGCTAGCAATTCTTTCTCAATTACCGAGAAATTAACTTCTGCTCCCCTCAGTACTCTGGAGGCGTAACCCAACGTGTTTTCAGTGTCACCATTGTTTTGAGTGAGAATGGCACCCAAACCGAAACCACTTGTGTCAACAGTGATAGTACATTTTTTGTTCGGATCAAAGGGCTTAAGGATCCTGTCACCCACCAACTGAGATTTGATCCAATCAAAAACGCCTTGACACTTCTCGTCCCAAATGAAAGAAACATTTTTTTTTAACATGTTGGTTAAAGGTTGGACTTTGGATGCATAATCTTTGAGGAATCTAGAATAAAACTCGCAAAGTCCAATGAAAGACTTCAAACCAGTCTTATCAGTGGGTGGACAGGCATCCACAATGGCCTTAACCAAACCAGGTCTAGGTTCTACACCATGTTGCGATAAAACATGACCAAGATATTCCACCTTCTCTTTGAGGAACAAACACTTTTCACTCTTCAGAACAACACCTTTTTCCTACATGATTCTTAAGACCTGCCTAAGAGACCTGTCGTGACCTGCTCTGGATTCACCAAAGATCAACACATCATCCTGGAATACAGCAACACCAGGAACACCTTTCAACATTTGACTCATCAACCTCTGGAAAACAGCTGCTGCTGACGCTAAGCCGAAAGGCATTCTGCAATACTGGTAAGTACCACAAGGAGAAACAAAAGCTGTCAAATGTCTTGAAGAAGGGTCAAGAACAACCTGGTGGTATGCAGAAGCAAGATCTAATTTCGTGAACCATTTTGCACCTTTGGTCAACGCCAGTAACTCAGGTATTTTTGGTAAGGGATGTGAGTCAATCCAAATGTTCTTGTTTAAACTGCGCAAATCCACACACACACGCAAGTCACCATTCTTCTTTCTAGCCACAACCAAAGGCGAAAGCCACAATGAAGATTCTATCGGTTCTATAATCCCTTTAGAACACAACTCGTTGAGCTCTTTCTCCAACCCATCCCTCACACTAAATGGCACACTTCTTAATTTGTGCTTCACAGGGATGGCACCGTCTTTGACCCTTATTTCATGAGTGAACCCTTTGATCTCACCCAAACTCCCTCCAAACACAGAAGGGAAATCAAGCATCAATTTCTGATTGTAATCCAAAGAGTCCACAACGCTGACTTGTTCTTTGGTATCAGGCCTGAGAACCATTTGAAAAAGACCCTGGTGGAACCACCCTAAAATAGACAACCCTTTGATAGCGACGTAAACCTTCCCTTGGATTTTCCTACCTTTGAATTCAAGAATGTCTTCAAAGTAGCCAGCTAGCTCGAGCCTTCGCCCTTCATAGGAGACTGGTGCTCTGTCAGGGGGCTCTAAAGGTCGACCATGCCATGTTTCAGCGAATAACTCTTGGGTAATCATGGTTATTCTAGCACCAGAATCAACCAACAAATGTAATTTCTTATCACCCACTCCAATTTCAACATAGGGATCCACACACTCTGACGCATCCCCAATGACAACTTGTTCATCATTTACAACCATAACCATGTCCCTCAAGTCCTCTTGAATGTTTTGAATACTTTCGCATTCATTTACTGTGTCGGAAACATTAGCCACACCTACAGAACTGCCCGTACTTTTGTTCTGTTGACTATTACTAGCATTCCTTGTACTCTGACAAACCTTTGCAAAGTGGCCATATTTCCCACAATTTTTGCACAATGCATTCTTTGCAGGACAAAACTTGTTCCCTTTATATTGGGAAGTATTTCCGCACCTATAGCATAGATCAGATTGTTTGAAAAACGGTCTTTTATCAGAACGTGACACTTGCGAGTTCCTGGAGTCTTTGATTCTGACAGCCGCAACAGTTTCCTCAGTCTTTTTTTCCAATTCTTTGACTGAAACTTTCGAGAGTTCGATGCTTTTCGCCGTGCGAACAGTTTCCTCTAAAGAGGGATTTCCCATAGAAAGAAGCTTTTGTTGGATGGACTTGTCAGCACACTTGCAGATGTATTGATCTCTAATCAATTGTTCGGTAAAATTTTCAAATTGACAATCCGCACTCAATTGCCTGAGCGCTGATACAAAAGCATCAACATCTTCACCATGCAACTGTTCTCTTTTAAAAAATTTGTGACGAATGACAACTAAACTTGGTTGTACATCGAACCGCAACTCAAGCTTTCTAACAGTTTCCATATATTCGTCAATGTCTTCTTCATCCTGACCTCTTACCAAAGGTGGCAAATGCTTGAATATTGACCTCCCTTCGAAACCTAAACAGTGCAGGAGCAAGTATTTCTTCCTTTCAGGACGGTATCTGGAAGCACCAATGGCCCCCAGGTAAGTAACGAAGGCGTCATACCATTTTTTTCACACAATAGGTGGGTTGCCAGGTGTCTCAAGAAAAGACGGAGGTGCAGATACAGTTTGCATGCTGATGATTATACACCAGAACGCAAGGTGTTGTGTACTAGATTGTATTGTCTTTTATTGTGTCACCTTTTATTTATTTATTTATTTATTTTTTGTTATTTTTCTTAGAAGGCCATTCTGCTTGAATTTTTTTTCCTGACACAGAAGGTGAGTGTGTCACCGAAGTGGAGTGGGTAAAAAAAAAACAAGAAAAATAAAACTTCACAATGTGCTTATGGCTGAGTTACACATGGATAGCACATAAACCCCCAAGAAAACAAAAATTTGCTGTGCATGTCTCTGCAGAAGGCGTGTGTGACAGTAGCGAGTCAAAATCAGGAATAAATTCACTTAAACAAAAAAAAAATACAGATGATTAGAGTTAACAGTGTGCAGCTGTTGGACTTGAGTAAATCGAAGTAAACAAAAGTAGATCACGGTGGAGCAGTGCTTACAAAGTGGCTTCCCAAGGGTTAAGGTGAAACACGCTGATCGTGTTTAATAAAAGCTTTCCAGCAATGAAAGTGATACACTCTGCGGCAGTGATAAACAGAGCTCTGTTGTTGAAATACGCTTGCCAACCACGTTTGCCAACCACGTTAAAATGGCCGACACGCAAGGAACGTTTCTCTTGCCAACCACGTAGTGGATGCCAACCACTGCCAACCAATGCTTCGCTTGCTCCGTGTAGAATTTGCCAACCACCCTTTGCCAACCACGGCCGCCGTTGACAGTGCGCAACAGACGAAATGGTGCCCCCTCCTGGTTACTAGATTTAGAGCGCCACTTATCTCATTTTTCGGCTGTCACCGATGCCTCCGCTTTGGATTTCTTCCTCCCTCCGTGATCGCTGCAGCCTTGAGAGCAGGTAAGAAGTCGCAAAAGTCAGGTGCGCTCTTCTCACATAGTCATCCGTGGGTTCGTCAGTACCTCCCTCAGCTCGTCGCTAACATAATTGTAGTGAATTGAACAGTCAGGTTCAAATGAATAAAGGTTTTATTCATTACAGGAGGTATTGCACAGCATACGCAGCAGTTGACAACTCCAGCATTGCTCAAAGCACATTCCACATTCTACAAAAGAATATAGAAGTCAGCATGACAAAGATTCCAGCTACGGGTGCTGGAGAAGCCAGAAGCAAACCATAGCAACCACTACAGATACCTTACCACAGTGTGGTTTTCAGCCCAAGTTGCAAGGATCATTTGCACCACCTCCCGGAAGTACTGAGGGCATTGAAGCATGCCGGGCTCACTATCAAGACCTGTAAGTGCCAGATAGGGCAGGAATCAGTAGTTTACTTGGGACACCAAGTAGGGGACGGAAAGGTGACCCAGCTACAATCCAAGATTGAGACCATTTGGACTTGGGGCCCAGATGGAGGTTTGTCAAGGGGTATGGCACCATTGTCGCCCCCTTGAGGTAGCTGACTTCAAAGAAGCAGCTGCGTCGGGTGATCTGGGCTGAGGCATGCCAGACAGCGTTCAGCACCCTGAAGGAGGCCATGTGCACAGCAGCTGTGCTCAAGGCTCCTAACTTCTCCCAGACATTTGTGGTGCAGACTGATGCACAGAGCATGGTGTGGGGGCCATGCTTTCGCAGCTAAATGAGGAAGGCCTCAACCAACTGTATCCTTCCTTAGTAGAAGTCTACTTTCAAGGGAACAGAGGTGGTTCTCCATTGTAGGGGAAGCCTTTGCTGTGGTCTGGGCATTGAGGTAGCTGAGGACTTATTTGTTTGGGACTCACTTCCGGGTTCAGACAGACCAAAGGCCCCTCCGATTGTTAATGCAGATGAGGAGAGAGAATCCTACACTTTTGAGGTGGTCCATCTCCCTACAAGAAATGGTTTTTCATGGTGGAGCACCGCCCTGGAACAGAACACGCTAATGCGGATTGTCTTTCCAGATTCTTCCCCATTAGTGATGAGGAATCCCCTCAGGTGGGGTAGTACTCCCCACTTTGTGCTAGGGGGGATAAGTGTTAGAGCTTTCATCTTTTGGAGTGGTCTCTCCTGACCTTTTTGTTTTCTGAATTCCTGTTTGGGCTTTGTTTGGCTGGCGTAGGACCGTGAAAACTTTGACAGTGCTATTCAGTGCCAAGGCACTATGCTTGTCGTAGACATACTGTTAATTAGTGTATACGTGATTGGCTGATTTGATTTAGCTGTAACTCCCTTGTCTAGGGGTAAGACATATACCCAGGGCATGAATCTTAAATGATCCTCTGTGGGCCTGCAGCTCTTGTTGTGCCACCCACAGAGGTAGCTCTTCAAACGAGCTACAGGTTTGCCGTGGCAGGGAATGTGTGCACAGGTTACTGTTGCTTGGCATTTAAAAAGCTACTTGCCAAGGTTCTGCATGTCTCTTGCTACATTGGAGTACTCCCCGGGGCAGGATGCAGTGTCGGGATGTGGGAGGGCATGTGCACGGGTGCGGTACATGCACTGAATGGCACCGGATGATGTGTTTAGTACGCTAGGGCCTGCTTCTCACATTGGATTGACATGAGGGATCTGTGGAAAGAATATTGAGCTGTATTTCTTATGTGAAGAATAGTGGCAGTAGAGTGTTTGAAATCGATGAGTTAGTAATGGCAAATCCTCTCTGGTGGTGTGAGTGGATTCAACATTACTAATGTGGAAATACCACTTTGGGAAAGTGGGCATTTCTGTGCTTGTGGCTCTGTGGGCTTGTCAGCCTGTCTCCAATCCACACCTGGGTGCTGAGGGGACAGCTTTATGTGTACATTTCTGATAAGACAGCCATAAACTAGGGACTAAAGGGAAACTGCAGGACTCCGACTCTGAGGGGCCTTCCTGGGACGGAAAAGAGGGGGTGGAATTGGCATCTGCATTCAAAGGGACAGGGTCTTGGTCCCACTAAAGATATTGGTCAAGCTTCCTGGGGTAGGATGGCAGACAGGACAAAATTTAGAGAGGGCCCATGCATTTCAAAGGTAGCCTTTTGAACTAATCTCATCTTCAAAGGCCATTGTGGGTATAAATACCGGGTTCTGCCCTCAGGAGTTAGAGACGCTTGTGGGATTGGACCCATACTACGCTGTTTCAATGCTGGGACATTGATAAGAGGAACTATTGGGGCAGGAGAGACTGCAACTGGATTATCTGCAGAACTCTGGTGGCCTGGGGCTTATCGTGCTCCAGGAAGGGGACTCTCACTTGGTGAATTTTGCCTGGATGTTGCTGTCCTGCAAGTAATTGCCAACTGTCGTTGGCCCGGGTCCCTAAGCACTGTCCAAGGGCTGGTTGGCTGGCCTCCTGTCCACGAGATCCCAGGGACAAAAAGTATCTCCCCTTTTCCACAAGATTGTAAGGACCGCACAGGGTGTGGCAGAAATGAATGCAAGTGATCATTGGTTGGAACAAGGACTGCCTGAAATGTGCAGTAATCACACTGTGCCAAGAAGTGTGCTCGTAACGATCAGCAGCCCACCTGGGGGTGTCATAGCATGAGGAGATCGAGGAGTGCAGGGGAAGATTGCTGAGTCCAAGGGACCAGAGCTTACAACCGGAAACCTGTGCTAGCTCACACTCCATAGAGTGTAGTGTCTGAGGGGTGTTGGGGAGAATTTGCCAAGTCCACTGGACCTGAGCTGGCAGCCTAGATAGTCTCCATCCTCCAGATCAGGAAGACAACAGTGCTTGACATCGCAGCCTCAGCTCCCTCTACCCAAACCCACACCACAAGGTACTCTGTTATTAAGAGTGTTGTGCCTGGGCCCAATGTGTCTCATTGGGCCTTGTATGCACCCACGGCTGGCTGCCTGGAGCAACTGTAGCTCACACCTCCACCAGAGGAGAACAAATTCTCCAAATTGGAAGTGCACCAGCATCTGGTGTCACAGTCTTTTGCTTATGGGGGGATAGTGATCCCACACTTGTGAAGATGCCACTGGGTGCCGGAGGCCCTAATCTGGATGGACAAAAAGATGTAACTATTTCCTTCTGCTTTAGGTGTTACCAACAATCTAATCAAAGTGTCGCTAGTGGGTGCAACATGTATCGCTAGCTGGTGTTGTTTGAGAGGCTGAGGGGCTGGGTCACGAGGCGTAGTCAAAACCTGTGATTTCTTTACCATTACAACTGTACGGGGTATGTAATATTGGAAATGTCGTGTTTATGCTAATGTGGTAGCGGACAAGTGGAATACTTCTGAACAGCCTTCCTATATGTTTCTGTCTCTTTTGGTTTAGGTAAGGACTGCTTGGATCGTGAACACCTCTGGGAAGTATGCACATGGGTTTATGTTGCTTATGAGGCTGAGGGGTTAGCCGGGGCAAGTGAATACCTATGACTAGTACATATATGTTCATGCTGTTCTGCTGCTAATGGTAGAGTTCGACAACTGCATAGAACTGTGAAGTATATATCCAATGTGTATGTCATTTTGATTACAATGTGTGTGTAATACAAAGGCCAGTGTTTTATACATACGGTGTGGAATCTTTTTGTAGCATACACAGTGTGTTACAAGGGTGGGGTTTGTGCTAATACTTTACACTTTGACTCTGAGGATAAGCCTGATTGCTCTGTGCCAAGCTACCCAAGGGTTAGCACAGGTTATCGGACAGGTGTATCGTACTCATCCTATCTAGGACGTGGATTCTGTCTGTCTTCGATGCATCCAAGCCAGCCAGAAACTGCTGGGTCTAACAACCATACTGTAGGAAATTGGGTTATTGGTTGAGAGGGGAGAAATCATACTCATGCAGCAACCACAATTCTTGTCAGAGTGAAACACAAGGAAACCCCAAATTAACCTGTGCTCACTCCGCTGGTAGCTTGTCAGAATACAGTCAGGCTTAACTTAGAGGCAATGTGTAAAGTATTTCTCCAGCATTGCAAACAGTAATAAAGTGAAAACACAACACAAGAAAAATCCTAAACCAATATAGATAAATAAAGAAAAAAGTAATATATTATTTGAGACCAAAACGACAAAAATCCAATCAGTGAAACCGGAGATAGGCAATTTTAAAGGCTTATATAAAATAGTGCTAAAAAGCACAAAGCGTCACCTGTTGACATCTGGTCACACTTTCAAGGGTCTAGGACTTGAGCGGCACCACTTGAGTGGTAGGGCTCACAGCAGACAGAGTCCAGGTGCTGGGTTCAAGGGGGTTGGAGCATTTTCTGTCCCTGAAGTGCTGATCAGGAGGCCAGTCAACTAGCCCTTGGAGTCACTCTGGTAGTCCTGGGTTCAAGATGCAGGTCCATTCTTTCTCACTCAGGCAGCTTGGCATTAGGGCACCTGGGCAACAGACTAGCAGTCCTTTTTGCAGAATAGCACAACAGTCCTTCTGAGTCTTCCTCAGGTTCAGATGTGTTCTGAAGAGTTGGGTATGAGGGTCCATATTTATACCTGGGCCAGCTTTGAAGTAGGAGATGTTTCTCGAGGCTTCCATCCCCAGAGGTGTTTGGATTTTACTGCCTCCCTGCCCTGGCCCCAGCTTGTCTGGGGGCACACAATTCTAGTGTCTAACCCTTTGAGAGTGTCTGAGCAGAGGCTGGGTGATATGCAAGTGTGGTAGGTGACAGCGCCTCCCCTTCATCATGTCAGAGTTGGCCCATCCTGCCAAAACCTACTCCCACTTTTTCCCACTGTCTGGGAACAATACACGAAGACCAACTGCTAGCTACACCTAGTCAAGTGACCCAGGATACAGGCTGCAAGCACCACATTGCTGGGAAAGGAAAATGTCAACTTTCTAAAACTGATATTTTCAGAATAGGGATTTAAAATCTTACTATGCCATTGAAAAGGGCTTTGAATTACAATTCTTTGGACACCTAACTCAATATTCACACCTACTCCAAATTAAAAGTTATCACAATTATCACTTGTTAAATGTACTAAGGTAACCCAATGTTATCATATGGAAGAGGTAGGCCTTGCAGCAGAGGAATTTTAAGAGTTTTTCACTACCAGGAACAATAAAATATAAAAGTACATGCCCAACTTCTTAAATACACTGCACCCTGCCATCTGGCCTGTTGAGGGTCCACCCTAGTATATGTATTAAAAAGGAAGGTTTAGGCCTGGCAAATATTTTATCTTGATAGGACAAAATGGCAGTTCAAAACTGCACAGACATGCTGCAATGAAAGGCCTTGACATGTTTAAAGGGCTACTTATGTGGGTGGCATAATCTGTGCTGCAGGCCCACCATTAGCATTTAACTTACAAGGAAGGGGTACATACAGGACCCTGCAGAAAGGTCCCAGTCCAACATATATGTAAAGCCAACCTCACCCTGTGCACAGCCTTTGGCCATGTGTGGCATGGTGTAGGTTTAGCTACAGGGCCTGGCCTGTGGGCAGGCCTGCATCCAACCCCCTGTAGACAGCCAACCCCTCGCGGACAGCCAACCTCCCGCTGCACATGGGATACAGCTATGCGCGGTGGAGGGTTGGCCACAGGAAGCCACCACAAACACTTAGGGCCAGCACACCTATTTTCAAATATATTTTTTTAACCCACTGGGTATTCCATGGGAGCCAGCAAGCCACCCTGTGCACCAGTGGGAGTTCCGCAAGAGTTCAGAGAACCTTGCTGGCTGCCGCGGGAGACCGATTGGATCACGTAAACCAATTTTGTTTTTTAAATTTGGTTCCTAGTGGGTCTCTGTGGGTCCCCCACATGGTCCAGGGGATCCGCACACCCCTATCCTGTCCCTTCTACTTCATTTTTTTTTTAAGACTTGGAGACCGGGTCCCAGTGTTGTGAAATGGAAGGCACAACATTTCTATTCATATTTTGGCCACCTAATCAAAGCACAGGCTCCCGCAGGAGTTTTTGAGTGCTTTTCGCTCCAATGGGAGTGAGATGGACAATGGTAAAAAAGGCACCTCGGCCAAACAGATCGCTCTATTTTTTGAAGTTGCATGATCACAGGACTCTTGAGAGCCTCTCGTGAACCCAACCGATCCAATATACACATTTTTTTAACCTTATTTTCTCATAAAATAGTGAACTGACTTACACCACATCACCAAAAGCATGCTTTCTGGACCAAGATCCCGCTTACTGCCAAATTTGGTGTAATTCTGTTCAGTCGTTTTCATGCTATCACTGTTCAATTTTCCTTTTCAGAAAATGAATGGGGAAATTGCATTTTGGGACCCTCCGTTTTTTAGGCGCCTGCTAGATGGATAACACTGAAACTTTCCAGAAAGGATTCGTCTAATGGTGCCAAAGTTATTAGTAAACCAAAAAATCAATTTCCTAGGAACTAACTATAACTACGGGGCGGCGATTGCCATTCTGTAATATGTATATGTATTGCCACTCTGTAATGTATATATATATATATATATATATATTTTTTATTTTTTATTTATTCATTTGAGTTTTATAGAGCGCGAACCAGACCCGTGAGGGTGTCAGAGCACTTTACAGGATTGACAAGTGGAATACAAAAGACTTGGGAGGGGTGGATACATTATACAAGAAACAAGCGGTCACAAGAACCAGGTGGGATGCCCAGAGGTGCCGGGTAAGTATCATCCGGAGTAACCATGGAGAGGCTGTAATAGGAGGTAGAACAAAGTCCCTGAGGAGATTGTAGTGTAAGCATTAGGAGAGGAATATATATATATATATATATATATATATATATATATATATATATATATATATATATATATATATATATAGATATATAGATATATATATATATACATAGATATATATAGATAAAGATATATATATATATATATATATATATATATATATATATATATATATATATATATTACCTACTGGTGGTCGCCAGTAGGTTGCTATAGTTAGGACCTTGTTTCTATTCAAAAAGCATTTTTTCTTGTGCCAATATCTTTGGCGCTGTTCGACGAATCTTCGCGAAATTTTCAAAACAAATGGTACACTCAGGTCAGCTCCTGTCTTGAAAGTTTCGGGATGATTCGGCAAGCGGGGGCCAAGACAGAAGGGGGGTTCGAAAACCCGTTTTCCCCATGCTAACTTCCATAGGAATTTTTGGAACAGTTTACAGCCCGAACTGCTGAACGGAATTACAACAAATTTGGCAAAAAGGTAGCTCTTGGTTCAGAAAGCGACCTTTTTTTTAAATGATGTAAATCCGTTCAGTAGTTGCTGAGAAATTCAAAAAATAAAAATTTATATATCTGAGCACCGAGGAGGATTCATGAACCCTCCCGAGCACGAGCTTCATTCTGATTGGCTGCCAACACTCCAAACCAGGAAGTGTTGGCAGCCATCTTGTGACTCGGTAAAACCGAGTCACAAGACAGTAAAAAAAGATTAAAAAACAAGAAAAGGGGGCAGGGTAGAAACACCCTGACCCACTAGGCCTGCTCAGGGGGTCCCACAAGGACACCCAGGGCCAAAAAAGCATTTTAAAAACACAAAAATAAGCCGAATTTGCGCTGGGTGCGCGAATCTGGCCGAGAAAATAAAAAAAAATGAAGTGTGGACTCCCGCGCTTCGTTTAATTAAGCCCCCGGGTGGGCCAGGTCCCGGGGGCAATCACAAAGTATAGTGCGGGGACCGCCACCTCCCTGGGGCTTTATTAAAATTAAAATGCGTGGGGGGGCTTACGCCTCCCCCACGCAGCCCCGGGGGCTGCCACCTCCCTGGGGCTTTAATAATTAAACGCGAGCGCCGGGGACCGCCACCTCCCCGGGGCTCTGATTTTTTTTAAAAATGTGTGGGGGGCTCGAGCCCCCCCACACAGCCCCGGGGACCACCATCTCCCCGGAGCACACTTAATTTACATATGGGGGTCCATTGCGGACCCCCAGCCCCGGGGACCACCACCTCCCCGGGGCTGTGCAAATGTAGGGAGGGGAGCCGCGCGGCCCCCCTCCTGGAGCCCTAGATGGCCCTGGGGACCGCCACCCCCCAGGGCCGGCTCCTGCAATGTCCCGGGGTGCCCACCCCATGAGACTGCTGTTTGCTCCGGCAGGGCGGGAGCACGGCTCCCGCCCTGCCATAGCAAACACTGCTTTGCTTCATTGAAGCGAGAGCAGGAAACCTGCTCTCGCTTCAACGAAGCAAAGCAGAATTGCTTTTGGGCAAGGGGAGCTGCATGCTAGCTCCCCTTGAGGACCTCAGGACACAAGTGGACTTCATCCTCCGAGCAGCAGTGCACCAGGAGGCGCGTTTGCAGAGTGGTGTAAAAAGGGGGCGTGGCCTTGGACCACTCTCAGCAATACAGCTGTGTGGGGCTTACTGGAGGTACCTGGTGGGCTAGTTGGCCCCAGGGACCCTCAGGAGGCAAGGGGACTTCATCCCCCAACCAAGAGTGCACCAGGAGGCGCGTTTGCAGAGTGGTGGACAAAGGGGGCGTGACCTGTATCCACCTATCAGCAATCCCACTATCTGGGGCATACTGGAGGTATCAGGTAGGCTAGTTGGCCCCTAAGGACCCCCAGCAGCGAAGGGGACTTTAATCCCCTTCCAAGAGCACGCTAGGGAGTGCGTTTGTAGAGTGGTGGGGAAAGGGGGCATGGCCTGCTATGACAACTTAGCAATCCTGCTGTGTGGGACTTACTGGAGGTAATAGGAGGGGTAGTTGGACCCAAGGTTGTCCTTGCGGGCCAACTACCTCTCCTATTACCTCCACTAAGTCCCACACAGTGGGATTGCTAAGAGGTCTTCGGAGGCCACGCCCCCCCTTTCTACACCATTCTGCAAAAGCACCTCCTGGCACAGTACTGGTTGGGGGATGAAGTCCACTTTACTCCTGAGGGACTTCGGGGGGCCAAGACGCCTTCCTGGTACCTCCTGTAAGTCCTACGCAGCGGAATTCCTGAGCGCTGGTCGGAGGCCCAGCACCCTTTCTCCACCACTCTGCAAACGCGACTACTAGTTAAAGAAGCATTTGCAATGTAATAGGTTTCGCATTTGCGAGAGTTAGAGCTATTGGCGTTGTAAATGTAAAAGATTTTTACTAATGTTTTTTGGTGTAGAGTGGATGTACGTTGTGTGTAGTGGAATTAAGTGGTATATTGTGCAGTGAAATTATGTGACTAGAAAGTATGTGGTATTTAGTGTATAGGAATTATGTGGAGTGGGATTATGTGTTTTGTAAGAGTAATTATGTGGTATTGTAGTCTGTGTTGTGGAGTGGTAACCTCAGGTTTAGTCTTCCTCTTTTTCATAGAAGCTAAACTATAAACTCAATGAGACAAAAAAAAAAGAAGGAACCACTGAGGAGCACTTCTGGACCTAGTCAGAGGTATGAGCAGGGCCACTGGAATTATGTGACTGTTTGGCTGCACCAATTTTCACATAATTAAACATTTTTCGCATTTCCAAATATTCCATCATCTGCTGCCTAATCTGCAGATTTGAACAAAAAAAGCCTTGTTTCTAGCTCAAACGGCTCTAATGTTCACAAAAATGCAGCTTCATGTGTTACAGCGTGGTGGAAGGCCCTTTGCAAAGCTGGAATGGTCATGTGCTACTTATTGCTAAATGTGGGTGTTAAATTGGTACTAATGGTGCACAAACCTCTCTTCTTTCTGTGCCTCTCTTGCCTCTTTCTGCATTTCTCTTGCATCTTTCTGCACCTTTCTTCCTCTTTCTAAACCTCACTGTCTTCTTTCTGCACTTCACTTGCCTCTTTCTGCACTTCTGTTGCTTTTTTCTGCAGCTCTCTTGCCTCTTTCTGCACCTTTCTTGCCTCTTGCTGCACCTCACTTGTCTCTTTCTACACTTATTTTGCTTCTTTCTACACCTCTCTTGCCTCTTTCTGCTCCTCTCTTTCCTCTTTGTGCATTTCTCTTGCCTGTTTCTGCACTTCTCTTGCCTCTTTCTGTACCTCTCTTGCCTCTTCCTGCTTCTCCCTTGCCTCTTTCTGCACCTCACTCTCTTCCTTCTGCACCTCTCTTGCCTTTCTCTGCACTTATCTTGCCTCTTTCTATACCTCTCTTGCTTCTTTCTGCACCTCACTTGCCACTATCTGCTCTTCTCTTGCCTCTTTCTGAACCTCACTCTCTTCTTTCTGCACCTCTCTTCCCTCTTTCTGCATCTCACTTGCTTCTTTCTGCATCTCTCTTGCCTCTTTTTGCACCTCTATTGCCTCTTCCTGCAACTCTGTTGCTTCTTTCTGCACTTCTCTTGCCTCTTTCTGCACCCTTCTTGTCTCTTTCAGCATCTTTGTTGCTTCTTTCTGCACTTCTCTTCCTTCTTTCTGCACCCCTCTTGCCTCTTTCTGTATCCCTCTTGCCTCTTCCTGCACCCTCCTACCTCTTTCTGCACCCTCTTGCCTCTTTATGCACCTCTGTTGGTTCTTTCTGCACTGCTCTTGCTTCTTTCTACACCTCTTTTGCAAATTTCTGCATCCCTATTACCTCTTTCTGTACCCCTCTTTCCTCTTTCTGCACCTCTATTGCCTCTGTCTGCACACATGTTCCCTCTTTCTGCACCCCTTTTGCCTGTTTCTGCAACTCTCTTGCTTCTTTCTGCAGTTCTCTTGCCTCCTTCTGCACCTCTCTTGCTTCTTTCTGCACCCCTGTTGTCTCTTTCTGCACCTCTGTTGTCTCTTTCTGCACTCGTCTTCCCTCTTTCTGCACCTCTCTTGCTTCTTTCTGAAATTAAATGAAATGAAAAAGAAATTTATAAAGCGCAAACCAATTACCCGAAGGTGTCAAGGAGCTGGCTCATCAAATAAACATATGTCGTAAGATCTTAATACAGGGTCAGGGGTTAAACAACCATGTCTTCAGCGCCTTCCTGAATGCCAACAGGTGAGTCTCGTCTTTTAACCTTTGGGGAAGAGAATTCCAGAGTTTAGTTGTCCCAACCAGAAAGCTTCTACCGCCCCAAGCACTTTATTTGAACCTAGGGATCACCAGATTGTGTGATTGAGCTGAGCGTAGCTGACGTGCAGGGACATACAAACGAAGATTTTGCTTGAAAAAGACTGGCCCTATATCATGAGTTGCTTTAAAAGCTATGCACAAGGCTTTAAACTCAATGCGTCGCTTCACTGGTAGCCAGTGTAATTCTTTTAAGGCTGCAGTGGCCGAATTATGCTTAGGAATATTCAACAAAAGACAGGCAGCAGCATTTTGTACGATCTGAAGTTTAGTCAGGCATTTGGACCTGAGATTGACGAACAGACCGTTGCAATAATCGGCTCTGGATAGGACCAAAGCTGTGATCACCAGTTTACGTAGCTCAGCAGGAATGAACGGGAGAATCTTTCTCAATAATTTTACAATATAGAAAGATGCTGAGGTAACCTGGTTCACATGACCTTCAAATGTGAGCTTTAAGTCAAAGGCCTAGCTCCGATGGGCAGAGAGTGGGGGACCAAAAGGTAGTGTTGATACCAAAGAGCAACACCTCGGTTTTGTTGGAATTCAACTTCAAACAATTGGTTGCCATCCAGTCTCCGACTTGACGGAGGCAGGTGTAAAACTGAGCTGCCGTA
This sequence comes from Calotriton arnoldi, assembly GCA_963921515.1. NCBI lineage: Eukaryota > Metazoa > Chordata > Amphibia > Caudata > Salamandridae > Calotriton > Calotriton arnoldi. Next base: position 137,624 of record CAWUFW010009655.1, on the reverse strand, counting down.
TCTGATGGTGTCCCTGTCACCAACACCACAATTTGGGTGTCATCAGCATAGGATATTGCTGAGAAACCCAGTAATCTAATCAGCTGTGCCAATGGGGCCACATAAACGTTAAAAAGGATGGGGCTCAATGATGAGCCCTGAGAGGCCCCACATGGAAGTGTAAAATTCTGTGACTTAAGTTCAGAAAGCGCAACGAATTGTTTTCGGTCAGACAGAAAAGATCTAAGCAGAGAGAGAGCTTTTCCTTTAATGCCTATCCTCTCAAGGCATTCCAGTAATTTTATATGACTGACGGTGTCAAATGCAGCAGAAAGATCAAGCAGCACAAGTGCTGCACTACCCCCTGCATTGACTGTCTGCCTAATCTGTTCTGATGCAGATATCAATGCCAGTTCCATACTGTGGTGTTTCGGGAACCCAAACTGAGTGACATCCAGGAAAGCATTTGTCTCGATATATTCAGATAGTGCTGTGTTCATGGCCGCCTCAACTATTTTAGCTGGTAACGGTAGTCTTGAGATTGGCTTTTTTTAGAAGGGAAGAACTGATGCTAGTTTCCATTTAATAGGAAAAATTCCTGAAACGAACATTTGATTAAAAATGAGGGCAAGATGAGGAGCAATTGTTCCTGATAGAAGATGAAAGATCTTTGGGGGGCAAGGGTCCAGAGGAGATCCCGATTTAGTAGATAGTAGTAGTTTGATGACCTGATCAGCTGTTAGTGATGGAAAGTGTAATAGTTCTGGAGGCTTCGTAGATTTTGGGGTTGTTACCTTGGCTTCTTCTGTTGAGTTAGAGGTGACCGCTCGACTTGTGGGATGGTTGCACATAGGGATGGGGGAGCAGAGAAGCCACTGTAGACTAATTTAACTTTCTCCTGGAAAAAGTAGCCAAGGAGTCACAGAAGGTCTGGCTTTCTGGAGTATTGGCTATATCCGGAGGTTTGGCTAATTTCTTAACTGTCGCAAATAATTCTTTAGACGAATTCTTGGCTGCAATTATAGCTGAAGAGAAATAGCGGGTCTTCTCCTCCTGAATTAGTCGTTTATAATCTAGTAATGATTGTTTATACAAGGATCTGTCATTTAAATCATATTTTATCAAGGATGGTCCAAGATGGCCGTCCGGTGCGGAGCTCCGGCCGGGAGCTCCCGGACAGGGAATGCCTTTTTCGCTTATAATCCCTCTTTATCCCCGTAATTTTCCCCGTAATCGACTGCGGACTTCGTGAGGACATGTCCGATGCCCGGTGGAGCCGCTTGGTTCGGCTAAAGAGGTGTTTGGCCCAGGTTTCGCCCGCAGCCAACACCTACCCAGCCGGACATCGGAACATGGCATCCCTCGTCCCACTGCTGTTATTTTTCTGCCTCTGCTACTGCCCTCGGAACGAACCGCCATGGACTGCCGATGTAAGATCAGCCTTGGCGCAGATCTGAAAACGTCGGTGGGCTCCGGATGGCGACGGATTGAACTGGGGGCGAGATCTCCACACTTCCGGGACATCGTGACGACATGGCTGATGCCCAGTGGAGCCACCTTGTTCGGCTAATGAGGAGCCTGGCCCGGGTCTTCCCGCGGCCGTCACCTACCCGTCTGGACATCGGGACATGACAGGCCATGTCCCACGCCTTCTGTTTTCTTCCTCTGCTGCTTCCCTCGTAACTATTACCCGTGGATGCCTGATCTTCAAACCAGCCTGGACACAGCTCTTTCATCATCGGAATGGCTCCAGAAGGCGGCAGTCTGAACGGGGACGAGATTACACTCTTCCGTACCGTCCCTCTACCCACCGGTCGCAAGTTACTGCTGGCCCGACGCTATATCACCTGCAGCGCTTCCTGGGTCGATGGTGAGTGCCACGGCGCTGTTTGCTCCGTTGTACCCGCTTTCCCGCCTGCAGTCTGCCAACCCGGAGAATACTCCCAGCATATGCTGCTGGCTCGCTGCCCCCCCATGCTGGCCGTCCACTCTGAGGTACTCCGCCTTGATCCCGTCTTCTTTGACCTGAGAGCCCTTTACAGGTATGGGGGTGCGGGAGCTACGCCCAGAGGACTATCATCGCCAATGCCCCTGTGGTCCGGAGCCTCTGCACGCTTCTTCTACCTGCCTCCTGCCATTGACTCTGGAACTGTGTACCCTCCTTTGACTTCTTCCCTCTTTGCGCTTAATTCTTACTCCCTGGTTCGCATCGTGGACTTTTGCCCCTCTGACTTTTGACCCGCCAGCCATTTTGATGCGGACCATCGCAGATCTCTCGGACCTGGACCCACCATCTTGTTCTACTCATGTCCTTCCACCCTCCCTTCCGCTCTCACTCCGACGATCATCAAAGTATTTCCCCCTCCTTCTGGTCTGCCTTACTCCATCCTCCCTCTCCTGGCTCCCTCCTATCCCCGCACCCGCTTTCATAACATCACTTTTAGCCCTTTCTACCTTCTCTCCCCCCTTTGAATTTTGTCCACTATCCTTGTTAATTCCACGCAACTCTGTCTCCAAATTACTGTTCCCTGACCTTATGTTTTTTTTTTGCTATGTTTTCTTTTCGCTTGAGTTGAACGTCTTTCTCTTTTTGCCCGCTCTGCCTATGCCCCCTCCCCCCTCTGGGTCTCTCACCCCCTCCCCATCTATCCTTCTAGTCTTACTCTTCTCCCCCCTTATCCCTCTCTGCCGCCTATGATTTGGCATTCACTTTGAAATGTTCGTGTAAAATGTTTAATTGATTATTGTTGTAACTTGCTGCTGTTCATAATGTAAAGCGCTCTGATACCTTCGGGTCCAGCCAGCGCTATATAAAACTCAATAAATACAAAAAAATACAAATACAAAATAAGTATTTGGACCTCCAATTCCTTTCCAACCGGCGATAGTTCTGTTTTTGGAGTCTAAGCTGTTCCGTAAACCAAGCGTCTAGCTCCTTGGTTAATAATAGATTTTTCAGGTAAGACCTGGTCAATAGAGTTGAGGAGCCACTTCTCAAATGCAACTGCCGCTATTTTGGGGTCGTTATTGAATTCAGGGGGATTTAAGGCTAGAGAGCTTTCAAAAGTTGTCGGTTTGATTTTGTTCCATGGTCGGAACCATCTAGAGTACTTATTTCTTGAGTTTTGGAATCCCAATTGGAGAGGGGAGAGGGAGAACATAACAGCTTTATGATCGGACCAAGTGAGGGGAGCAATGAAAGACATTTCAGAGCACTATTGTTGGAAAAAACACCATCCAATAGGTGCCCTGCTAGGTGAGTGCTGCCGGTTACTTGCTGAGTAAGACCTAAGCTAATCATCATGTCAGTAAAATGTACAGCGTCCTTTTCTAATAGGTCTTCAAGATGTAAATTGAAGTCCCCTAGTACGGTGAAGTCAGCCGACTGAGATATCATATTCAGGGACAGCCCCACTGTATTCAGAAAATCTGCCCTGGGGCCTGGCGGGCGATAAAGCAATAGGCTATTGAAAGAGTAACGATTGTCTATTGAAATTGTAAACAGAACAGATTTTAAGGTTGATTGATTATGTTGGGTGTTAAATGTCCCTTTCCAGCTACTTCAATGTATTATTGCTAGCCCACCTCCCCTTTTCCCTGCTCTATCTTGCTTAAAAATGGTGTAGCCCCTTGGAACCGCTATGGCCAGGTCTGGGCCAGACGCAGCATCTGCCCAGGTCTCAGTGACAAAAGCTAAGTCCACTGCTTGAGATTCCATGAACATAGCAAAATCAGAGGCATGTTTACATAGGGAGCGTGCATTGATCAAGGTGCAAACTATTGATTTGCTCTTGCGTGGCCCTATTGTGACAGGCATAGTGTGTGGTCTAGTCCGTTGTGACATCGTGGGACAGAGTTGGAAGTCACATTCTGGACAGTGTGTAGATACCGCAGATGGTTCGAATCCAAGACTGAGTTTACCGCTGCATTTACTTCTTTTGTTGATACCTACTAACTGTTCTGTGCCTCTTTCTGTACCTCTGTTGCTTCTTTCTGCACTTCTCTTGCTTGTTTCTGCTGTTCGCTTGCCATTTTCTGTACCTCTCTTGCCTCTTTCTGCACCTCACTTGCCTCTTTCTGCACTTCTCTTGCTTCTTTCCACTCCTCTGTTGCTTCTTTCAGCAATTCTCTTGCCTCTTTCTGCACTTCTCTTGCTTGTTTCTGCACCTCTCTTGCGTCTTTCTGCACCTCTGTTGCCTCTTTCTGCACTTCTCTTGCTTGTTTCTGCACCTCTCTTGCGTCTTTCTGCACCTCTCTTGCATCTTTCTGCACTCCTGTTCCCTCTTTCTGCACCTTTCCTGCCTGTTTCTGCACCTCTCTTGCCTCTTTCTGTACCTCTGTTGCTTCTTTCTGCACGTCTCTTGCTCTTTCTGCACCCTTTGCGCCTCTTTCAGCACCTCTGTTGCTTCCTTCTTTCTGCACCTCTCTTCCTTCTTTCTGCACCCCTCCTGCCTCTTTCTGTACTTGTCTTGCCTCTTTGTGCACCTCTTCTACCTTTTTCTGCACCCCTCTTGCCTCTTTTTGTACCTCTGTTGTTTCTTTCTGCACAGCTCTTGCTTCTTTCTGCACCTTACTTGCCTCTTTGTGCACTTCTCTTGCTTCTTTCTATACCTCTGTTGCTTCTTTCTGTACTTCTCTTTTTCTTTCTGCACCTCTCTTGCTTCTTTCTGCACCCTTTTTCCCTTTTTTTGCATCCCTCTTGCCTCTTTCTGCTGTTCTCTTGCCATTTTCTGCACCTCTCTTGCCTCTTTCTGTACCTCACTTGCCTCTTTCTGCACTTCTCTTGCTTCTTTCCACACCTCTGTTGCTTCTTTCAGCAATTCTCTTGCCTCTTTCTGCACTTCTCTTGCTTGTTTCTGCAATTCTCTTGCGTCTTTCTGCACCTTTGTTGCCTCTTTCTGCACCTCACTTGCTTCTTTCTGCACCCCTCTTGCCTCTTTCTGCACCCCTCTTCCATCTTTCTGCACCTCTCTTGCCTCTTTTTACACCCCTGTTCCCTCTTTCTGCACCTTTCCTGCCTGTTTCTGCACCTCCCTTGCTTCTTTCTGTACCTCTGTTGCTTCTTTCTGCACTTCTCTTCCTTCTTTCTGCACCCCTCCTGCCTCTTTCTGTACCTCTCTAGCCTACCTCTTTCTGCACCCCTCTTGCCTCTTTTTGCACCTCTGTTAGTTCTTTCTGCAATGCTCTTGCTTCTTTCTGCACCTCTTTTGCAAATTTCTGCATCCCTCATGCCTCTTTCTGCACCCCTCTTCCCTATTTCTCCACCTCTCTTGCTTCTTTCTGCACTGCTCGTGCTTCTTTCTGCACCTCTCTTGCAAATTTCTGTATCCCTCTTACCTCTTTCTGCACCCCTGTTCCCTCTTTCTGTACCTTTCTTGCCTGTTTCTGCACCTCTTTTGCCTCTTTCAGCACCTCTGTTGCTTTTTCCTGCACTTCTCTTGCCTCTTTCTGCACCCCTCTTGCCTCTTTAAGCACCTCTGTTGCTTCTTTCTGCACTTCTCTTGCTTCTTTCTGCACCCCTCTTGCTTCTTTCTGTACCCCTTTTGCCTCTTTGTGCACCTCTCCTGCCTCTTCCTGCACCTCTCTTGTCATTTTCTGCAGTTCTCTTGCCTCTTTCTACACCTCTTTTGCTTCTTTCTGCACTTTTCTTGCCTCTTTCTGTACCCCTCTTGCCTTTTTCTGCACCTCTGTTGGTTCTTTCTATACCTCTGTTAGCTTCTTTCAGGAAGTCTCTTGCCTCTTTCTGCACTTCTCTTCTTTCTTTCTGTACCCCTCCTGCCTCTTTCTGTACCTTTCTTGCCTCTTTGTATACCTCTCCTACCTCTTTATGCACCCCTCTTGCCTCTTTTTGCACCTCTGTTGGTTCTTTCTGCATTGCTCTTGCTTCTTTCTGCACCTCACTTGCCTCTTTCTGCACTTCTCTTGCCTCTTTCTGCACCTCTGACTTAGAGGTAGTTTTAATCCCCCTGCCCTATTATGTACTAGGGCCTTACGGTGAAGGACATTGCCAATCACAGGGGTAACCCAACCCATAGTGTACCCTAGTGTATGTAGGTGTTTTCACTGTATTCTAAGTGTCTTTCAGCATATCACTTGCTCCGGGCCTGGTTAGTCAGAGTCAGTTACCACCAGTACCAGTGAGCAAAAAGTTGGGGGCACAGGATGACTTTGCAACAAGGTCTCTTTCTGCACCTCTGTTGGTTCTTTCTGCATATCTATTGCGTCTTTCTGCACCTTTCTTCATTTTTCTGGACTTCTGTTGCCTCTTTCTGCATTTCTCTTGCTTCTTTCTGCGCCTTTCTTCCTCTTTCTGCACATGTCCTATCTCTGTAGGCATAGTTAGTAATTAGCATTTAAAAAACCTTAGAAATTCACTGAAAAAACACAGGTTTCAGGGACGTTATAGTTATGGATTAGCATTTAAAAAACCTTTGAAATTCACTGAAAAAACCATAGGTTTCAGGGACGTTATAATTAGAAATTAGCATTTAAAAAACCTTAAGAATTCACTGAAAAAACCACAGGTTTCAGGGACGTTATAGTTAGTTGGACATTTCACTCGTACAAAACCAGAGAAATTCGGCCGTTATAGTTAGTTGAGGTAACTATAACTCGCACCCCGCAATGCACTGCTGATGACGTCACATATTACATCACTCATGACATGGTCAGAGACATCACTGATGACATCACTGATGACATCACTGATGACATCATCCAGTGACTGTGTGTTTCTGTAAAGTTTAAATATGTTTTATATATATAGGCCAAGGTGTATTGAAGAATGAGTGGTTGTATGACTGTCTGAATGGATGATTTATTAGGTGCGTGACTGACTGTATAAGTGAGTGATTAAACGTGTCTTACTGAATGGGTTCCTGGTCCCCAAGGACCCTCAGCATCTCAGAGGATTTCACACACCAACCATTTGTGCGTTAGGAGGTGCGTTTGCAGAGTTGTGCTCAAAGGGGGCGGGGCCTCCAGTGACTTGCCAGACTGGCTTTTTTAAATATATTTTTGATTTAATAGGGGAGGGGGGCCTTATCCCTTTACAGGCTGCATCCAATGAAATCACTTTACCTGTTTTAAAAACTGCAACAATAGTGCTGTTGTATTCACATGCAAGCTGGAAGAAGGCTAAACGCCGAAACGCGTACTTGCGAATAAATATTTTGGAAGTGGCCCCGCGAGTGCAACGTGTTTCCTTTTGGAATTGAGCGTGATGTTTGACATGGATCCACCTCCATGTACGGGTGCACCCGTCAGGAAGAGTGCAACAGACGCCTATGGTGGAAAGTGGAGTGAAATGTTATTGAAAGGCATTTGCACCACCACGACGGAATCTGGGCACCACCGCCGACGAGCGTCGACAGTTATACAAACTGGGGGAGTCACGGCCATTTGACCGGCTCCCACGCTAAGTGCTCTGAAACCCTGTGGTTCGACGAGGGGCCCTCCACAAGAGTCATCAAAGCAGCATAACGAGGTATTTAGAATAATGAATATATGTATCAAACTGGCGGCTTGGACAGGGGGGACTGCAGGTATTTGCCAGCACAGGATGATACGAACTGTGGACTTTTGGGAAGTGTGCCCATGCAGCGGCATAATATTTATATGTGTCATGCAGATGAGAATACAAAGATTCTGTGCTCCCAAAAAAGTTACCATTGGACTTGATAATCCCTGTATTAGCTGGATGTGAAAGGACATTTGTCCGAGATATAACAGTCCTCTTTCTCCCTTTACAGGCTGCATCCAATGAAATCACTTTACCTGTTTTAAAGACTGCCACGATAGTGCTGTTGTATTCACATGCAAGCTGGGAGAAGGCTAAATGCGGAAACGCGTCCTTGCGAATAAATATTTTGGAAGTGGCCCCGCGAGTGCAGCGTGTTTCTTTATGGAATTGAGCGTGATGTTTGACATGGATCCACCTCCATGTACGGGTGCACCCGTCAGGAAGAGTGCAACAGACGCCTAAGGTGGAAAGTGGAGCGAAATATATATATATAACAACACAATCCTGGCTCACCACATCAGATGACGAGACCAAACAGGTATGGACCTATATATATATTAGTTATAGTTAGGACGTGATTTCTATGAAAAAGCTATTTTTGATTTGCCAATAACTTTGGCGACGTTTGAAAAAGGGGGGGTCCCAAAACGCTTTTTCTCCATGACAATTTCCATAGGAAACTTTAGACACAGCTACAGCCCAAACTGCTAAACGGAATCAAATTTGGCAAAAAAGTTGCTCATGGTCCAGAAAGCACTCTTTTTGTAAAATGTTGTAAATCCATTCAGTAGTTCCTGCGAATTTAAAGATGTCTCAGATATAAAACTGTGGCCACGGTAGATCCACTAACCCTGCTGATCTCCTGCCTGAGATCTGATTGGCTGCCAACACTTCAAACTAGGAAGTGTTGGCAGCCATCTTGTGACTCGGTTAAATCAAGTCACAAGTAAAAACATTGAAAAAACTAAAAAAAAAGGGACATGGTAGAAACATCCTGACCACCCTAGGCCTATAGACGGGGTCCCACAGGAACCTCCAGGGCTAAAAAAAACCTTTTTATTTTCAAAATTTTCGGCGGGAGTCTCATTGGATCCGTAAATCCTGCCAATTGTTTTTTTTTTTTTTAAATGAAGCGTGGGCTCCAGCGCTTTCTTTCATTTAGACCCCTGAGTGGGAGAAAAGCCTGGGGGGCAATTAAAAATAAAAATACGGGGGCCTGCGCGAGACCCCGCAGCCCTGGGGACCGCCACCTCCCCAGGGCTATTTGTTTAAAATGCTGGGGGGCCACGTGGCCCCCGAATCCCCGGGGCCCACCACCTCCCCAGGGCTATTTTCATTTGTGTGCGTGGGGGTCTGGAGCCCCCCAAGCATCCCCAGGGACCGCCACTTCTCTGGGGTTATATTTATATAAGATGCGTGGGGGGGCTCTGGCCCCCTGGCTGCCCCGGGGCTATTTTCAAGAAGGGAGGGGGGCTGCGGGGCCCCCCTCCTGGATCCCTAAATGGCCCAGGGCCGGCTCCAGCAATGTACTGAGGTGCCCACCCCCAGGACATTGCAGTTTGCTATGAAAGCCATAGCAAACTCTGCTCCGCTTCATGGAAGCAAGAGCATTAAAAATGCTCTTGCTTCCCTGAGGCGGATCAGAATTGCTTTTGAACAGAGAAAGCTGCATGTTTCCAGCTCCCTCTGTCCAAAAGCAATTTAGACTCACAAAGGAGGCAAGGAGCCGGCTGGGACCGCAGGGGCCTTGAGGCTTCCCCCACGGTCCCCAACAAGAGGCCATGCCCCAGGGGTTGGGGTCCCCGTGGCAATATCCGCCCGGGAAGGGGGGCCACGCTGGCCCCCATCCCCATTTTTTTTTAAAAAAAGTTGAAGGCCTGGCTCCGAGGAATGGGGTCCCCGGGGCCTAAATAGACCTGGGGAGGGGCCAAGCAGCCCCCCTTCATTTATTTTTAAAGAAAAAAAAGGAAAAGGCTTGGCCATGGGGAATGGGGTTCCCGGGGCCATAATCAGCCCGGGGAGTGAGGCCCTGCGACCCCCCTCTCCATTTAAAAAAAAAAGACTGGCCCTGGGGGATGGGGTCCCCAGGGCCTAAGTCGGCTGAGGGAAGGACAGCTCCAACAAGGCCTCCTGTTACCTCCAGTAAGGCCCACACAGCTGGATTGCTGAAAGGTGGCCGGAGGCCATGCCGCCTTTACCACCACTCTGCAAACGCTCCTCCTGGTGCAGTGGTAGTTGGGGAATTAAATCCCCTTGAGTGCTGAGGGTCTTTGGGGGCCAACAGCCCTCTTGTTAACTCCAGGATGTCTCAGACAGTAGGATTACTGAGAGGACTTGAAGGCCTCGCCCCCTTTCTCTACCACTCGCCTCCTGGTGCACTTCTGGTTGGGGAATGAATTCCACTTTACTCCTGAGGGCCTCAGGACTAAAGTGGACTATTTCCCCCAACCAGTAGTGCGCTAGGAGGCGTGTTTGCAGAGTGGTGGAGAAAGGGGTGTGGCCTTCGACCACCTTTCAGCAATCCGGCTGTGTGGGCCTTACTGGAGGTAAAAGGAGGGCTGGTTGGCCCCGAAGGACCTTCAAGAGCCAAGGGGACTTCATCCCCCAAATAGTAGTGCACCAGGAGGCATGTTTGCAGAGTGATGGAGAAAGGGGGCCTGGCCTCTGATCACCTCTCAGCAATCCAGCTGTGTGGGCCTTACTGGAGGTAACAGGAGGGCTAGTTGGCCCCCAAGGACCCTCAAGAGCCAAGGGGACTTCATCCCCCAAATAGTAGTGCACCAGGAGGCACTTTTGCAGAGTGGAGGAGAAAGAGGGCGTGGCTACTGAAAACCTCTCAGCAAACCCACTGTGTGGGACTTGCTGGAGGTAACAGGTTGGGTAACTGGCCCCCAAGGACCCTCAATAGCCAAGGGGACTTCATCCTCCTACTAGTAGTGGGTCAGGAGCTGCGTTTGCAGAGTGGTGGAGAAAGGGGGCATGGCCTGCTATCAGATCTCTTACATCCTACTGTATGAGACTTACTGGAGGTAATAGGAAGGGTAGTTGGCCCCCAAGGACGTCCTTGGGGGCCAACTGCCCCTCTGGTTACCTCCAGTAAGTCTCACACAGCAGGATTGCTGAGAAGTTGTCAGAGGCCTCGACCCCTTTCTCCACCTTTCAGCAAATGTGTCTCCCGGCTTCCTACTAGTTGGGGAATAATGTCCCCTTGGCTCCAGAGGGACCTTGGGGGCCAAGAAGCCCTCCCGATACCTCCTGTAAGTCATAGTTACCGGAGTTAACTATAACTTGCGCGCCCACAATGCACTGCTTATGACCTCACATATTACATCACTCATGACATGGTCAGTGACATCACTGATGAATCACCATTTGAACTTGTTGACATATTTAGGCACGAAACATGTCGACCCCCTTGACTAATTTGTTCACCTGGCTAGCTAGGACCATTATATCCCAGGTTAGCATAGATGCTTTTAGCTAGGTTAGTGAACTCACTCATTAAATTTACTGACCCTGAGTACCACTTGACCTATTTTAATTCCCTTTTTTCACCATTCTACACTACACTTGTCTAGCCCACACACCCTCACTTCAGCAGACAGCTAACCAAAACATCTCGTCAAAGAGCTCCCTTGTAGGTGCCCGTCGGGCATTGCAGCGCCCTCCCGACGAAGAGCTCGGCCAATGATGAAGCATGACACCCCATGGAGCGTAAGAGTTCAAAAACTGTTGCCTCTATCAATTCTCACTATTTGATGCTATTTACTAATATAGTTTCAACAAAATGTGTAAATTAGATTAATGACGAAGAACATGAGATTTTATACTGCATCGTAAAAGCATGCAGAAATGTTCTAAAACGTGAAAATGTGAAAAACAAAAATAAAGATAGAAGAGAAATAATTATATGCTGATGAACTGTAGACCTGTGTTTAAGAAATGAAACGTGGTTAACTTAGAAATGTGCTGCTGATTACCTAACGTGACATAATGAAAAGAATGCTTACATAGTAAAGTACAATGTATTCAATTAAAATGCTTAGTTTAAAGATATTTTACAGTAAAGGATTTGCTGCATTTTATAAATTGTGAATTATAAACGAGAAAAACAAAAGTGGCATGCATATTAATCTGTACAAAATTAAAAAAGTGTAAAGTGTTTCATTTAGTAGTGCCTAATATTGACATATAACCTTTGAAGAAAAGAATAATGAGTGAATTAACTTAGAAAACTGAATTATTCATGTTAATGTGTGTTTTTATATTAATCTTAACATGGTAATGATTTTAATAAGTTTTCATGTAGGCCTCAAATGCTTCTTTTTTCTAATTCTGAAAGGCAGAATCTAGCTGAAGTAGTCATTTCAGACCTATTAGAGCTTTTCTGAGAGTTTCTTTCTGTTGCTTGTGAAGAATAGGTCCTTTTTCTCATTCAGGAACACTTTTGACAGAAATTTATCAATACAATTGCAAACCCAGAGAAAGCGTCTGGGAACTGACAGACAGTGAACAAAATGAACTTCCTTACGTCCGAGGAGAGGATGCAAATTATACAGTTGTTGAAATTGATGATTCGACAAAATAATTACTTAATGTTTCCGGATTTCTTAGTGAGATATTGATCACACCATGAACAGCCCACTGTGGACAACCAATGGAAATCATAACATATGATTGAACTGATACTTTGTGGGTATAAACTGAGAACTTTTGGAAGTATAATTGCCCCCATAGAGGAGGAGTAGGGCTGGCTATTATTTTTCAATTTCCCTGCCTGGCATGAACTTTGATTTCTCATGCTAATCCCATTTGAACTGAATTTTCCGAACTGACTCAACCTGTACTTTACTGGCTGGTAAAGTGGGCAGATATAACTCTTCAGCTGGAGAGTTATGAACTCAATCCTGTGACACCTTACGTTTCATCTCAGCATGTTTGGTTTTGTATAACCAAAATGCTGTACTTGATTTTGCCATGTTTCTCTCTCTCTCTCTCTCTTATTCCCTAGTTGATCAGCAGATGTTTATTTACCATACTGTGTGACGTTGTGAGTCTATTTGTACTGAATGATTTCAATAAAAAAAAGATTCTTTGTGATTTGTGTTTCTTGACCATTCAATTTGAGGCCTAGATAAATGATATATGTGAACAAATTTTATCGTTTGAGTCATTCTTGGAGTGAAATATTTTCTCAAAATATACATATGTGGGTTATTGGAGAAATTGGTTAGTGTCTGTATGTATTTGGCATCTTCTTATTCCAGGTCCTCATAAGGATTTGCCCCCTGTTCTCTTAATATCCAAGTCCCTGTTAGCTCACAGAAAAGATTAATCTAAGGATCTATGGTTTGTATGTTTGTTGTTTTTGAAAATGGGCCCAGAAAGGAAATAGATTGAGTAATAGGTAAGAATGTAAGTAACGTGTATAAAATTTATTTCGCTTCGCGCTGCATCACACCCATTTGGGTGTGTGAGGGCCCGTGCTCCTATCGGAGCATATTCTTTTTCCTGGAACCTTTGACTCCAAATTTTTTTCGTGAGGAGCTGCACACTATTTTTATAATTTCATAATTTGATACTTTGATTTTCTGCCAGTTTTTCACCATAAAATTACTAATTTTAGATTACAGCATTATGTTACATTTTGATTACATTTGGCTTTATTCGAATTATGCAGAACGTATTATGTGCCTGATACGATGTATCTTTGAATAATAAATCACTGTGATCAAACATGTTTATAGATGCCAACTGTTATGTATATATATATATATATATACATATATATATCTATATATTTAGATATATATATATATATATATATATATATATATAACAATTCTCGTCTCCGTAAATCCAATTTTCTTTAAATGTGGGGGGCCACGTGGGCCACCTCCCCGGGGTATCTTTAAACATGAAGTGTGGGGGCTCGAGCCCCCACACAGCCCCGGGACCACCACCTCACCTTACTGGGGCCCAAATTAAGTAAACGCGTTTCAGCCTCCTGGCCTTCGTCAATGTCAAAGGCCAGGAGGCTGAAACGCGTTTGTCAGTATGCCCGAAGTTGCATTCATTTAAATAAATAATCACCAAAATTACGGCCGGAGTGCGCAGCATTTTCTTGAACTGTGTTTAACATAGCACACGAGTTCGCCCTCGTGGCTGCTGCACCCGCTTTGTGGAGAGCGGGGAAATTGGCGAACAACGTTCCATATATATATATATATATATATATATATATATATTCACTGAAAAAACCATAGGTTTTAGGGACAGTTTTAGTTACTTGGACATCGCACTCGTACAAAACCCGTGAAATTCCCACGTTATAGTTAGTTCAGCTAACTATAACTCGCACCCCGCAATGCACTGCTGATGACGTCACATATTACATCACTCATGACATGGTCAGTGACATCACTGATGACATCACTGATGACATCTCAAATGACATCACTGATGACATCATCCAGTGACTGTGTGTTTCTGTAAAGTTTAAATATTTTTAATATATATAGGAAAAGACGTATTAAAGAATGAGTGGGTGTGTAAGTGTCTGTATGGATGATTTAGTAGGTGCGTGACTGACTCTATAAGTGAGTGATTTAACGTATCTTACTGAATGCATGGGTTAGTGACTAAACTGGGTGAATGTCTGTATCCGTCTGTCTGTTGCTGTGTAAGTGGCTGCATGTGTTTGTGAATAGCTAAATGAGTGTCTATATGAGTTATTGAATGCTTGTCTGAGTATCTGTATGAGTGCCTGAGTGTTTGTGTGGGAGGGGTGTGTGCAACTCTGTGCATAGATGTGTGAGTGGGTGATTCACTGGGTGGATGGTTTCAAGAGTGCATCTGTGATAGACTGTATGGGTGGGTAAGTGTGTGTAAGAGTGTGTTAGTGAGTGAATGTATGTCCCAGTGGTACATGTGTGAGTAACTACATATGTGAAAGGCAGTATATATGTGTGTTGGAGTATATAAATAGCTATAAGCAAGAGTGAGTGATTGTGATAGTGGCTGTATGGATGAGTGTGTGCTTGTATCTGTGATTGTATAAGAGCGTAACAATGTGCTACTATTTGTATGAGTAAGTGAGCTGGTGTGTGTATAACTGTATAGGTGAGTAAATGGCAGTGTGTTTAATTATTTGCATGACTGACTAGGTGTGTGAGTATCTCTATGGATGAGTGGCGTTGTTTGAGTGTCTATATAGGAGTAAGAGTGCATATGATAGTCCTGTACTGAGTGACCGTAAGTATGAGTGACTGTACGGGTGAGTGAGTGGATGTGTGTGTGTAGACCTAAGAATCAGTGAGTGGGTATGTAGTTATTGGTGTTGGAGTGTCTATGGTTTTGCGAATGGCAGTCTGTAATTTAGAGTGGGTGTATCAAAGGTTATATTAGGGTGTGAGGAGGTGCATCAGATTATCACGTGGATGATGTCATCAGTGATGTCATTTGAGATGTCATCAGTGATGTCATCAGTGATGTCACTGACCATGTCATGAGTGATGTAATATGTGACGTCATCAGCAGTGCATTGCGGGCGCGAGTTATAGTTAGCTGAACTAACTATAACGTGGGAATTTCACGGGTTTTGTACGAGTGCAATGTCCAAGTAACTAAAACTGTCCCTAAAACCTATGGTTTTTTCAGTGAATTTCAAAGGTTTTTTAAATGCTAATTTGTAACTATAACGTGTCTGAAACCTATGGTTTTTTCAGTGAATTTCAAAGGTTTTTAAATGCTAATTTGTAACTATAACGTGTCTGAAACCTATGGTTTTTTCAGTGAATTTCAAAGGTTTTTAAATGCTAATTTCTAACTATAACGTGCCTGAAACCTACGCTTTTTCAGTGAATTTCAAAGGTTTTGTAAATGACAATTTTTAAATGTATTAATTGTTATATTAATTTTTTTCATACTGATTTACTACATTTTTAGAAACAATTTTTTTTTACATATTTTATTTTTTAAATTACATTGTAATTACATTATACATTACATTACAAAAATACTTTCTCAGAATGAATTACTTTAGTTTAAATACTTTGCAGATAGGCAATAGACTTTTAAGTACAGTAGTTACAGTTGTTGCAATGGGCAACACATTTTCAAACACAATGCAACATTCAGATCAATGTGAATTTCTAGTTAAATGCAATTAGTTACTTTATGGATTACTTTTGTAACCACAGGACTGGATCCTAGATTCAGTCCTGGTACATCTCCTGTAAACAGTTGAGTAAAAGCGTTTTGGTTACAGTCGTGATTTTTAAGGAATATTATTGTATTTTAAAAGTTGACACTTAGAAACTTTTTCTCATAGAATCACCAATGTTATCCTATGGAAGGAAATTCACTTAGCAGGTAAAAACTGTTATCGTTTCTTTTTCTTACTCAGTGTTGGATCCTGGATCCAGCACTGGTGCATCTCCTGTAAACAGTTGAAAAAATGCGTTTAGGTCATACAGGCGATTTTTAAGGAATATTTGTAGTTTGTGAAAATCAACACTTTGAAACTTTTTGCTGAAAACCAGTCAATCTTAGCCTATGAAGGAAATTCAAGTTACCGGTAAGTACGGTTAAAATTACTTTTGAGGATCAGTACTGGGCTGAAAGATGCAGCACTGAGGTCTCTCCTGATAACAGGTGAGTAAATCGGAATTCGTATTTCGGCTGATTTTAGAGGAATATTTTAAAGTTCCAAAACTCCACACTTAGAAGAATTTCCAAGTGAAACCAGTCAATGTTAGCCTATGGAAGGAAATTCAAGTTATTGGTAAGTACGGTTAAAATTACTTTTCAGGACCAGTACTGGGCTGAAAGATGCAGCACTGAGGTCTCTCCTGATAACAGGTGAGTAAATCAGAATTCGGATTTCGGCTGATTTTAGAGGAATATTTGTATGTTTCAAAAATCAACACTTAGAAACTTTTTCAGCAAAAAGCAGGCAATGATATCCTATGGAAGGAAATTCAAGTTACTGGTAAGTACGGTTAAAATTACTTTTGAGGATCAGTACTGGGCTGAAAGATGCAGCACTGAGGTCTCTCCTGATAACAGGTGAGTAAATCGGAATTCGTATTTCGGCTGATTTTAGAGGAATATTTTAAAGTTCCAAAACTCCACACTTAGAAGAATTTCCAAGTGAAACCAGTCAATGTTAGCCTATGAAGGAAATTCAAGTTACCGGTAAGTACGGTTAAAATTACTTTTCAGGATCAGTACTGGGCTGAAAGATGCAGCACTGAGGTCTCTCCTGATAACAGGTGAGTAAATCGGAATTCGTATTTCGGCTGATTTTAGAGGAATATTTTAAAGTTCCAAAACTCCACACTTAGAAGAATTTCCAAGTGAAACCAGTCAATGTTAGCCTATGAAGGAAATTCAAGTTACCGGTAAGTACGGTTAAAATTACTTTTCAGGACCAGTACTGGGCTGAAAGATGCAGCACTGAGGTCTCTCCTGATAACAGGTGAGTAAATCGGAATTCGTATTTTGGCTGATTTTAGAGGAATATTTTAAAGTTCCAAAACTCCACACTTAGAAGAATTTCCAAGTGAAACCAGTCAATGTTAGCCTATGAAGGAAATTCAAGTTACCGGTAAGTACGGTTAAAATTACTTTTGAGGATCAGTACTGGGCTGAAAGATGCAGCACTGAGGTCTCTCCTGATAACAGGTGAGTAAATCGGAATTCGTATTTCGGCTGATTTTAGAGGAATATTTGCACAATGGTGAAGGGAGGGGCGGGGCCTGAGGTTACATCTGTGCAAACGCGCCCGTGGCGCGTTTTAAGTTGGGGGATTAAGTCCCCTTGAATCCTGAGGGTCCCTAGGGGCCAACTAGCCCACCAGGAACCTCCAATATGCGCCAGGGGCTGCGTTGCAGAGACGTGTAGAGAGGCCACACTCCTTTTACACCTCTCTGCAACGCAGCTCTGTGGCGCTTTCTGGATGTACCTGTTGGGCTAGTTGGCCTCAGGGACCCTCAGGATTGAAGGGATTTAATTCCCCATCTTAAAACGCGCCACGGGGCCTGTTTGCACACATGTCACCTGAAGCCCCGCCCCTCCCTTCACCACTGTGCAAACGCGCCCGTGGCGCGTTTTAAGTTGGGGATTAAGTCCCTTGAATCCTGAGGGTCCCCGGAGTCCAACTAGCCCACCATATACCTCCAAAAGCGCCACAGAGCTGCGTTGCAGAGAGGTGTAAAAGGGGTGTGGCCTCTCTACACGTCTCTGCAACGCAGCCCTGGCGCATATTGGAGGTTCCTGGTGGGCTAGTTGGCCCCTAGGGACCCCCAGTATTCAAGGGGATTCGTTCCCCTCTGCAAACGCGCCAGGGGCGCGTTTGCAGAGTGGTGAAGGAAGGGGGCGGGGCCAGCGGGCCCGATCGTTTTTTTTTTTTTTGTTTGTCCCCTGAAGGGGGCTGTGTAGCCCCTTCCTTTTTCTCTTTTGGGCCCTGGGGACCCCATCCCCCAGGGCCTTACCCCTTTTTAAATTACAAAAAAAAAAAACGGGAAGGGGGCCGCGTGGCCTCCCTTCCCTGGGCCTGTATTGGCCCGGGGACCCCATCCCCAGGGCATGGCCTCTATATTTATTATTTTGAGGGGGCAGCGTGGCCCCCTCCTCTGGCCATTTTAAGGCCCCAGGAACCCATCCCCGGGCCGGCCTTTCCATTTTTTAATTTTTTTAAAAATCTTTTTTGGGGAGGGGGCCGCGTGGCCCCCTCCCGAGCCACTACTTGCCCCGGGACCCCATCCCCGGGGCTGGCCCTCTCCGTTGGGGGACTGTGGGGGTCCCCAATCCCCCACAGTCCCGCCGGCTCCCCACGTCCCTTGGGAGCCGGCATTGCTGTTCCACATGGGGAGCAGCTGACATGCTGCTCCCCATGTGGAAAAGCAATCGCTTTGGATATTGGAAGAGAGAGCAGGTTTCCCTGCTCTCTCTTCCAATATCCAAAGCAGTTTGCTATGGCAGGACGGGAGCCGCGAGGCTCCCGTCCTGCCATAGCAAACTACAGTGTCCCGGGGTAGGCACCCGGGACACTGCAGGAGCCGGCCCTGGGGGTGGTGGTCCCCAGGGCCATCAAGGGCTCCAGGAGGGGGCGCGCGGCCCCCTCCCATTCAGTACACAGCCCCGGGAGGTGGTGGTCCCGGGGCTCTGGGGTCCGTAACGGACCCCCATATTAAAATGTTTAGTGCCCCGGGAGGTGGCGGTCCCAGGGCGTGTGGGGCCGGAGCCCCCACACTGGTTTTATTTTTCATTAAAAAAAGCCCCGGGAGGTGGTGGTCCCGGGGCTGCGGGAAGGCTCAGAGCCCTCCCGCACCATTTTTAAAAGCCCCGGGGGTGGCGGTCCCGGGGCTTGGGAGGCCCTTGAGGCCCCACACATTAAATTATCCCCCCACCATGCCCCGGGACTTGGGCCACCCGGGGCCAGTTAACTATCGAGCGCGGGAGACCGCGCTTCGATTTTTTTCGGCAGGATTCGCGCACCCTGAGCGCATCCTGCCGATTTAAAAAAATGCTTTTGCCCAGGGGTCCTTGTGGGACCCCTGAGCAGGCCTAGGGGTTAGGGGTTTCTACCCTGCCCCCTTTGTGCGTTTGCGCACTTGTTTCTTTTTTTCTCGGCGGGATACGCGCACCCTAAGCGCATCCCGCCGATTTAAAAAAAAATCTTTTTCTGCCCAGGGGTCCTTGTGGGACCCCCTGAGCAGACCTAGAGGTCAGGGTGTTTCTACCCTGCCCCCTTTGCGCTTTGCGCACTTGTTTCTGTCCCTCGGTTCTACCGAGGGACAAAATGGCTGCCAACACTTCTTGATTTGGAGTGTTGACAGCCAATTAGCATGCAGCTCGTGATCGGGAGGGTACGCGGATCCGACGCGCCCATAGATATATATGTGATTTTAATTGTGAATTTCTCAGGAACTACTGAGCGGATTTACACCATTTTAGCAAAGGCACCAGTCTGAACCAAGGGCTACCTCTTTGCCAAATTTGGGGTAATTCCGTTCAGCAGTTCAGGCTGTAGCTGCGACTAAAGGTTCCTATGGAAAAATGAATGGGAAAACGCGTTTTGGGACCCCCTTTTTCTCGGCCCCGCTTGACGTATCACCCGAGACTTTCAGGGTAGGAGCGGACCGGAGCGCCCCAACAAGTTGGAAGCTTTGCGAAGATTCGTCTACCGGCGCCAACGTTATTGCAAATAGAATGTCGCGGATTTCCTATGGATAATAGGTTGTAACTATAACTATCTACTGGCGACCGCCAGTAGATAATATATATGTATATATATATATATATATACATATATATTATCTACTGGTGGTCGCCAGTAGATAGTTATAGTTAGACCTATTTTCCATAGGAAATCCATAACATTCTATTTGAAATAACGTTGGCGCCAGGTGACGAATCTTCGCGAAAGTTTCCAACTTGTTGAGGCGCTCCGATCCGCTCCTATCCTGAAAGTCTCGGGTGATTTGTTAGCGGGGGCCAAGAAAAGGGGTCCCAAAACGCGTTTTCCCATTCATTTTTCCATAGGAACCTTTAGTCGCAGCTACAGCCCGAACTGCTGAACGGAATTACACCAAATTTGGCAAAGAGGTAGCCCTTGGTTCAGTGTCATGCCTTTTGCTTAAATGGTGTAAATCCGTTCAGTAGTTCCTGAGAAAATCAAAAGTAAAGTCACATATATATCTATGGCAGAGTAGGGTCCGCGTACCCTCCCGATCACGAGCTGCATGCTAATTGGCTGTCAAGTGGCTGTCAACACTCCAAATCAGGAAGTGTTGGCAGCCATTTTGTCCTCGGTAGAACCGAGGACAGAAACAAGTGCGCAAGCGCAAAGGGGACAGGGTAGAAACACCTTGACCCCCTAGGTCTGCTCAGGGGGTCCCAAAAGGACCCCCTGGGCAGAAAAAAGCATTTATTTATTTTTAAATCGGCGGGATGCGCGGATCTTGCAGAGAAAAAACACAAGAAACAAGTGCGCAAAACGCACAAAGGGGGCAGGGTAGAAACACCCTGACCTCTAGGTCTGCTCAGGGGTCCCACAGGACCCCTGGGCAGAAAAAGCATTTTGGTTTTTTAAATCGGCGGGATGCGCTTAGGGTGCGAGGATCCCGCCGATAAAAAAATCGAAGCGCGGTCTCCCGCTCGATGCTAATTGCCCCGGGTGGCCCAAGTCCCAGGGGCATGCGGGGGTAGGTTTATGTTTTATGTGGGGGCCTCTAAGGCCCCCAAGCCCCGGGACCACCACCCCGGGGCTTTAAATAAAACATGGTGCAGGAGGGCTGTCCGCCCTTCCGCAGCCCCGGGGACCACCACCCCGGGGCACTTAGAAAACAAATGTGGGGGTCCGTTTCGGACCCCGAACCCCAGGGACCACCACCTCCCGGGGCTGTGCAATTGAAGGGAGGGGGCCGCACGGCCCCCTCCTGGAGCCTTTGGTGGCCCTGGGGACCGCCACCCCCAGGGCCGGCTCCTGCAGTGTCCCGGGGTGCCTACCCCGGGACACTGTAGTTTGCTATGACAGGACGGGAGCCTCGCGGCTCCCGTCCTGTCATAGCAAACTGCTTGGATATTGGAAGCGAGAGCAGGAAACCTGCTCTCGCTCCAATGTCCAAAGACAATGCTTTCCACATGGGGAGCTGCATGTTAGCAGCTCCCCATGTGGAAAGCAATGCCGGCTCCCGCAGGACGCTGGGAGCCGGCATGGTCCGTGGGGAGTTGGTGTCCCCCACGGACCCCAAAGGATAGGGCCAGCCTCGGGGATGGGGTCCCCGGGGCAAGTAGTGGCCCAGGAGGGGGCCATGCGGCCTCCCTCCCCAAATTAGAAAAAAAAAAAAAAAATTTAAAAAGGCCGGCCCCGGGGGATGGGGTCCCCAGGGTCTGAGGAGGCCTGAGGAGGGGGGCAACGCAGCCCCCCTCCATGAAAATAAAAATTAAAAAAGGTGGCAATGACCCGGGGATGGGGTCCCTGGGCCGAATTGGCCACGGGAGGGGCCCACGCGGTCCCCTTCCCGTTCACATTTAAAAAAAAAAAAAAAGGGGTCAGGCCCTGGGGGATGGGGTCCCCAGGGCCCAAAATAATTAAAAGAAGGGGGTCCACACAGCCCCTTTAAAAAATAATAATAATAATAATAATCTGGCATCGCGCCGGAGGCCACGCCCCCTCCTTGTCAGCACTCTGCAAACGCACCCCCTGGCGCGTTTGCAGAGGGGGAACGTATTCCCCTTGAATACTGGGGGTCCCTGGGGGCCAACTAGACCACCATTAACCTCCAGTATGCGCCAAGGGGCTGCGTTGCAGAGAGGTGTTCTGAGGCCACGCCCCTTTTTACACCTCTCTGCAACGCAGCTCTGTGGCGCTTAATGGAGGTAGCTGGTGGGCTAGCTGCACCCCAGGGACCCTCAGGATTCAACGGGAGTTAATCCCCCGACTTAAAACGCGCCACGGGGCGCGTTTGCACAGTGGTGAAGGGAGGGGGCGGGGCCTGAGGTGACATGTGTGCAAACAGGCCCCTGTGGCGCGTTTTAAGATAGGGAATTAAATCCCCTTCAAACCTGAGGGTCCCTGGGGGCCAACTAGCCCACCAGGTACCTCCAGTAAGCGCCACAGAGCTGTGTTGCAAAGTGTTGTAAAAAGGGGCGTGGCCTCTGAACACCTCTCTGCAACGCAGCTCTCTGGCGCATACTGGAGGTATCTGGTGGGCTAGTTGGCCCCTAGGGACTCTCTGGATTGAGGAGGAATTAATTCTCCAACTTAAAACGCGCCACAGAGTGTGTTTGCAGACATGTCACCTCAGGCCCCACCCCCTTCCTTCACCATTGTGCAAATATTCCTCTAAAATCAGCCAAAATACGAATTCCGATTTACTCACCTGTTATCAGGAGAGACCTCAGTGCTGCATCTTTGAGCCCAGTACTGATCCTCAAAAGTAATTTTAACCGTACTTACCAGTAACTTGAATTTCCTTCCATAGGCTAACATTGACTGGTTTCACTTGGAATATCTTCTAAGTGTGGAGTTTTGGAACTTTATAATATTCCTCTAAAATCAGCCGAACTACGAATTCCGATTTACTCACCTGTTATCAGGAGAGAACCCAGTGCTGCATCTTTTAGCCCAGCACTGACCTTGAAAAGTAATTCTAACCGTACTTACCAGTAACTTGAAATTCCTTCCATAGGCTAACATTGACTGGTTTCACTTGGAAATTCTTCTAAGTGTGGAGTTTTGGAACTTTATAATATTGCTCTAAAATCAGCCGAACTACGAATTCCGATTTACCCACCTGTTATCAGGAGAGACCTCAGTGCTGTATCTTTGAGCCCAGTACTGATCCTGAAAAGTAATTTTAACCGTACTTACCAGTAACTTGAATTTCCTTCCATAGGATATCATTGCCTGCTTTTTGCTGAAAAAGTTTGTGTCGATTTTTGTAACATACAAATATTCCTCTAAAATCAGCCGAACTACGAATTCCGATTTACTCACCTGTTATCAGGAGAGACCTCAGTGCTGCATCTTTGAGCCCAGTACTGATCCTCAAAAGTAATTTTAACCGTACTTACCAGTAACTTGAATTTCCTTCCATAGGCTAACATTGACTGGTTTCACTTGGAAAATCTTCTAAGTGTGGAGTTTTGGAACTTTATAATATTCCTCTAAAATCAGCCGAACTACGAATTCCGATTTACTCACCTGTTATCAGGAGAGAACCCAGTGCTGCATCTTTGAGCCCAGCACTGACCTTGAAAAGTAATTCTAACCGTACTTACCAGTAACTTGAATTTCCTTCCATAGGCTAACATTGACTGGTTTCACTTGGAAATTCTTCTAAGTGTGGAGTTTTGGAACTTTATAATATTCCTCTAAAATCAGCCGAACTACGAATTCTGATTTACTCACCTGTTATCAGGAGAGAACCCAGTGCTGCATCTTTCAGCCCAGCACTGACCCTGAAAAGTAATTCTAACCGTATTTACCAGTAACTTGTATTTCCTTCCATAGGAATCCATTGTCTGGTTTTCAGCAGAAAAGTTTCTGTGTCGATTTTCACAAACTACAAATATTCCTGAAAAATCGCCTGTATGACTTAAACGCATTCTTTCAACTATTTACAGGAGATGCACCAGTGCTGGATCCAGGATCCACCACTGAGTAAGAAAAAGTAACGATAACACTACTTACCTGCTAAGTGAATTTCCTCCCATAGGATAACATTGGTGATTCTATGTGAAAAAGTTTCTAAGTGTCAACTTTTAAAATACAATAATATTCCTTAAAAATCACTACTGTAACCAAAACGCTTTTACTCAACTGTTTACAGGAGATGTCCCAGGACTGAATATAGGATCCAGTCCTGTGGTTAGAAAAGTAATCCATAAAGTAACTAATTGCATTTAACTTGAAATTCACATTGAGCTCAATGTTGCATTGTGTTTGAAATTGTGTTGCCCATTGCAACAACTGTAACAACTGTACTTAAAAGTCTATTGCGTATTTGCAAAGTATTTAAACTAAAGTAATTCATTCTGAGAAAGTATATTTTGTAATGTAATGTATAATGTAATTACAATGTATTTTAAAAAATAAAATATCTAAAAATAGTTTTAAAAAATGTAGTAAATCAGTATCAAAAAAATAAATATAACAATTAATACATTTAAAAATTGTCATTTACAAAACCTTTGAAATTCACTGAAAAAAACCATAGGTTTCAGACATGTTATAGTTAGAAATTAGCATTTAAAAAACCTTTGAAATTCACTGAAAAAACCATAGGTTTCAGGCACGTTATAGTTAGAAATTAGCATTTAAAAACCTTACAAATTCACTGAAAAAACCATAGGTTTTAGGGACAGTTATAGTTAGTTGGACATTGCACTCGTACAAAACCCGTGAAATTCCCCGTAATAGTTAGTTCAGGTAACTATAACTCGCGCCCCGCAATGCACTGCTGATGACGTCACATATTACATCACTCATGACATGGTCAGTGACATCACTGATGACATCACTGATGACATCTCAAAGGACATCACTGATGACATCACTGATGACATCATCCATGTGATAATTTCATGCATCTTCTCACACCCTAATATAACTTTTGATACACCCACTCGAAATTACAGACTGCCATTCTCAAAACCATACACACTCCAATACCAATAACTACATACCCACTCACTGATTCTTAGGTCTACACACACACACATCTACTCACTCACCTGTACAGTCACTCGTACTTACAGTCACTCAGTACAGGACTATCATATGCACTCATACACCTATATAAAAACTCACACACCACCACTCATCCATAGAGGTACTCACACACGTAGTCAGTCATGCAAAAAATTAATCACACACCCATTTACTCACCTATACAGTTATACACACACCAGCTCACTTACTCATACAAATACTAGCACATTCTTACGCTCTTATACAATAACTGATACAAGCACACACGCATCCATACAGCCACTCTCACAATCACACACTCTCACTTATAGCCGTTTAAATACTCTAACACACATATATACTGCCTTTTACATATGTAGTTACTCGCACATGTACCACTGAGATATACATTCACTCACTAACACACCCATACACACACTCACCCACCCAAGCAGTCCATCACAGATGCACTCTTGAAATCATGCACCCAGTGAATCACCCACTCACACATCTATGTACAGAGTCACACACACCCCACCCACACAAACACTCAGGCAGCCATACAGATACTCAGAGAACCAATCAATAACCCATATAGACACTCATGTAGCTATTCGCAAATCCATGCATCCACTTACACACCAACAAACAGACGGATACAGACATTCACACAGTTTAGTCACTAACCCATGCATTCAGTAAGATATGTTTAATCACTCACTTGTAGAGTCAGTCACGCACGTACTAAATCATCCATTCAGACACTTATACACCCACTCATTCTTCAATACGCCTTTCCCTATATATATTAAACATATTTAAACTTTACAGAAACGCACAGTCGCTGGATGATGTCATCAGTGATGTCATTTGAGATGTCATCAGTGATGTCATCAGTGATGTCACTGACCATGTCATGAGTGATGTAATATGTGACGTCATCAGCAGTGCATTGCGGGGGCGCAAGTTATAGTTACCTGAACTAACTATAACGGGGGAATTTCACGGGTTTTGTACGAGTGCAATGTCCAACTAACTATAACTGTCCCTAAAACCTATGGTTTTTTCAGTAAATATATATATATATACATATATATATGTGTTTGTGTATATACAGAGAGAGAGTGCAACAGTGTTAAGGTACGTATTTTAAGTATTGTAAATATATACTGAGCTACAGATACTTACATCACTATTTTTTTGTCCTCATTTTTCTGCATTCTGGTGGTATTCCCTTGAATAAAGAAGCTGTGCATCTGCCCAAAGCCTGTATCACAAGAGGAGTGCTCGATCGAGTGTTGTGTACGTTCATCCATGCACAAAGTGCACGCATTCCACAGACACTACGATACCCCACAGATCTATTGCAGCATCCATTCTACCTCCTCAATCCCAGTCTGCCCTGAAATCACCGGATTTAGAGACTCAACGGACTAGAACGAGATGACATCTGCAAAGGTATAAAGTACGAATAAATTGCGGTGTCTCTGTGTAGTATTGATACATCTGGAACGTAACTTGCTCTCACGGCACGAAGAAAAGTTGGAAGTTGAAATGAGGTGACTTTGGGGTCAAGGTGCGCGGTGCCAGCTGAGGATAGACTGAATTAATACGACAACTTTACATTTGTTCCTAATATGTCCACACCTGCAAAAACAAGCAAGCAGCGCAGCAAGATGCCGCCTCGTTTATATAATTTTTAGTGAACTGACAAAGACATTTCAGGCTTCGGACACTTCGGTGAGCACATCATTTAATAATGCAGGCGTGCACACACTGTAGGAGGCCTGGTGAGTGAAGGTAGAAGTAATCCTGGAAGACTAGCCTCACTGAATTATTATGATCTGTGACAACCTGCTCATGCTTCTGAAGGGTTAGACCAATGTTCGTGAGTTTAGTGACATTTCTCTTCCGAGCGAAAGACCTGCTTCGCAAATGCCTCGAAAGAAAAGAAAAGAAAAGAAGGCTTCTAACTTTCAACACTTGCTCGGAACGAGAGTAACAATTAATTACTAACTCTGTAGTTTTTAATATCTAAGAATGTGAGTCAGGCTTGTCGTCAAGGGATAATTGTTTAATAATAAACATGTTTATCAATTAAATTGGAACCTGTACATTATTGCTATTTAATATTGTTTATATGTGGATTACAGTGTTGAATGTAGTTTTCCTTTTGTCCTGCATTTGCTACCATCCATGATGTGAATATTTTTAAATTCAAGAATTTTTCCCACTAATCACCTCATTATGAGATTCACAGATCATGTATCTCTGGTGTGGGAGATACCACCCCACCCGATAACAATTGGCCAGTGTTAGAGGAGCTGGAATTACTGGGTCATAAAATATAGATAAAATCCCAGAACAAAAACCATCTAACACAATATTCCAAGCTCAAAAATGCACTTGGTAACATCACTGAACATAGGTACAGCAGCTGCTAGCACAGGCTTGGCCAAGTTTCAACCCAAACCTCTACACCACCACTGCAAGCTCCCCCCAGCCATGCCGGGCTGGCTACCGGGCATGTCCATGGGCTGCAGGGTGTGGTGTGGTTTTGCTGATGGGACCTGGCAGCCAGATTCCTACTTGCAGCGCTCCTAAATAAACGATGGAAAAATGAAATAATTTTAAAGCATGCATACTTTGAAGCCAAAATTGGTGACTCATTTTGAGGTCCTGTTAACTTACTATAATGAGTACCTCAAGGAACTATGGGGCATAT
Organism: Calotriton arnoldi; assembly: GCA_963921515.1. Lineage (NCBI taxonomy): Eukaryota > Metazoa > Chordata > Amphibia > Caudata > Salamandridae > Calotriton > Calotriton arnoldi. The sequence goes on along the minus strand of CAWUFW010009655.1, from coordinate 110,195 downwards.
CATCAACAACCGGCGATAATCATCGCTAAGCGCACTTAGCGCTAGGATAATTATCGCCGGCTATCGCTTGTTTTTATCGCGGAGATAGCGCGCTATCAGCGACGCTTATATCCAGAGCGATAAAAAATAACCGAGTTAGCTGCCAAATGTGCAATTATCGCTGGGATTCCAGCGATAATCGCACAACGTTTGGCGCTACGTTGTTGATAGGGCAGGGCATACTTAACCATGATATCCACCTTCCATTGGATATCATGGCTAAGTCAAACTAAAAGCAGGTGTAAGGAAAGTAGCGATAACCGCGGTTAGCGCTACTTTTCTTATCACTATGCTTCTTAGCGTGCCCATTGATAATTGGAGAAATGTCGGTTAGCGACATTTCTCCAGTTATTTTGGGAAGGAACTCCCACTTTGCATCTCATTAGAGATGCAAAGGGAGGCGTAGGGAAAAAGGGTGCTAACATGCGATTATGCATGTTAGCACCCTCTTGTTAATAGGGCGAAAACATTATCTCCGCTTTTCTGGCTTTTAAAGCCAAAAAAGCGGAGATAAGGCCCTTGATGATATGCCCCCATATCTGCTACAACCCTTTTTAATTTGTACCTACAACTTCTGGGGTCATCTTCGAGAATTCCGGGATCTAGCACCATCAATTCACTGATGATATACAGCTCTGTTTCAAAATCTTAGCAGCTGATCATATTTTGCACCTTACCACATACCCTTGATTGAATGGGGGATGACCTCTTGAAACTCAATCCACTAAAAACGAATTATCTGCTAATCTTTTCAACGTGTGAAATCCTGGATTGTCAACTGCTGTATGTTTGATTGTAATCCTGCTGCCATTGACAGTGTAAAAACTATGTGAGTCATCCTTGACATAAGAGCTAAACCTTTGATAATTAATTAATGCAATGGCTATTTCATCTAGGGTGGGAGGGGTGAAATCTGGAAATTCATTCCAGAGTGTAGGAAGGTGGTTTATTAGTAAGTGCAGGTAGGTACCTACTGTTAGTAATAACACCACAATCACAAATAAAGGCCCGGTCAAGTCTCAATAAATTAATCCTTGTTCAACCCTTGGTAGGCTGGCTCATGAGCATTCAGGCTTAAGTTTGGAGACAGGAGTATTCAAAAACACCAATAACAGTAAATAAGTAAGACACAACACACAACAAAATTCCAACTCCAATGTATAACAATAGGAAATATTTTTATGATTAAAATGACACCAAAACGACAAATATCCAAAGTAGGAAACCAGAGATATGGATTTTTAAAGATAAAATGCTTTCTAGTGCCTAAAAGCCAAAAGCGCCAACTTGGGATATCTGGTCGCGCTTGACCGGGACAAAGTCCAAGTTCAACAGAGCGCAGGCTGGATATAATGAGCGGTAGGGCCCGGTCCAGTTTCTATCTGGTGACTTGGTCACTTTTTTGGAGCTTTTTCTCTCGACGTCAAGCGAGGCTCCTCAGCAGGCCGGGTAGCAAGTCAACAACGCGGCTTGTTTCAGCAGGAAGGCCCGGTAAACCACTGGAGGTCTCATTGACGGCAAAAAGTTCCAAAGCTTCAGCTGGCAAACCTGAATCTCAGGCCAAGTCGCGGTTCGACATCACCGGCTTGACCCTCGATGACGGGTCGGTCAACTCATGGAGCTTTTTAATGAAAACTCTCCAAATGGTCTCAAACTTCTGGATCTTCTTCCAGACGATCCTTTTGGGTCATGAAGTGTCCGCAACACCAATTCTAGCTTCCAGAAGCTCTGAGTTGCTCCATGGTAAGTTGGGACTACAAGACCCACAATGCACCTGGTCAAATCCTTCAAAGTCCAGGTGAAGCTAGTTAGCTGGTTTCTTCTTGGTGGAGATGATGCAGGTGGAGCTCTTTTAACCTGTTGCTTTCAGGGAGTCCACTCCTTAAACTTTGAGAGCAAGGCAAAGTCCTTCTTATGGTGAAGCCTAAAGTTTGCAGCAGATGCAGTCCTTAAGAGTGCAGTCCTCTTGCTGAAGACCAGGGGTCCAGCAGGACAGTCCTTCTTCTTCTGGGCAGCCCTCCCATATGTATCCAGGTTTCTTGAGATCAAAATTGTCTGAAAATACGGTAACCCCTCGACTCGAAAGTGATCATAATCCTCAGATAGTAATATTGAATTCTTTAGTGAAGAGCAACCCTAGATTTCACAAGCTTCCCAACATGGCTCACTCTTCATATAATCTGAAGAGGTTAGTTTGGCATATGGACAAACAAGAGGTAATAATACGAGTAGCTAAAACACTAATAAAGGATGGTGATCAGAGCGAGTGCGGGGCTGTCAATATGATTAATAAATGGAACCATATAACATTATCCTTGGTGGGGAAATTTGCAGTTCAACAGCATATGAAATCAAATAATCTATTAAGATCTTCGAACAAATGGTTCACTTCAAAGCTATTTAAGCTAAAAAAATCACTTAATAGAGCTGTACGGGGTGCCTATTCCCATAGATTCCACCAATCCTATTCTGTTTACAAGGAAAATATGACAGCACTAAGAAAAGTTTATAAACATGAAGTTTGGAAGGCTAAATCTAACTATTACAAAGGGCTTTGGAACAGTTTATTAGCTGCCTCCAAGCAAAACAATGCAAAAGGTTTTGGGCAGTAATTAACGAGCTCGAAAGGGGAGGCAGCAGGGCATTTTGTGTAAACATACCGGGATATGGTTGGGTAAATTTTATTACTAATCTGTATGGTATGGTGGATCAAGCTGTAAATCAACTAAATCTGTGTTTCAGTTATGGGAAAAATAGTACACCAAATACTGATATGGAGAGTGGTATGTGCCAGGGTATGAATAATATTGTGAAGCCTAGTGATCCCAGTTTTGATTTGAGGATTAACCTAGAATGTATAAGTTGTAATGAAATAACTACTCTTCTACGTGGCTTTCGTACAAATAGTGCTCCCGGTCCTAATGGATTGCCTAATGCTTTGTTCCATGCCAAATATCGACATGTGGGCTGAAATTTTAACCAAATTGTTTAACGAAGTATTGACATTGGAAACTGTGTCGGCATCATGGCAAGGTAGTATACTGCAGCGTATTTAAAAAAGTGGTCCAGTTGATAATCCTGCTAACTATTGGTTAATTTTGTTAACTGATGTTGATGCTAAGGTTTTTGCCTCAAGTCTGTTGAGAGAACTGGAAAAATGGGAAACTCAGCAAGGCATAATTCCTCTCAATCAAACTGGTTTTCGGAAGGGTCAATCTACCACCACCAACCTGTTGGACCTTACCTTACTTGTGGAGTGGGCTGTCTTAAAAAAACAAAATTTATATATTGCTTTTATAGATTTAAAGGCAGCTTTTGACTCAGTGCCTCAAAAATTATTATGGAAAAAACTGGTTGGTTGGGCTATTCCATGGAAACTATTAAAGGCTATAATTCTTTTGTATACGGATACCTGGGTTCAGGTTAGGCTGGGTGACGGTAGCTCTTCATCAAAGAAAATTAGAACACATAATGGCTTAAAGCAAGGTTGTGTTCTTGCTCCTTGCCTTTTTAACTTATTTTTCTCAGATCTTTTGCAGCATTGGGACTCTGTTAACGCCCATTCTCCAAGGTTGGGTGAGGTGCAAATTAGCTATCTTCAATATGCTGATGACACTATCCTTCTGAGCCAAACCCCTATTGGCCTACAAAGACTCAAAAATGCCTTTGATGATTATACACAATTAAATGGCCTTGAACTAATGTCAAAACAGAAGTTTAATTCATGGAGGGCCAGTGCTGGGCCAATTGAAGTTGTTAAAACATACAGATATTTAGGGGTGGTGTTTGATAATAGAGTCTCTTTTAAGTACCATTTTAAAGATCTAAGGGCAAAAACTGTGACTTTAATTCACACTTTTAAATGTTTGCAAAAATCATTGAATTGCCAATCGTAAGAATATATTCTTAAAGTCATGAAAGCAAAGCTACAGCCAACCCTTTCATATGGCTCACCCCCAGATACAAACTTACTGGATTTATTAGTAGTCAAGGCTTATAAAGCAACTTTTGGGATTCCCAGGTCAGTGGGTCAAGCTGAAATAAGACTGGAGTTTGGTCTCCAAAGACAGTGTTTGGTATCACAAAGAGCTTTTCTGGAATATATGCACTCTATGTTTTCCTCCGCCCTTGCTTCCCTAGCTAACAATTGTTGGCCAGAAATAACAAAATCTGCCTATGCTGCTAATTGGAGACCCCATATTTCAACTTGCCTAAAGGATATTGGCCTGCAAATTGGGATTCATGAATTAAAAATGCCCATTTATAAATTAATTTAAAAAAAAAAAAATTAAAACTGAATCCCTTAAGAAGGATACAAATGTGTTTGCAGCAAAAAATCATGCCTGGTATGTGATTAACTCACACCAGTTCTTACACATCCAGCCATACCTGACTGCTTATTTCTCGGCAAAAACAAAAATACATTCTTAAACTTACGATTGGGAATAAACCCAACAAAGGAGGGCACGCCGCCTTGGTTTCAGCAGTGGCCTGATACTAATTGCAGACTTTGTGGATGGCCACGTAATCTTTACTGCATATAGTATGCGTGTGTCCCAAATTGCTTAAATCTCGGCATATCCTCTTGAAACCCCTATTTTTGAAGATCAGGGTTAGATCAGCTCGCTAGGCCCTTATTATTTCCCTGCTGGGCGAGTCGATTCCGTTGCTATGCCAATTGATAACATTTTTAGTTGCTGCCGAAAAATGTTTGGTATCGACTATTTAAGATGTATTATAATTATATCCCTTGGCTTCAAGAGAAATCTTGAATGTATTTTTATCCTGCTCATTTGCACTGTACGTTTTTTTGTAGAATTTAGTGTTCATGCTGCTAGGGTAATAATTAGAACTGTAATAACTGAAGCTATTCTGTTATAGTAATTATTGATGCACTTTCATAATTAGTTTGCACAATGGAACTACTGTTTACCGCAGGTTAGCACTTTAATATGCAATGATCTAGCCTATGTCTGACAGATTTTATAATTTTTTGTATGATGCTTGACAAAGTTAATTGGCTCTATTGCATAATTATGAATGTATTTATAAATTGTTAATAATATTCATGGTACAGTTTAAAAAAACCAACAACAGAAAAAAAGAAGAAAGGAAGTTTGCAATCAATTTTAGTATTGGCCGGTTTCTATTTGTATTAATGTTTTTATATATTGTCCGATTGCCAAGTTGTTTTAACCGCAATGATTTTTGTTAATCAAACAATAAAGATCTTCGTATTCATCCCTATCCAGGTTTCTGGGCTGGTTAGAAGGGGGGTACCCCTGACCAATGGGGTGAAGGGTTTCTGGTTGGCTAGAGTATGCACCTAAGCCAGGCAGAACCCACCACTCTTGTCAGGGTAAGGGAGTTACACACCTAAGATTACCCCCGTTCATCCCCTTGGTAGCTTGGCAGAGCAGTCATGCTTATCCCAGAGGCAATGTGTAAAGCACATGGCCAACACACACACACCAGTGACACAATAAATACACCACAAAAGAGACTCCTCACCAGGTCATATAAAAAAAATCTCATATATTGTATATAAATACATATACCACAATCACATAAATCAGAAATTACTTTGCCAACTAGGCAATGGTCAAAATCATCACAGTCAGTGAACTAAAATAAATAACTATATGTTGCACACCTCATAAAAGCCATCCCTGTATATGTAAATGCAACCACTAACATGGTACTCGGTATCCTGTTACCACAAGGCATAAAACAACAGAGTCATAACATCAGGACATGAAATGCAGCAGTTAGGTGTTAGAAGGTGGTTCTGACACTATGGGCCGCCCCGATTTTTCACTTTTTGAGCACCTGTGTGTTGAGCTTTTACTGTGGGAGAGCCTCATAAATTGGGACTCATCCACAGTGAACTCATGATGAAAGAGACTGCATGTGGATTTTACTGGTGTCCCCCTGGCTTGACTAGGCCGCTGCGCAGCAGCTGGAGTACGGGGCACCGGGCTGGTTACATGCAGACACCTGTGTACATGCGTGTGCACACGTGTATGGGCTGCGCAGGGGAGATTCCTGGCGTGCGCAGTCCAGGAGCAGCTACAGAGTGAATGGTGTGGCAGGACTTATGCAGAATTGCACTAAAGTCCACTGTAACGGGTGTGAGAAGAAGTATTCTGCAGAGTCCAAAGTCATATTTGTACTGCTTTTGGGTCATCCAGAAATGTCACATTTCTCTGAGTCAGTCATAACCAGGGCCAGGCTGAGGGCTGACCTCAGCTGGATGGATTGATAACCTTTTTTCCACAAGCTAAGGCCTCCTCTCCACGAAGAAGAAGATGGGTGGGGCTACAGGCTCATCCATCAGCAGCTATCACTGGTGCCAGGCACCAGGCTGCACCAAGGAGGGAAGGGCTCGTGTTTCAGAGACCATGTGGCCAGAGACCCTGGACAACGCCATTTTGAACCAGCCCAGAGGCTGGACAAGAAGGAGGGAGCAGGGGCAGGGAAGTGATGTGTCGCTGTTTGATAGGACCAACAGAGACTTCCTGCCAGCCCCCTACTCAACTTTTAAAAAGTGCTTGCACAGGAAGAGAAGCTCTCTCTGGGGTGTGGTCTGCTGAGGCGGAAGGTGCTGGAGCCTGGCAATGGGCAGTTGGAAGGAGTTACCCCTGACTGCCCCCAGGCACCTAACAGCGCCAGAAGAAGAGCCCAGGACCGGTGCGCAGAAGCAGGGGCCTCTGCGCAGAGAGAAGAGAGGCCCAGGAGGAGAGCCAGGTGAACGTCTGGCACAGGGAGGCAGAGAAGACCGCTCCCTGCAGAATGCACCCTCTTGGAGACCCCGAGGGCAAAGGAGAGTGCTCCCAGTGGCTGGGGGCCGCCGCCAGGAGCAAGAAGACGCAAAAATGGGGCAGATCGGACCCCCAGGGGCTGAGATATGGCCCCCGGAAGGTAGGCCACACTTGACGCCTAAGAAGACCGACGACGAAGCACGTGGGGTTCCACCGCCGGTCCATGAGATGCCCCCGGGGGCTGCCCCCAAGCAGAAGGGAAGCCGGGGAGCGCCGTCGCGCTCCCCGTGAAGGTGGCCAGCAGGGGGGCCAGGAGCCCACCCTGGCCCCCACCGAAGTCGGAGGCGGGGGAGCGCCGTCGCGCCCCCCCACGAAGACGGGAGGCGGGGGAGCGCCATCGTGCCCCCGCGAAAATTGGCAAAAGGGGGCCCGGGACCCCATCCCCGGGCCCCGAAGTCAAGTCGGGGAGCGCCGTCGCGCTACCCGTGAAGATATCCCCCCACGGGGGGCCAGGAGCCCACCCTGGCCCCCGCCGATGAAGTGCAGCCCGGGGGAGCGCCGTCGTGCTCCCCCGCGAGGAGGGGGAGGGACCCGGGACCCGGAAGGAAGGAGGGGGCCGGGGGAGTGCCGCCGCACTCCCCCCCCGGTCCAGCCGGACCGGAGGAAGAAGACGTGCGGGCAGACCATTAGAGCTCAGCCGGCTCCCGCGGCAGGACACGTGGGTGCTGGCCGCGCGGGGAGCCGGCGGGGGCAGCCGGGGGTGGGCTCCCCGGGCAGCCCTCCAACGTGGAGGTCCTGCAGGGGTCCCGGGTGGGACCGGGACCCCATACAGAAAAAGAGGGGCCCGGGAGGGACCGGGCCCCGAAAATCAGCGGGGCAGCCAGGGGTGGGCTCCCCGAGCCGCCTCCCTTTACTTGAGGGTCCGGGTGGGACCGGGCCCCCCACCAAGCGAGGAAGGCGGCGCGAAGCGCCAGATCAATCGCGGCTCTCCCCGGCACAGCGGGAGAGCCGCTCATGTGATATTCACAAAGCGGAGCTGAAGCGCCCCATAATGCCTTGCCAGGCATTTGGAAAGTTGTCGTTTTGGTGCTTGTGGTGGCCCCAGGAGAACGGGGTCACCGCCAACTTGGTGCAAGGGTGCTGGGGGAGCTGCTGGAGAAGCGCAGTCTCCCCCCAGCACGAAGATAAGTCCCACCCTAAGTCTCATAGGGATTTTAAAAGGATAACCCCTCAAGGGCTCAGCGTGCCTTTAACACCTTCTAGGATGGAACTTTTGTTCGACAGCTGAGGGTGTATTGTGAAGTGCTTCGTGGAGTAAAGGGATGAGTTGGGGATGTCTGGAGAAGGGCATCCCCTGGAGATGAAGAGGTGTAATTGCACCAGAACTGCATTTACTAACGGTTATTCCTTTTTGGAGGGACTGAAGCTCACATATGTAATGTGAAGTACCTGTGTAAGGTGATGTCATAAGCAAAGTGGGGTTATGTTGCCAGACATTCCTGCTAGGGTGTCTGGCTGTATATGCATAATCCTGTGATTTCATCTGGGATGCCTTTAGGGGCTGTAATTGCAATGCATTCTAATGTCCAACAAAGGTGATGAGTACTGTCATTCCAAAGTAAAGCTTAAACATGTATTCTTGCTGCTGCGCTTAGGTGAGGAACAACCCAGACAGTTAGCCCCGAATATGTAGGGGTGCATACTGTATGGACAATATAAGATGCTCAGTCAGGGTTATGTGTCACTAGGGCAGGTGAACCTATTTTTAATGCGTGTGGAGGTAATGGGGTGGGTCGCCACTGGGATGGTGCCAGTGCGCAGGGACCTCGCTCCAGGTTACGTTCAACTAACTGCATTGGGGGCAAGATGATGTGCATACATGGGAGTGGTGGTACTAGACCCCACCCCCCTTTGGGAGGGGTGGAGATGTTACGCAATGTCACAAAGTAATTCCAACAGCTTATGTATATTTGTAAATTGGTGCATAGTATTGAGTAGTGTGTGTGTTTAATAAATGTACTCTTACTTTTATAAAGCAAAGTACAGACTGGACAATCAATTATTGAGTGTTATTTCTGCGCACCTGCCAATGGCGATTAGTAGCCCACACCACCTGCCTTGAGTAAAGCCTCAGACTGCTCTGCAACGCTACCCTCTGAGAGTCAGGCGCTACAATTGGGTGTTTGGTTCCCAGTGAAGGACAAATGTAGTCATGTTATTTGTGCAGGCCTCACAGATACTGCTTCGTTTTCCAACATTGGTGTCTAGCGGCGGGAAACATAGTATCCCATTCTGGTGCGCATTTATAGCATTTGATAAGTCCAGTTTTGCCACACATTACCTATGCAGTAATGAGCAAATGGAAGAGCGCAAGGCTCTGAGAAGGGTTCAAAGTTTTGGTTATGTGAACTAAAGGTATGGGAAAGGAAAGCCGCGCGCACACATACGTCATGTGAAGATATTATGGTTTAAATGTAAACTGTATTGATATGACTGAGTTAAGTTGATTATCATGTGCTAGCGGGATGGTGCTTTCCAGGAAATGGTTGCATACAAATGTTCTAAGCCATATTGTACAACTTTGAACCCTAAGACTACACGCACTACACCTGCATGAGGAGGGTGTCTCCTCAAGAGATAGGGACAGCAACTGATATGACATCACAGGTGGGGGTGTAGGGGTGGATTGACCTTTGTGGGGGACAGGAGAGAGAGGGGGTCCTGGGAGATTCCCGCGCTTTTTAAGGGCAGGGAGGGTTTCCACAGAAGGGGCCCCAGGTATCCTTCCCCTGCTGAAAGTTTACTTGCCATTGGCGCAGGCCAAACCCACTGGAAGGGTGGGGCAGGAGGTTTCTTTACCCCAGGTAGTAACGCCCCAGGGGTTCCCATGGTGGGGGACCCCAAGGAACTTTTCCCACGGTGGGAGGAGGGTGTGGTAGAGTTGGGTGTCCGGCAGGCCCCCCAGGGTAACTGGTGGGGAGGTGAGCGACCCAGGGGTGGCCCCTGGTAGTGGGTGGCCCCAAAGGAGAGTAGTTCTTGAGTGATGGTGTGTTGTGGTAGCCCCTAGGTGGGCTAGGTAACTGATCCAGTGGAGATCTGAGTGGGGGTGATGTACTCCCTGGTTTCCAGGTGAAGGGTTAGTGGCGGACCCTGAGGTGTCAGGGTCCGGTGAGTGGTTACCCCGGGGTGGCCCATGGTGATGGGTGGCCCCAAAGGAGGGGTAGTTTTCGAGCTTGGATGTCACCCTGGAGCTAGTGTGGTGAGCCTGAGGTGGTGGCTGGGGTGATGCCTAGCCAGGTGACCAGTCAGGTAGGTCCTAGGGGACTTGTATCCCAGGACCGGAAGCATGAGGGTGTTCCCTAGCTCGAGGCAGGAGGTGGACTTCTGCAAGGTAGTACCACCCTGAACACAGGTGGGGCCTATCTTAAGTGAAGGGACCCTGTGTTTCGCAAAGGGGTGGTGCAGGCCTAGCCGGGATCTTTAGGGTCCCTGGCTTGGTGTGGTAGTACTACCCTGAAGGCAGGTGGGGCCTATCTTAGGGAAGGGACCCTGCTCTTCATAAGGGGTGGTGCAGGCCATCCAGGGACCATGTAGGTCCCTGGGCGGTCTCCCAAGGCGCTGCTGGGAGACCGGGGAGAGCCATGAGAAGTGGGCCTGGGTCTAGCTAACTCAGGGCCCACAGGCTCTCTAAGGGTACTCCGGGAGGAGAGCGCGCATCTCGGAGGGAAGGGTGCATAGGCCCTGTTTTCGCAGCGGAGAACAAAGAAGGGGTCTAGGTTCCCGGGGTAGTTTCCGTGTGGAGCTACTGATGGGGGGAATGAGCTGTAGGATGTCTCATGAGGCACCCACAGTGTTCCTCCCTGGCACTGCCAGTGTGGTGGTGAGGCCGATCTGAGGTCCTATCAGGGAGCCAGGCCAGTGGCCAAAGGGTGCTTTTCTGTGTGGGGAAGCACAAATGGCTGTGCTTTCTTTAGGGAAGCCAGTCATCCCGAGAGGGTGGTGGCAGCAGAATGACCTCAGCGGCAGGCTGAGGGTCCAGAGAGGTTGCATCTTTGGGGTGCAAGGACCAAACGGAGAGAGGGTACTTGTTGGAACAAACTCCAGAAGGGAGACCAGCTAGTGACCCAGGGGATGGGATGTAGACCTATCCCAGAAGACCGCATCGGTGCTGAGGCACTGGACCCTTGTCCAGAGAAGGGGTAGGCATAGTGTTGCATGCCCAAGGGCAAAGGTGGGCCTAGTGAGGCCAAGTCCATATAGACCATGAGTGACCTAGAGGTATCTAACCTAGAGCCCGGAGGGTTCTTAGGGTAGTCTGGGATCCCTGTCATGGGTGGAGATTTCATGGATGGGAGGAGTAGGTGGTCTGAGCGGATAACTGGTGAGTAAGGGGGTCTGGTCAGAACCCCTTATAACTAGTTATCGCTGACTACGGGAAGAATACCCATGTAGAGTGGCTACTTCTTCCCTGTAGGAATCAGCTGGGCGCGGCGTGTGTTAGAAGGTGGTTCTGACACTATGGGCCGCCCGGATTTTTCGCTTTTAGAGCACCTGTGTGTTGAGCTTTTACTGTGGGAGAGCCTCATAAATTGGGACTCATCCACAGTGAACTCATGATGAAAGAGACTGCATGTGGATTTTACTGGTGTCCCCCTGGCTTGACTAGGCCGCTGCGCAGCAGCTGGAGTACGGGGCACCGGGCTGGTTACATGCAGACACCTGTGTACATGTGTGTGCACATGTGTAGGGGCTGCGCAGGGGAGATTCCTGGCGTGCGCAGTCCAGGAGCAGCTACAGAGTGAATGGTGTGGCAGGACTTATGCAGAATTGCACTAAAGTCCACTGTAATGGGTGTGAGAAGAAGTATTCTGCAGAGTCCAAAGTCATATTTGTACTGCTTTTGGGTCATCCAGAAATGTCACATTTCTCTGAGTCAGTCATAACCAGGGCCAGGCTGAGGGCTGACCTCAGCTGGATGGATTGATAACCTTTTTTTCCACAAGCTAAGGCCTCCTCTCCACGAAGAAGAAGATGGGTGGGGCTACAGGCTCATCCATCAGCAGCTATCACTGGTGCCAGGCACCAGGCTGCACCAAGGAGGGAAGGGCTCGTGTTTCAGAGACCATGTGGCCAGAGACCCTGGACGACGCCATTTTGAACCAGCCCAGAGGCTGGACAAGAAGGAGGGAGCAGGGGCAGGAAGTGATGTGTCGCTGTTTGATAGGACCAACAGAGACTTCCTGCCAGCCCCCTACTCAACTTTTAAAAAGTGCTTGCACAGGAAGAGAAGCTATCTCTGGGGTGTGGTCTGCTGAGGCGGAAGGTGCTGGAGCCTGGCAATGGGCAGTTGGAAGGAGTTACCCCCTGACTGCCCCCCAGGCCCCTAACAGCGCCAGAAGAAGAGCCCAGGACCGGTGAGCAGAAGCAGGGGCCTCTGCGCAGAGAGAAGAGAGGCCCAGGAGGAGAGCCAGGTGAACGTCTGGTGCAGGGAGCCAGTGAAGACCGCTCCCTGTAGAATGTACCCTCTTGGAGACCCCGAGGGCAAAGGAGAGGGCTCCCAGTGGCTGGGGGCCGCCGCCAGGAGCAAGAAGACGCGAAAATGGGGCAGATCGGACCCCCAGGGGCTGAGATATGGCCCCCGGAAGGTAGGCGACCTTTGACCCCTAAGAAGGCCGACGACGAAGCACGTGGGGCTCCGCCGCCGGTCCATGAGATGCCCCCGGGGTGGGTCAGGTCCCGGGGGATGCCCCCAAGAAGAAGGGAAGCCGGGGAGCGCCATCGCGCTCCCCATGAAGGTGGCCAGCAGGGGGGCCAGGAGCCCACCCTGGCCCCCACTGAAGACGGAGGCGGGGGAGCACCGTCGTGCCCCCCCACGAAGATGGGAGGCAGGGAGCGCCGTCGCGCCCCCGGCGAAAATTGGCAAAAGGGGGCCCGGGACCCCATCCCCGGGCCCGAAGTCAAGTCGGGGAGCGCCGTTGCGCTCCCCGTGAAGATATCCCCCCACGGGGGGGCCAGGAGCCCACCCTGGCCCCCGCCGACGAAGTGCAGCCCAGGGGAGCACCGTCGCGCTCCCCCGCGAGGAGGAGGAGGGGCCCGGGACCCCATCCCCGGGCCCCGAAGCACAGCCGGGGGCGCCATCGCGCCCCCCGTGAAGGTGGACCTGGGGGCCCGGGACCCCATCCCCGGGCCCCGGAAGGAAGGAGGGGGCCGGGGGAGTGCCGCCGCACAACCCCCCCCAAACGTAGGGACATTAAACTAACCTTGCCCAGTTAAGTCTTCATGTTCTAAGTGGAAGTACCTAGAGAGTCCATCTGCATTGACATGGTTACTCCCAGGTCTATGTTCCACTGTAAAGTCCATCCCCTGTAGGGAAATGGACCACCTAAGCAGTTTGGGGTTTTCACCCTTCATTTGTTTTAGCCATAAGAGGGGCTTATGGTCTGTCTGAACCAGGAAGTGTGTACCAAACAAGTATGGCCTCAACTTCTTCAGAGCCCAGACCAGAGCAAAGGCCTCTCTCTCTATGGCTGACCAACGTTTCTCTCTAGGGGTCAGCCTTCTGCTAATGAAAGCTACTGGCTGATCCTGACCTTCTTCATTCAATTGTGACAGTACAGCCCCTACCCCCAATTCAGATGCATCAGTTTGAACAATGAACTTCTTGGAGTAATCAGGACTCTGTAGAATGGGAGCAGTGCACATGGCCTGCTTCAGGTCATCAAATGCCTTTTGACAGCTAACTGTCCACTGAACCTTTTTGGGTATTTTCTTAGAAGTTAAGTCATTCAGGGGTGTCACTATTGATCCATACCCCTTGACAAATCTCCTATAGTACCCAGTCAGGCCTAAGAAGGCTCTCACCTGAGTCTGGGTAGTGGGAGCAGTCCAGTCCATGATAGTCTGAATCTTGCTCTGCAAAGGTTGAACCTGGCCTCCACCCACAAGGTGGCCCAGGTACACAACCTGACTCTGCCCTATCTGGCACTTAGTGGCCTTGATAGTCAGACCTGCCTTTTGCAGGGCCTGTAAAACATTCCTGAGGTGGACCAGGTGATCCTCCCAGGTGGAGCTAAAGACAGCAATATCATCTAGATATGCTGCACTATAGGCTTCCAGACCTGTGAGAACTGTATTCACCAGCCTCTGGAAAGTGGCAGGTGCATTCTTCAGACCAAAGGGCATTACCACAAATTGATAATGCCCACTAGGGGTTGAGAATGCTGTTTTGGGCTTTGCAGTATCAGCTAATCTGATCTGCCAGTAGCCAGCTGTTAGGTCAAATGTGCTGAGATATTTGGCAGAGGCCAAAGTATCTATGAGCTCATCTGCCCTGGGTATTGGATGGGCATCAGTCCTAGTGACTGCATTGAGACCCCTGTAGTCCACACAAAACCTCATCTCTCTTTTTCCACCACTGGTGTGAGGTTTTGGTACAAGGACCACTGGACTAGCCCAAGAGCTATCTGAGGGTTCAATAACTCCCAATTCCAACATTTTCTGGACTTCAGTCCTGATACAGTCCCTGACATGGTCAGGTTGCCTATAAATCTTGTTTTTAATAGGCAGACTGTCCCCAGTGTCCACTTCATGAGTGCACCAGGTGGTCTGACTGGGTGTCAGGGAAAACATATGTCTAAACTGATTGAGGACTTGCCTGCAATCAGTTTGTTGCTGGGTAGTGAGGCTGCCTGCCAAGGCTACACCATCAACTGACCCATCGTCAGGGTTCTGTGAGAGCAGGTCAGGGAGTGGGTCACTCTCTTCCTCCTGCCCTTCATCAGTAGCCATGAGCAAGCCCATGTCTGCCCTGTCCACATATGGTTTTAACCTGTTGACATGGAGAACCCTGTGGGGACTCCTGGGTGTTCCTAGGTCTATTAAGTAAGTGACCTCACCCTTCTGCTCAACAATAGTGTGGGGTCCACTCCATTTATCTTGGAGAGCTGCTGGGGCCACTGGCTCCAACACCCACACCTTCTGTCCTGGCTGGTAAACAGTCAGAACAGCCTTTGGTCATGCCAGGCCTTTTGAAGTTCCTGGCTAGCCTCAAGGTTTTTGGTTGCCTTTTTCATGTACTCAGCCATCCTGGAGCGGAGACCAAGTACATAGTCCACTATATCTTGCTTTGGGGGCTTGAGAGGTAACTCCCATCCTTCCTTCACCAAGCACAGTGGACCCCTCAGAGGGGGCCAAACAGAAGTTCAAAAGGGCTGTAACCAACCCCTTCTGAGGCACCTCCCTATATGCGAATAAAAGGCAGGGCAAGAGTATGTCCCATCTACGCCTAAGCTTTTCTGGGAGCCCTTTAATCATGCCCTTCAAGGTTTTGTTGAGTCTCTCTACTAAACCATTGCATTGTGGGTGATAGGGTGTGGTGAACTTATAAGTCACTCCACACTCCTTCCACATTGCTTTTAAGTACCCAGACATGAAGTTAGCACCCTGTCTGAGACTACCTCCTTAGGAAAGCCCACTCTTGAGAAGATTCCCAGGAGGGCCCTTGCCACCACAGGTGCTGTAGTGGTCCTGAGGGGAATAGCTTCTGGGTACCTGGTGGCATGATCCACTACCACCAGGATAAACCTGTGCCCAGATGCTGTTTGGGGATCCATGGGACCAACAATGTCAATCCCTACCCTTTCAAAGGGCACCCCCACCACAGGTAGTGGTATCAGGGGGCCTTTGTAGTGCCACCTGCCTTGCCACTGGCTTGGCAGGTTACACAGGAGCGACAAAACTCCTTGCTGTCTTCAGACATGTGGGGCCAGTGAAAGTGAGGGACAATTCTGTCCCAAGTCTTGTTCTGGCCCAGGTGACCTGCTAAGGGAATATCATGGGCTAGGGTCAATAGGAAGCCCCTGAACTTCAGAGGTATAACCAACCTCCTGGTAGCACCAGGCTTGGGGTCTCTACTCTCTGAGTACAGGAGTCCATCATCCCAATACACTGTATGGGGACCACTAGCTTTCCCAGCAGCCTCAGCAGCAGCTTGCTGTCTGAGGGGTTCAAGGGAGGGGCAGCTCTGCTGCTCCTGGCTCAGATCTGCCCTAGAAGGTCCCCCTGTCCACAAGAACTCAACCTGGTCAGGTTCCAGTTCCTCTGGGACAGTTCCTTCTTCAGGGCTGAGATCATCCCCCTCAAGGGACTGATCTTCCTCCTGAGCCAAGGGGGAAGGCACTGTCTTAACCCTACTACTCCTCCTCTTGGAAGGCACTTGGTCCATTCTTCCAGAATCCAAGGCCTGTTCAGTGCTAGACATTTTGGCTTGTGACCTGGTCACAGCAAACACATCTGCAGGGATCCCCAGCATTTCTGCATGGGTCCTGAGCTCCACTTCTGCCCAAGCAGAAGTCTCTAAGTCATTGCCAAGCAAGCATTCGACTGGTAGGTTTGCACTTACCACAACCTTCTTAAGGCCAGTTACCCCTCCCCAGGAGAAGTTAACAACTGCCAGAGTATGGTCTGTTCTGACATTGCTAGCATTGGTCACTTGGTACATCTCACCAAGTATAACTTGCCCAGGATTCACAAGGTCTTGTGTCACCATTGTGACACTTGCCCCTGTGTCCCTAAATGCCAAAGCCTCACGTCCATTGATTAAAGGCTGTTGTCTGTACTTGCCCAGATTACTGGGACTCACAGAGGAGGTCACATCCATGCCTCCATCACAGACTAACACAGCCTGAGTCAGTTCTCTGACTAGGTCAGAGCCCAACTCAGTACCCAGGGTGAACCCTACTAAACCCTTGGCTGGAGCACTCCCACCAACTGTACTAGGGGAACAGGTGCCTTAGGGGCATTGGTGGGTGCTGGACTGGAGTCTTTGGACTTGGTGCAATCACTGGTCCAGTGGGTCTTTTGCTTACAGACCTTGCACCATGGTTTTCTTTGGCCTTTCCCTTTGGTAGACTGTGAATCCCCACCAGAAGAAGATTTTTGGGGGCCTGATGAAGACTTTTGATCTTTACCCTTCTCCCCACCCTTGTCAGAGTTCTTAGCATCTTGCTTCTTGGTTTCCCCACCTTGGTTCTGTACCTTCTGCTTCACCCTGGTTCTGACCCATTTGTCTGCCTTCTTTCCCAATTCTTGGGGAGAGGTCAGATCAGAGTCTACCAGGTATTGATGCAACAGCTGATTTTGACAGTTATTAAGAATCTGCTCCCTCATTATCAGATTGTACAATCCTGAGAAGTCACACACCTTACTGCCCATCAACCAGCCTTCCAGAGCCTTGGCAGAACAATCCACATAGTCTACCCAGTCTTGAGTCTGTGCTTTTGGGTGTCTCTGAACTTCAACCTATACTGTTCAGTGGTTAGGCCAAACCCATCAATAAGAGCACTCTTCAAGACCTTGTAATTATCAGCATCCTCCTCTCTAACAGTGAGGAGCTTATCTCTACCTTTGTCAGCAAAGGAGAGCCACAAGATTGCTGCTCACTGCTCCTGAGGGACCTTCTGTACCTTACAGGCCCTCTCTAGAGCAGTTATCCACTTGTGGATGTCAACCCCATTCTGATAGGGAGGGACAATCTTGCTCAGGTTCCTATGGTCATAGGACCTTTCCCTATCTCTAGGGATATTGCTGCCACCATGGGACTCTAGTCCCAACTTTCTTTTCTCTCTAAAGAGATCTAGGGACTCCTGTCTAAGGCTACTTGCTTCCTTCTGAGTTCAAGCTGAGCTTCCTCATATTGAATCAGCCTCTTTCTTCTCTCATGAGAGGATTCCCTCCTATGAGATGAGACAGAGCTCCCTATTGAGGTGCCAGAGTGGTTAGACTCCTGAGAAGAAGATCTAGACCTTCTGGGCACACTCACAATCCTTCCTGGGGGACAAAGGGGGCCTCATTCTGATCCTCCTCTTCATCTTCCTCAGGAGGGGTTGGATTATCCAGGTCAGGGACATTGTCGCCCTCCTGGCCAGTTTCAGAGGGGGCTGGGGGTACTGGTACCCCTGTTCCCAACCTCATCATCTGCCCCACCCTCAGCTCCTACCCCTTCAGTCCCCAAGGGCTTACTAAGGTCATAAGCCACCAACAACTCCTTGAGGTGTTGGGTGGTGGAGCTTTGGCCTGTCCTTATTTTTCTCAAGTTGCATAAAGCTCTCAATTCCAAGAATGGGAGTGTATCATACTTGGAGGGTGGAAGCTCAATGGCTTCCTGCAAGGATTCTTTAGATCCTGCCCTTAAAGACATTACTAGTGTGGTGTGGTGTATGCACTACCTACTCTAGTGTGGCCTACTAAACTCTCTTGAGTTGTAGAAAGGGTTGTGCTATCCCTTAACACACAACTCTAAGTTCAGTAGAACTTACTGTATTCTAAGCTTAATTATATGTACCTTAGGTACCTTTAGTGGTTTTCAGTTGATCAATTCAATTGAGATTATCTGGTAAAACAATAGCAAGCTGGAATCCCACACGCTGCACACCAATGTGAGAAGTTGGCCTGGTATATGCTGTCCACTAATTATAGTGGGCACCTTGCACCAGTCCAAACAACCCCTTATTGGAGATAGGTTAAAGACAACCTTATTGAAAGCTATCCTAGTGGTAGCTATGGAGAGCAGCCTTCAGGCTAAGTCTTGAAGGAATGTAAAGCAGCTTGTTTTACCAGTCTATAATCTCTTGAGTGATCAAATGAAAGAGCACCACACCAGGTATATATTCAAAATATATGTATTTATTGCTAAACACACCCCTCTAGTCTCTTTATGAGGCTAGAGTTCGAAGTACATAAGTTAGAAGTTATTTAAACACAGTAATAGCACAAATACACGTTTGGGCCCTAGGGGCGTACCAAACCATATACCAATAAAGTGGTATAAGAACCACGACTGAACTAGACACTAGGCCTAGAGCCTCTAGAAGTGCTTGGACCACAAGGAACCACCCAAGGTAGTGACACAGGGGACCCACGGGAGACGCGTGCAGTGTAAATACACAACCGCGATACGCCGTTGACTTCTATGGAGAAAGTCGTGATCGGAAATTAGAGAAAAGGGACACTTAAAGAGGACTTGGACCAAACCCTTTGAGATCTAGGACTTTGAAGAGTCTCTACCCACGGGAGCACCGGAGTACTCGTGTTACCTCACCCAGGAAGCCGGGTGCATAGGTGCCTTTCGGGGTCGGGTTTCGTCGTCGATTTGAATGGCGATCTGCTGCAAAGTGCTGCTGGCGACCAAGTGAAAAGTGTCCGGGTGGATCCAAGAGTGGATCGGAGTTCTGAAGAACCTGAAAGCAGAGGGGACAGAGTCTGGGTCACTAGCCAGTGACCAGGAAGGCGATGGACAGATGCCCACCGATGTCGAGTGCTTCAGGTGCGTTGACGGTCATCTTGTCTCTTCAGCCACGAGGTCCAGGAGGCGTTGTCGGCAACCAGGAGCAGGATTCAGGCTGGTACACGATGTTTGTCGAGTGCTGAGGTGTTGGCGACCGGATTGGACCCAACAAGCCTTGGCAACGGCAAGTCTCAATGCAGAGGAAGATCGTCGATGGTGCAGACCAGCAAGGTCTGTGGAACTCACCCAGCGAGGGTAAGTGAGGGCAAGCCTGGAGCAACCAGGATGCCAAGTTAGGAAAAGATTGGCCTTCGTTAAGGGCTACAAGCCAACGGGCTAGCGACCGCAAAGGAGCCTCGTGACGCTGCACGTGGATCTGGCTCACAGGACACTCGTGGAGTGGGGGCCAGTGATCTTCGGTGCAGGTGTTGCTGGAGTCTAGGGCTACTCGGAGCCCAAAGCACGACTTCTTGGGAGACCCAGAAGAGGATGCACTTGAAATGTGCTTGGTGTCCAGGGGTCACGGTCTCAAGTCACCCACGATAGCCACGGGCCTCAGCTTTGCTGGGAACTCAGGAGTAGCATCAGGGAAGTCTGAGAATCTACCTCTGGTGATGCGATGACTTCGGCGTCCGACGGGAGCTTCAGAAATGCGAACCGGACAGATGCTTCTTTGGTGCCTGCCAAGCAGGGAGTCACTCCTTGACCCCAAGGGAGATTCTTCTGTCCTCTAATCGTGAGTAGAGCGTCGAAGGTCCAGGATTCAGTTTCAGAGTTTCGTCCAGGGATAATCTAAAGTCCTAAGGACTGGGTTCCTATCTTTATACTAAAGATAGGGGTTGGACTACTCTGTGGCCCCACCTATGGGTGGGTCAGGGCAGAGGGGTGGCTACACCCCTTTCCCTTTGTCCAGTTTGCGCCAAAGCAGGGGCTGCAAGCCCTGATCCGGTTTGAACTGGGGTATGCACAGGGACACCAAATGTGCCCCCAGTGCAGGACTTCAAAGCACCCGAAAGTGCTCCCGCCCAGCCTCAATACACATTATCCTGTCTGGGGAGGTGGTCACACCTCCCTGGGACAGGAAACCTATTGTCCAGGCCTCCCCTGCCGGAGTTTCGTCCAGCAGCAGGAGGCCAGACTCGTGTCTGTGGCAGCAGCATCCATTTTGTGATGCCAGGGCTCTGGAAAGAAGTTACCGGGCTAGCCAGAGTTAACATGTCTTTCCCTCTAGAAGGGTGGAATGCTACCCCGCCGCCAGGATTGGCGGGGGGTAGTATTCCAAGATGTTTGACACCAAACACGACATGTTTAGGTGCAGCCATTCCAAAGTTAGCATTTTACCGCGAGGATATAATGCGCTTAAGAGTATATGGTCAGGCTGCACTACAAACAGCATCAGAGATGGTCTCCGAATGCTGCAGAGGGGCCCTGCTCATGCAGGGGCACCCTCTCACATAGGAACCATGCACTCTGCCTTTAGGATTGATAAGGCCTGCCTTAGGAGTGACTTATAGGTTTATATGTGTGTATGTATTTAGTGATATAGGTAACCTATATCACAGTAAGGGGTGCATGCACCACCTTACCCAGGCTGCAGTAGCAGACCTGTGGTGTCAGTTTGGATGGCCTTCCAGGGGTGGCATAATACATGCTGCAGCCCCTGGCAGGCCTCTGAGGTACCTATGCCCTTGGTACATAGTATACCATATACTAGGGACTTATAAGGGCACTCCAGATCCCAATCAGTGATGTGCCTAAGGCACATGGAAACCATTTTAGAGAGGAAGCATCTAGGCTGGGGTTCTGATTAGCAGGGCCCCAGCCAGACTAATGTCGAAAAACAGTGAAGCATCAGCAAAAAGTGGGGGTACCCATGTGAAGCAGATCCTACTCTCCTACACTCAACATGCGCTTACTTGGTTAAAAAGGTAAAGAAAACAGTCCTGTCCTTCGTCTCCTCCAGGCAGGAGCAGCAACTGCAAGCTGATCCACCCCACACACATCAGGGGCAATTTCCTCACACAGCTCTCCCAGCTCTCCTTCCCGGCAGGTTTCTTTTGATCCAGCAAGGATCTGTTGAAGTCTTTTATCTCCGTGAGACTTCCAACAGGAGGCAAGCACACAAAAGCCCTAGGAGATCTTCTCAAGCAGGATACCACAGCAGGGCAAAAAGAGTCAGTCCTTTTTCTCTGCCACAGATAGAAGCAGCAACTGCATGCCAACTGACCCTCACACAGAAAAGGCAGTGCTCCTCACACAGCTCTTCAGCTGTCCCCTTGTTTCCAGAAGTTATCTAAAGTTCTGGGGTTTTAGTGCCAATACTTATACCTGGATTTCTCATTGAAGTCTTTGTTTCAGAGTCTCTGAGGTCAGTACAAACCAGTTCAGTCCTCCCTGGTCCAGCTTGACCACAGGGTGTGGAGACAGCATTGTGTAAAGGAGACACAGCCTATTCAAGAGCTAGTGAAACCTCCTCCCACCACTTAACCCAGATGGTGAATGCACAAACAGGCAGAGGCACACAGAATGGTAAAGCAAAAAAATGCCCACTTTCTAAAAGTTTTTTATGAAAAAGAGAACCTGGCTACCATTTTTATCATGCTGCTTTTTATTTTAGCAGACTAAGGGCCAATATTCGTAATCCTTGGTCCTTGGCTTAATCACTTCACCCTGATTAACTCATTTCCAAAACAGTTTTTGAACAATTTAACTTTGTCTGAGTATTGCAAAGATACACGGTTCAATTCAAAAGAAATATAAACTCTTAGCTAAACATTCATAAAAATAAATCAATTGTGCATAAGTTCAATGCTTATGAAATACAAACATTTTAAAAATTACAAACATATCAAAAATTACACCAGTATATAGTTTAAACACGTGAAGTGAACAAGGGAGCACTCTCCTGAAACTATATAAGTATCTTTTTTTGGGGAGAAGTGCTATCCACGGGGAAAAGAGCAAGTCCTCTGACTCTCGGTCTGGGACCTGCCCTCTCCCCAGCAACTCCGCTCTGGTGTGCTCCGCCGTTGATCCGCTCTTCCCCGCCCAGGCCGGGTTCGAGACCGGCCAGCTCTGCCCGTGACTGCGCCTGCCCCCTCTGTTGGGTATTCCTAAATTGTTTCAGTTCGTTATTATGAACTCTGTGCCCGTCTTTGTTGTTTTTGTGCCTGTGACTGCGCTTTACTGTATTTCTTTCAATTAGCCTAAATCAGTTTCAGTTCGTATTACGAATTCTGTGCCCGTCTTTGTTGTTTTTGTGCCTGTGACTGCGCTTTACTGCATTTCTTTCATTTAGCCTAAATCAGTTTCAGTTCGTATTACGAACTCTGTGCCCGTCTTTGTTGTTTTTGTGCCTGTGACTGCGCTTTACTGTATTTCTTTCATTTAGCCTGAGCACGTATTTCCTTCTGCATTGTGCCCTTCCTTGCTACTGGTCTTGCCGACCCCCCGTTCCCGCCGCCATCGCTGCCCCCGGGACCCCTCCCCCTCGACCGCCCCCGCCTCCCAGCTGCTCATCCCTCCCCCCTCCCCTACTTAATGGTGGCCGAGCCGCTGGCGCGCCGAAGTCATGCCTAAGGCAAGCCCGTCTCTGCCCGTCTGCGACCCGACCGCGGCCAGCGCCAGGAACCCTGGATCTCCGACCATCCATCGCTACTACACTACCACCCTCCTCGCACTCAACCACGGAAGACTCAGAGAATGCCAACAGGCCTCGCTGACCACGACCCACAGCCAGTTCTCCTGCCTCCACTGCCGCCAGACCTTCACCTCCACCACCACCCCGCCTTCCAACTCCACCGTGGCCAGCACCGACGACACCCTGAGATGCATTCTCCTCAACGTGCGCTCCATACACAAACACGCCATGGAAATTTGGAACCTACTCGACTCTCTCTCGCCCGACGTCGCCTTCTTCACGGAAACCTGGACCAACGCCTCCTCCGCCCCCGACATCAACACTGCCATCCCGGACTTATACAAGATCCAGAGGAAGGACCGCCCTAACCACCCGGGTGGGGGCATCGCCATCACCCACAAGAACGCCCTCCGCTTCACCACCTCCAGCGAAACCTTCCCCTCCGCCGAACACCTGCATTTCAAGATCCAGACCAGCCCCAACGCCACACTCTGAGGAACCCTCATATACAGACCCCCCGGACCTCGGACACACTTCACCACCACCATCACCAACTTCATCGCACCCCACGCCATCGCCTCAACAAACTACATACTGATTGGCGATCTGAACTCCCACCTCGACAACCCCAACGACCCCAACTCCACCATCCTTCGCGACAACCTCGCCAACATTGGACTGAAACAACTCGTCTCCACACCGACCCACAGAGCAGGACATACCCTCGACCCCATCTTCACCGCCAGAAACAGCGCTCACTTCAGCCACAAAAATGCAACCGCCATGGACCGACCACCACTGTGTACACTTCACCATCGACAAACCCAAAACACCCAAACCAGCCCCACGCCCACCACTTAAAAACTGGAGCAAAGTCACCGACGAGCAACTCAATGCCACCCTCACCCGAGACAACCACACCTGGGCACCTGACGCAAACATCGCAGCCAGAGGACTCCACACCTGGATCGCCAACTGCACAGACGAGCTCGCCCCGCTACGCATCCCCGACAAACAACGCCCCAGGAAATCCGCATGGTTCACCACCGACCTCCAAGAAGCCCGGCGCACCTGCAGACGCCTGGAGAAAAACGGGAGAAACACCAGGACCACCAAAAACTACTCCACCTACAAGGACGCCATGACGGACTACCACAACCAAATTAGAACCACCAAGAGGAACTTCATACACAACAAAATCCTCGCCAACTCCACCAACTCCAAGGAACTCTTCAGTGTCATTCAGGAATTCACCAACTTACGCAGCGAAGCCACAGATATCGCCCCGTCCCAAGACCTCTACGACAAGCTTGGAACCTACTTCCACCTCAAGATCAAAAACTTCTACGACAACTTCATCGACCATCCACCAGACGCCACAGCCGTCCCCCCACCCCCCAGAGACACCAGCCAGCCCACCATCTCCAACTGGACACCGATCACAACCAAAGACACCGCCTTGACCATGAAAGGCATCCACTCGGGGGCCCCCACCGACCCAAGCCCTCCTCACATCTACCACAGAGCCGCAGCCACCATCGCACCCGAACTACAACGCATCATCAACACCACCTTCAAAACAGGCACCTTCCCATACGACTGGAAGCAAGCAGAAGTCAGGCCTCTGCTCAAGAAGCCCACAGCTGACCCCACTGACCTCAAGAACTACCGGCCCATCTCGCTCCTCCCCTTCGCAGCCAAAGTAGCAGAGAAAACAGTCAACAGGGAACTGACACGATTCATCGAAGAGAACGCCATCCTAGACCCGTCCCAATCCGGATTCCGAAGCAACCACAGCACCGAGACTGCCCTACTCGCAGCCACAGACGACATCCGCATCCTCCTGGACCAAGGCCACTCCGCAGCCCTCATCCTACTCGACCTATCAGCGGCATTCGATACCATCTCCCACCGCACATTAGTCACCAAACTACACGACGCCGGCATACAAGGAACAGCCCTGGACTCGATCCGATCGTTCCTCACCGGAAGAAGCCAAAGGATCAGACTACCACTCTTCCTCTCCGACCCCACGAAAATCACCTGCGGAGTTCCACAGGGGTCATCACTGAGCCCGACCCTCTTCAACATCTACATGGCCCCCCTCGCAGCCATCATCCGACAACACAGTCTCAACATAGTATCCTACGCGGACGACACCCACCTCATCCTCTCCCTCACCAAAGACCCGACCACCGCCAAACTCAACTTCCAGAAAGGAATGCAAGATGTCGCAGTCTGGATGACCAACAGCTGCCTGAAACTCAACGCCGAGAAGACAGAAGTCCTCGTCCTTGGAACTTCCCCCTCAGCATGGGACAACACCTGGTGGCCATCTGCCCTCGGAAGCCCACCTACACCCTCAGACCACGCCAAAAACCTTGGCTTCGTTCTCGACTCTTCACTCACCGTGAACCGGCAGGTCAACGCCGTCACCTCCAGCTGCTTCAACACCCTCCGGATCCTCCGCAAGACCTTCAAATGGATCCCCCCTCAGTCAAGGAAGACCGTCACCCATGCACTCATCACCAGCAGACTGGACTATGGAAACGCACTCTACGCCGGCATCAACAAGTCCCTACTCCGCAAACTCCAAACAATACAGAACACCGCCGCCAGACTCGTCCTCAGCATCCCCCGGCATGAGCACATCAGCCAACACCTACGAAGACTCCACTGGCTCCCCGTAGAGAAAAGAGTCACCTTCAAAATCCTCACTCACGCCTACAAATGCCTACACAACAACGGACCTAAATACCTCAACGACAGAATCAACTTCCACGTTTCCCACAGAAACCTCCGATCTGCTAACCTCACATTGGCCGAAACCCCGCGCATCCACAGAGCCAGAGCAGGTGGAAGATCCTTCTCTCACATCGCAGCCAAGACCTGGAACGAGCTACCGGCAGACATCAGACTCTCCCCCTCCCTGAACACCTTCAGGAAGACCCTCCAGACCTGGCTCTTCGGCTAAACAGACCTGCGAACCCCCCCCCCCCACCCTCAGCGCCTTGAGACCCTCACGGGTGAGTAGCGCGCTTACAATTCCCCTGATTGATTGATTGATTGATTGATTGATATCTGTTGGGATAAATTCCTGTACAAAGTCCCTCTACAGAATCTATAATCGATTTAATTAATTTCCCTCATGGAACAAAAAGAGTGCCGATGCGTTTCAAATCCCTGTTGTACTCGAGGATTATCTTTAGGGCAATAACACGGTGTAATCTGTAATTAATAAAGGAAAATAAAATTCAATGTTGTGTGCCCCTTCTCTCAAGGTCTGTGTTTTCATTATTTATTACGAGTCTTAAGTACCTGGGTTAAGTTTCTAAAAGTGGCATTTTCAAACACGTAATTTAAAAAACACCTTTACTAAAAGTGAAATTATAAATATATGTGTACCAATATCTACATGCCTGCTTATCACAACATAAACATTTTTCCTTGTCTTGTTCAGCTGTCTAAAAAATGTTAGCAGATATTGTATTGTATTATGAACTAAGTATGAGTTACCTTGACAAACTTCCTTTTTGTTTTCATTGGTGTGATGTTTTGTATGTGAGAGAATAAAGTATGTATGATTGATTTATATATGTGATGTTGGTGCTACTGATGGCTAGGTGGTGGTAAATTTATGTATTATAAAAAACGTTTACATTAAAAAAAAAAAATATTTTGTTTAGTTATCAGCTATGATGGTTTTTGTATATGTTGTATTAATGATGAAAGAAAATACTACATAATGATTAACAAAGATTTCTATCTCTAGAATTTTGGCTACTTTAGATAATGCCGTTCATACCTAACTTTGGAGTTACACCCAAATATATATTGAAGGGAGTGTTGAGACTTTGTTCTTTCTTCTATTTTCACATCCCTGGTTACTCTCTCCCGAATTGCTTACAGGGGCCCTCTATTTTCCTATATATTCATAGATAGCCAGACCAGAGCTGCACCGTCTATGCTGCCTACTGCTCTGTATCTCAATGTAACTATTCCCTGTTGCGGTACTATTGTGTGGTCAGTCCACTGGCCTGCAATGACTCCACTATGTTGACTTTTATTCATGGATGCATTGGGGTTGGAACTAGCTGCGTCCTTACCAGACTATGTAGTAGCCATAATGGATTGGATTTACACTGTTCAGAGCTGCCTCAGAAATACGAGGCTACTTCTTGCACCCCCATGCCGTCCCCAAACTTGCATACTGCATATCACTGTTTCCCCGTGGGGGTGAAAGTAAGATTAATCCCTGCACATAAAAAAATCTACTGTAGTTCTAAAACCTTAGGGGGCATATGTACAAGGTGGTGTTAAGCACCAAGGAGACATCCACAGAGGCAATGCTGAAGAAGGGAGTGGATATACCGTCAGAGGATTACCCTCAGGCAAGAAGATTGACCACAGACAAAAGGAGGTCATAGCCCATTGCAGGCTCAAGAAGGGGTCCATTGCCCACCTTCTGAACCAGATTGTGCCAAGGCTGCAGCCAACATCCCAGCACTGCACCAACATCCTTCCGCAGACCAAGCTACTCGCTGTCCTGCACATGCTGGCGTCTGGAACTTTCCAACCCACCACCACCAGAGTTGCAGGAGTATCCCTGGCATCCTTCTCCAGGTTCCTCCCCACCAACCTGGATGCCATCATAAGCCTCACGCCACAGTAACTCTATTTCCCCAACACTGTGCAAGAACAATAGGACAACAAGCAAGGCCTTTATGCCAGTGCTGGATTTCTGCATGTGTTGGGGGCATAAACTGCACACATATATCGCAATAGGAAACGCACCTATTCTATGAATGTGCTGGCAATTGTGGACCATCTGGGCTTATTTATAAATGACTTGCAAAGAACCCTGACAGTGTGCACGACTCCTACATCTTCTACCAACCTTCCATTAATCAATGTTTCCAGAATGGACCTATGGAAATGGGCTGCTTGTTGGCAAGTACAACTCAAACACACGACAGACCACAAGGCACTCAACACTCAATCATGTTGGTAAACATTGTCAAATATATCATGTTTTGAATCCACTGTGCATACATTATTACTGTGGCACCATTTCTCTTCAAACATAAAATGGCAAAAGTACAACATATAGTTAACAAGTTGCACATGTTGACACTGACTAAGCCAGTGTGGCCCACATTAACCAGTCTAATGGGATGAGGGACTGTCATCTATCATGATGCTATGGTGCAGCACATGCCCATGTCATGTCTACCTTGTAATGCGAAATATGTCTGCATAACATAGCAAGGCCTAATAGGTATGAAGTAAGGCAGGCCACTTACAAAGGACATCACACATTTTGCAAATGTCAATATTGTATACCATGAACAATATGCTACCACTTCTCAGTCAAGAAAAATGTAGACCACAACATGATTACATACATCCAATGTACAGGGACCATGTTACAGTGTGCATGTGGTGTGACACCCTAGGGAACCACAAAAGAGGATACATAAGCATAGGGCTCATTCTCATTTACAATATGATTTTGACTAGTAATCTGTAGCACACATTGTAACAGGGAGAACCACAGATACCATGACAATCCTCTCAGAATCTGTAAATCAAAACATAGCTTTATGTCCAGGCAACAAGATGACACATGTGCACAATCGTGCAATGGTGGCTGCTCGTTTTGCCAAAACACACTATTATGTCATGAAGTGATCATAGAACAACATGGATGTGATGTACGTCAAAGAAATGCACATACCACCACTTCGCTTTGGATGCAGATTAGCTCAGCCTTTTCCAAACTCATAGATGTACAGTGGCAGAAAAACAACATGAGAACCTATGTGCACATCCAATTCTTTTCTAAGCACTCACGTAACAATACATTGTAATGATCAGGTACAAATAGACCTTGAGAAAGCAAGGCATTCCTGTGTGAAGTCTGTGTCCCACAAGTCATTCCCATTTGCAAGAGGAGAGAAGATATAACACACTTCTGTGAGATTGTGAAACATGGCCATACATTAATACTGAAATAGTTAGTCTCAACAATGCAGCATCACATCACAAATCAAAGACACACATCACATCCAATGTGCACAACATTTAAAGAATTGCATTGACTGAATCACCACAGCTCTCATCCAAGGGCTCAGGCTGTGCAGCAAGGTGCCCCCTCATACACACACCACTTCCCCTATGACAGCTAACAACAACGTTTCCAAGGGCATATCGTGAGTGTCATAGACTAAATCTGCACTGCTACTGCCAGCGCAGACACACAATGAATAGATACCAATTACTGTCAAAGCTATGGCCTACACTGTCCCCAAGGTGTCTTGCATTGCAGTGTATGCAGTCTACTTGTTCAAGTGTTCTTTTCCACCTCACAACACATCTACTAACTTTTGTATAGTGTCCCCACAGTAGACACTGTGCACCACCATGTGTAGATTTACATGTCACATGGTCACATACATCCACTCTCATGTCCTTGCCTGACACATAGAAACATGTAGATGCACTAAACATTGCACTAAAGATGTGTGCCAGAAGGAAGATAATCCAACAGCTACTGCCATGTGTCATGTAATTGTAAGGATGAGGGTTCACATTTTGGAATGGTACCCATATATACACACAATCAAAGCTTGTTTGACAATTGCCTAAGAAATCTTAAAGTATACAATGCCATTGGTGATGAATCAAATCCTACAAGGCATTGCCACTTAGCTGAATATCAAGAAATGGAGGAATAACAGGGAACAACGCATTTGGCTGTGTAGTAATGTGTAAGCTATTACCAATTGACACTTGTATGTATTTGATGCTGTTTTGTGGCATGTACATGACCGTGTGCAAGGTGAATGTAGAAAGCTGGACACAGGACACAATGGCGACTAATGTACTTCTCCCCCTAAATCATGATTGCTGACTAATGTAGCACCTTTTTCCTTTTTTCAGCTGACCAGAGGTGTGCACTGATACCGTGGGTGATGACACCGGTGAAGAATCCAGAAACCCAGGCGCAGATGACCTACAATCTAGCTCTTGGCCACACCAGGTCTATTGTGGAGCGGACTTTTGGTATTCTTAATCCCCAATTCTGCTGTCTGGATGCATCTGGGGGTCAATTGTTATACTCTCCACCCATGGTCTGCAAGATCATCCTTGTATGTTGCATCCTGCACAGCATATGTGTCCAGACAAATGTGCCTTTGCCAGAGGACAATGTAGGACCAGAAATTCCAGATGATGGAGATGAAGGAGAAGAGGAGCTGAGGCAACCTGTTACTACATCTGCAGCAACAAGGCAAAGGGATAACATCATAACCAATTTCCTTCCTGAATAACATGTAACATAGACCATAAATTAAAAATGTGCTACATTGAGAAATGTTAGTATGTATATAAATAAACATTCACATCACTAACACCTTGTGAGCATTTTTATCCTATTAGGACACTACACTCCTGCCATACAGTTTTTGATCCACTCATGTATGTCGCACAGACTTGTCATCTAGCAGAGTATATGATACTTCATGTATATGCATGTATCTATGTATATGATCTTTGTATCGTCACATAGATGGTGGGCCCTAACTGTGTGTCTGCCACTCCTGATGCTAGCAATGTGTTTGGTCTCATACCTGTGCTTACCAGTAGAGGCCAATTTTAACTGGAGTTCATTGCAGTATTCCACATAGGATGTGTATGGAAACACACTCACACAACTACAGTCAACATATGCCATTCATGATACATTTATTTACATGTGCGAATCAAATTGGGTCACACAGGGAAAGTTCACAGGATAACAACCCCAAAGGATGTTTCAAGCCAGTGGATTTCCAGACAGAGTTCTTGTGGGGAACATCTCATGGGACATGTTGAGGATTAGGAACTTTTCGGTCAGGAGGATGATCGCAGTGTCATTGGGGATGATGTGCCACATTGGCAGTCCACAAATGTCCAAGGTGAACATGGTAGAGTCACGATGAGGACAGTGATAGATGATGTTCCCAAGCATGTTGGTTCCTTTGGAAAGACGTACCGTCCACATCTTCCTCTTCTGATGTGTGCGGTGTCTCCTGTGAGGGCGGTGTGTTACATGCAGCAGGTGAGGGAGGCACAGACATATCAGGGGCATAAGATGTGGATGCCGTGGCTGCAGAAGCAGCATTCATCTGTGCCAACAGATGAGACATCACTGCAGCGAGGAGGATCTGCTTGTTTTGCAACACAGCAGCAATGTTGGGGCGGTAGGCAGCTATGGCAGCCATGTGGGAGTCCTGCTTATGCTCCATGGTCTCCAAGATATTTTGGATTCGCCCCAGCTCTTTGGCCACATTGCTGGTGCCACTTTGGCAGGGCAGTTGTTGATGCCTTTGCCTCATGAAACCAGCAATGTCAACCAGGGACTGCTGGAGGCCACAGAGGGGAGAGTAGGTGCCTCTAACGGCAACCGAGTTGTCACTATTGGGACTGAGGCACCCACGGACCCCCTCTATTGTGGCTGCCAGGGTTCTCCGACCCCGCCTGCACCTGATCTGCCAACTTCCATTTTTTGGGGGGGATGGTGAGATGTACCTACTGAGGGTCATTTTTACAAGACATGGAGCTGCAGGCACTTTATGCAACCCAGCATATTTACACATACACAGAACAGCCCCATACTCAGAATGAGCATGCCCTCCTCTTGTGTTTTCCCCTGCACTGGCAATGAAGACAGGCAAGCAGCAACACAGACAACTTTGAGCCAGGGTTCAAGGATGGCTGCATTGCTGCACAGCTGACGTTTTTACAGCAGCACAGGCGTGTGCACATGGATGATACAGCCTCCAGTTTACATGGGCCTTCCATGCATTTGTGAAACGATGCATGTTGACACAAACCAATCTACATGCATTTGCATCCTTCCACTTTTGACTTTTCATATGGCCCATGTTCCAAGTATGTAAATAGAATGCATGGAATCCCAAACTCAGGGGCATAATTACAAGGTGATATCGCCACCAGAACATCACTTTTAGTGATGTTATGGTGGCGAAATCCCTTCTCCTTATTTGTAATGCAGTGTGAAGCCACTTAACGTTGGTTAACTCCACCTTGTAAATGAGGCCCCTTTCCACGTTTCACATGAAAGGGCTGTGCAATGGGTGTTTCAGAGGGCATTCCACCACAACAGCCATTGTTTTTTTTTTTAACTGTCCCATATTTACAAGGCTGGGGCAGAGCCAACAACTAAGCCTAGGTAAAACCTGGGGCCTTATTTACAAGCACCTTGCACCGCTGATACATCACTTTTTCACATATTAAAAGTGACGCACCGGCATCACAAGGGGCTTGTAAATAAGGGCCCTGTCCTTAGGAAGGCAAAATGTGAAAAAATTATAGATTTGTCATCGTATTTTGCTCTTTCTATGTGTGCTGCATTCTGCTGTACACATAGAAACAGCAAATCGCCTGTAAGGATTGTTTATGTGCAGGAAGGTGTCCCTTCCTGCACATCAACATTTTCCCCTGCTGCATGGCACAAGGGTGGCTGTGCTGGCGCAAGGCGTTTTTTTAAGCACCAGCACTAGGGGTAGGGGTGCGTTGTATTTTTGTGCATACAGCGCACCCCTACATTTCTAAACTGTCGGGGCACCGCATTAACAATTTTGAAGTAACACAGCACTCCGCTAGTTTATGGTATATATGCTCCGTAGTTACTACAGGAAAGCACCGTATCTTGATAGCAATGAACATGGCTGCTATTACAATGTGTGTTAATATGGGCTAACTGTAAGACTTGAAACGCTGCCTTATGCAAGCATTTGTGCTAAAGACACGACTGTTCAATTGTCATTATTTCTACGCATTAAGGGCTTATTTATGAATCCCTTGATCCGCCGGTACCTCACTTTCTAATATGGGAAAAAGTGATGTACTGGCAGCACAAAGGGCATGTAAATTAGCCACACAGTACCTTGGTGGTTACCGTTTCACCTGCACACAGTGTGTGGAAGCCCTGAGGCATCGGTGCCTGGACTAGATGACATGACATATTTCTCCCCAAGTCCCTTGTTGGTACTTATCCAGCTGTTGATGTAGTTGGTCATAGTCAACACTGTCCTGTCCCTCTACCCAACCCCCAACTCCTCACAGATGACGACTGACACCTGGTCCTCCAAGGGATCGAGCTCCTCCTGGGGCAGTGGACTCCTACCTCCGGTCTGCAACGCTGTCTGTCAATTGTGTGCCAGTTTCTGCTTAGTTTTGCGCTTGGCATCATGCCAGCGCTTCTTGCAGTCCATCATTGTCCTCTTGACTTCTGCGATTGAGTTTACCTTGTTCACTATGGACTGCCATATAGCGTTTTTGGTCCCCAATGACATCTTGGAACTGACGAAGAGCTGGTGTTGATGCTCCGTCACCTCCGCAATCAGGATCTCATTCTCCTCCTGACTGAATCTGCATTTCTTCTTCCTCTTCCCCTTGAACTCTAGCTGGTCATCCTGGCTGTTGGTGGGGTTGGGGGTGTTGTTGCCCTGTGCTGAGCTTGGTCCTGGCTGCTCCATCCTGTGCTGAGCTCGCTCCTGGCTGCTCCATTCTGCATTCAGGTTTGTTATTTGATTTTTTCCTTAGTGGCATATTTGTAAGGTTTTTTTCCTGCTAGACGCTGAAATGTGACGTTCGGCTGACTAGCGTAATTTTTCCTGCCACTAAATTGGCCGGCCATCACTTTTTTCACGCTAACATGTATTTTTCTTATGACTTGACGCTAGCATTAGCATCATTTTTTCCGTCCGCTAACAGTTCCTAACGCCACGTAGCGCTGGGTTATAAATACAGCACTAGCATGGCATTAGGAATTGGCGTAAAAAAATTATGCTAAGCAGTGTCCAAACAGCACAGCGACAATCCTTGTAAATATGCCCCCTAGGTTTGTTAAGACTGAAGAACGTCACACTTCACCGACTCATGGACGTCAGTTAATTACGTCAGTTAATTACGGTGTAGTTCTGCTTCGGCCTTGACCGTTCACCCACCACGGAATCATTGAACACCAACTTCTGGACATCCAAAATATAGAAGCCGGTCAAATTCTGTGCGTATTGCACTACGAAGATACATTTGTACATTACCCATAACTATAAACATCAGTTATTTTAGGCCTCAGCATTTCCTTCTGCTCGCCTTCTCTGCTAAAACCACCTACAACGAAGAGTTGGCATCTGTTCCGAGGCACACACAGCCTTGGCTTCCTATATGACTATGCCTCAGAGAAGCACGAGACGCACATTGTGGTTTGTTGGGTCAAAGGGCACAGACAGATCGATGCAGACTGATCCTGCAAATTGACAGTGGGCAGTTTCTAAGAGGAAGTAACCTATTTCATTTTGTCTAGGAAATCCCTACGGAAGGATATTCTAGTTATATATTTCTCTTGGCAAAAAGAGTAATCTGAAATAGTCACTGAAAGCACTTGGGTAGCATACTCAGGGGAGCCCTGATTTCTGCTTCCAGCAAATAACTGCTACCTGCACTCACTCCAGTGCATAACAAGGGCACCGTAGCAGAACGCGCTGAAATGAAACCCATGTACACTTGGAGGGAATGCGAGGCACCGCCCCAATTGTGCGTGTCTCATTCGGACTTTAACGTTCAGATCTCTTGCAATTAGCATTCTGAATCTGAGCCCCCATATAATACATGTTGTTGCAGAATCATATTACATTCCCGTTCTGCTGGCGTCTGCCTTTGACCTCTGACTGAAATGTAATACACTGAATGATAATGTTTCCATTTTTTAAGACAATGTCTGACCCGCATTACTTTGCAGAGCAACTGCATCATTTCAATCAGGCTAATGGAAGGCGATGAAGTCATCTGCTAGAACGTGCCCTGCATCCGAAGCGGCTCCGTGGAGAGAACAGCAGAGAGCAAATATATTTGTGGGATATTCACGGCTGCCGAAAGATGGCACCTGCTTTCAATGCAGTAACAAGTGATAATTAAAATCCCCCCATACGGAAAGTTGTAATATTACAGCATTGAAAAGCCTGAAATTCACATGTCAAGGTTTGGGCCTGTATATCAATCAAGCAATCAAAAAAAGTTAACTTAGAGTAATATTACCCATAAACAATCCAAACTATCATTAATATACAGTAATTTAGATTGTGCTGCCATTCTACTTCTGGCTGGGGATGAGCTTAAAGGCTCTGCTGAAGCTCTGTTGGCCTGTGCTGCTGATACTGTCGACCTCCCCTGCTCTGAAGCAGCCAGCCCTCTCTATCCCTCTCTATAGGTCTTGGGATAGTTGTCTTTAGAAATCACCGCTAGAAGCATAGAATGAGTGAAGTGATGACTGTCTGGAAAGCACACTCGCTCCTTATCCATTATTTATTGTTTTGTTCTTCATTGACCCCTCCCTTTATGCAGCCGTCCAGCACCCTGCTGACCCAAGTGCAAGTCAGATTGAGAAAGACCTGTGTGCTCAGTGTGAGCTTTTTGCATCTGCAGGGTTACTCTCCAATGGTGCGGTTTATATTGCAGACTGCCCTCCTTCATCATCGAGCTTGGTCCCCCATGAGTCAGGAGCTACAAATCAAGAGCCTCTCAGATACCTGGGTCATGGAATCTCCATTTTTAGGTCTCGGCTAGGCAGCGCATGCGCTGTCTCGTCGAGAGATGCTGTATACAGTATTGTGGGGGAAGCTCCGCCCACTTTCTGCCCATGCTTTTGATTGGCTCAAATGTAAAATGCTGCATTCTGATTGGTTGCCGGCGTATTAGTCCCGCCTCCTTACTGCCATGACATCATGTTTATCCTTCCATGGCTATCAGCCCCTTTACTTGAGCAACTCTTTTCTTCCCCTGCCTCCCCCTGTTCCCTCCCGCAGTCTGTGACTTCTATGGCCACCACCACCCCCACCTACTCCTGTTCCTGCCTTCTTCGGGCGTTGGCATTTTTGTTTACACTGCAATAGGACTCACGTAAATACGAGTCCTATTGCATTTGTACATGCTTGTTTATATTGTAATTGGACGATGGATTCGCACTCTTTTGTCTCGCATGCGCGCGTGATGCCTTTCATCCTACGCATGCGGGACAAAGCACTGGCGTTGCCTGCAGCGCCTGCACCCGCCCCTCAGCCACAGCCGCTCCATCCCAGCTCTCCCTCGCCAGCCCTGCCAGCTCCACGTCGGACATGCTAAACAGCGTCAAGGGCCGAGATGTCAGCGGGCCCCGGACCGCCCCGCAGAGCCGCATTGTCCTCGAGTCTCATCCCTTAAGTTTCCCCGGACTCCCACCTCACTGTCCCCGGCTGGCGGGCCTCTGTCCCCATCCACCCCTCCGCCCACAGTCTGCTTTCTGGTTTAACTTGTTATTGAAGCGCCTTGACCCAGTTCAGTTGATGGTGTGCGCTACATGATAGTTTTTCTGAATGAATGAGTGAGGAAGCATCTCATGTTACGCACAGCCCTGGTCACTCGCTGGAGAAGAAGGCCTGTGGTGCTCTGCTGTTCATGCGTGCACGCATTTCAATGCCCTTCTTTTCCTCCCACCCCTGCCGCCCGTGGAAGCTTGCATGCTGTGAAGTTAATTAGCCACACAATAGCCCTGGAGACGTCTTCCTGCTGAGACAATTTAAAGGCCTCCTTGTATCCGGTTACACGCCATCCTGCCCGCCTAGTTTCACTCAGTGGATGCAGGAGCAACTTCCTCTTATTGTGACCCCACCGCCCCCATTCCGAACCTGCTATCGTTGTGCTATGCGCTGCTCAAACATGTACATTAATGGGGTCCCATACCAAATAAGTACTGTTCAGTATTTTAAAGGGAGCACATTGTGTTATTCTTTATGCAAATCAAAAAGGTTAAATCTGATTGGCTTGCGTGAAATATTTGAGTCTATCAGGAGAACTTGAGCCGAATCACCAACTCAGATAAAATTACAGAATATCCTACAAAATGGTCTCCCCAAACTATGTACAGAAGATGTTGAAATGTTGTGGCACAATAATACACACGTCCCCATCGCAGAACATTTTTATTGTAGCAGGATCATCGCCGCTAACCAGAAGCGCTGTCTGGGCAGCTCATGGGGAGCACGTGAAAACTGAATACATAAATAGGATCCAATGGGAGGTAGGGGCGGAAACATGTAATTGGGGCAGTAGAAGTTACATTGCAACGAGGTAGTGCGCGCCATAGCAATATATATAACAGCATTACAGTGTCTTCAGAGACATGGAGATTAGGTGAATTTCCCATAAACTTAAGTGCCTGAGTAAAAATTGGGCATCCAAGTCTCGTTTTCCAAAGTCTGAGCCTTTGCCACCGGACAACATCCAGGTCAGGATTCGTGACTACTGACTTCCATGTCACAGTGGAGTGCACAGCACAGACATAGCGCTCAGGGTCAAACATAGCGCTCAGGGACAAATATAGCGCTCATGGCCAGTGCATACATTTTGCCCATGTGCAGTGAGCTTGGCTAGCATTTTATCCATGGGGATGGGTGCTTGCTTGGGTTCATGCCTTATTTTGTGAGCATCACGTGTGATAAATTAACATGCAAGACATCGAATTCTGAGTTATTTACGTAGTGGTTATCCTGAAATCTGGTATGGATCAGCCTTGGGGGGCTCAGTGGTGGATAACCCCGACCCAAACTCTCGCTCGATGCAGGTATGTTTATGCCAGAGATTTAACACAATACGGAAGGTTATAAAGACACGGGAAGCTTAAGTGCTCAATGGTAAATCCTCTTAAAGGACCCTTTTCCTACGTAAAACAGTGAGATTCATCAGGACATCACTGATTACTGCTGTGTCTGCCATGCTGCTGTCCCTGGGTGTCTCCTTTGCTGTGCCCATGCCTCACAGCCCTTTTTAAAAAATGTCTCTTATGTTGCAAGTTTTGTTTACTCTCTGTTGTGTCTACGACTCAACTGGAAACTAGGCCGAGAAGATTAAAGAAAATCAAAACATCAGATACGGACCTGCAGAGCTGATCAGAGCTGCCAGCATGCTGTATGATGCAAACCGCGAAGGCACGTCTATCTCTCACATTTCTTCATCCATCGCACCGCTAAGCGCTGCGCACCAAATTGGCTATCACGTACGGCACAGAAACACTTCCCTTAGTGGATCAAAACATGAACACAACCCCGCTAACCACTCTCCCTGCGCGATACAGCGTGCTGGCAAGTGCTTCACCACAACTCTTAGTGGTAAGGTAAAGTAAGTCTATTCTAGGATAAAATACAATATTGAGACCACACACATTTCACACTCTGCCATCAACAGGCAGCTGTACAATACTACAGAGAATATCAGTCTTCAAAAGAGGCTTGAAGATACATCTATTCAAGGAGTCTTTGGACACTCAACATGCCACCATCGGGAGGGTAACCCATCCTTTGGAAAGTGTCTGGCCCCCTTTAACAGTTAAGAACCTATTGACCAGTGTTAACCTGTCTAGGTGTGATGGACCCCATGAATAGGTGCCACACCAGAATTGCTTTCTGCTGAGGGACTTTCTTTTTTTAATTTTTTCTGGCAACTGCCTCTTTTTAACTTTCTTAATAGAAAATGACCAGCAGAGGTCAGTAAAATACCAGAATCACTTTAGCATTCTCTAGATTCCAGTCCATAGAAATTGTCTTCCACGAGCACCAGTAGGCAATAATATTTATTTCAAATCTTGCATTTTCAGAAATATGACCACCGAAGGCCCTGACTTTATATGAAAAACAGAGCTTTGGACTATACCATTTCCCGCTGAAAGGCAATATTTCTCTCCGTGTGTTCCCATACCTGGCGTGTCACGCAGTTTGGTGCTTACTTTCCCTCCATGTTAAAGAACAGTAGATGTTTCAGCACCCAGGTTAATGTGCTGCATTGCTAAATACATATAAGGTCCCAAAGGCGAGACCGAATGCATTGCAAATGCTTGTTATAGGGCAGACATTGCCTAACTATAAACCAGGAGATAACTTATGTTCCCTGAAGCTGTAACTCACCATCCGTAACTCCAGGACTCTTCTCATATTCAATGTTTATGTACTGGAAGTAGACCTACAGATGTATACACGTTTCTTCAACAGTTCTACAGGGAACAGCCCAGCTATGTTTCTTTAGGTGATTTCAGCTGAATTAAGCAATGCTAAACTTACTGTTCATTAAAGTAAAAGGAAGTGGAGGCCAGCTTATTACATAGACTCTAAAATTCATTGCAGCGCATTGGGCCCAAGGCCAGTGGAACTCATTTCACCCCCACTTCAAGGTGATGAGGTTCTTACCACTCTGAAAAAAGTGAAGGTAGTCAAGTTCTCCTTCAGAATACTATCCGGCTTTATATAAAGTCACTGTGCCCTCAATTGACCAGTGATTTCGTCAGTCTCTGTAATAGCTCTCTCTCTATAGGCATTGTTACTTCAGAATGGAAGGCAGCAATTGTCAAGCCATTATTAAAAATACATCATTGAACCCAAGAGGTGCAAGCAACTAAAGACCCATAACTTTGCTACTCTTTTTCTGTAACATGCTGTAAAAACTAGTGGAAACTCAGCTCAATGAGTTTGTCAAGAGGAATTCGATCATAGCCCCATTCAAAGCTTGTTAGGATCTGCTCAGAGCATGTGGTATTGTCATTCTTGTAGACCTCAAATGGATGGTGGTGGTGGCAGAGTGCTGGCATGTCACCTGCATTCTACAACATAGATCTTCTATCCTCATATGAAGAAAGTCTGTGGTCAGAATTTAAGGTACAGCTCCTGAGTAGTTGATGAAGCACTTTGGGCCAACCCTTTACCATTCGTCCTCTGATGTTCTTTCCCGACTGAGAGGTGATAAGAGTTAACATTACATTAATCAATTTCAATTTACAGTATAAACCATTTTGCTGCACAATAAGGACCAGGAATCAGTGATTATAGTTAAGAAGGTTTATTACAAATTAGCAATCAAGTTAAGGTACACAAATCTTAGCACAATGCTCTAAAGATACAGAAAAACAACTGGGAAACCCAACCTCCTGAAGATGTTTAGGTGTACCAGTATTAGGCCAACAAGAAGTTCAGTTACAGCAATACAAAATATCAATAATAGGATCTGGTGCTCAGAGAAGAGTTCCTGGTCTTCTGTTCTATACATGAGTAAAATCTAGGATCATCTATAGGTTAAATCCAAACTAAGAGGATGGTTTGAACCCTAAAGGATCTAAAAACTCAAGGAAATGCAGCAAAAATAGGAAAATGCGGGGAAGTGCCGGAAGGTGTCAACATTGCAGAAGCTTGGTCAAGAGACTTCTGGGGTCAGGGGAATTTCAGTATTAGCCTAAGCCACACTCAGCAAAAGTAAAAGGAATAAGCATGGAAGTCTAAACCTCTCAAAGTCCAAGGAAAAGTGGCTCTAACATCAGACAGTGTAGACTCCAGTTATTCACACTAGCATCTCTCAGGTACCACCCCTCTGTTCGGATCATCAGGAGTTCCATTGTCCCTCTCCATTCTCACGCTGTAAGCTGCAACATTTAGGAAATGTCCCACCCTGAACATCGGAACAACATCGTCCTTGCACAACCATGCCATGTTATAGCATTGCTGAATAGGACTCTTCAGTTATCGTTCCGGCTCTCCATGTCCCTTTGTCAAGGTCTTCTTCTCAAGCTCTCTCTCTATCACTAATACAGTGTTGTATTCATTCTCAAAATAACAATGTGCGTGAATGCACCTGCTAGGGAAAAGTCATGCAGGCAGAAATGGAAAACAATTTTATGCAGAATGGAAAACAGGCCTAGTAAGGTCAATTTTAGAATATTAAATAAATGGTGCCCATTTAAAATGAGTGTGCAATTTCAAACGCAAATGAATATAACATGTCAGTAAATTAGATTCATATTACATGTGGCATACAGTAAATCTTTAATAAGCATGTGTAAGTATGGCTAAGAACTACATTTTATATGAAATATACGTGAAACATTATTGCACACATTACATAAATCCATTGCCGTTTTTAGAGTGAACACTTTCTAAATAAGTGAGTATGGTTTATTCATCAAGTCTCCAAAGAATACCTCATTTAATGCAGTTAAGGAACACAGTGTTCTGTATAAATTCTCTAATTCTACAGTGAATGCACTTCAATAATGATGTCAAGTGCAACACCTTTATTATTAATGTCGTTCGGCCACACAGGAAACATGTGCTAAATGCACTTTTAGGTTATGTATTTGGTGAATTGTAAAGGCGGAGCTAAAATTATGCTGCTCCATTCCTCCCTCTGATGGCAAATCAATCCATAACATCTAAGTTAATAATCTTTTTTTCTAATGGACAAATCACAATCTGGTTGTTTTCATCATCTTTCTTCTGGACTCCTCCAGAAACTTCATGTCATCATAGCATCTGCTTTGTCTATTTTCTAGTTTTACGTCAACTCTCATTCTCTTGAATTCCTTTTTCGTTTTTGTATATTTGTATCCTTTATAGATTACAAACAATAATAATCCACAAAGAGCAATTATCACTGAAGGTTTCAAGAGGCTTCCAACAATTCCATTCCCTAAGTTTCCAAGCCATCTCCCTATAGCAGAAAATCCATTCCCTATTGCTTCCCCTGCACCTGTTGCTTCTAACCCTTTAAAATCTCTCTTTAAGTCAGTAATGTTCTTATTGTATTTCTTCAAGTCCTTACTTTTGTCTGGAATGGAAGTACAACATTGTTGAACTTTTAACATCCAAAAAACTTCACCGTCCTTTGCGAGAAGGATGTCTAATGCAAGTCTGTTCTCCAAACCGTAGATCTGATCGTAAACATTTCAGTATCTATAACTAAAAGTCCTCCAGCCGTGCTAGTATATAACTTATCGACTACAGTAGAACGCTTTCTAATCTTATGTGAATTCAGTATGACACCTACAGATGGTATTAAAGGACCAAAGATGTCTCCTACGCTTTCACTAACACAGGCACCTCTCTTAGTTCTCAAATGTTCTCCCCCTTTTGTGTCATCAAGTTGTCCCACATGATACATTTTTGGAAAAACTATCCCCAGGTAACATGTTCCATATTATCTCTTGGGTAACCTGTAAAATGCATTTCCCGACAAATATAACAAACTCCAGGAAAAACAGGATTTGCTCCATCCAAGTATAATCCCCAATTTCCATGAACTTCAAATGTATGCTCACATTTGCTGTTTTCCACATAATTTGTGTCTGTTGTGGACTTTCTAAAGAATATGCATAATTTCCCTTTATGCTGCCAATCTACAGATACTGGTGCTAAATTTCCCACTACCCTATGCTCACTTTCCTATTTGACCCACTGAGGTACTTTTGAATGATTTGCTGCTTTAGCCAGTATATCTCTTCGTCCGTCTTCTACTGAATCTATGAATTTCTTTTCTATACCTGTTTTATTTTTTGGGAGTTTTATATAGCGCGAACTCGACCCGAAGGTATCAGAGCGCTTTACATGAGCACTAGTTACGTTACAGACAGACACATTCATTTTGTTGGGCACGTTAAGGAACAAGTTAAATTATATCTATGCGCATAATGTCATGGTGGGTCTAAAGAAATGTCCCACTATCTCTGAGTTTTTAGCATTAGGCAGACAATTCAAATGCTTCAACACAGGAACTTCTGAAAACAGTAAGGGTCTGATTTAAATCTTGACAGATCTGGTTCCGCCGTAGTTTTTTCATCGAATTCCCTGCCCGCCTATTAGGCGGTCCGCTCGCTCTATTTAGATGCTGGCAGGTTTATGAACGAAAGTCTGTCCTACTGTCACCATCTGCGCCAACTTTTACGACCCGCTTCAACTGCACCATTGGCAAAAGAGGCTGTCAGAGGGAGTCCAGCCAAGATTTACGCCGGGACAATCACAATGTGCCTTCCTGCTGGCATAACTGTGGCAGGGAAACCTC
Organism: Calotriton arnoldi; assembly: GCA_963921515.1. Lineage (NCBI taxonomy): Eukaryota > Metazoa > Chordata > Amphibia > Caudata > Salamandridae > Calotriton > Calotriton arnoldi. The sequence continues at coordinate 67,558 of CAWUFW010009655.1, read as the reverse complement.
CACACATGAGTAGGCAGTTTTGTAGGTATAGAAGGGAGAAACTCACCTATTTAATTTTTCCCACTTCCGTTTTCGACATGAACCCCATCACCCAAGTTCTCCCTTTGCTGCTGCTAATTGACCACGAAGCAAATCAACCCCGTTGTTGCCGGAATCGAAAGTAAGTATTTTTTTCTCTTCTTTCCATTTTAATTGTCTGTTCACAATAGCTATTGACCTGTGCATATTTGAATCTCTTGTACAAGCAATGCTTCAGTAATGTGCAATGCATATGTGTGTAATGTTGTCGTTTAAGAATTGTAAAAAAACACACATATATTTTTACTTTAGTGTTAAATTTGGTGCAAGCTGCCTTCCTGATAATGTACAAGTAAACAAAAATAGACATTAAATAAATAATAGAAATGTGTCCATACAGGTATGTTCAATTTGTTTAAGTAAACTATCAAATCATATGCATATGCATTACACATTAATTGAATAATTTAAATCAATTAAAATGTAGAAAATGCAATAGACATGGCAAAATGTTTGTTTTTCAATAAATGTAAAATCAATGTTAGTCCTAAACTTAAAACATCTGAGACATTTATTAATATCACATTTTTACCTTGTCTAGTGCACTTTCTGTATATTATTTACTATAAACACTTTAAAGCTGTAATGCATATATGTTTATATTTATTTTATAACTTATCAAGTTAAAACAAACACACCTTTATTAACACTTTGCAAAATGTTTTTTAAAAGTGTTATTTTTGGTGCAAGTTTCCAGTATTGATGAATTCTTGCTCCATAATTTCTATGTCCACGAAAATATATTTTCTCACTAATATTTGCACTGCACAAATATGTCATTGAATTTTAAGTAAGGATAGGTATCACACATTTTCATCATTAACATTGTTAATAATTAGTGACTTGTAAATGAATAATAATGTCAGGACAAACTTCATATAAAATAAACTTTTAAATTAATTAATGAGATACTTCTCTCAAATATTTTATTTTGAAGAAAATCATAAAGGGAGGAGAAACATGATACACAGCAACAGCCTGTGAAATTGTGTCCTAGAACTTGCCTCCTAAACAGACTGCCAAAGAGTAACCTTCTCAGTAAGGGACATCTAGTGGAAACAGAGCAGGCACCTCAAGGATCTTTCTTGGGAGGGGTGAGTTTAGGTTTGACAGGGGTTAGGAACAGGTACGATATGTAAACATGAGGAGGAGTACAGGTAGGAGGGGTGGGAGAGGATTGGGTTTAGGAGGTAGAGGAGCTGGATTTGCTGATGTTTTTGTGTCTGTATGTTTTGCAGGTGCATGTGGGTCTAGTGTATGTTGTGTAGGTTTGGATGTGTGTTCTTTGCAGGCATTTGGGTGAGAATGTGCATTTGTGTTTGGTGGGTGTCTTGGTTGTATGGGTGCTTGTGTGTGAGTGTGTTAGATTGGATGAGTGTACTGTTGAGGTGGTTGGTGCGGTTGCGGTTTGTGTCTATATGTTTTGCTGTGTGCTGTGCATGTTTGGGTGTGTATGGTTTGGCAGGTGTTTAGTGCTCAGGTGAGTGTGTTTGTTTGTGTTTGATGGGTGTTGTTTTGGGTGTAGGTGTGCTTGTGTGTGAGTGTGTTGTTTTGGATGACTGTGCTATTGAGGTGGTTCGTGTTGTTGTAATTAACCCTGGGCGTAGTTCGCGTAGTCGCGCTACGCGTAGATACGTGAACTGCGTAGTGCGGTAGGGAAATGCTGTTCGCAATGATTGCACAGTGCCGGATGCTTGTCCGCCCTGTGCAATCATTGCGAACGGCATCATGCACAGTGCAAGCGGTCGATTTCTGCCGCTCGAGTAGATTTGTACTCGAGCGGCAGCTTTCTCAACGCGGACTGGTAGTTTCTCATCACGAGCGGTCGTGAGCATACGCGACCACTCGCAATGAGAAACCTGACCTCCCCGCGTTGAGAATCTCGCCGGGAGGTTTATTTTCAACGCTCGCGATCGGCAACTTGATGTTGCCGATCGCGAATGAGGTAAAAGTCTTGCCGGGATGTTGATTTTGCTCGCTCACGGTCGCCAACTTGACGTTGAGGACCGCGAGCGAGCAAAAAATGCCCGCTACGCGTTTTTGCACTGTGCTATGCGCGATTCGCGTAGCGCGTAGTTGCGCAAACTAAGCACACTCCGCGAGCGTAGCGTAGTTTTCCGCCCAGGCCTAGTTGTAATGTGCGTGTCTGTATGTTTTGCAGTTGCATGTGAGTCTGGTGTATGTTGTGTATGTTTGGATGTGTGTGGTTTGGCTGGTGTCCGGTATTCTGGTGAGTGTGTGCATTTGGGGTTAGTGGGTATTGTTTTGGGAGTAGGTGTGCTTGTGTGTGAGTGTGTTGGTTTGGATGACTGTGCCGTTGAGTAGGTTGGTGTGGCTGTGGTGCTTGTGTGTGTACTGATGGATTTGATTATGGTGGTAGTTGTGGGTGTGGTGGTGGTTGTGGCTGTGGTGGCTGCACTTGTGGTGGTGATTGTGGGTGTGGTGGTTGTGGGTGTTGTGGTGGATGTGGTGGTTGTGGGTATGGTGGTGGTTGTGGGTGTGGCTGTGATAGTGGTGGGTGTGGGTGTAGTGTCAATTGTGTGTGCATGTTGTTTGGGTGTTTCTTTGTGTGTTTGTGTTTATGTGTGTGGGTGATTGTGCTGCTTGTGTCTGTTGGAGTGAGTGCCAGCAAAGAAGTGAGTGTGCTTGGGATATGGGTCGGACTTTGGAATTGGGATGATGAAGGTACCTGAGTTGAGGCAGAAGATTGGGCTGTTTGGAATGCTGCAGTTAGTGAGGAGGCTAGTCTTGCAAACAATCTCTGCAGGCTGGACATTGAACTATAAATGGCTTCCAGGTATGCTACCATTTATTGCATTTGGCAACAAAGGCCCTGGATGGAATTCAGGAGTGCTGTCTGGCCTACAGAGATGCTGTGTAAGAGGACAATAGCCTCCTCACGCAGCGCAGCCGGGGTGACAGGGGCAGGGGGTGAGGTACCTGTAGCAAAGGAGACAACAACCGTTTTAGGGGGCCGCGTTTGGCCAATAGCAATAGGGGCTGGAGATGGGTCTCTTGTAGGGTCCGCCACCACTAGGGAGTGGTCGCTTGTGGAGGCCTCTGAAGATGATGAGGAGCTGGTGGCCTCCGTTCAAGTCCCTTCACCCTCCATGCCACTCTGTCCATCGGTGTCGAGGTCTAACCACCCGAAACACAGTGGCCAGCTGCTTTCCAGCCTTCGTGGCCAATGTTCCCTTCACCTGGTCTTAAAGATGCTGAAAAGACATATACAACAGTTTAGTTGTATCTGTGTAAATAGGACTGATCATGAAGTTCTCTCTCAAAACATTTTCCTATTTTTCATATGTCACAGCTTCAAGGCTTTCAAAGTTTGGTTTAAGTTTATCATTATCTCACACATGTAGGGAACATCTTCAGAAACCATTTTGTTACATTGGTTACATGTTTGTAAATTAACCATTTTCAATTCTCCCCAAGAACTGTTTAACACTTCTGAACAGTTTTGATTTGCTGTTTAGAATAGGAAACTTGTGTCACAAAAATGATACAAAGGAAAAATACCTTTGAACAGTGTGTGTACAAGGCAAAAAAAGTTGAATTATTCTCATTCATAAATATTAAAATATGAAGCAATGTGGATAAACACTTACTGCAATAATGCACAAATATTGTATGAACTGAAAGCCTGTTTCCTTTGTTTGGGCATTTCACAATGGTAGCACTTGCTTCAAGTAACCTAAGTATATTTCAAATGTTAGAAATATTATATGGATTCAGCACTGAAGTTGCTTTTTAATGTACCATCCCCTATGTACATACTTATGCTGATGGAAAAACATAAGCAAACAATTTGGAGGGATTTACAAATGACTTCAACAGCATAAGAAAATACATAGTGCTAATCCACTTTAGTACAGAGTAAAAACATTTTTTACATTTGACTCCAAAATACCTTAAGTTATTTCCAGTTTGTTTTACCCTTGTGAAAATATTAAAATAAATATACTGCTTTTCACATTAAGCACAAATTGGTACAGCATCACAGTAAATATTTCATACACTGATTCATATACAATTTTTCAATATTTAAAAATTAAAATACAAATCACAATCTTCAACAGATCAAACCTTGATGCATTCCTACAATTTCATGAGTCATGAGTTGTGCCTGATTTTGAGTTTTCCAGATGGGATACTCCAACATATGTGACAGAACATTCCATCTGCAAAAGTCCCTTTAAGTATCCTATTTTTGTTCATCATTAATTTATCTTCTGGACATAACAAAGGAAATTTAAAAAAGGCTTATGGATATGTGCTACTCTGTCACCAATGTGTACACATCCCTCTCTGATTTTTCAAAAAATGTATGCCTATCAAATTCTCTTTACAAAAAACAGACTGGCTTACATGCACATTTGTGAAGGAGTAAGACATCATTCAAATCCATCACTTTTAACATAAATTGAATTTTCTTTTTGATTCAAAACATACATTTATAGTCATTTTGGTTCACATGCTCTCTATTGTTTGTTTATAATACAAACTCACCAATGTGACGTTTGGAACATCCACTGTATCATAAGTGCTTTTAATGCTATGTCACCTGTAATAGGGCTAACATAACATCTTTCACAATTGTGACAGAGCATCACACCTGACACAATTATACCTTGTGCCCTGTTTCGTGCAACTGTCCCTTATATCATCTAACAAACTCATGTATATTTATTTTTTAGGCAGACATGTGCCTGCTCAAAATAGTCATTTGGTAGTGAACAGAAATATAGTGTAATCAATTTCCATAAATTCAGATACAAAACATATCATCATACACCTTGTGCAAAACTTACACCTTCAAGAACTCTTCTTGTGGATTGGACATGTGTCAACCTTTATGTTGGTGCCATAAGTTGTTGCTGTAACAAAAATAGTTATGTAACTTGAAAAACTCCAAAAAGAACTTACCCCCTTGATGCTGCGGTTGGGCTCTCAGCTGCCCATCAAGCTGGGGATAGGCCACCTCAAGTATGTGAGCCATTGGGAGGGGGGTCAGGGTGTGGCACACACACTTCCCATGTTGGGAGGAATGGCCAAGCTGGACTTCAGATGACTTTTTGGTCCAGAGTAGTAGGTCCTCCCACCTCTTCCTGCAATGGATGCTGCACCGCTTGTCGACCCCCAGAGTCCGCATCTTCTTAGCAATGGCTCTCCAGATGGATTTCTTTTGATGGGCGTTGACCTGTATGGATGTAGGAAAAGAAAGAAAAAAAATAGTTTCGTCGCTTTTTGTTTGCTTGTATTGATGTAACAAAATTTTGAGAAATCAATCACAAGCATTTGTAAAAAGTTAAAACTGCATTTAATTTTTTTAATACAATTAAACAAAATTATAGTGTTGAGTGCCAATATCCCTTGTCATGCCATTATCTTACTAATCCAGGCCACCAACATCATCTAGGCCAAGGGTCTACAGCATTTTCTGTAGTAAGAGCTATGTTGGAAATGACCCTTTCTAGGGTTCTTTCCCCTAATATTTTGCTTGTCTCCTTCCTGGTTTTCTGCTGATCTAGGTGCTAGCCATAGGACTTTGAGCGCGTTTGACACTGCCATTCAATGCCAAGGTGCTGTGCTTGTCATATACATACTGGTGATTGGTGTATACATGACTGGCTAATTCGAGTTCGCTGTAAGTCCCTTGTCTAGGGGTAAGATACCAGCATTTCCACTGGCCTGCAGCACTAGTGGTGCCATCCACGGAGGCAGCTCAACGATCGTGCCACAGGTTTGTCCTGGTGGGGCCTGTGTGCACAGGTTACTGGTACTCGGCTTAGCATTTAAAAATCTACGTGACAAGGTTCTGAATGTCTCTTGCTATAACGGAGTTCTCCCTTGAGACAGGGTGCTGTGTTGGGAGGAGGTAGGGCATGTGTGCGTGTGAGTTACATGGAAGGGTTGTGAATGGCACCAGATGATGTGTTTGGCACGACCGTGCATGCTTCTCACATTGGATTAGCATGGGAAAAGGTAGGGAAAGGCTATTGAATAGTATTTCCAACATGCAGAATAGTAGCAGTATAGCGTTTGATATCGATGAGTTCGTAATGGCAAATCCTCTCCGGTAGTGCAAATAGATTCGACATTACTAATTTGGAAATGTCACATTGGGAAAGTGGGCATTTCAATGCTCATGTCTCTGTGTGCTTGTCGGCCTGTCCCCAATTCACATCTGGGTGCTGGGGGTGACAGCTACATCTGTGCATTCCTGATAGAAGACCATAAACTGGGGGCTCAAGGGAAACTGCAAACCTCTGACTCTGAGGAGCCTTTCTGGGATGGTTATGTGGGGGTGGAATTGGGACCAAGGGGCAGGGTCTTGGCCCCACTGAAGATAGTAATCAAACCTCCCGGGGTAGGATGGCAGAGAGAACAAAATGTAGAGAGGGTCTCTGCATTTCAAAGGTGGCCTTTTGAAGTGATTGCATCTTCAAACTCCATTTTGGTTATAACTACTGGGGCTCTGGCCTCAGAAGTTAGGGACGCTTTTGGATTTGGAACCATACTACACTCGTTCAATGCTGGGACATCGACACAAGGAAACATTATGCCAGGAGGGACTGAAACTGGAATACATACAGACTTGTGGTGGCTTGGAGCTTTTCGTGCACCAGGAAGGGGACTATCACTTGGTTGATTTTGTCTGGACATTGCTGGCCTTCAGCTAAGTGCCAACTGTAGTGCCCCAGGTCCCTAAGTACTCTCCCAGGGCTGGTTGGCTGGCCTTCTTTCCATGAGATCCCAGGGATTTTCCCACTTCCACAAGATTGTAATGACTGTGCAGGGTGCAGCAGAAATGGGTGGAAGTGATCGTCGGTTGGGACAAGGACCGTTCTGATGTACACCCTCATCACACTGTGCAGAGGAGGGTGCTCTGGGGTTGAGTGTTACTGGGTTGAATTTACAAGCCAAGAGGGCTAGATCTGGCCCAGGTTGTGGCAGCATGTCAACTGGGTCGAGCGCAGCGGCTGGACAGGCACTAGGATAGGAACCTAATATGAGTGGTTCAAGTGGTCCCTTACCAAGGGTGGAGGAGGTACAGATGTTTGTGGGCAATTCCCTGTGGAGTTAGAGGATTGGGGGGCTCCCTATCTCTTCTCAAAGGAGGAGGAAGGGTAGAGGCAGTCTGAGCTCCAAGGGGCCTCCTACTCAGCTCCAGGGTATGGTGTACTCCTGGTGGCAGCACCCAGGGAGGAGCCAGGGCAGTACCTGGATGTCATCGACTGAGGGGTCTTCCCTAGTGGAGTGAGAACAAGTGGGGGTGGCTGGCACCTGCGTTCCCTGTTCAGGATCTGGGGGGGGCACAATGTCCGAAAAGAGGGGCGGGGCAAAAGAGCTTACCTCTGGCCCCTATCACAGGGTCTAGACCCTCCTCTGGAGTACCATGCTCAGGAAACCATCCTTGAGCTGGTGAGAGGGGGAGTGGATAATTGGTGCAATGCACCTGGGTCTATCAACCCCCTCCTCTGGGAAACCACTCAAGAAGGAGGGCTTGGGGTGGACAGGAACCTGTTTCTGGAGATAGATGTCTGTCAGTGCCCTTGCATGGGTTATGTGCCAGTAAACTAGGGTTGCCTGGGGGTGAGGACACGAGTCAGACCCCTGGGGCTAACAAAGGCACTGGGTTGAGCCGGGGGGGGGGGTCCCAGGGGAGGGTTAGTGGGCCCTGGGAGAAGGCAAAATGGATCCAACGAGGTTCTGTGGGGCATAGGACTGATGGGTTCCACTAGGGGAGGTGGGCCACTGTCCAGGGTCTATCGCTCTGTGCAGGGAAGTTTATAAAGGTATTGATTAAACTTCACTGGCTTTTGGCTGGGAGAGGGTAGTGATGGAAATTACCCTTTCTATGGTTCTTTCCCTCAACCTTTTGCTTGTCTCCTTCCCTGTTTTCCACTGATCTAGGTGCTAGCTATAAGACTTTGAGCACGTTTGACACTGCCATTCAGTGCCAAAGCGCTGTGCTTGTCATATAAATACTGGTGATTGGTGTATACATGACTGGCTAATTCGAGTTCGCTGTAAGTCCCTTGTCTAGGGGTAAGATACCAGCATTTCCACTGGCCTGCAGCACTAGTGGTGCCATCCATGGAGGCAGTTCAACGATCGTGCCACAGGTTTGTCCTGGTGGGGCCTGTGTGCACAGGTTACTGGTACTCGGCTTAGCATTTAAAAAGCTACGTGACAAGGTTCTGAATGTCTCTTGCTATAACGGAGTTCTCCCTTGGGACAGGGTGCTGTGTTGGGTGGAGGTAGGGCATGTGTGCGTGTGAGTTACATGGAAGGGTCGTGAATGGCACCAGATGATGTGTTTGGCACGACCGTGCAAGCTTCTCACATTGGATTAGCATGGGAAAAGGTAGGGAAAGGCTATTGAATAGTATTTCCAACATGCAGAATAGTAGCAGTATAGCGTTTGATATCGATGAGTTCGTAATGGCAAATCCTCTCCGGTAGTGCAAATAGATTCGACATTACTAATTTGGAAATGTCACATTGGGAAAGTGGGCATTTCAATGCTCATGTCTCTGTGTGCTTGTCGGCCTGTCCCCAATTCACATCAGGGTGCTGGTGGTGACAGCTACATCTGTGCATTCCTGATAGAAGACCATAAACTGGGGGCTCAAGGGAAACTGCAAACCTCTGACTCTGAGGAGCCTTTCTGGGATGGTTATGTGGGGTTGGAATTGGGACCAAGGGGCAGGGTCTTGGCCCCACTGAAGATAGTAATCAAACCTCCCGGGGTAGGATGGCAGAGAGAACAAAATGTAGAGAGGGTATGTGCATTTCAAAGGTGGCCTTTTGAAGTGATTGCATCTTCAAACTCCATTTTGATTATAACTACTGGGGCTCTGGCCTCAGAAGTTAGGGATGCTTTTGGATTTGGAACCATACTACACTCGTTCAATGCTGGGACATCGACACAAGGAAACATTATGCCAGGAGGGACTGAAATTGGAATACATACAGACTTGTGGTGGCTTGGAGCTTTTCGTGCACCAGGAAGGCGACTATCACTTGGTTGATTTTGTCTGGACATTGCTGGCCTTCAGCTAAGTGCCAACTGTAGTGCCCCAGGTCCCTATGTACTCTCCCAGGGCTGGTTGGCTGGCCTTCTTTCCATGAGATCCCAGGGATCTTCCCACTTCCACAAGATTGTAATGACTGTGCAGGGTGCAGCAGAAATGGGTGGAAGTGATCGTCGGTTGGGACAAGGACCGTTCTGATGTACACCCTCATCACACTGTGCAGAGGAGGGTGCTCTGGGGTTGAGTGTCACTGGGCTGAATTTACAAGCCAAGAGGGCTAGATCTGGCCCAGGTTGTGGCAGCATGTCAACTGGGTCGAGCGCAGCGGCTGGACAGGCACTAGGATAGGAACCTAATATGAGTGGCTCAAGTGGTCCCTTACCAAGGGTGGAGGAGGTATAGATGTTTGTGGGCAATTCCCTGTGGAGTTAGAGGATTGGGGGGTCCCTATCTCTTCTCAAAGGAGGAAGAAGGGTAGAGGCGGTCTGAGCTCCAAGGGGCCTCCTACTCAGCTCCAGGGTATGGTGTACTCCTGGTGGCAGCACCCAGGGAGGAGCCAGGGCAGTACCTGGATGTCATCGATTGAGGGGTCTTCCCTAGTGGAGTGAGAACAAGTGGGGGTGGCTGGCACCTGCGTTCCCTGTTCAGGATCTGGGGGGGGCACAATGTCCGAAAAGAGGGGCGGGGCAAAAGAGCTTACCTCTGGCCCCTATCACAGGGTCTAGACCCTCCTCTGGAGTACCATGCTCAGGAAACCATCCTTGAGCTGGTGAGAGGGGGAGTGGATAATTGGTGCAATGCACCTGGGTCTATCAACCCCCTCCTCTGGGAAACCACTCAAGAAGGAGGGCTTGGGGTGGACAGGAACCTGTTTCTGGAGATAGATGTCTGTCAGTGCCCTTGCATGGGTTATGTGCCGGTAAACTAGGGTTGCCTGGGGGTGAGGACACGAGTCAGACCCCTGGGGCTAACAAAGGCACTGGGTTGAGCCGGGGGGGTCCCAGGGGAGGGTTAGTGGGCCCTGGGAGAAGGCAAAATGGATCCAATGAGGTTCTGTGGGGCATAGGACTGATGGGTTCCACTAGGGGAGGTGGGCCACTGTCCAGGGTCTATCGCTCTGTGCAGGGAAGTTTATAAAGGTATTGATTAAACTTCACTGGCTTTCGGCTGGGAGAGGGTAGTGATGGAAATTACCCTTTCTATGGTTCTTTCCCTCAACCTTTTGCTTGTCTCCTTCCCGGTTTTCCACTGATCTAGGTGCTAGCTATAATACTTTGAGCACGTTTGACACTGCCATTCAGTGCCAAAGCGCTGTGCTTGTCATATAAATACTGGTGATTGGTGTATACATGATTGGCTGATTCAAGTTAGCTGTAAGTCCCTTGTCTAGGGGTAAGACATATACCCAGGGCGTGTACCTCAAATGTTCCTCCGTGGGCCTGCAGCACTGATTGTAGCTCATCGGTCGTGCCACAGGTTTTACCTGATGGGGCCTGTGTGCACAGGTTATAGTTACTCAGCTTGGCATTCAAAAAGCTACGTGCCAAGGCTCTGCATGGCTCTTGCTATATTGGAGTTCTTCCTGGAGATAGGGTGCAGTGTTGGGAAGAGGTAGGGCATGTGCGCATGGGCTTTATGCAAAGATCGTGAATTGCACTGCATGGTGTATTCAGTACAATGGGGCCTGACTCTCACATTGGATTAGCATGGGGAAAGATTGCAAAAGGCTATTAAGCAGTATTTCCTACGTGCAGAATAGTAGCAGTATAGTGTTTGATAGTGATGAGTTCATAATAGCGAAAGTAGGATTCGATATTCGATATTCCTAAGGTGGAAATGTCACTTTGAGAAACTGTACACACCAAATGAGCAACTGACAATGCTGATGATTCTTTTACACATACAATAACTTAGAATTTCTTGGGTGCGCAAATCAATTAGCATGGCCACCATTTAATTTCTATTATATTCAAAAAGACCTTCGCAGATCATTTATATACATCCAAATCATTGACAGTTGACCAACATACATATGAAAACAATCAATAAATTATTTTGTCAAAATTTGAAACCCACAGAAACCCCAATTACATTTCACAAAAAATCTATATGTGACAGAAACACATCACATTACTATTTCACCTATGTGTAAACATGTAAAAACATTTGAATCCTGGTTCTGAATTGATCTACCCTCTAGGACCGATACCAATTGTAACATTTATGTAGCTCCTGATCAATAGGCTTGTGCCGGGAGCAGATAAACAACTTTGAACTGTGGTTCGTGACAGGGATCTATTCTTTACACTGTTTTACACCATTTTCCCTGGCCCCCAGTGCTATCTTTCCATCACATTCTCTGGACTGTGCCACTGTTGACGCGTTTTGAACCCTTTGTGATTTGGGGGTTCTCCTCAGGACTCAGAACAGTTGGATACTCTTCAGTCAAGCTATGGGCCTGTATCTTGGCCCTCAGAATCTTCCTATCGTGTGTATTGCAGACTTTTTTGTCTTGGGTAATGACCTGCCAGCCTTATAGTGCTGCATTCCATCTTTATATCAAACACGAGTCATAAGGATTTGTTTGGAAGGGCTCTCCTTTCACAATTCTTCAATCCATGATTCCTTTGTGCTAGGGAACAGCAGCATACCCCTGCAAATGTCACAACTTGGACCTCAGAGGCCCTGGCCTGTAGGTTAGTACAACCTGTAAATATATTGTTTGGTTGATTTCAAGTTTAATGATCTAAAATAGTGTTACATTTTTTGGCTAAATTTTCTTTGTTTGCTTAGAGGATCATCAGCTTATCCTAACCAACCATGGCTGTTGGCACCGCTGAGGAATCCAACAATGCCAGGGGAAGTACGCTTCAAAGAGGCCCAGAGAAGAACACAGAGGCCAGTGCAGCGGGCTTTTAGGCTCCTAAAAGCCATATTTTGATGTCTGGATAAGACTAGTGGAGCCCTCTTCTGCTCACCCGATAAGGTGTGCCAAATTACCATGGCCTACTGCATGTTACACAACATAGCCCTGCGACGGAACATCCCATACAATGCAGAGAAAGAAGACCATGAAGAGCCACCGGGTGAGGATGTTGAAATGCTAAATGTAAATAATTGTGGTAAAGACAAAGGAACAGACTTACATCAAGATGTTATTGACAACTTCTTCACGAGTGTGAATATATATTTACAGTTTATTATATTAAATGTTAAACCAACATTTCATCTAATGAGGATGGCAGTTGTGCTGGACAGTTTTTAGAAAGGGAAAATTAATTAAAGTACAGGGCAAAGATGTTTGTTGATCAAAGTCTTGACACATTGAGTACTCTTTCCATTTCCATTGTTTATCTTTGATTGATCTTGGAAAATGTGTCCTTAAAATTATTCATTTGTTATGTGAAAGTGTTTTAATATAATCAACTAATTTCTTTGGTTTTTAATCCGTTTTAGGTTCCTTCACCATGTCATCTTCATTTGGACATTTCAAAGTTATGATACTTGCAGGTACATGCTGCTGTTCTAAAGTACACAGGGAACATGGGTTGATCCTGTGAAAGACACACACAGACCTTGGGTGTACATATCTTGTACAAAGACAACTTGCACACTGATTGAATTGAAGTTTTTAAGATTGAGTTAGACTTGTTTTCTGTGGAATCTTGGCAATATGTGCTGCTTAAATTGCTTCAACCACATGTGGTAGTTGACACAAAGCATACTAATCTCCCTTCACATTTGCTAAATCCTCTTTTTGTGTTGTGTCTAAAGCCGTTGATGTGTGTTATCATTGTAGAAAGAACTTCTTGTAGAACAACACTTAAAGTTGTTTGTGACTTTGCACCAAATTCTGTAACTCTGTACTGGAATGATCCTGTGGCCACTAAATGGAGCACTACCATTTAGACTATTGGTATTATTGATGTGGGATTTCTATTGTGGGCCAGGAGATCTGGCTACAGCTGATGACATAAATCAATAATAGCCTAGTTAATCTGATGTGTTTGATTATAGTCTGTTTTTCCACGGTGGCATGGTCTGGAACTGTAAATGAGAAAGAGGCATTAAGTATTTGGGTTAAACATGGGTTGTAATGTATTTGAAAAAAATGGCATAGACTTATTTCTTATGATTTAATAACCTACTAGCTATTGATTTGCGATTTTTGTTATTTTTGCTCAGTTTTTAAAAATGTGGGACATATTACCTACGTGAAAATAATTTATGACTAAACAATCATTTTTTATGTTAACATTTTAAAATGTATGGTATAAAAAAAAAAATTAACCATTTGAGAAATGAAATAAAACAACAATCTTTGACTTTGTTAGTATTGTTTTATTCAACATAACCACAAAAAAAACCACAGGATGAAATCAAAATACAAAAACAAAAATTAAAAAGTCAATCATGGTGAATGAGTGAATGAAACTATTATTGCAGAGCCATAATTGTTTGAAGTCCAATGTCCAAAATATAACTGGCATCACGAAGGTAAATGTGTCCAAATAACAGTCCACAGAGTGAATGGTAGTTACACACTGGAGGAAATTGGGTTCTGCGTCTCTAGCTGGTGGTGGTGGTGGAGGTGTTGCCATCCTCTCCTGGTGGTCCTCCTGAACGTCTCCTCCTAGGGGGCGGGGGGGTAGATCCACAGTTGCAGGGATTGGGTTGGGTGCAGCTGTTTCCTTTTGTGGCACGGCCTCCTTTTCTGTGGCTGAGGCAGATATAGGTGGGCCTGATGTAGTTGGACCACAGAAATGGGAAGATGTTGCTGGAAATGCCCTGCACATATGGGTGAAAATATGTAGCACCCCAGTCAAGGAGCCGAAATTGGAGTTCCGATTCTCCATCTGTAGATTGTGCTCCCTCTGCATCTGTTTATCTCCCAGAGCTCTGTGAGGACCTTTCCCATCATGTCTTGGGATTGATGGAGGTATCCCAAGACTTGGTTGATGGGGGTCTGGGTGACAGTGAGAAAAGTGTCCTCACTTTGCTGGACCATAGATTCCCTCCCACGACTCCTGTTCCCACTACCCTGTGCTCTTAACCCAGTGTGCCCTATCCCACTGGTTGAGATAGTGATGGTGGTGTACCAACAGCAGGTAGGACTGGGGGGGGCACAAGATCGGTGTGATGTTGGTTTGGACACAGGAGTACCCATAGGCTGAGATGTGGTAACAGCTGGGGTGGGAGGTATAGGTGTGGGCTGAGTGAGACTCACTGTAGCTGTCTGCCCGGACAGACCAGATGGACCAGGCTGCTCCTCGTCAACCGGACTTGCTGGAGTGTAGTCCTCCCTGAATGCTCGATCCTGGTCTGGAGTGGAGGCATCCTCAGTAGTAGATCGTTGCCCACATACTCTGGTTGTTGAACAAATTAAAATTTAAAAAATCTGGATGATACATATAATTATTTTGAAGCAAAAATGAAGCACCCTAAATGTAAAAAAGTAAAAGATTCTAATGATTGTACCTTTCGGTGGTATAATAGGTTACACAAACAGTTTAAATGACACACAAAACTACTTCAAAAAAGCAGGTGAAAAGATGTCCTGAAATACAATAAGATGATTAGAAAGTATTCATAAAATTTACCAAACATTTCACACAACACAGTAGATAGGTGAAATGTGAAATAAACCATTCCAAGGCCTAGCTTCTAATATTCTGACATTTGCACAACTTAGAAGGATTTATAGCATTAGTCATCATACGAACAGTGCAGACTACATTTTCACAAAAATAACCACTTGTATTCAGCATACAAAATTACATACCTTTAAAATTCTTCAGTAAATAAACTTTGATTTGTGAAACAAATAACATCAATTTCATCAAATAACAAGGATAGGACAACATACATAATTAAACACAAAAACATTTCATAACATAGCACGCTATAGAGCTTGATCAATACGTAACACTTTGACATATGTGAAAATGCAATAGGAAAGAGAGAATGAGCAAGAAAACATTGTGATGGTATTTTCACAAACCAAAAACAAGGCATCAAGGTAGTGGTAGTCATTTCAATTAAACATTAATAACACTTGCAAATTTGTAAGTTAAACACACCTAGTGAAATTATGCTGTTAAAAAGAACAGATATTTGCAATATAAAAAACATATACACAATATGTTATTTGGTGTAAAAACACTTACAAACAACATTATATCATGTGAAATGTTATGGAGATTGAAACCTGTAATCTTATATACAATAAAACGAGACAACAAAAGAATTGATCAAAATAAATGCATGTTTGTATGTTTCCAAAAGGTGCAAAACACATTAGTAACAGCTAAATGAAAATCTAAAATGAGATTTAGGTTTAGTGACACATTCAAAAGAAAGTGTTACTTACCAGTCTTCATTCCACCAGGGATTCCTGTCAAGCCTTCAGGATGTAGGACCTACTCCTCCCAGGGAAAAAGTTGTAAGAGGTGGCTGGGATAACCACCACCAGTCCTCTGGGCCTCCAGGTGATGCTTGGAGGCCAGGGAATGCACACTCTCCCTCAGGTCATTCCACCTCTTCCTAATTTCCTCCTGTGTGCATGGGTTATTTGCTACAGCATTCACTATGTCAACTATTCAGGCCCACATTTGCCTTTTCTGAGATAATGTTGTAATTTGTACTTGGGCTATAAACAATTGTGGCTCTACTCTAATAATTTCATCTACCATGACTGACAATTCTCCCTCTGTAAAATGGGGATTTCTCCTCCCTGTCATTAGAAAAGACAAAAAAAAAAAAAGAAATGTTAGGACCCACAAGAAAATATATGAGAGAAGAAATAAGGGACACGAAACAGAGAAAGAAAAAAATAAATCTGACTTCACTGGCAAACGTTCTGCTTGAAAATGTGGTGATGGAGTGGAATGGCAAATGGTCATGGTCTGAAAAGGAGTGTGTCTTCTATTGTGGTATGCAGATGAACACAATTAGCCAAAACACATCAGGCGTGTGATGCTAGCATCCATCCAAAAGCCACAGGAATAGTCCAATATTTAACGCGTCCCGCAATGGAATCACTCCATCGGCAATCCACCGCCAGAATACTGCAGCGAGAAGTCTGCTGCGTCAACAACGGTAAACCATTTACACACCGGAAAACGCTCCGTCGAGACAGAGGCCTATTCAGCCAGAACACTTATAAATATGGTGGGGGGAATTCCATCAGCTTGGCGGAGTACTTGTAAACTCCGCTGTGGAGGGAAGACGGCAATCCCGCCAATATCTAAATCAGGCACCAAGTGATGATTTGAGTAATAATACTGAAGATGACACTTTCCATAAAATAAGCTCAGCAATTAACTTCAGGTAACACCATATGTCAAGGGAAGACATATGCAGTATGTTATCCCCTCAGCAATTGATGAAGGTAGTTGCATGCGAAAGTAGCGATTCCTGGCATCCATAATGTAAACATACTCATAAAGCAATTTAGAGTAAGCATTCAATTAATAGTCTCCTCTAGATGCATCTACATGTAAGAATTTCTCATCTATTGCAGGTAAGCTGGCAATGGTGTTTAAGGGGCACTTCTAGATCTAAGCTTCTTTACATAATAAGGGTGGGGCCAACTTAACATTATAAGCAAAGCAATGAGTACTAATACCACAACCACAAATACTCCTACTAATAAGCGTCTACTTCTACCAGTATTAGGTCTAGTCTCCATGAGTTCTCTGAGGTTAGACCGTTTAAATTGAAGATATTAGCACAGTCTTTTTCAGTTTGTTTCCACTTGCACAAACAGCAAAGCAAAGTTTGATTTCTTTCAGCATAGCATATGCAAATGATCTTCATGAGACTTCCTTATCCCTACTCCGTGTTCATCGATGGGCCTGATTCCGATGTTGGACGGAGTCCATCTGACATCGGCCAGGAACTGTAACCGTACGACCTCCTGTCATCGGTTACAGACCTGGAAGTAGGATGCGACCGAACCCTGTTCGGTCGCATGCCTATACCTTTCAATGGGAGCATGCATTCTGAATGGAATGCATGCTCTCATTGAAAGAGCAGGGGTGCAGTTCATCCCTGCACCCGGTGGCAGGCACCTGAAGATGCCTGCCACTGGGTGCAGGGATCAACAGGGGAGATCCGTAGGTGCCCCCAAGGCCGCCATTCGGCGGCCTCGCACACATGGGGGCCCTGCTGTGGGTTCCCAAAGACAGTTTCCCATTGCCTTTTTGTGCCAGAAAGACCGGCACAAAAAGGCAGTGGGAAACTGCCATAGTACTCCCATGGCCGGAAAGAGCCGGCAGGGGGAGTACCGAAGGGTTTATGGATGGCGGACGGGCTCTCGAGCCCATTGTAAGCCGTCCGGAAAAACCGAGTCGGATTCCTTTCCGACCGAGCCCATCAGAATGGCTTGGTCGGAAAGGACTCCGGACGGCACATTCCGATGCGGGCAGAAGGGCTCCGACCGACGGTCGGAGCCCTTCCTGCCCGCATCAGAATCGGCCCCTAAGTGTCAACCTTACGCTCTTTCAGCAGACTGGGGCCTGGTTCTCTTCTTACTAGTTTGGGTAAATCTATTAAGTTCTCTCTAATAAGTGCTCAATTCAGACTAACTAATGAGCACATCCAGGACAAATTGTCCCAGTCTGTTTAGTGACAATGCTATTTCAAAACTCCCTTGGCCGGAAAGAGCCGGCAGGGGGAGTACCGAAGGGTTTCTGGATGGCGGACGGGCTCTCGAGCCCGTTGTAAGCCATCCGGAAAAACCGAGTCGGATTCCTTTCCGACCGAGCCCATCAGAATGGCTTGGTCGGAAAGGGCTCCGGACAGCACATTCCGACGCGGGCAGGAGGGCTCCGACCGACGGTCAGAGCCCTTCCTGCCCGCATTAGAATCGGCCCCTAAGTGTCAACCTTACGCTCTTTCAGCAGACTGGGACCTGGTACTCTTCTTACTAGTTTCGGTAAATCTATTAAGTTCTCTCTAATAAGTGCTCAATTCAGACTCACTAATGAGCACATCCAGGACAAATCGACCCAGTCTGTTTAGTGACAATGCTATTTCAAAACTCAGTTCAGCCACAAAGTTCAGTTCAAGGAGGCTTAATCGAATGCAAATTGTTATAGCAAAATGTCCAAAATGCTCTCTTCTAGTCATTGACAGCAAGATATATCCATTCAGGTGAGAAGTACTTCTGATAGGGTAATCTAGCTCTCTTTAATCTCCTCACTGCTGGCTCATCCTCATAATTGTCACTCAGGCCAGATCCTTCAGTACGTTTTGGAATAGTGTTTGGTACACACACTTCAGACAAACTGCGGGTCCATCTCTCCAGTCTTCTTGGCCACCTGTCTCAAGACACAACTTGCATTACTGCTGCACTTGGCCCTTCATCAGGGTCTGATTCTGGCACAGTCCACACTACAGGATAGGACTCTTCCGTACTGACTTCAACTGTTGACTCTCTCAGACCCAACCTCAGGCCGAAAAAGTGCTGTCCCAGCTTCTCGCTGATCCCCAACAGATTCACCAACCTGCTCCCTATAACCACTGGCACTTCAGGGACAGGTGCTGTTATCTCATCAAGGGGAAATGGGACTCTCCGGGTATGTGTGGCATGCACCCAGTAGGGGAGGCCTCCACACTTCACAGCTGTTGTAGTGATAAAAATAACCTGATACAGTCCTTGCCACTGAGGCTCCAAGCACGACTTGCACATGTGCTTCTTCACCATAACCCAGTTGCAGGGACTGAGGTCATGCCACTGCTCCTGATGAATGCAAAAAAAACAATTGATGTACAGAATGCAGAACAATGTTTTACATTCACCCCAGTACAGAGATCCGGGTCTAAATCCATTGTATTTTGCTCCCCATGCCATTCCAGTTTGAACCCAGCCATATGCAAATCAGTCTTGACCCTGCGCCCAACGGGAAATGTCCAGCCTGAACTGCCAAGCCAGGTACTCACTGGACAGCAAACAAGCATCCTAGGACCGGTTTCAGGGTTTCACCCCTCATCAGCCAGGATAGCTTGACTCCAGTGGCATGGAGAGCATTGAACCCACGTCTGGGCATACCCGTCCCAATCGGGGTGACAAATGCAAAAAGAACAATTGATGGACAGAATGCAGAACAATGTCATACATGCCCCCCAGTACAGAGATCTAAGCCTAAATCAATCGTTTTTGTGCTCCCCTTGCCATTCCAGTTTGAACCCAGCCATATGCAAATCAATCTTGACCCTGCGCCCAATGGGAGCAGTCCAGCCCGAACTGCCAAGCCAGGTCCTCCCTGGACTGGAAACAAGCATCCTAGGACCGGTTTCGGGGTTTCACCCCTCATCAACCTGGATAGCTTGACTCTAGTGGCATGGAGAGCACGGGACACCTGGGCATACCCGTCCAACTCGGGGTGACAAATGGAAAAAGAACAATTGATGGACAGAATGCAGAACAATGTCATACATTCACCCAGTACAGAGATCTGGGCATAAATCCATCTTTTTTTTGCTCCCCATGCCATTCCAGTTTGAACCCAGCCATATGCAAATCAGTCTTGACCCTGCGCCCAATGGGAACAGTCCAGCCCGAACTGCCAAGCCAGGTCCTAAATGGATTGGAAACAAGCATCCTAGGACCGGATTTGGAGTTTGACCCCTCATCAGCCAGGATAGCTTGACTTCAGTGGCATGGAGAGCATGGGACCCACGTCTGGGCATACCCGTCCCACTCGGGGTGACAAATGCAAAAAGAACAGTTGGTGGACAAAATGCAGAACAATGTCATACATTCACCCCAGTACAGAGCTCTGGGCCTAAATCCATCGTTTTTTTTCCTCCCCATGCCATTCCAGTTTGAACCCAGCCACATGCAAATCAGTCTTGACCCTGCGCCCAATGGGAACAGTCCAGCCCGAATTGCCAAGCCAGGTCCTCCCTGGACTGGAAACAAGCATCCTAGGACCGGTTTTGGGTTTCACCACTCATCAAGAACAATTGATGGACAGAATGCAGAACAATGTCATACATTCACCCCAGTACAGAGATCTGGGTTTAAATACATCGTTTTTTTGCTCCCCATTGCATTCCAGTTTGAACCCAGCCATATGCAAACCTGGCTTGGCTTTCCAGGCTGGACTGTTCCCATGAGTCACAGGGTCAAGACTGATTTGCATATGGCCAGGTCTAAACTGGGGTGGCATGGTGAGCAAAAGAATGATCGATTTAACCCAGATCTCTTGACTGGGGGTGAATGTTTTGATTTGTTCTGCCTTCCGTCCATCAATTGTGTGTTTTTTACTGCTCCTGATGAGGCAGGGTTCTAGCCTCTCCAACCTGGTGGGACACAGAATGCACCAAATCAGCCAGTCCTTCGCAGTAATCAAGAATCATGTCATCTGAAATGTTCACAAGTGCATTTGCAGGCACAGATGGCAGTCTCATAGTTCTACCCATGATGATTTCATGGGGAGACAGTCCTGTTCTCCTATCCGGAGTACTGCGCAGGCTCATCAACACGAGTCAAAGCATCAGGCCATTTCAAAGATGTCAAGGCACACACTTTAGCCAATCAGGATTTCAAAGTTCTATTGACCTGCTCCACAATTCTGGAAGCCTCCGGTCGGTAACGGCGTTGTAGCCTCTGTTCGACTTGTAATGCGCTGCTCACAACATCTTCAGGACCTTATTATTAAAATGAGTTCATCTTGTTGAAGAGACCTACTGATCTCCCTATGTGATTCAGTGTTACTGCTGTTCTTCTGCTTGCACACAACACATTCTCACACAACCCTTTAGCCATCAATCTGAGCCTAGGATTGAACCATGATTGCCTGAACAATTGACCATGACGTCTCTCCCTACATGTGCAGGGCCATGATAATGTCTTGCCATTCGAGGCAACGAGCTCTCTGGCAAAACAGGTCTTCCATCTCCTGAAACCCAAAAGTTGTCCTCTTCCCTTTTGACACAACCTGCTCTAATCCAAACTTGCTGTCACTTCTGACACTTCTTACTGCAACCTCCTAACTTCATTCCAAGTGCCAACTGTGGTTTACAACAGATTACAATTTGTTTCTGTTGCAAAGTAATCCTTGTGCCCTGGACTCCCACCATTTTTTGCCGACAGGTATTGCTGGTAACTGACTCTGACTGTCCCTGTACTCTGCCTAACCAGGCCCAGAGCCAGTGCTATGCTGAAAAGAAACTTAGAATACAGTTAAAACACCTACATACACTTGGGTACACTATGGGTTAGTTTACACCTATGATTGGCATGACCTACTCTATAAGGCCCGAGAACATAATAGGGCAGCAGGATTAAAACTTCCTTTAAGACCCTAACATATAATAGGGCATGGCAGTTTAATGGCCAGCAGCTTTTCTGCACTTGCATGTGTGCACCGCTGGGGCCTGAGGTCTGGTTTAAAGCAGCCCTGTGTTGCAGGACTGCTTTTGAAATGCAAACTGTGCCCAAACTCGACTTTGGTGGTTGGGGCACTTATAAATTAATAAACTACATTGTTGGGGCATATTACATACCCCCAGGGTCTCCACTAGGAGTCCCAGGGGTGAGGGGTCAGGAATTTGTAAGGAGGGCCCTTATAAAACTAGTTTTATTTGCCCTGGGTTTAGCGAAATTGCACATTTCGCTCCCCACATTGTAGTAAAGTGCTTCCCAAAATCGACTTTTGTGCTAGGAACACTGTGGAGGGAGGATCTGCAACATTTGTACCCAGTTCAATTTCCCTATTTCCGATCCCTAGCCACATAGGTTAACATGACAAGAAGTTATTGATTAATAACCAAAGAAAGGGGTGTCATAAAAATGTCATTCAAGGACTCAGTAGAATGGTATAGATAAATCCAACAATATGATATTGTTGAATTTATCCTAAAATGTATTGACAAGAAGTTATAAGACCTTCTTTTCTGTAAGCCAATATTCAGCCTTCTAGTGTTCTGACCTGACTGGTCAGAGTTAAGTGGATCAGCCAGGCTTCTTTGAAGAGGTGATAAATGACCCCTGGGGTTAGGGAACCCTTCTGGGAGGAGAATGTTCTGGGCATAGGAATGCCAGAGCCAGGAAGAAGGGTAGTAAATAATGTTCTTCAAAGGAAGGGGGGAACAGGCTGGAGAAACCAATTTCATTTACACCTCTACCTTCTGCCCCCAGCCAGAAGGCAGGCTTATAGAAGGAATTTTCAGATGCAAAAGGGCGGGAAATTATGTAGATGAGCCATTATATAGGCTGGTTTAGTTACCTCTTCTCTCTCTGCTGGAAAATCAGCCATATTCAATTTTGGAGAAATTATGTTCTCTGGGAGATTATAGTGCCACACTATGGAGGATGTGGCCATACTCTGGGATGTTGCCCTGCACCTCATTGGACAGGAGTGCCCTCCTGCTTGACCCAGAGAACTTGGAATGAGCATCTGTGAGGGGCAGAGCCTCTCAGATCGGCTGCTTGAAACTTAAGGAAGAGGAAGGGTCTATGCTGAAAGTTTGATTTGCACCAATCAGGCCCTGCACTCTGACTGACAATGCCTGCTGCACAATCTGGAACTACAGCCCTGTGGTTCAAGCCTGCTTCAAAAGGACTAAAGAGTGGACTCCCTGCAAGCTACAGGTTAGCAGAGCTAATCAAGAATGTCCAGCCTGGAGTACTACCAGTGGATTAGTAAGGGTTTTGTCCAAGTGGTTTGTGGGAATTGAAGTCCCAAACTTTCAAGGTCCATCTTGGAGCTTCCAGACCCTTGGAGTAAGTTTTGAACACTCAAAGGAACTTCAGGAAGAAGTTCCAGAAGTTTGAGGACGTTTGGAGCAACTGTGGAAAAGGTTCCATAAGTGGACCGACTCAACCTGGCCAGCTAAGCCAGCGACCCTCAACCGCAAGTCGGCCTGCCGTCCAGGTTCATCCCTCTGAAAAGCTCCAGAGGTCCGACTTCCAGAGTTTGACCGGGAGTTGGCTGAAACCCAAGCTGGCGAACCCTCACCGAATCCGGCCTGGTGAAGAGCATAGGGGGACCCCGCAAGAAAAAGCTCCACAAAAGTTTCCAAGTCCAAACATAGAAAAGGTAACCCGGACCAACTGAGAGTCAAGCTGCCCACTTTCAACCGCAAGCTGGCCTGGATCTCTGGTTCATCCCACTAAAAAGCTCCGGAGGTCGAACTTTCGCTAGTTTGACAGGGAGCACGTTGCAAGGCAAGCCGGAGAACCCTCACCGAATCCGGACTGGCTTAGAGCTTCGAAGGACCCCGGAAATAAAAACTACAGAAAAGTTTCTAAGTCAGAAGCTAAAAACTTTGACCGAGACCTACCACGAGGGATAGCTATGCAGGGCTCCATTTCGGTCGGCTTGAAACTTTTACTTTGTCCCAGTCTAGCACGAGCACATTTCCCAATAGGTGCCATAGGTATCTATGTGTTATATAGTGCTAAATCTTTAAAAATTCATATTTCTGGTTCCCTACATTGGATTTTTTTTTCATTTCAGTGTCATTTTAAAGATAAAAATATTTCCTACTTTTATAAATTGGTATTGGATTTTTATTGTGTGTTATATCTTAATTATTTACTGAATTGCTGTTTTTAAATGCTTTACATACCTGTCTTCGAAGTTAAGCCTGCCTGCTCGCACCCAAGCTACCAAGGGTTGAGCATGGGAATAATTTTCTAAGACCTACACTGAACCCTATATTGTGTTAGTGGTCTTATTGCCAGTGGTAGACTTATATTTACGACTATTAATGACCCACTTTCCAACAGTTTCATCCAGCTTTTCATTCCGATACGCCCCATTAAAGGTAAAAGCATTCAGGGCACAATACTGAGCGGTCTCGTCTGCATACCTGTTGCCCACAGTAACATAGTCAATCAATCAATCAATCAATCAATCAATCAATCAGGGGAATTGTAAGCGCGCTATTCACCCGTGAGGATCTCAAGGCGCTGAGGGGGGGTGGGGGACCGCAGAACTGTTTAGCCGAAGAGCCAGGTCCATTACGGTGTGCAGAGCACTTCACAACTGCAATCTGGGCAGGCAGCTGTAATGCCTATAACAGGTTATGGTCACTCTCGCCATTTTGGATTGGTGACCCCGAAGACGTCATAAATCCATGTTGCGACCATAACTGTCCAAAATCATGAACAACACCAAATCCATACTGAGTATCAGTGAAAATAGTCACTCTCAGCTGGCCTGAAACACAGCATGCCCTAGTAAGAGCAATAAATTCAGACACTTGTACAGAAAATACTCTTTGTAGCCAGGAGGCTTCGACCACACCTGAGACAGTACAGACTGCATAGGCAGCTCTTAGGGTTCCTTCATGGTCTCGTAAGCAGGAGCCATCAACAAACATCACATATTCTGATTCAGGTAGTGGCACATCTTGTATGTGTGGTCTCGGCTCGGTGCATAAATCAGTAACATTAAAACAATCATGCTCAACTTCATCTTCAATAATATAGTTTCCAGGAACTGACAAGAGCATGGCAGAATTAAATGTAGTGCATCTCCCGAGGGTATCATTATCTGCAACAAGGATAACTTGCTCATACTTGGTGAGACAACTGATGGTAAGGTGTTGGATTCTGGAGCGGGTTAACAATACTTCCACAGAATGGGGACCATAGACTGTCAAGGGGTGACCCATAACAATGCTCTTGCACTGCTCAATAATGACACCTGTGGATGCCACAGCTTCAACACAGCCAGGCATGCAGCAGCTACTGGATCAAGTGTGCTGAAAAATATGCCATAGGCCTTCAAGGATTCCTGGGCATCAGAGTTAGCACTGAGAGAGCACAGCCTTCCCTTTCACTGCAAAACAAAGCAAAGCATTTATTGTAATCAGGAATTCTCTCAACTCTGAGAAGGCACGCATGCAGCTGTCATCTCATGGTACCGGATCTGGCACGTCTCTGTGTGTCAGCCTCTATAAAGGCTTGGCCACTAGGGAAAAGTTAGAAATCCACTTCGACATGAGCCCACCGTTCCCAAGAACATACTGACTTCTTTCTGGGTAGTTGGCGGGTTTATTTTCAGAATCTGCGATATTCTTTCTTGTGACACCTTCCTCGCTCCTTTCCCAATGTGATGTCCTAGGTGCAGGACTTCTTTTTGACAGAAGGGCAACTTTGTCGGGGACACTTTAAGTCCATTCTCAGCTAAGTTGTTCAACAGAGCAATTATGCCTCGTTTGCAAGACTCTTGAGTATTTGATGCCACTAATAGGCCAGTGATATATTGGAACAAGACTGAGTGATAGGACATTACCAAGGACTCCAGATCCTTCTTAAGTATCTGGTTAAAGCTTGACAGACTCTCCGTATACCCTTGTGGGACTCGACACCATGCCAAAACATGACTGCTGAACCGAAATATCCAGAGGAATTGGCTCTCCTGATGCAACAGTATATAGAAGAAGGCTTGTCATAAGTCAATAACAGAAAAATACTTGGCCTCACATGGAATCTTCAACAAAATCACAGCTGGATTTGATACCACAGGACAACATAGAACAACAATGGAGTTGACCTTTCACAGGTCTTGAACAATGCTGTTCTTGCCATTGGGTTTCTGCAAACTCATGATGGGTGAGTTACATGGACTCCCCATGATCTCGTTCAGAATGCCTTGCTCAATCATTGAGTCAATCACAGGAGTAATCCCAGCAACAGTTTCAGGGGTCAGATTGTATTGTGGGATTCTTGGGTAATCAGCATTAGGTTTCACTGTCATGCAAGCTGATTCAACACCCTTTATGAGACCCATATCTTTCCCTGAAAAGTCCCAGACTTCAGGTAACACTGCTCTAAGCTCTGGGGGCAAATCATCTTTTGGCAACATGGGCTAAAGTCTGTTTTCTGTCCTCTGATTGAAAAGTTTAAAGACAAAGGGGCCGATTCCGATTCGGGCCGGAAATCTCTCCGACCGAGCCGGACCCGGAGAGATTTCTGACCGAATCGGACCCTAGCAGTCCGACCGAACGAGTACGATGCGTTCGTATGCTATCGGACTCGATTTGGTCGGACTCCCATTGAAGTCAATGGGAGCCAGTCGTACAACGCATACGCGGGCTCCCATTGACTCAATGGGTGCGAGGCGAACAAGGGCGCCCCCTACAGCGGGTACGCGTTGAAGCGGGTCGCGCCGTACATGCACAGGTAGGGGGGACCCATGGGTCCCCCCTGTGTGCGACTCGCGTGGCTAGGCGTACAGGGGGGTCCGACACGGACCCCCAAAGTGCGGCTCCAACTGCTCTTTTGAGCCGGACGGCGCGAGTCGGTCGGACTGCTCGAGGCGCGCATCGTACTTATCCAGCCCGGGAACGTCTCCATTGCGCGGTGCGAGGCGCGTCCGTGCGAGTCGGTCGGAGCGGTCGGCTTTCGCGAACGAGTCGGTCGGTGCGGTTGGGTCTCGCGAACGAGTCGGTCGGAGATTTCGCATCGTACTTGCTCGCCCGGACGCACGTATGAATCGGTCGGGAAACAGGGCTCCGAATCGGATCCGGTAAAGCCGAATCCGATTCGGAGCCCTACCGGCCGAGATCGGAATCGGCCCCAATGTCTTCATCATGAGTAGGCCTGGGCGGTGAACTCCGCTCCATTCAAGGAGTTTGCCGAGTTTTCTGCACTCTGCACTCCACGGAACTCGCGGAGTGCAGAAAACTCCGCTTCACGTAGTGCAGCAGAGTTTTTTCCCCGCTCGCGCTTGCGAACGGTAGACTTGTGAGCGCGAGCTGTCGCTCGGGTAAAATTTCTTTTTTTTCTGAAGTTCACAATAATTTAGTGATCATGATTGATATACATTAGTCATAGCCAGATGCATTGGCTTATCACTGTGTTGAGTTGAATTCTCATTTCCACTGTAAATATATGTGTAGATTTTGAGATATTATTAAATTGTAGTGTGTTTATAAGAACTCATGGTCCTGGCCCAAATTTCACATCCTTATTGCAGCTCTGATTCTTGTATTGTACCCTGACTCTACCACACACCACGTTCTGAGAGCTAGGCTTTGACAGCTGATTCACATCTACCTAGTGTGTGAAGGAGGCCTGATAGGTCAACATATCATTGCAGATTGCACACTAGTGTGGAACACAGCCCTATCACCTTTCACTGTCCTTGGTTGTCCCTGTGACAGGAAGTGTCAGAGAGGCTGGTTAAGTAGCATACATGATTCATAAAATGTTAGCTATGCATTTGAATAAAGACATCCCTGCCCTAAATATCTTTTTTTCTGATTCTTGCCTTATGCATACTTTTTTTTAAGCTGAAAAATGCACACTTTTCTTTTTGGATAAATATGTCCTTAGTACTCCAACCTCAGCACACAATATGATTCCTGCAGAAAAGCAAAATTATCTCTTCATCACTTCATGCCAAGAGGTCTTTAAATTATTACCTCACATAAATGTCTGAAATTTGCCCACTACCACATACGTCCAATCATATTGGATGTTATTTTTTTCTATTGCTTTGTTTATGTCTTTCAAGAAGATGTACATTTGCATCAAAAAAGGTACTCAATATAATCCTGCATCTGTTTATTAAATGTCAATACCACTGACCAGGATTCATCCCGTTTTTAAAAACGGCAGACATTCAAAGACATAGGGGCATATTCTCAAGGAGCTATCGCCAAGTTATCGGCACTTTAACGCATCCAAAGTCGCGCTAAATTTATCGCCCCATTCACAAGCTGGTGCTAACAGCCCATAACACCAGTTTTCCTGTGAAAGCAGTCGCAAAAAACATCGCCACAGATGACCCCGGCAACTAACGCTAATGAGATGCAGAGTAGGCGTTCCCGAGCAAAAAGCCGCGACAACACCACAACGCAACATTCTCAACGACCAGCCACATCGGCGATAGGAACACAAAACAGGCGATACAGCACGTTACCAGCAGGAAATTAACACCTGCTCTGACCTGGTGCAAAGTCGGACGTCAACCTGCACAAGAAAAGGGAGCCCAGCCCACAGCCACACCTGAAGAACAACAGATGCCATGGAGCCACTCACCATGCACCCCAGAGCCCCCAGAGGGCAACAACACCCACCGCCACCACCCCCAGGACCGCCACCCCCCCCAACGGACCCCCCGTCCCTCCCCGGACCATCACAAAGGCAGTGCAGACAAAGACAGCGGACCTTCAGGAAATGCACCAGCCCCACAGACCTAACACCAGACAATGCCAATGCCCACTACAGGCCCAAAAGGACAACCATCCTCCGCATCCTGAACATCATTGCCCACAGGCTGACGGTACCAACACAGCAGACAACCAACATCCCTCCGCAGACAAAGCTGCTGGCTATGCTGCACCTGTTGGCCTCTGGTATCCTCCCATACAACAACCGCCCAAGTCGGAGGAGTCTCACAGCCAGCCCCATCCAAGTCCCTCACACCTGTCCTGGATGCCTTCACCAGCTAGGGACCCCAGCACCCATACGTCCCCCACAATGCGCAGGAACAGCTGGAGACCAAGCAAGGACTATACGCCATAGCTGGATCCCCGCACGTGTCTGGGGCAATCGACTGCACACTTGTCCCACTTGTGCCCCCTGCCAACACAGCACACAATACCCCAACAGAAAGCACACGCATCCCATCAACGTGCAGGCAATAGTGGACCACAGGGGACTCCTCACCAATGTCATGGCCAACTACCCAGGCAGTGTGCATGATCCCTTCATCTTCCGACAGTCCAACATCAACCAGCGCTTCCAGGATGGCACCCATGGGAATGCACTGCCCGTTGGCAAGTACCAAATGAACACACCACACACCTCAACCCCACAATCATGCAACTCACAACTCTGGCACTGCAAACATCAAAAAATCACATACAACATGCCAAACAACATGCCCCCCCACCAGACACGACAGCACAACTTACTGTGGCAACCTTGGTCAGCCATGTACATGAGCCATTGACGGCATGGCACCTCAGCCACACAATACAGGAATGTGGGGAGAGGTGGGAACCAGGCATGTGCGAAGGAGGAAAGTGACCCATGAATGAGTATGTACACAATGCCAAGTGTGGTGGAGATGTGCTGGACAGACTGCAGTATGCAGACCACAGACACAGCCATGTCTACATGCACTGCTGGTGTTTGGAGTGTCGTGGACAGTGGACGCAACCATGTCACCCCAGCCAGTGGGGAAGATCGCGGAAATGTAGCTTGTGACGTCCCCCCCTGTAAGCATGTGCGGAGTGGGCTGGCCCACCGTACGCCAGGCCAGAGCAAGGGTGTGAATAAAAAGCACGTAGCACTGAGCGTGGTTCTCTTCCGGAATGCCCAACGCGTCTGCCAGGGCGGCGCCTCCCACCCCGCCACGAGGCCGACGTCGTCACCGTGAGAGGTGTGGCCTGCGATCCTGTGCGCCTGCTGCACCCCGGGCTGCTGGTCCCCGGACCCGTCATGCCCGCCCCTGCGCAGCCAGGCCTCACTGCTCACCTGCCGACACCGGTGTGTGTCAAAGAGGGCCCACCACGTGCCGGCGCAAGCTCCAAGCCCGAGGCCGCGACCTTCGCAGCCTCCTCAGACCATCACGGCCTCCGCGACACAGGCCCGCTTTATTCCTTTTCGTTGACGTACTCCACCGCTGCCTCTGGCCTACACTATGCTCAAGTAGGTCACACATTTGGAACTGAGTCTTGATTATGCTATGGCCGAGTACACACTTTATGGCTGAGTTTATATCACTATACTCCCTTCGATGTGGTGACACAAAGTATGTGCATGGCATCCCAACCACACCTGTCTGTGGGCCCTTGATGACTACGCCTTCGGACTACACTGCGGTCCTGCAGGCCCCACACAAATCCATGCCAGTCCGTACCAGGTAGGACATGGCATCGTCGCTGGCCAAACACCCGCTCAGCTCTGTCGCCACTGCCTCGGTCAACCACGAGTCATCCCCACATGCCATTTCAACGCCGTGTGTCAGTGTTCCAGGAGGAGCTTGCTGAACAGTGGTTGGCCCGCGCTGGCCACTGCTTTCGGACTACACATCGGTTGAGTAGGGCACACATTGGGAACTCAGTCATGATTCAGTTATGGCAGACCTGATATCATTGTACTGGCCTCCTCGCAGACTGCATTCCCTTTCAGCTCCGGTGCCACCAAGTCTGTTCCCCGACAACCATGGACACTTTCTTCTTGAGATTTGTTGGCGACTGAGTCCATGGACTGGGGGTTGTCTTCATCATCATGTCGGTGATACTGACCATGTGGCCAAAACGAGGCTGTAGCATTCCACTCTGCCATTTGCCGCTTCCGGCCGGCTCCTGCCCCCTGCATCATGCCCTGGAGGACACCTTCCACTGTCCCCCGCAAACCTCCGCTACATTCACCTTCGACATCGACGAGGACCCGGTCACCTCGCATGGCCCTATCTCACTGCACTGCAAGTCACCGTCACGTGGCGGTGTGCCTGTGCCGGCTGCAGTGCATCCGGGGCCACTAACTCTGTGCAGCTCAAACCATGGCCCCAGTCTGATGGCATGTTGGATGGCCTCTGGGTCGATGGTCTGGGGTTCATCAACGCCATGTGCCTGTGGCCCTGCGCTGTCCGCTGCCTCCGGCCTCAACTGCGGTCCACCTGGGCTCACACATCAAATCGAGTCCTGACCTGCCCGGACGTCGCATCAGCGCAGGATGCACACGCCACCACCGCCAGGACCAACTCCAAACGACAGGTGCCAGAGTCGGAAGTGTCTTACTGCCAGACTGTCAGAGTTGCTCACACCTGTCGTGGGGGGCCATCATCAGCTTGATACCTTGCTCAGCTCTTCAGGTGCCACTAACTCAGTGCACCACAAATCAAGGAACATTCTGCTTGCATGTTGGGTGAACACTGTACTTCCTCCGGCTACCACCATGATGCTTCACAGTTGTTTCTGTTGTGCTGGTGTTTTATGTTTCTGCTTCAATTGTAATCACTGTTCAAGTTGTTGCCAGCACCGACGACTCCATGAGGGCTGGCTTACACTCACCCCACACACATCCAGCACATGCGTCACTGTACATGTGACCATGACAATAAAGGTGTCGAGCGCACGTGCCCGTGGGCAGTTCAACGAACTATCTGTGTGTGTCCGTGTGCTCATGATGAATGCATTTGTGCCCCGGGCACTACAACATTACATTGTGCCGTGTACAGAGGACACAGCCATGTCACCGCAGGCAGCGGGTGGGACATTGCACATGTAGCTTTGTCGTCCCCCACTCAATACGTAAAAGGAGTGAACTGGGCCGGTGTACGCCAGTCCGGCGTGGGGGTGTGGATGATCATCCCGTGGCTCTGGGTGTGGTTCAATACTGGAAATGTGTAAAGGCATGTGTCTCTGTCGCAGTGTGGGTCTCCGTTGGGGAGTGTTGCTGGGCCATGATGGGACTTAGACACCCACGTATGTGATCTGGTTCGGCTTCCATGAGGTAGTACCCCACCCGCACATGTTTGGCCACCCCCTTCTGGCAGTCTGACACCTGGCCTTGGAATGCGATGTGTGCTTGGGTGGGCTGCTGGGAGCCAGCCGGGGTGGTGGGTGCGTCCAGCTGTGTTGTCTGTGTAGGGGGTGGGGTGTCCTCAATGCAGCGGTGCTGCCCTGCTCCTGGAGGTCGATTGCCATAGATGTCCATGGACTGCTGTGGGGCGTAGGTGTCGGAAGTGTGGTGGTCCTCTTCAGCATCACTTTAGAGTTGTCTGGTCTGCTCTGCTGGGGGTGTTGTTTGTCCCTCTGCAATGTGAAGGGGAGATGCTTGTTGACATTGTGTTGGCATGTATGTTGCCCCATTGTTCAACTTTACATTCAGACTTCATGACAATGTACATTGTGACTGTTTGGGAGGGGCGGACTATTTGATGCGGGACAGTGGACATTTGGACTACATGACGTAGGTGAGGTTGTACACGTACATTTGCATCTCACAGTTTCCTGCTATGTCAGGTGTGATTGGCCATTTTCTACGCACAGGCGGACCCAGTTGTGTCCTCTGTTCTGCAGTGTAGGTGTTGGGCTGTGTACCACATTGTCGTCCATGTGGGTGTGCTGTAATTGCTATGTGTGTGTGCTGCTTTGTGTGGGAGTCGCACCTGCAGCTGTGATTTTGCTGCCCCTTATCCCTTGGAGGCGGTGTGCCTTTGGCTTTTGTGCTTTTGAGGTGCTGTGATGTTGGCGACTTGGGTCATTTGTGCTCTTGGACGGTTTTTGTACTCTTGTGCATTGTTTGTCTGCAGATGTGTTGTCGACGTCAGTCGTTGTTTGTGCAGGTGGATGTGTCAGAGTGTGACCTGCTCCTTTCCGGATGTGGTCCACACTCAGCCACCTCAGTCTAGTGGCGTGCACAGTGTCATGGTGATTGTACTCCAGCCATGCTGCTGGTCATGTGGTGTCACTTGCATTGTCAGTGTGGCTCTCACATACGCATCTTTGCTGTGTTTCGCACGGGTGCATGTGTGTGTTGTGTAATTGGTGATGTGTGGGGAGGGACCCCTTTGGGCACATGGTGAACGGGGGCCTACTTGATGTTTGTATGTGTGCTGCAGTGTGCCACGGGGATCAGGGACATGACCCAGGGTTATTGTGGGTGTGCGGTGTGCTACATGTCGTTGTGCATGTGTGCCATTGTGCCCGCCCCCCCGTTCCCACAGTCCCTGTTCGTTACTCACCCTGTTGCTGTTGTGTCAGGTCATGTCGAGCAGTGTCTGGACTCCCGACTCCTTGCACCGTCTCCACACTGATGACTCTGGGCGCCATTTGCTCCAGCTCCTCCTGTGGCGCAGGACTCCCACCTCCATTCGCCGTTGCTGCCTTCCTGTTGGCAGCGGGTTTCTGTTTGGTTTGGCTTTTGACATCGTGCCAGCGCATCTTGGCCTCCTCGGCACTCCGACTGCATTCACAATGGAATGCCATTTTTCCGTCTGTTTTGCCAATGACACGGTGGTGATGACGGACAGTTGTTGTTGGTGCTCTGTCACCTCCGTGACGACGATCGGGTTTTCCTGCGGACTGTACCCCGTCTTCCTCTTCCTCTTCCTCTTCTCCTTGTCCTTCCCCGACCCCAAGGTTCATTGCTGGTGGTCTGTGGGGTTTGTGGGGTTCGCGTTGACCTGGGCACTCGTTCAGGGTGCATCCATGTTGCTGCGCAGTTTGATTTGTTTATGGTGTGTTTTTCTTGTTCAGCGTTTATGGTGCATTTTCCCGCCAGACGCGTGGGTATTGCAGGCCTATCGCTGGTTGTCGCTGGGTTTTTTTTCGTGGTTGGCCTCATCGCAATATTCACGTTGGTGTTTTGCATTTTTTCGGCGTCGCGTTATTTTTAACGCGGTCATTTGACGCGTTATCGTGGGACTATCGCATGGTGACGCCAGGTTGAGAATGCTATGTTAACACGGCGTTGTTTTCCCGCGATGGACTGCGATGTGAGAAGTTGCGTTAAGCTAAACTTGCAGTGGTTATCACACGTTCTTGTGAATATGCCCCATAAATTTACAATATGCCCTCTTCGCTTGATTGCAAAGTAGCCCCAAGGAAAGAGTCATCTTAAGATACCCTAATTTTTACATGAAAATGTAATTGCTAGCCTTATTTGAGTACTAAGAATATCTGAGTGCATGATTCTAGGAAATATTTTTTTTTTAGAGATTGTTAAATTTAGCAATATCCTAGGTAGCCAAGGTTGAACTCAGAGACAATTTCCATTGTTACTAAATGTGTTATACTATGTGAGCACAATTTGGAAAACCACATCCAAAAAATCATAATAATGGAGCACTTGTTAAGACTTCCTCCATTTCTAAAATATAGAGTTTCCTTAACATTATTTTAGTTTAGTTCTATCTAAGTAAACTCATCTTATCATATAATGTACTTATTAGTGATCACGATTGTAAGTATGGCAGTCTGGAAATGTTAATTGAATACTATTCCTGGCGCCATGCACTTAGCTAAGGACAGTACTTCTAAACACTTGAGGCAAAATTTTCGAATGACTTGCGTTGTTCTTCCAAGCCGCAAGTTGTCGCAAGTCGTTAACTAGGATTTACTAAGCTACGCAAAGAACGATTTGT
Organism: Calotriton arnoldi; assembly: GCA_963921515.1. Classification (NCBI taxonomy): domain Eukaryota; kingdom Metazoa; phylum Chordata; class Amphibia; order Caudata; family Salamandridae; genus Calotriton; species Calotriton arnoldi. Next base: position 33,366 of record CAWUFW010009655.1, on the reverse strand, counting down.
GCCGCTTTGTAACGGAAAAGTAACGGAATACAGCCCCTTGAGCTCCATTGTGTTACCTTGCATCTGGGAGTTGTTCCATGGGTGGAGCCCAATTATCCACTCATAGATTTTGGCACAGTCCCAAATTTACTAAAGCTCGTAAACCTAGGAATGAGTCAAAATGCTAAGCCTTCTCCACTGAGGCATAACAAGGAGAAATATTTTTATTTCTCCTTGATACTTCCTGTTAGACCTGGCATCTTTTGGCGTGTCTCCCCTGTCTTTTTGCTTTCTGGCCACCTGGTTTTGACTCTGTTTTTGCTGGTTTAGTGTCTCTGCACACTTTCTCACTGCTGTTCAGTGTAAAAGTGCAAGTGCTCCTACTGTAAATTATGTTATGGATTTGTGTTTCCATAATTGCCATGTTTGATTTACTGGTAAGTCCCTGGTAAGGTGCACTGAGAGTGCCAGGGCCTATAAATCAAATGCTACTAGTGGGCCTGCAGCATTGGTTGGGCTCCCACAGAAGTAGCACTGTAAAGGTATCTTAGACCTACCTGCAGTGTCTGCGTGCATTTCTTACTTCCATGTCGACTTGGCGAGTGCACCCACTTGGCAACCTCTAACCTTCCCTTTTGTTACATGTAAGTCACCCCTAAGGTAGGCCCAAGGTACCCTATGGGCAGGGTGCAGTTTATGTGAATGGTAGGACATCTGCTGGTGTGTGTGACATGTCCTGAAAGTGAAATACAGATTATTTCATTTTTCACTGTTGAAAGGCTATCTGTCCCATAGGATAGAATGAGAGATACTTCATAACATCCTACATGTATAACTTCCCATGAGGACAAGTTAGAGAAATAGAGTTTAGTATGACTGAACTCAGAATGTAAAAATGCATCTTTTAGTAAAGATGATCTTTATCGTGTGTGTTTGAAAATACCACTTTTAGAAAGTGGGTATTTTCTTGCTTAGCCATCCTATGTGCCTCTGCTGGGTTGTGGATTGACTGTCTGGCTGTGGAGTGACAGGGGCTGGGGATGTGCATTCTCTTCAGACAGCCACTGGGGAGATTGAGGTGTGTCCTGCCTCTCCTGGATGAGTCAGGGCTGGGCTGAATAGATCTGGGCTGCATTTAGGGTAGGGGGAGGAGATTTCCTTGCACCTGAATAGGCCTGGTCTGCCTTGGACAATGCTGTATCCACCTCCTGCCAGGAAGCTGGGCCAGAGAGGACAGAACTGGTTTGGACTGAGCACAGACACTCTCTGCCACAAGAGAACAAAGGGAAATGTGGTATAATTATTGGGGCCAAGACACCAGGATTTTAGAACTCTTTTGGACTCAGAAACCTGCCAAGAAGAAGAGCTGGAGAAGCTGTGAGGAGGAACTACCACTTTGCTGTGTGCTTTGTTTGAGTTTCTCCAAGGGCTTGAGGTAGAGCTTGTCCCCTGTTCAAGAAGTCTCAGGAATAGTAAAGACTTAAACTTCCTCTGGGTACTGCCTCTGGGACAGCGAGTCTCAGTTGCCCCAGAGGGAAACCGAAACCTGACGCTGCCACCAAGACCGCCCGCGGTTCTGTGACCTGAAGGCACCACAGAGTGCATCACCGCACTTTGCACCGAAACCCTGGGCTCCCCAACGACAAGGACCGCTGCCACCACTGAGCCGCTGCTGGCACCGTGATCTCTGGGCACCGCACTCCACACCGCCTTGCTTCACTCCGCTGCCCTGGTCTCACCGACGACCCAGTTGCCACCTGACATCCCCACCGTGGTCAGCACTGTGATCTAGGGGCACCGCTCGTAAGCTACATGCAGCAGCATCCTACTCCACACCACAGCCGCAGCCCACCGACGCCAGCACCATCGACCGCTGATCCTTGACGACCGCCGAAGCTTGCACTGTGACCGTCAGCACTACGACGAGCACCGCCCCGCTTTGCACCACAGCCCTGGTCTCACCGACGCCACTGGACGACCACCACCGAGCCACTGCGTGCACCGCACGCCACACCGCTCCACTGCACACCGCAGCCTCGACGACCAATGCCGCCAGAACACACCATCGCGGTTGGCCAGAACAAAAGGTACTGCTTACAAGTCTTTCAACACAGATGCCGGTCCGCACCGACACGGTCGACCGACCCTGTTGGATCTGGTTGTTTTCTGCACCGCTGTAGCACCGGACGGAGCGACCGACTTAAAGGAACTGCATTTTTAAGGTTATTCTTGCAAAGTACAGATTTTGATTATTGCAGATTGGACTTTTATCATTTTGCTCTTGTTTTACACAGATAAATATTGGATATTTTTCTAAACTGGTGTGGTGTCCTTTTGTAGTGTTTTCACTATACTACTGTATTTTATGTGGAAATGCTTTAAACACTGCCTCTAAGATAAGCCTGACTGCTCGTGCCAAGCTACTAAGGGGATGAGCTGGGGTTATTTCAGTAGTGTTTCCCCCTTATCCTGACTAGGAAATAGGGTCCGTACTTGGACAGGGTAACAACCTGCCAACTAGAGACCCCCATTTCGAACACTTCCTCTTTCTATGCATGATATATTCCGCATCAAACATAAAAGATAATGCCTGTAAGGATTACTTTTGTGCAGGAAGGTGTCTCTAAGAAGGGACATCTTCCTGCACAAAAACAATCCTGCCCATAACGCAGACACTCTTGCATTATGGTGCTTGTGTTGGTGGTAGGCAGCACACTGTTCGCTGGCACAAGGAAAGAGCAGAAATGTGCCATATCTTGGTAAATATGGATCATTTCTGCTCTCTCCCTTTCATGCAACGCAGCACAGAATCTTTGCTTGCATATACCTCTGGTAGGGTATTTGAGCTTAATTCAAGCCAGTATCAGTCCACATAAAAAAAATAAAGGGACACAATTACAACAAAGTAATTATCCAGGTAACAATGTATAATGTACTAACATCAAATATTAGGCCTGCCTGGCGAAGCTTGAGTGTCTTCAGTGGAGCTGCCATGCCAGCTGCTTCGCTGAAGGCACAAAAACCCTCCCTTGCCTAGCGGGATCTCTAAGTATGGTGGCCAATCCACTGCCAGGACACAGGAAGCTATAGAGTGTCATCATTTATGCTTCAATCCTTACTTGTTGCAAAACCTTAACATAGTCACTACTTTCACATGGCAATTTTCGTTGTCATTTTCTTTTCATAAGCCATCTTCTCTTTAGCTAGTATTTCTTTTCCATTTACATTTTTCTGAAGGTCAGGTATTCTGCCAGATGATTTTTGATGTATGGAAGAGATCACAATACTGACAGGTAGGGGAGAAGGCTTGATGCCAATGGTAACGTTGTCTAGCTTGATTGATTTCTTCTCCTCAGGGAGTAATTTGTTTCCTTGTGGTCTCTGAGCTGTCGAAGCTATGAGGCTTGCCCATTCTAAATTGAATTTCTCTATTTCAGCCACGACAGGGAACTTGGGTTTCATGTTATTTCCAAATATGAAAGTCACTTTAGGCTATGTGACTTTTATTTAGTTGCTGAAGTCAAAATGTGACGCTGTAATCTTACAAAGATCCTAAATGGTGAAGGACTAATGTGGGGCTCAATGATAACAAAAATAATTAAGAAAATAGGAATGGTTATTCTGCTGCATCTGAATCTCTGCAACAGCCAAAGTCATCTTTTAGAAAGTGTTTCAAATGTGTTCTTTTAGTAACTGGCAGGCACAAGGTTTAGCCCTGCAAGATGTTCCAGGGGTGTGACACAAGTGCCTGCAGGCCTTACTGCACAGGGGTACCCCACCCTTCAGGGGACCCCAATTCACCTAAGGCCTATGAATATTTGTGAGACATGGGTGTTTCAGAGGGCACTCATCACATGCTGCTGGGGGCCTCATTATTTAGTGTTACACCACTGAAAAGTGCTTGTGTATATGTAGTACAGTAGGCAGAACGAAAACCAGTTATGAGAAAAACAATGTAATGTCAAATGAAAGGTATTGCAAAAATGGTATACATAGATACCATTAAATAGCATGAGTTTAAATGAGAGCTGTACATTACAAAAGAGAGTTGAGTCCCTAGAATAAAACTTATCACGTACACTCATCATGGTAATTACCCTTTTAGCTAGACTGGGATCACAAATTAGGCGGGGCTGCTTTGTAGCTATCGACATTCAGAGCAAGGTTGTCCCTCAAGTTAAAGTTTCCTTTGCTCCTATGTGAGGAGAGGATTGAAGGTGAACGTCTGATGTCAGTTAATAAATTCCACATATTTGAGTGATATAGGCAATGCCTACTTTGTAGTTTCGGATTTTCATATATTATAGGAACATCAGAGATCTACAGGGTTTGCTCCTTTTGAAGTGAACCCCATCTACGGTGAGATGTCTATGGAGATATAAGGGATGCAGAGGAGTTTGAAAAAGAATGAAAGATCTTTGCCCGCATTATCAATAGGGCACATAGCCCTGCTTTGTGTTAGTGTACACATGCACTGGGTGTGTGAGATACAGACCAATGCTGTTACCAATAAAAACAAGCTTTGGCATAGCCAATAGGTCTCGCCTTTGGGACCTTGTAAGTGTTTGGCCAGAGCAATTGGCTTTGGCAATGTCTTTAAGCTATGTTGAAGAGCAGCCTGGCTGCTCTGAGGCATGCTGAAAAGTTATAATAAAAAAAGTGTTATAAGCATTTTTGTTACCTTATATATAACCAAGAAGACATTACGTACAACTGAACAGCTTGTGTGTGCAACTGAGTTGAGGCCTGTTAAACTGGCCAAAGTGTAGCCTTCTCTCAGGGTTTTTGTGGTATTTGAGCAAAGTATTTCCTTTCTGTATAAAGTGATAATCAGTTTCACTTCATCGTGTTTGATAATAAGATCAAGGAAGGGTAAGGATAATTATCGCGATTGATGGTAACTTTCAGATTCTATTGGGTTATGCAGAGCGATATGAATTCCATACATGACTATACTATGAACGCAAAAAATACACATTTTGCAACCTGAAGCGGCACATTTTATGGTGTTATTATTTCATTATTTGTCATTTTAACTCAACTGAATACTATTTGGGCAAAAGTGTCACCTCATCAGTGGCAGTCTGCCAGCAACTGAAAGGTAACCAGTTATCCTTTCAAAATGGTCTACCACTCTACAGAACCACTCATGGCAACTTTTTAGTAACAGTTGACCTGTTTGCACAAGATACATGTTTTGGTTCACATCTAAAACAGTGCAGCATATAGTGAATTATGTGATAAATGCAGTAAATCCATAATTAAACTGAACGTGTGTCCAATGAATCACATAATTTCAGTGGCCCCAAATATCTAAAAACAGAATGACAAAGAAAAAATAGAGACAGCCACTTCTCCTACACTGACTGGCATGCATAGTCATGGCGGGGGCTTATTTCCCTTTCTGTATGGAAAATGAAGAAGGTGAAGAAGTCAAATACCAGAAACATAGCATACCTTCTCTCTGTATATCACAATAAGACCAAGAAACACTTTGCGCTTTATACTGTTAACATGTCCTTTCTTGATGCTAAAAGGAAGTTATATTAACGCCTACAATTAGAGAGTGGTATATGGAATACTGGTGAAGCGTTTGCATTGTTGCCGTTGGAAACTCCTTTAGTAGTTTTAGCTGCTAAGAAAGCCTTAAGGGATATTTCAGAATGTGAAGTGTAAACTGTGCTGTTTGATTGTAGGTTTGTGCAATGACAAATTACGCCAACTTTAATGGTGTGTTTATTGTTTACCAAAGTTTTATGTGATTTGATTATAAGAGTCCAAGGCCTAATAAACTTATTATTATTGTTGCAAGGTTTATGTCTGATAAATTTAGGAATTTGGACAGTTTTAAGTTACCCAAAACATACAAATTTATACTTTGACACTGCTCAGTTGGGCCCTGATGCTTGCAAGGAAAATGACCCCTCCACACGCCCTCATGTGATTGCAAAAAAGCATCAGTTTTTCAGGTGCACCCTTGGGCCCCATGTCACTGCCCCTACTGCACACTGATACCTACTCTTCTAACAGTTCTCAAGTGCACCAACACTGCATTGCTTACATGGCATTTATGGCTAGGCAACAACTACAAATACTTTCCACCAAGTCTTCTTTCAAGTGATGAGGGTGAATAATGTGTATTTTATCTGTAGAACGTGCATTATGGTTAATTATGTGGTGTAGAACATTTATCGCTATAAAAATGATAATGCTAACACACAGCGAGAAAAGTGCGTGGTTTATGGGTATGTGAATCTAATTTACATAATATGTACAACAGAAGCCACATTTCAATGTTAAAACAGACATGAAACATGCTTATCAAATAACGCTTTCACTTTCAATTGATAATTCAGCTCTTATAATTTACCCAGAAGTCTGCAAAGAAAGCCGGAAAAGAATTATTAGGTAAACATTGTATTAAGGAGCTGGAAGTCTGTCAAACAGAATTCTGACAAAATGCAGACTTACTCTGCCCGAATTTAAGAGTGTAAGAAGTGGACTTGACTTACGGCAGTGATGAATACTGCCCCTGAAAAAAGAAGAAGGCTCGGGGTCTATTCTACCAGACCATCGTTAAGACTCATTACCAGGTCCTGGGGTAAGCAGCATAGTAGGGCAAGATACCTGCTTGCACTAGAGAGCCAGGGAAGATGCCTGTTCTCACGAGGCTGCTTTTGTTCCAAAGTGGTAGTGTTTAGTTTCTTGTGTATAATACTCAGGAGTTTCCGTGCTCATGCGGGGTTTTTATGCTCTGTTCTCCTATATATGGCACAAACTTTCGGCAGGCTCTGGGGGTGAGCCATCTGTCTGCTTGTAGGTTCTAAGTATTGCTGAGGGTGTCTCGTAGAGGTCAGTTCATTTATACAGCTTGTGTGCGTGGCACAGGATGATACTTGGAAAGACCAGGGCGGGGGGCGTATTACATCACAAAATGCATCGTGCACCTACTCACCTTCAGAAGATGGGTATCTAAATCTAGCTAGGACAGAGCCTTTACACAAGAGGAATAGCGCGAACATTGTAGGTCACTCTGGGCCCCACCCCCAGTGCTAGGAGCCCCGATTGGGCACTGTGTTGACAAACAACACATAATAACAGCAGCGCACACGCCATGTTAAAACATGTCGGGCGTGTGTGTTGAAAAACATTAGCTACAAAAGTAAATAGATGTTTGAAAACAAGCCCTGACGAGCGGCGGCATCGTGGAAAGTGAACATTTAAAACATGCCAGTGTGATCGGTTTCTTAGGTGTCTCTCTGCAGAGCTTCAATGCCCAGAGAGGAGGAGGGGCCATCCCGCGCTGCGCAAGGAGGAAGCTGCGATGGCCAACAAAATCAATCCCTTAATGAAATCGCCTGAGCTGAAACAGGCACCCAAAGGAGGGACAGTTCAGAGGAATGGACCAATAGAAGGCCAGCATTGCGGATTGGCACAAGAAAAAAACAAGCATTGGCATAGCCAATAGGTCTCGCCTTTGGGTCCTTATAAGTGTTCAGCCAGAGCTAGCAGCTTTGCCAATGTTTTTAAGCTATGTTGCTGTGCAGAATGTTGAAAAGTTATAATAAAAAAGTATTATAAGTATTTTTGTTACCTTGTATATAACCAAGAAGATATTATGTACAACTGAATCACCCAATTAAAAAAAGAATTAACATACAAAATGTCTTTTTTTTGTCCTTGCAATACTAACAACTTCTTCCTGGCTGTTCTAAAGTTAAGGTGGTTCTTAGTGATGTTGAGGGGGTATTGAGTGATGTTGTGGTGGTGCGGAGTGATGCTATAGTGGTGCTTAGTGATGTGAAGTAGTGGCCTGCTAGGGCCACTCGGGTTTTCTCACAACCACCTGCTATGCCTTCCCAAGAACGAAGAGTCGATCAGACAGTAGAGAATACAAACTTACATGCTTTATTAGAAATGCTCTGTAGAGGAGTCCATCATGACCTGCACCCTAAGATGTCTGCCGAGGGACTGCCTTCCCCCCGGTCCACAGTGAGTAATCATTCTTCCCCAAAAGCCTCCAACCCTGCCCACCATGGAAAACTACCAGCCGGAGCAGAACATGAACAAAGGAGGCACTGATGAGCTAACACCTGCCAAATGGGTACATGTTATCAGAAACCCAAGGCCACTGCGCTGGGTCTCAGCGTCTCCTAATGTGGGAGCAGAACTACACACTTAGATTGGTATGCGAGAGCTGAATTGTCTCCTCATTAGCAGGTCGGAAAACAGCCTTGGACAGAAAGAAAAACATTAGCAAAATACAGTGTTCTGCTGAGGCAAGCATTACGGGCCATGAGGCCTAACTCAGGCACAGTCGAATGATGTGGTGTGGAATGGAAATGTTTAGAGTTGAATTGTGTGGTGCGTAAGTGTGTGGGTTTGAGTGAAAATATGCTGATTGGAATGATGTGGCAAGATATGGAGTGTATTTGTGTGCATTGTGGACAGCGCGTGATGCTCTTGAATGATACATTTACAGAGAAACAAACCACTCCATCTTGGTTTGGTTTGGCTAACTCCTAACACTGCATAAACGTTCAATCTGACACTCAATTCTGACTGTGTAATCAATTTATGTGCGAGATGTTATACTCCTATTTGTAACAAAGAGCTCGAACTCCAGAGAAGGTCAGCAAGATCCTCGGTGCCCTGTGACCTTCCATTCTACTTCATTATGGGGCACCTTCCTAACCTTGCTCCCTCGCTCTTTATGCTACTCCTTAATATAACATATGCACCTTTTAAGTTTACACCGCAATTGTAATGCGCTCCGACACCTTTGGTCAATGTCCGCGCTATATAACACTGCAATAAATAAGTCAGTGAACAGACGTCCCATATTTCACGAGGCCGTATTGGTTTTCAGAAGCTTGCTGCAGTGATTTTACCAACTTCAAATACAGGTCATATTTTAAAAGACAGAGGGAACATTTGAAATTGATGCATTTTCTCTGACTTCCACAGGTGTGGCTCTAGTGTGAAACGTAGGTCATCTCTTAAAACAAACTGCATCAGCCTATTTAAAGCAGTACAGGAGCGGCTCAGGTGGATCCTCGGTTAATGATCCCACCAAAGGAATAAGGTCCTGTCAGAGGTAAACTTGTTTGAAAATTAGTTGTGCGCGTTCACACACATATTTACGTGAGGAGTAGAACTAAAAGCAGGCAATTTTAGATGTTTGAGCATGCCAGACTAATAAAGAGACATACCTAGGCACAGTTAAATTCCTATTTTTTTAATAAAGTAACAGTCTACTTTCAGGTGAATCCTGCTTTTCAAAATCTAGTCATCCTCTTTCCGACTCCATATTTCCAGGATGCCCCAAAGCCCCGTAAACAAAGTGATTCTCCCTTCCAATATTCAGGATGAGAGGTCAATGCTATCTATCCCTCATACAGTAAAGATTCCTCCGTCTCACAACACCCCCAACCACCACCCCAGAGCCTCATAATACGGGTGGGATTGTGCAATGCGTTAAGAGTTAGAGGCATTTGTATTTTTTGGGTGTATCCGTATAGCTACGGCACTTACCTGCTGCTAACACCAACGTGAATACGACCAGCAACTTCATAGCTGCGTGCGAAATGGATTGCTCGCCTCCACCACGACAGACTCAAACTATACGCAAAGCCCTCTGTTCCCTTTGTTACCGGAGCGCTGGGCCGCAGTGCAGGAAGTCAGCTGACCAGCTCCCCGACTGTTCAATTTATCAAAAAAACAGCTTGGCCCCGTCTCAAGAATCAACTGAGACTGACTCAGCAACACAATCACGTGCCACCCGCAGCTGACTTCACAAAGTCCTTATTCAAAGAAGGGAAGGTGGAGACTGGATGTAACAAGCACGGAATCGAAACCCAGCCGAACGCGGGAATCTAAACTAGTGGTGCGCGCGCACCACAGAGGAGTGGGGGGAGGGAGCGCGGCAGCGAGGTGAACGCGCGCTGCTGCGCGTGCTAGCCACCAGTGGGAATGGGAGGAGCAAAGGCGGGACATGCGCCCGCCTTTGCCCAATTGTGTGCCGCTTTTTTTTTTTAAACGCACGCTACAGCCAATCCCAGGCTTCAGAAAGCTAACCACACGCACGAGCGTGTGGTTAGCTTTCTGAAGCCTGTACAAGAGGTCTCGGGCTGCGCGAGCAGTGCTGCACACTGCAACGCTAGGCCCGAGACCTAAAAATGGAAGAAAATGTGTCTCAAACCACTACAAACACCGAATGATGTAGCAATCTGGTCCTAAAACAAGTACTGATAAATAAGGCTGACTCCATATAATGGAAACCTATAGAAATATTCTGACTGAACCATTTAGCTTGGATAAGTAAAGGTGAACTTCTCTCATCAATAAACTGTAGTACCTCATCTTCAGCTGTAGTGCTAATGCTAACATTTAGTTAGACAGAACTGGTACATGATGGATGAACTGTTAGCAACTAGCCGGAGAATTTACTAACCGTCCTAAACTTGCATGATAGCCTGAATATGAACACAATGCTCTTCCAGCAGAAACTCATACACCACTTGAGATTGAAAAACTTCAACTACGGTTTTACTCCTGAAAGCAAAAGGAGACTTGCCTATTCGCTATACAGAGTAAGTGATAAGGGAGAGAGAGAGACAAAGGAGGAAGAGAGAGAAAAAGAGTGAGTGAGAGGGAGGGAGGAAAAGTTAGTTTTATTTCTTGCAGCAGGAAAACCCCATTTGTGGTACAGATTACGGCAAGTAAGCGTGCATCTTGTCAATGGGTGCCCACAGTACCTCTGCGAAGGCATGAAACTAAACGGTGCACAGAAGGAGTTATCAGCTGCACATTGCCTCTTTTAACTGTCCTTCCCTGGCAACTGTATAGCTTGGGACACAGTGGTGGCATCTCTGGCCAGCCAGAGGAGATGGCTTCCCAATCCTCCTCTCCCATGTCTTCTGCACCGGTTAGTTTCCAGAGCTCAGTCTTAACAAAGCACCTTTAAAGCGTGGTGCAGGTCAACATAAAAATCCCCTTCTCCAAAGACTTGATTGTATTAAGATTGAAATAAAGACAATAACCTCAACGTTTCCACTGAACTAGGTTGTATATTATGAGAAAAACTGTAATTCATTCTTCTTTTGCTAATATGAAGATAAGAGTGTAACTGAACAGTTTCCTGGGGGCGCCTAAAGTGAAATATCTGTCAAGAAAAAGGCGAAATAGAACTCGTTCAAGAAAAGAGCTCTGCTGCACCAATATGGCCCAGGGAGCTGAGCCCTTCGAGGATCACAGGAGGAATTCTTCTTTCAGGACAGCTTGCTATGACAATTTAAAAAGTAATTTCAGAAGCCAAGAGCATGCAGGATTAATACTACAGGGATAAAAGGGCGGGAACCGAAATGTGATCTCGGCATCCTACTTTTCATACGTTCACCAACTCTATTTTGATTAGTAATTTGCACAAAGGTTTTTTATCTTTTAAAGGTTTTATGAATTTATATTAATATGCATTCAGGTTTGCTATGGCGGCATGGGAATTTTTTGTTTATACAAATATCTGACGTGACTTGCACAAAAGCTTTTACATTTTTTAAGGGGTTCATGAACTTACATCAATTTGCACTCAAGTTGCTACTACATGGAAAGGTGGTTACGTGTGCAAAAGTTTCTAACAATTTTTTGATCTGCGGCCTTAATGTGTTTCACATTTGTTGTGATATTTTAATGTGGACCTCTTTTGAGTTCCAAAACATAAATAAAGAATTACGAATAGTTTATTACAATTTTCAGGTTATTCATTTGCGTTATTAAGGGCAGGTGACACGTCATAACTTGAAGCTGTGATTTGTAATTTGCAAACATTATCAGTTCTTATCCACCTAAACAGCATAGGAAAAAGACTGGAAATTCTACACTTTATCTTGCATGCAACTTTCAAAAATATGTCACCTCTTAAAATGTAAAAAGACTGAAATACAAATAAAGAGGATATAAAAATCGTCATGCAACATCTGCACACATATTTTTAAGAGGCTTCTCTCCATATTTTATTTCAAGTATAGCAAGGCTTAAAAAAACATAAAATAAAGAAAAAAAACACATAAAAGCCATGGCTGATCAAGCAATGTGACCAACATGGTTATATGAAAGGTTGCAAGGGGGTCATGGCTGGCTCACTGGCAGTATGGTTTCATCATTCATTGCACACAAATGTGAGGCTGAAGGATTGGAGAAGAGCAGCTATAATCCCTTCCACAGAAGCCGAGGGAGGAGGCGGGCAGCAGAGGGTTTGTAATTCAGACTTCGGTAGCTGGGAAATGAGTGGAGACCATGCGACAGAAAGATTGGAATCGAGGCTGCAGAATCACAGGCTCCGCTGAAGCACGGTTTAGAATAATTAAAGATTTTATTTGGCTACATGACAGAGTGATGGATATGTCCAAGTCTAATTTTTGATACATTTTGATAAAAGACGAGACTAGGCAAGGTCATAAATTTACATATTAGTCTGAAGGTGGTAGACTGGCTTAGAAATTAGCTAAACAACTGGAAGCCATGGGGAAGATGCACAAAAATCTCCCTAAATTATACCCAAGTTTGGAATAAATATACCTTTTCCTAATTTTTAAACAACTTAAGGAGTATTCCTTGACAGCTGCTGCTGCCTAGGAGTACTCCCAATCGAAAGCATTAACATGTAGGAATATGTGCATGGTGTACATCCATCCGTGTGTAACTGCTTATGCGCAAACTCATAGCTTTGTAGGTGTTCACCAACTTTGCATGGCATCCCCGCCCTCGAATAACCATTCCTCACCCATGAGAGGAGATTTAATCATATGCCAAATTACAACATATCGGTGACATTTTACATGTCAACGAATCAATTTAGGAGTGTACATTTTGTAAATTCTATACCTGAAGTTTAGTGCAAACATAGTTTCGGTAATCAGGCCCAATGTGTCCTTGAAAACTGAGTTTATAGTGGAAAGAAACTAGCCATAAGGCCCAATAAAAAAGTACAATGATAGGTCCTTTCCTCCTCCCGCCCCCTAAAAACATAACCCCCCCAAAGAAATGACAATACATGGCATCCTGCCCCATTTAAAAAAAAAAGCTCCCACTCGTGCTCCCCTCCCACCCCTTAGGACTTTCCATTTACGGCTGTGGACAGAATGGAGCGTAATCGTGCCAGTCACACCTGTACACAGACAGGTGGCTGAGAGGGAGATAGTGGTGGGGAAGTATGAAGCACCCGACACATTCCCCTGTCTCTCTCGTGTCTGTGGACACCAGAGAGCAGCTGGGGACGTTGGGGCGGGGGTGGACCAACATTCTACCATCGCGCTGCTTCACTCCTGTCTATTGAGACTTGGGCAAGGTGGGAGGAAAAACTGAGCTAGCAACCAATTCACCAAGCGATATCAAAACAGGTCTTGTGTTTCCACTTCTGGGAAGTAAGTACAGTCCATAAATACATTTTAAAACCAGATTCACGCCTATGACTTTGAATGAAGTCAAACACAACTACTGAACTGTCTTAGTTCTGGATAACCAAGGACCAGCTTGGCAATAGTTTAGTTTGTGTCATCAATAATGTTCACGGTGAATCACCGGTTTACCAATGGAATACACTAGTGCTTATCACTAGCACTTATAGGAGCTACGACAGACTGCAAAATAGTGAGTTATAAGGTTCGATGTCTTTAGAGAGCAAAAGAAACTACAGATGTTTTTTGTTAGCATTAGAAGGCCTCCTTAAACCTATCACGCTGCCGTCCTCGTCTGAGACCAGGAATGTGGTTTCTGCAAACAAAAAGCATTCTTTTTAATGTCGCCTAAAAAGCACACTTTTTTTGCCCGGCAGTTAAAACAAAATGTTTTTACTATTCGAAGCACAAACTTTCATGCTTCAGAGACACCCACCAGAACAACCCTAGTTACTGGGCACCTCTCAAAAAGCCATAAATCGTAATATTTGAGTTGCCCTGTCTCCGGCTGCGAGCTAATGGCGGCCATAATTACCCCTGGCTTGCAGACAGCTGTGCGTGACTAAATGACAGAGCGTGCGGGCAATTATGCTTCACCCTGCACCGACCACTGGGGTCTATTGAAAGGGACGAGCGATCAAACGGCAAAGTCACCGCCCAGGATTATTCACCGGAACTCGGGAGGGACTACATGACAACTACCTTTCAACCAAAAAGACCAGCATAAGCGCGCGCCTCGCCCGGCAGCAGGGGGAGGGGGCCTGCGCGATTCCTTTGCGGGAGCGTGCAGCAAGGCACGATGATTGTGACCATATGGCGCCACCATATGGCGCCGCGCGCTCCCACAAGGGAATCGCCAGACGTGCACGCGTTGCCATTGCAAGCAATGCAACGCGTGCACGTTTTTGCCCCCAAAGCTGTGCCGATAGCTAAAGGTCTCTCCTAAGCAGCGCATGCGCGCTGCGTAGGCGAGACCTAACCAATGGCAATTGGTGGGTTTGCCAGAGTCCATTGAAGAGGCTACAACAGGTCGATCGAGGCTCGACCTAAAGAAATGTCTCCAGTGCATGTGCTAGGTCTTTGCATTAGCACATATGGTGGAGACAATGGAGCATAGAAATACACAACAGCTGTTCATCTCCTTCTATGTGTTAGTGTGCACATCTCCCCTGGTCATTGAGAGGCGCAGGAGCTGGAATGCAAGCTACCTTGGTGTCAAAAATGATAACATGGCCCCTAGCCCATTGTACGTTTTCTGTGCAGGGGATGTTTCTAAACTCCCTTTAGAAAAGAATAAATGATTCCCAAGTGGGGAGTGGACTCATTGTGTGGTGGGGGACACTTCGCTGACCTATTTTAAACGCTGGGGGGTCACTCAGTATCTAACAACGTGAGTGGTGCCCTTCCTGGGTCTTTGTGACATTGTGACAGAAATATACTCAATAACATATAATATACAGAATAACTCAAGGATGTATCCTTAGGAAGGCTGGTATTTAAGTACCATGACTGAGTAGTGGTAACAATTCATATACACTACAGACTTGTGGTACGAAGTGTTATATAAAGAACTAGTTATGACTATTTCAAACTTTCCCCAAAGTGTACAAGTGCGAGTGAATGTTTTAAAAAACGACAGCTAATCAGATTTAGTGCAAGATGCATATATTTTTTGTTTTAATCCAAAGAATTGAATAGAATAAATTGACACAAAAGCTTTGTCTTTCTCTTTTTTTGCCCATAAAACAATGCACACTTGTAACATAAGCTTAAATTGGTTACATTGATCCATGGTGGTCTGTGCTTACATAAATCTACTTCTTGGCATCTTATGCTTATTTCCTGTAAATACAGAACATTTTCTATTGTATTCGCCTGAGACACAAATTGAGAATATTATTCAAATTCAGTATTCTAGTTGCATTTATCAAGGTGTTGGGTAGTAATTCAACCCAATAGGGTAAATGTTAAGTATTTACGAGGAAGCCTATCAGCATTTTTTTAATTTAGCTCTTGTAATCTGTATTGCAATAGCTGAAATTCTTGACCTCACAATTCAGCATCAAATAATATTGAGACAAATTATTGTAATGCACTCTGTGTGCCATTTTCATTGCTTGTAACATACCCTCTGAAAACATGTGCCAAAAGGCTACCTGGTTATTTTTAGGTCTCGCCAAGAGCCATCTTTGGGAGATTTGCCACTCCATCCATGAAACATAAAATCTTAAATGAAGACTATATTGACATACATGCATACATTGTCCTTGGGTCACTCCTCCCATCCAATGGTTCACATTTTGCTTTCCTCCACCGTAGCATAAAGCATGGAGATTTGGCTCAGCCCACTTCAGACGTTGGGTATCTTGCAGTGTGAAATCTAATCGCGGAGATTCCGCCCCGAGTGCAGAGGCTCCCTCAGGACTGGGGCCCCCTCCATGAGTGTGATGGGCCCTACGAGGGTTTAACCTATGTTTGGTGTATACAAAAACAAAGCCAATTGTAACATTTAGTTGTGTGAATAAGAATCACGTTGAAGGAAACAACAATGAACATTTATCGTTTATTTTTCCTAAAACTTTCTTTATTGTTTCTAAAAAGACACATTGATACAGCAGTCTGGCTGATAGGTCCGGATATTCATTAGGCCAAGATAACGGTATAACCCATGTTGGACACAAGAACAAAAAGAAACAAAAATAGAAAATCACGTAACACGAGAACATTTAGGGGCAGATTTACAAGCCCCTTGCGCCACTTTTGCGTCATTTTTCCCATGTTAAAAATGACGCAAAAGTGGCGCAAGGGGCTTGTAAATAAGCTCCTTAATTTTAATCCAGAAGCAGATATTGAGTTGTGTATTTCCAAGTGGCATGGAGCTGTTGGCAATTGCTGTGTCGCTTCTGCTTCAACGAGGGAGCAGATGAACAGACAACAACTGACGATGCTGTGCTGTTTGTTGAGGAATTGGTTGACATGGAAACCATGGCCTCTTGTGACACAGTTTCAGTAAAAGAAAATATTGCACTTTTTGCTAGTTCATTTTCCAGTATTCTATTCATTCTGAATGTAATTAATTATTTTTGACAGTCCTGGCTTCCAGGGCAGTAGCAAATAGATTTTTGCTTTTATCATTATTTAGATTCACTAGATTGACTGCATAGTTCCAATTATAGGAGGTAGTTTGACAAAGAAAAAACTGGCATTGGGGCCAGCGGGGTGTCAAATCAGATGGTAGACAAGGGGGCTCTGCAGACCAAAGCCCAATTCGACTTAGAGGAGACATGCCCCCTTATTTTACCCAGTAGCCCTGGTGACTACCTAAATTATGGGGACACGGTTGGTGGCAAGTATGTGCCGTTTATCAGCAGGGGGATTTGCAATGAGGTACCAGTTACTGGGGATGCAGAGCAGCTAGCTGTTAGGAGGGGCACACTGAATGGTGTAAATAGCACCACAGCGGGGGATAATCTCCGCAGCACTAATGACACCCCGGAAAGTCGCAAGATTAATGGGACACTTCTGTTAGTACCCTGAGGTTATCATCTTGGAATGTGGCAGGCATAAATAATAAAAGAAATGATCCAGATTGGTAGACTTTTCTTAGATAATTTGTTATAGTACGCCTACAGGAGATGTGGGATGCATACGCCTACAGGAGATGTGGGATGCATACGCCTACAGGAGATGTGGGATGCATACGCCTACAGGAGATGTGGGATGCATACGCCTACAGGAGATGTGGGATGCAGAGGGTTCCTTTTTTATGGAAGACTATAAATCGTATTTTAATCCTGTTGTGCCTTCAACCAGGGCTCACCCAATTGGAGGTATGTTGATCTTGGTTTCTCTTTCTTTAAATTGTAGCATCAAGAGCTTGGCAACAGTTCTGCCAATATGCAAGCAATTCTCTTTCCCTCCCCCGTGGCTGGTGGCTTTGTTTTGGTAAGCAATCACTGGTGCCACCTTCTGTGACACACTTTCCATTCTTACAGAACAAAGGTTGAACATAGATATTTGTAATAACCAAAGTCTGGATTTATCTTAGTGGTAGATTTTAACACACACCCCTGTGCTCATTCCTTTACCTCATGCACTGTAGTGTATAACGAATATTTGTTGCACATGGAACATAATCATGTGGGTGCTTTTTTAAACAATATCCTCCCAGAATTCAATTTGGGTTGTGTCATAAACAAAATGTTTCAAAGCGCAGATGGTAGCTTTTCTCCCACTTTTATTGGACGAGGTCTGCTCTCCACAATAGATCATATTTCTGTCTCTGTTTCTTTGCGGAATATTTATAGACCATTTTTGTAGAAGTGTTTCTGGCTTTAGTGATCATTATAGTTTTTTTGTTAGCATCACTGACCTGCTTGTACGGGCCCCGGTACAGGGCAGGTCTCTTCATGCGGATGGTGAAGTGACTGATCAGGGTAGAAAAATAAGGTGGTGAAAGATTGTCCCAGCGGACTTTTTGAAGTGCCTTGTGGAATGTAAGAGAGGAGAATTTGAATTATGGCCGGAGAATTCATGTGCTGATAGAGCTTTCTGAATCCATATTTGGAGACTGGGAATGAAGTTAAATCAAAGTTATTATTCCCCCCTAAATTGGCAGCAAATAGTAATCCACATTGATTTAACAAAGACTGCTTAAAAGCCCACAAACTTCTAATGGCTGCCCTTAAAGCCCTGCCCAAAGATAGTTGTTTAATAGCGAGCAGACATATTGCTTACAAGAAGGCAGTAGCGGCTCCTTGAGGGAGTGCTGCGGGGCGGTGGGGCGGGGGAGGGGCAGAGTGGGGGTTAGTAAACTCCGGAATACGGCCGAACAGAGTTGAGTAACTAAATAAATAAATAAAACAAATTATATTGCGCGCGCAGCAACGCCAAATCGGCGATGCAGCGCGCAATGTAATTCATTTTATTTAGTTACTCAACTCCGTTCGGCCGTATTCCGGAGTTTACTACCCCACACTCTGCCCCTCCCCACCCCCGCCCCACCGTCCCGCAGCATTCCCTCGAGGAGCCGCTACTGCAAGAAGGCGCTAGATACGAGGAAGAGAGCACTTAGAGACGCAGCCTGGAATTACCTTATAGAGGCTTCACTCATGGCAGATTGTAGCAAATTTTGAGAGGCTGGTAATCGCCCTTTATTTAATGATAAAGGGGGCCACACCACTTCGTCACATGTTCTACTGGAGAAATGGATTGAGCAATTTGAGGGCTGTTAGAAATGGGGGTCTCTAGTTGGCACTGGCTGGCGCCAATGTCCAAATAGGGACCCATCTTCCTAAGTCAGGGCAAGGGGGCTACCCCCTTTGATAACCCCTGCTCAACCCTGTGGTAACGTAGCACGAGCAGTTAGGCCTATCTCGGAGGCAGTGTTAAGCATTTATGACCACACACAATAAGGCAGTAACAACACCACAAAAGGACACAACTCAAGTAGGTATAGAAAAATAGTATCTTTATCTAAGGTTTAACACAAGACTCTCAAAGCATTTTAACCAGCCACAATGCACGTAAATCAGTAGGGACTTAAAAAGGCAATAACGTATTCACCAGAACGTGGCACTGACTGAGTTCAAGGCCTGGGTCTACGCGACCCGTTGCGCACCAGATACCTGCCGTTGGACGGGGACACAGCACGCAGCTTCTCGAAGAAGCGGAGACGGTGACAGGCGGACTCCCAGCGACCAAAACTCTTGACTGCAGTGGTCCGCAATGTGCACTCACAATGATTCGGGCACTCGGGGACAGGCGGGCTCTCAGTGGCATCAGCACGCGGCTGCGGCGGCCCGGGCTGGTGGTGGCAATGACTCTCATCGTGCAGCTCCGTGGTGGGCTCACAGCGGCAGCAGCTCTCTCTTAGCTGCGGTGTCCCACAGGACAAATCACGATGATGCAATGTTGGCAAAGGTGCGGGCACTCAGTGGCAGCAGCTCTCTCTTAGCTGCGGCGGCCCACAGGACAAATCACGATGACGCAAAGTTGGCAAAGGTGCGGGCACTCAGCGGCAGCAGCTCTCTCTTAGCTGCGGCGGCCCACAGGACGAATCACGATGATGCCAAGTTGGCAAAGGTGCGGGCACTCAGCGGTAGCAGCTCTCTCTTAGCTGCGGCGGCCCACAGGACAAATCACGATGATGCACAGCTGACACCAGTGCGGGCACTCAGCGGCAGCAGCTCTCTCTTAGCTGCGGCGGCCCACAGGACAAAGGATGATCTCAACCAGGCTGGCACAACGGCGGGCACTCAGCGGCTACAGCTCTCTCTTGACTGCGGCAGCCCACACAGATTCAGCAAAGGTTCCGAAGGTTCAAATTAAGGCGGGCTCTCAGCAGCGGCAGCTCTCTCTTAGCTGCGGCGGCCCACACAGAGTTAACAAGGGTTACCAGTCCGCGTTCCTCACAGTAGAACTAGAGGCTCCGGATTACTCGGCGGAGGCCTCACCTGTAAGTAGAATCCCTCGCACAGGAATTCAGACGGCTGACGGGCTGAAGTCTAATGTCCCTGAGACTTCAGCAGGAGGCGCTCTCAATTCAGGCCCTCAGGTAGTTTCTTCAGCAAGCTTGGTGAAAGTTTCAAAGTCCTTTCCTCTGTTCACTCGGACAGAGTTTCGTCTTGACATCCAGAAGGAACACCCTTGTAAAAGGTTTCAGCGCAGCGTTTTATACCTAAAAAGTCTTTGTTCTCTAAAGTCACAAATCACTGAATCCAGTCAGAACCAGTTCGGTAGGGTCGGGGAGCACTTGGTTTATGAGGCGACATCCTGCCCTTTGAGAATCAGGGGGTCTGCTATCGGACACCCAGTGGGAGGTGGAGCCATCATTCACCTTGCCAGGCACGGCCCTGCTCAGATCAAAGAGTCACCCCTCCCCATACTCTAAATGCTGATCTCTCTCTCCAGCCAGGTCTGACCCAGCTGGCCCTGCTGCTCCAAAACCAGACGGCCAATACACACACTAGCAAAGCCTACAGGAAAGCTTAGGCAAGAAAATACCTTGTTTCTAGAAGAGGCATTTTCGAACACGGGCTATGCAAATGATCCTTACTAAAAGATGTATCTCAATGTCCTGAGCTTAAACATATCAAATTCGAATTTCCTATCAGGTTCCTGGGGGCAGGTAGGATTATGGAATGTAATACTCAGCCTGCCCATTCTGGCCTATGAGAACGGATAGCCTCACAATAGTAAACAGTGAAATGGAGGGTAACTCGCTATTAGAACATGCTACACAGACATACTTTAAAAGCTTCTTTGGTGGGTAGCGCAAATCAGCGCTGCAGGCCCACCAGCAGTATTTGGTCTACCAGCCCTGGGCACACACAGTGCACTTATACTAGTGCAGGCCCACCAGCAGTATTTGGTCTACCAGACCTGGGCACACACAGTGCACTTATACTAGGGACTAACAAGTAAACCAAACGAGCCAATTATGGTTATCCCAATTCATACAGTCATCTTTACACAGGGAGCATTCGCTCTGTGTCACTGATTGGCAGTGGCACAGCGCCCAGAGCATCTAAATCCAGCCAACATAAAAGATAGGAAGCAAAAAGAGGAAGGGAGACCCGCGCCAATGAAGCCAGGTCTAACAAGGGCATTTATAATTCCTCGATTAGTGATGTCCATCATGAGCTCTCTTTGCTAACTACCCACCAATGCAACATTACATTTAACTTAACAAGGTCCCTTTAGCTATATCACATATCACAAGGCCCCTGTTCCCTTTGGGATTTCTGTCGATCTGTTCAAGGTGTCACCTGAACTTTGGGTCCAGATCTTATCCAGCATGCTTAACCTGGCAGTACATACTGGTCTCCCAGATTCATGGTCCCAGTCCATTATCATCGCTGTATATAAAAAGGGCTCAAGAGATCTACTGAGTTGCTACAGGCCCATCTCTCAGATAGATTCTGTAGTTAATGTGATGGGAAAGTTCATTTTTGAGAGGGCTGTGTCATGGGAAGTGGACGGTTCCATTCTTTCAGACTTACAGTTTGGGTTTCACCTTGCAACATGTGATCAATGCGTAAATCTTTTCTTGTTAATCAATAAGTATACCATGGCGAGACCAGGGTCACTGTTTATTGCATTCATGGATCTGACTTCTGCTTTTGACAGAGTGAACCGATCCAAGCTGTGGCCCATTTTGCTGGATACGGTAATGGACATAGACATTGTCTATTTCCTTAGTGAGCTGCACAGGGGCATGACGGCAGTTGTTCGGAATAACTTGCATGGGTGCTGTATTAGTTCCTTTCTTTTAAAGCGTGGGGTGAGAAAGGGATGCATATTGGGCCCGTTTTTGTTTACCTTGTATGTGAATGACTTGGGGACCAGGCTGTCAGATAAGAAGGTGGACTGTGCACGAGTGGGTAGTCATCGGATCCCTGCTTTGGTATATACGGGCGACACCGTCTTGCTGGCGAGAACTGCCCTGGGCCTTCAGACACTGCTTGATGCTTTTGTTACGTCTATGAACAGTCTTGACCTATCAGCCAACTATGGTAAATCTCAGGTGATGCAATTGGGCCCTAAGGGGACCAATTGTAGATTTTTTTAATGTTCAGGGCCATAAGTTGACTTGAGTCCAGACCTATACATACATAGGTGTGATTTTTGATGATCAATCTTCCTGGGGCCCATTGCAAAAAATCTAAATGATTATCCCTGTCTCGTTCTATAGGGGCGGTCTTTTCCTTTTACTTCCTTCTAGCACAGAGCAGACAACAACCCTTTCTTCCCCAGCCATGTTTTTGTACCCTAAACTAAGCGAAGAACAGGCTGGTTCCCTTCTACGGAACATCAAATCAGGGTCCCCTATACACCCTGCACCGCCCCACATTCTTGCTCAAGGGGGGAATTGTGTTTTGACGCAACTCACCAGCCTCATCTCTCTATCTCTTGAAAAAGGGATAGTACCTAAATAGTGGAAGCATGCCATCGTAAAACCGCTTTTAAAAAAACCTCAACTAGACCCTGCGGTCATGGCAAACTATCGCCCGATCTCATTACTGCCCATTTTGGGAAAGATCGCGGAGAAACATGTGAATAGTGCTATTTCACAGTTTCTGGAAGATAATGGCATTTTACACCAGACCCAGATGGGCTTTCGGCCAGAGCATAGTACGGAGTCAGCTCTACTTATGGTCACCGAAAAATTAAAAAGCATAGTAGATCAGGGAAGGGCCGCTGCTATTGTGTTATTAGATCTAAGCGCGGCCTTCGACACGGTAGACCACAAAATTCTTGTCAATAGGCTCAAAAACATTGGGATTAGAGGTACAGCCAATCAATGGGTGGCCTCGTTTCTGAGTGACAGATCTTTTCAGTGTATGGAGGCCGGCATTTTGTCAGACACTTTCTCAGCCCCTTGGGGAGTACCTCAGGGATCTTCCCTGAGCCCGACCCTTTTTAATGTCTACATGAGCCCATTGGCTCACATAGTACAGGAGTTTGGACTCTCCATTGTGTCATATGCCGATGACACCCAATTTGTGGTGTCAATAGCCGACTCTATTAACTCCAACCATAGGCAACTAACTCCGTGTCTGGAAAAAATAGGAACATGGATGGCTGATTGCAGTCTCAAGCTGAACGGGGACAAAACCGAGCTTATGATCCTGGGCAGCAATTTCAGCCCTCGCTTAGAGATTCCTTGGCCAGCAAACTGGGGTCCCCCCCCCCCAACTCCTAAATGCTCCATAAAAAATCTGGGTATGTGGCTTGATCAGAATTTAACTATGGAGACGCAAGCCAAAAAACTGGCAGCATATGTTTTGGTATCCTCCGGATGATCAGAAAAATTCTGAGCCTAATCCCAGAGAACTCAAGAAGGACGGTGGTACAAGCCTTGGTGGTCTCGAGACTCGATTATGGCAACTCGCTATACCTTGAGTCACCTAAATACGTCATCAATAGGCTACAGGTTGTACAGAACGCGGCAGCTAGACTGCTTCTCAAGATGCCCAGGAATCAGTCAGCTAGAGCGCCCTTGAGAGAGCTGCACTGGCTCCCCGTGGAGACCAGGATCAAATTTAAGTCCCTCTGCCTGGCACACAGAGCCATGCATGGTAGAGGCCCAGCTATGCTACGAACTTTGATCTCCCCTTATTCACCCCGCCGCTGTCTCAGATCAGGGTCGAATTTTCTGATGTGCACCACCAGAATTAAGAGGTCAAGGTGGGGTGGCAGATCATTCTCTCACATGGTGCCGAAACTTTGGGTCCCATGGGTCCCTTGCTCACTTTGCCACTGGATTCAAGCAAGCCTGGCTGATGACGGCTGGAATGCCAGAAACCGGTCCTAGGATGCTTGTTTCCGGTCCAGGGAAGACATGGCTTGGCAGTTCGGTGCTGGACTGTTCCCATGAGGCACAGGGTCAGACTGATTTGCATATGGCCATGTCTGAACTGGGGTGGTGGAGTGAGCTAAAGAATGATGATGGATTAAACCCAGATCAGTTGACTGGGGGTGAGTGTTTGATTGGCTCAAACGTTCCGTCCATCATCCCCTTTTGTACCCCCCTTTTGTACCCCCCTTTTGTAGAAACTTTGGAACAGCATGGACCCAGAGTTGCGACTGGTTGGAAACGAACAGTCTTTTAAAAAGAAACTTAAGACCTGGCTGTTCCCCTAACCCTCACTCCAGATCGCTGCCTTACCTGTTATAGCGCTGGGATGCCTGCGGGTAGCCATGCGCTCTATAAATCCCCTAAACCTAAACCTTTTCCTCCGGAATTGGTAATAAGCCACTGGGTGAATTGATCAAGATTTATCAGGACAAATCGGTCTCGGTAGCCACATTTGGCAGTGACATATGGGTTATATAGACTCACTGGAGCTCCAGGTGGAGGAGAATGGGTTCTGTAGATGCAGTTCCAGCATCTACTCCTGCATTTATGATTCATGAGGAGCTGGGGCTGCCTTACTTGTTGGACCTCATTGCACTACGCCCCTTAATTAGGTGCCTTACCATTTGGGTGAGACCTGAGAATCACTTTAACAGGGGGCTATTTATAGATTGTATGCAGCTTCATGGGTGGAGGTCAAGTAAATGGCTAGCATACATATGGGATGTGTTTGATTCTCCACAAAATATTCTGAAGGCAGATATTCTGTGGACACAGAAGAACTTTTTGTCATGGCAGAAAGCAGTGAGAGAAGGTGTAGAAGTCGAGAATCCCTCGATGCGATGACATTTGCAGATTTTAACAAGGCCAGTTATCGAACCCTATTTGCTTAATGTATTGAACGCCCGTCATCGGTTCCTCCTTACTAGATTTTATCTTAATCAATTTCATTTGTTGCTGATCCTACCTAGGCCTATCACTGGGAATGCTCAATTGAGGCCCTGCACATGTGTTAATTATTCTGCTCAGGATCTTCTGCATTTTATGTTTTTTTGTGGTTTTTATGATGTTCCTCGAAAAATGTTTTGGTACCTTTGTTGAAATCCTTGAATTTAGTTCAGGTTAAGCCTGCTCTTTTGTTCTTTCAGTTACAGGCGGATGTTCACGTAACCTATGCTTTTGCCTGTTTCTTAGTCTCGTCTCTGAGGCTGAGTAAGGCTCTTGATCTGGGCTGACCGGATCTGTTATATAGCATGCAATTTACTGCTGCTGTCACAACATTTTTATTACTGTATTGTGTCCTGTTAGGGCAGATGGACCCAAATTGTATGAACTTTAATGTGATTTGCTGCTTCTATGATATTGCTTTAAGGGGTTTAAATCAAGAAAGTACTGTATCGGTCATGATCTGCTCAGTCGGTTCCTATAATCTGTTAATTTGCACAGCATATCCATTCCGATTTTCAATATGTATAGCTCAGGAATGAATTGTCTTGACCAATTATCTGAGTGTACTATTTTGTATTTGTTTTTTAATATTAACTCTGTTTAAATTTGTTGTTGCACTCCGTTATTATTGTTTGATTAATGCAATATTGTTATGATGTACATTTATGGTCCAACCAAGATCGAAAAAAGTTTTATGATGATGATTTTATCATTAGCCTCACGATTACTCTCATGTAAGAAATAGGTTTTTGTTTCACAGTACTTTGCCTGCTGATTCTTGATTCAGTTTAACTAACAAATCATATTGCTACTGAATAGTATTGATCAGGCATTATATTTCTCAGTTTTGTATTCTTCTGTAGTATTATACTCACGTAGTGGAGCCAAATATGCCATGATGGACCTATCAAAGACTGGAATCATTATAAATTCACTTTGTTTCCGTTCCTTGAAGGTCCTATTCAGGTGATATCCTCAATGAATTTCGCTAGAATATGGGCCTGATCATAAATATCTATATCTTCGACGTCTTGCAACCAAAGGTGCCTGAGCTACATCTTCAACAATTTGGCATTGTTTATGAAGATAGAATTAGTAGGAGATGGGTGGTCACATTATTGATGTTAAACAAAATACCTCTGACATACTTGCAGTAGGAATCTATCCTCTTGTTTCAAGAGCTTACAGGCCATCCAGACTATAAATATCTGAATGATGAGGAATTGGTCCAGGAGATATGTTAGATGTAAATCTTGCAGGCAACTTTCTCCAGTGTCTCTGCTGTTGTATTTTCTCTTCTATCGACCTACACAAGTCTTACCTCCTTTTCTTGAGTTTCACTGTGGCACTTCTACTTCTCATACAAGCTTATTCCCAATCTAATTTTTGTTTTACCAGTAAGGGCTTACAATGAGCCTTTAAACAATATAATGAAAGGAAGCAAGTTACTAAACAAAGCACCTACGAATACTTGCATGTTGTTGGTCAGAGCACGGTAGGGCGATGGACTAAGTCTTCAATGTGCCACATTGGTGAGTGAAATATCGGCAATGCAATTGGATATATTGGTGCCCTGAATAACTCGTTTCTACTAAGTGACTATCATTACTGAAATTAGATTTACGAGTATTAAGGCACACTCCCTAAGAGATTATGAATGAACAATGCATGTCAAAATGGTGGACTGAGTAAATAGATAACATTGAGCATAATGCAGTCCGTTTTTTTTTACAGCACTTTTTCCTGTCCAATGAAGAGGAGACAAGAGTGTTTTAAATGTGGTGAAATGGTTAATGGGAACACTATGGCATTGAGAAAGGCATAATTGCTGAAACGCGTCTGCCAAATTAAAGTGAAGACTATGAACCGCAGAGTGCTCCATGATTTCCTGTAATGGGAATTTGGTGGTTAATGTTTTCGTGACGGCCGCAGTCACGACGGAGGCATCTGCCCGCAAGTTGTTCGGCAGCGTTTGTGGCAATTGGTGGAAAATGTCGTGGATGTCTGCCAGAACCGCCGCTGACCACCAGTGTATTGTGTTCGTCGACACGAGGTCCGCATTACTATAATGAAAGGAAGCAAGTTACTAAACAAAGCACCTACGGATACTTGCCTGTTGGTGGTCAGAGCACGGTAGGGTGATGAACTAAGTCTTCAATTTTCCACATTGGTGAGTGAAATATCGGACATGCAATTAGATATATTGGTGCCCTGAATAACTTGTTTCTACTAAGTGACTATCATTACTGAAATGAGATTGACGAGTATTAAGGCACACTCACTAAGAGAATATGAATGAACTATGCATGTCAAAATGGCGGACTGAGTAAATAGATAACATTGAGCATAATGCAGTTCGTTTTTTTTTACAGCACTTTTTCTTGTCCAATCAAGAGGAGACAGGAGTGTTTTAAATGTGGTGAAATGGTTAATGGGAACACTATGGCATTGAGAAAGGCATAATTGCTGAAACGCGTCTGCCAAATTAAAGTGAAGACTGTGAACCGCAGAGTGCTCCGTGATTCCCTGTAATGGGAATTTGGTGGTTAATGTTTTCGTGACGGCCACAGTCACGACAGAGGCACCCGCCCGCAAGTCGTTCGGCAGCGTTTGTGGCATTTGGTGGAAAATTTAGTGGATGTCTGCCAGAACCGCCGCTGACCACCAGTGTATTGTGTTCATCAACACGAGGTCTTATAATTAAAGGAAGCAAGTTACCAAACAAAGCACCAACGGATACTTGCCTGTTGTTGGTCAGAGCACGGTAGGGCGATGGACTGTCTTCAATGTGCCACATTGGTGAGTGAAATATCGGCAATGCAATTGGATATATTGGTGCCCTGAATAACTCGTTTCTACTAAGTGACTATCATTACTGAAATTAGATTTACGAGTATTAAGGCACACTCCCTAAGAGATTATGAATGAACTATGCATGTCAAAATGGTGGACTGAGTAAATAGATAACATTGAGCATAATGCAGTCCGTTTTTTTTACAGCACTTTTTCCTGTCCAATGAAGAGGAGACAAGAGTGTTTTAAATGTGGTGAAATGGTTAATGGGAACACTATGGCATTGAGAAAGGCATAATTGCTGAAACGCGTCTGCCAAATTAAAGTGAAGACTATGAACCGCAGAGTGCTCCATGATTTCCTGTAATGGGAATTTGGTGGTTAATGTTTTCGTGACGGCCGCAGTCACGACGGAGGCATCTGCCCGCAAGTTGTTCGGCAGCGTTTGTGGCATTTGGTGGAAAATGTCGTGGATGTCTGCCAGAACCGCCGCTGACCACCAGTGTATTGTGTTTGTCGACACGAGGTCCGCATTACTATAATGAAAGGAAGCAAGTTACTAAACAAAGCACCTACGGATACTTGCCTGTTGGTGGTCAGAGCACGGTAGGGTGATGAACTAAGTCTTCAATTTTCCACATTGGTGAGTGAAATATCGGACATGCAATTAGATATATTTGTGCCCTGAATAACTTGTTTCTACTAAGTGACTATCATTACTGAAATGAGATTGACGAGTATTAAGGCACACTCACTAAGAGAATATGAATGAACTATGCATGTCAAAATGGCGGACTGAGTAAATAGATAACATTGAGCATAATGCAGTTCGTTTTTTTACAGCACTTTTTCTTGTCCAATCAAGAGGAGACAGGAGTGTTTTAAATGTGGTGAAATGGTCAATGGGAACACTATAGCATTGAGAAAGGCATAATTGCTGAAACACGTCTGCCAAATTAAAGTGAAGACTATGAACCGCAGAGTGCTCCGTGATTCCCTGTAATGGGAATTTGGTGGTTAATGTTTTCGTGACGGCCACAGTCACGACAGAGGCACCCGCCCGCAAGTCGTTCGGCAGCGTTTGTGGCATTTGGTGGAAAATTTAGTGGATGTCTGCCAGAACCGCCGCTGACCACCAGTGTATTGTGTTCATCAACACGAGGTCTTATAATTAAAGGAAGCAAGTTACTAAACAAAGCACCAACGGATACTTGCCTGTTGTTGGTCAGAGCACGGTAGGGCGATGGACTAAGTCTTCAATGTGCCACATTGGTGAGTGAAATATCAGACATGCAATTGGATATATTGGTGCCCGGAATAACTCGTTTCTAATAAGTGACTATCATTACTGAAATGAGATTTACGAGTATTAAGGCACACTCACTAAGAGATTATGAATGAACTATGCATGTCAAAATGGCAGACTGAGTAAATAGATGACATTGAGCATAATGCAGTCCGTTTTTTCTTACAGCACTTTTTCCTGTCCAATGAAGAGGAGACAGGAGTTTTTTAAATGTGGTGAAATGGTTAATGGGAACACTATGGCATTGAGAAAGGCATAATTGCTGAAACACATCTGCCAAATTAAAGTGAAGACTATGAAC
This sequence comes from Calotriton arnoldi, assembly GCA_963921515.1. Taxonomy (NCBI): domain Eukaryota; kingdom Metazoa; phylum Chordata; class Amphibia; order Caudata; family Salamandridae; genus Calotriton; species Calotriton arnoldi. The sequence goes on along the minus strand of CAWUFW010009655.1, from coordinate 4,225 downwards.
CGCAGAGTGCCCTGTGATTTCCTGTATTGGGAATTTGGTGGTTAATGTTTTCGTGACGGCCGCAGTCACGACGGAGGCACCGGCCCGCAAGCAGTTCGGCAGCGTTTGTGGCATTTGGTGGAAAATTTAGTGGATGTGTGCCAGAACTGCAGCTGACCACCAGTGTATTGTGTTCGTCGACACAAGGTCGTCATTACCATAATGAAAGGAAGCAAGTTACTAAACAAAGCACCTATGGATAATTGCCTGTTGTTGGTAAGAGCACGGTAGGGCGATGGACTAAGTCTTCAATATGCCACATTGGTGAGTGAAATATCGGACATGCAATTGGATATATTGGTGCCCTGAATAACTCGTTTCTACTAAGTGACTATCATTACTGAAATGAGATTTATGAGTATTAGGGCACACTCACTAGGAGATTATGAATGAACTATGCATGTCAAAATGGCAGACTGAGTAAATAGATAACATTGAGCATAATGCAGTCCGTTTTTTCCTACAGCTCTTTTTCCTGTCCAATGAAGAGCAGACAGGAGTGTTTTAAATGTGGTGAAATGGTTAATGGGAACACTATGGCATTGAAAAAAGCATAATTGCTGAAACGCGTCTGCCGAATTAAAGTGAAGACTATGAACCGCAGAGTGCTCCGTGATTTCCTGTAATGGGAATTTGGTGGTTAATGTTTTCGTGACGGCCGCAGTCACAATGGAGGCACCCGCCTGCAAATTGTTTGGCAGCGTTTGTGGCATTTGGTGGAAAAAAAAAAAATATACTCGACAGCCAATGTCAACCTTCCGGTTTAATTAAGGATGAAAACCACCATCTGCATTCCAGGCTCAAAGTTCTTTATTATCATTGCCAAAGCGTTTCGAGGCTCCAGCCTCTTCTTCTTGGGCAGCTTGAGAGTGCAGCACAGAAGTTCCAATTCATTCATTAACTGCATGCTGCTTTATCTACTAACCCCCAGTGGGCCACGCAGAATGCGGTAACCTTACAAGGCATGCTGGGACATGGGGGGGGATTTTTTTTTTTTTCCGGGCAATTTGTTGAACAATCTATATATATGTATGTCTATATCACAGCTCCTTTTCTTTCCTCCGAAGGAGGAAAGAAAAGGAACTGTGATTGATTTCGTGGGCACACTGCCACGACACTAGCACCCGTCCGTGAGTGCTCCAATGAAGGTGTTCGGAGCAGTAATATATATATATATATATAATGACGACTTTGGAGTAAAAATATCTTTTTTGCACTTATCTTGGGTCTGTGTCCGTTCTTGGAGCCATCCACCTGATGACGGAAAGAAAGTTATATATATATATATATATATATATATATATATATATATATATATATATATATATATATATATATATATATACATCACGGAAGTCATTGGGTCTTCCCGTGTTATAGTGATTACCGTCAGCTGGGGATGTCATTGTGCTGAAAATACATGTGAGCGAGGTTACATTGCAGTAATATGCAATAATGTGCTGCATCCCTAAATACTTATAAGGTCCCAAAGGCGAGACCGATTGCTTTGGAAATGCATGTTATTTCTTCCTGAAGGGTCCAGCATAATGTAGCTTTGTTATACAAGGTAGCAGCAAGAAAGAATGGTCTAAGATTGCTTTGCTATGGTTTCTTTTTCCTTTTGTTTCCTTCAGTTTTGTTTGCTTGAATTAAAGGTGCAGGGTTTAGAAGCATGTTTAAATCTGATCAAACTATTTTTTACACTGTAGAGAATCTAGGAATATTTAACTTTTTTTTGGTCTTTTGTCAGTGTTTAATTATTTTACTGTGTGGTAAAAGGACTTGCTCAGAAGAATCTTGGTCAATATGTATTATCACCTTTACCTACAGACACAAACTGGGTAAAGCCATTTGAAACATCACATACCAACAAAATTCATGGCTGTAGGGTGCCCTATTGTTATGCGTGATACCTTCAGCTAATCCTGGCTTTTTACCCAATTTTACTTTACTGCTGATGTTTTTTAGGCTCCTAGTTACAATGCTAGCAACAATATTTCAAGGAGATGTGAGTAAGGGTAATTAGATGTGAGAATGAGTGTGAGTGAAATATACAGACATTCTATGCTCAAAACAATCTAACATAAGTCAGTTGGACACACTGCCAAAGGGAATGCACTGCATACCCTGCGTTACTTCTCCTTTAAATTGAATATGCGCCTTATAACAATAGCTGTAAAAAAATATTTTGTAAACACTGGAAACACAGGTTTGTCTATTGTGTGATTTTGGCAGATGTGCCAGCAGTTATGGAACTGAACTGAAAAGGATCTACCTTCTCAAGAACTGATATGAACTGATGGGATCTCTGGCAGGGCAATATGCATGTATTTGTGTGACAAACAAGCACAATACTGTGCAGTAATCCAGACAGACATTCATAGATTCACATATCATTTGTGCTCTGTGAATGATGAGAGAAGCAGCAAGATATGTTTCAAATTGTTCATTTGCAGGAAGCTTCTGCTAAACACTTTTGCTAGCCTCAAAGACAAACTCCAGGCTCTTAACCAGTCAGGTGGACTAAACCATTGACCAAAGAGGTTGAAGGTAGAATGTCTCTCATTTCTGATGTTCTATCCCCTACCTGTAGATTAAGAGCTCTGCGGTGCTTCTATTAACTTTTGGAGGGCAAACGGGGAACTCCTTGGAGTATTTAATGTATACCTAATTTTTATCAGCATAAGATTGAAGGAATACTGAATGGACCTCCACGATAACAAGTAGCAGATGCAGATGTATGATGAACAACATGTCCTGGAGGACCATGTAAGTAGTAAATACATCTTGAAAATTTAAAATACCCTAAAAAGAAGTTGATATGTGCCACTCAAAATAGACTTGAGAAGAGCAAAAGTCAAGGAATCAAAGTGTGCTGCTGTCAGCACTGTGATGTGGTGGTCTCCAGTATCAAAGGCAGAGGGATGTCCAGCACCATCAACAAACAAGATCTCCACCATCTGTCATCCTGAATGCATTGTCCCAGAAGTGCAAAGGAGATGTCTTGGTGAAAAGACATGGTTAAAACTCTGATTGAATAGGTGGTTTGCAGATAATCTTGAAGATGTTGTTCCATAAATTTCTCAAAAATATTGGCTTTGACTATCAAGACAGTCTGACATTAGATAGTTTAGCATGGTCTAAACCTTTTTTTCAGCAGATGAATTATTCTACTCCCTCCACATTGCCCTTGAATTATATCCTCTGTGGTTGACAAATTAGATCTCTTAGTAACCTAGAATGGAAATTTCTGAAGGAGCTGGGCTGGTATGGGGGTTACATCTGTGCCAAGAATGGAGCTTGGAGCATACTCGAGGTCCTGTGCTGGATGAAGATAAAGAATCATAAATGGAGCTGTCATGCAGCACTTTCTGAGATACTGTGCCAGTGCATGGCTGATCACCCATGCTGTCAGAACTACTCTATTATCTATAAACTGACAGTCACATGCAGGGGTGTTCTGTGAGCTGCTTGGATCTCTGGACAAGTAATTCAGCAGTCAGATTGCTAAATTGCTAAATTGCTAAATTCAATGTTTTTTTGCTTCCCTAGCATAAGCCATTATCTCCAGAATGAGGTTCTTGTCAAGCTGTATAACGGGCCCTTTCCAAGATGGTGGTCAGGCCATAGGATGTAATGTGAGGATACTAATCCATGATGAGGTAAAGTCTTTTTATCACTTCCTGTTTGACCACATGTATGGAGGCGATTCCAAGGAAGGATGTGTCACAAGTCATTCATTCAGTTATTTTTTATTATATTCTTTGTCCTTTGCTTCCATTTTTATCACAGATTTTTCCTCCTTGCAATTTGAACTACTGCTTGTATCTACTCATAGATTTTGACCTCATTTTGTTCTCTTTTTTTATCAGGATGCTCACCATTGCCACTGTTTCTAATCTTCATCTTCGATCAAGATTCAAAAGCTCCTATTTGGGACCCTCTTAAGGAGAAACTTTTCATGTTTACTATTCTGTGCAGGGTGGAACCGTGGCTATTGGGAGGAGTTGCAGGGGGATATTCTCAAGAACGTGCGATAATCATCGCCCAAAAAGTTTAACGCAATTTTACATATCGCCATCTATCGCGGGAAAATAACGCCGTGTCAACGTCGTATTCCCAACACAGCGTTAACATGCGATAGTCTCCCGATAACGCGTCCAATGTCCGCGATAAAATCACCGGG